>OU611920.1:1225000-1835000 GCA_914767705.2 Tenthredo notha | reverse complement strand
CAATGCAACAAGTGTCTGAAATACTACAAATCATCAAAATCATGTTGGAATCACAAGAGCGTGTGCGGAATGGAAAAGAAATATAGCTGTGGACTCTGCGTTTACAAGTCACATCATAAAGCAAATGTACTTAGACACTTAGCAAGTCAACATCCAGAAACAAATTCTGTTAATCAGGCACATTTTGTTATACTATAAGCTGAAGTAACGGTACAAAATGTCGATTTGAGAACGAATAGAAAATCAAAAGCACAACCTTACCTACATGAATTCTTAAAATATATCTAACTGTATTCCTTTGCAACTACATTAGCCGGTTGATATTCCAGTAAATAATATGGAGCGTACAGACAGAGCCTATTGTGCTTTGTGGAATAAATGTACAATAAAATGAATATGTTCTTTCATTTGGATCAACCTTACCGCTATCCTATGCTATTTGGGAATAGAAATGATGTCTAACTATTCATCTTAGTTCCTCTGTTTAGTTCCAAAGGCCAAAAATTGCTTTAGATTATGGCAATCACGACGATAATAAATTATGAATTATATGTTTTATCATAATAGTTGATTAATACTCTTGCACCTGGGTTGTCGAAAGATTGATGTGTTTTATAGAGGTATTGTTGAATAAAACCGAGGAAGAATAGGTAATTGAATGCTAAGTAAAAAAGGATGGAAACCGAGGTGGTGGGAAAAAGGTTTTTATTGTGTAGAACATATCTGAAACAGTATTTCTTTTCAGATTACAACTCTGCCGAGGAAAGTGCAGATCTGCCACTGCAATCTTGGAAATCATGGTGGCAGAATTGCAATAGCGCACATCAAGTAGCTAACGCAACTGAATTGAAGATTCCAAAAGCAACGTTTGGCGCCAAAAGACCTATGGGACAATTTGCCTGCTCTAAATGTGGAAGATGCTACATGAGAAAGGACTCTCTGCAGCGTCATGTGCAGTGGGAGTGTGGAAAGGAACCACAGTTTCAATGCCCCTTTTGTTCACAGCGGTGTAAACGTAAAGCGCATTGGCTCCGACACATACGAAGGCAGCATATGGATAAAATTGGTGATATGGAGGAGTATCTGATGGCCTATACTGTACCTAAACTTGAAATTGACTGATACCGAAAGTAATTTTAATCGATAACGGATGAAGAGAGAAGAAACGAAAGCTGTAAGACTTATGACCCAAGACGACGATCAATGTTGCGGTATCGAAGATATATTGCGACTTGATAGACCCTTATGCTTAAATTAATTATAATTTTGTGTAACCCTTTGATCTGATATTAGCTCCTTAAGATTTCCTAATTTAATTCAGGCAGTTGATACGAGCCGTAAGGGAATAATCATCTGCTTGCGATCTAAGGTATACGCGTATTTCGGAAATTTTTACTTTGGATACTATTAACTACTATTAGTTCGACTTGTGAAAAGACGAAAGAGAAAAAATATCGTTCATAAGACGTGAACGAGTTGTATCTATTACGTAATACCTTCTAATATAAGTGCCTTA
Organism: Tenthredo notha; assembly: GCA_914767705.2. Classification (NCBI taxonomy): domain Eukaryota; kingdom Metazoa; phylum Arthropoda; class Insecta; order Hymenoptera; family Tenthredinidae; genus Tenthredo; species Tenthredo notha. The sequence goes on along the minus strand of OU611920.1, from coordinate 1,833,484 downwards.
TTATGATTTCACTCTTACGTCGGTGAATGGTGATTTTTTCTATCATATATAATATAATTATGACCTGAACTTAGCATAAAGTATAAGAGGAAAAAATTTATATTTTCATCCTTTTACCTACTCCCTAATGAATAAGACTATAATTGACAATTAATTGCTTATGAAATATAAGAGTAATTGAGAAGAGGGAGAATGAATGCAGCTGAAATGCGATCAAATAATTATTCTATTCTTTATTAATTCCTTCTCAAAACATTGATATCTTCAACATATAAGCAGAGAGTTAAACCCCGCAACTTGTTTTCAGTATTATCATCGAATTGACGAATAGATGCGATGATCAATTTTCATATAGTTACTAATCGTATTGTGTTTTGAATAAAAAAATGTAAATCCCCATTCAGATAATGTGTGTTAAAAACATATGGAGTTAAGTTATTTTCCTATTTACTGTTCACGATCATACTGCATTCTATCTATTTGAAACTCTTAACACTTCATCTCACACTACTGGTGCTCCCCGTTGCAATGAAAATAAATATTCAACTCGAAGCGTGTATTTATTTTGGTTAGAAAATGAGGATAATAGGTATTTTCTTGATAACGGAGAGTAGCATGAATACTAACTATCTTTTCTGTATATAGTGACACGCACCGTTTCATCCTGCATTTTTCAACAAAAATATATGCTAAATAATTGTGTAATACAATATTTTCATCACTCTGTTAAGTGGCACGCAAATTTATTTGCATTATTTCTTTTGAAGTATGCAGTACCAGCTCATATCAACTCATAGCTAGCTACTTCAATCCTGCTTGGGGCTCAAATGTAAGAATACATTTATATACTTAATAAAATAAAATGTATTTTCCTTAGTTGACACGACGACAAAAGATTTGCATACAATTATAGACAAATATATCGAGTGCGATATAATAAGCAAAGACTATCGCAGCTTGACATAACAAGACCCTTAACTCCTACAGGTGCTGGTTTATATTATTTTTAAAAGACTACTCTGTTTGCTTTTGAATGGGAATCGTAAAAGAAAATATATAGCTTTATTTTGATTTCAGCACATTATTTAGCCCCTATATTAAGGAATGATTTATTTTACAGGTTTATTAATACAAGATAATATTTAGTTTTTAATATTCTGATATCATCCACCACCGTGTATTCTTGCTTAGTATTAAGTGTTAGATTGTATCTGGACTAATAAAACGAAAATTTGTTCCAGCCGAGGATTTAAGCATTACGGGGCTCAAGTGGGCAGCCACATGGCAGCGTTGGAGCGTTCCTTCAATAATGTGGCGATCCGGTGCTGGTCTTAGCAAAAGATTTAGTGTTGGTTCACCAAATCCCGAAGGTGGATTCAATTGTCCAGCTTGTGGAAGGGTGTATAAACTAAAAAGTTCCTTACGCAATCATCAAAAATGGGAGTGCGGAAAGGAGCCACAGTTTCAATGTCCACATTGTGTATATCGTGCCAAGCAAAAAATGCACATCGCTCGTCACATGGAACGCATGCACAAGGAGAAAATCTATAAGCAGGAATTAGTTTAATAACAATGTCAGTAGAAGAGAAATATCAAAAAATGGCGTCTGGATTGATCATTCTTTGTAAACTTGTACCATTCCTCATTTGATATAGAATGGCACGTAAGTCTGGAATGATTGAGACATAACAATTTTAATTTTCAATTTATATATAAATGTATGGGTATACGTAACGTATGCATATACCTTTATTTATGAATTATTATGTTGCTGTTGCAGCTGATTTAATAAGGTGATAAAATACTGAAAAGAGAAAACGTTAATCTCGCTAGGGGCAACTCTGTATTAAACGTACTATTAAATTATAAGATTTCATTATTGTTTTTTTCTTTTCTTAATGATAAGTCAGTCTCGAAAACATTATGAATTAAAATACAATATTTTGTTAATCCCAAGGCGATAGCCTTGTTAATGGTTTCGAGTTGCTCCAAGCTAGAACAAACCATCCGGTTTTCCCGGAGCTCTTCCATAGCAACCATTCTGGTCACACTGGTTCCATATTTTAATGGATAGTTTCGTGGGTATGTGGCTTACTGGGGACATTGAAATTTCATTCCTTTATCGACCTGAAACGGCGCTGGCAGTTTCAATATCTTCTAAGATTCTATTTTTAATAATTTACCGTCAATTTAATACTATACGCAGATTATCATACATTAACTGATTCCTACAATGCATTTATTTTTTATTTAATGATATCATATTTTTACACGTACTATTATTTTCTCATAGCCAGATCAGGTCGAATAATCAAGTGCCAAAAGCTGAGTACGGCTGAAAATGAATGCTGAAATATCAAAGATATTTTGTAATGCAAATTTCTGCATATTTCTGTTATTTATCTAGCAGGAACATACAACCATACTCAGGTATACTTGGCGGGGTCCCATATTCCTATGCCACGCCAAACACGCCCCAATAGCTATCCAAGTTTCCATATGTAGACAATATTTATGAAACAAACTAAACTAATATTCATTATTCATACACCTAAGTTCACCCGATACGGAGCAATAGATATTATTCATAGAGCAGGTTTTTATAAGATAGAGTTTTCAATTAACACGAAGGAGAGACGTTGTACATCAGCTTATTGGAATTTTGAGAAAGTAAACTTTATTCGTTCCAATCATAATTAATAATTAATAATCAAATATTTGTACACATTTACCGGTGACACAAACGTACTTCTCTAACACGAGGGTGATTCATTTCTGTTTTTATCGCTAAGCTATGTTTATTTTATACTATTTTATTATCCGGTAAAAAAAATTTAATAAGCTGATTGCGAAATAGCGTCTTCGTGTGATGTACACTCAGCTTACAATTAGATTTACGTATAATATAATAGCACGAAGAAGAGATAGAGGTAACTTGATAGAAAAACGCAAAATCTTCATCCTCCGTAGTTTATATACAAAATAATAAATTAGATAATAATATTAATTAATAATAATCATAATCATAATACCGCCTCACGAGGCCTTGCTAATTCAAGTGGTCAATACCGCTTGCTAATGGCCACTAATATACAGAGATTACTAGATTCTACGGATAAGTATATATGTTAGATTGAGTTTTTTTTTTTCTTTTTTTTTTTCGCTAAGCTTTTGTTATGATTTCAATTTCCTTTAAAGAATAATGTGTTTTTTTTATTTTGTATACACTAATATTCTTGCTTGAAAAAAAACCACACACACACACACACACACACATTTACACACTATAATTGATATTTTCTTTAGCAATTTAGTAATTTGTTTCTGTTTTTCATTTTTCTGTTTGTTTCTTTTTATAGCTTATATATATTCGCAGATTCTTTAGAATTAAGTATTCAAAGATGCCTTTTGCTGTGCCAATTTTATGTTTCTTTAAATAATTACCCAATGCGCTATTCGATCACTAATCTTTCATCGTACCTAGATACACACTTTTGGGATGATTAATTGCCAAGCCAAACTCTTAACAGCACTTTCTTCTAAAATCAACTCGAATATTAACCAGTGCACTATGACTATACATGTGCATATAATAATTAGTTTTTTTACCAATTGCTAGATTATTATGCTAATTTTTATAGCGACGGAAAACAAAAAAAAAACAAAAAAAAAAAGAAAGAAAGAAAAAACTCTGCTAGCCATCTATATAAAATGATTGTGTAAATGAATATCGTTATAATCATATGCGATATGAATCTAAGGATTATATTACGCGATGACTATTTTGCTAATTGGGTATATATGTGAAACTATATAATATTGATATGATATTATTAATTATTGATTCGATATTTCGTAACTATCTATATTTTTTTATTTTTAATTTTTTTTTGCTTACAATAATGATTTACGATTGATAATATTCTGTCTACATGTGCCTTTAAGAAAGAGAAGAAGAAGAAAAAAAAACGTAAAAAACGAAAAAAAAAATCCACAAAAAAAAAACTGTATGAGATATTATAATTATTCTTACGATTGGGATACTAAGAATTAGAAAATAATCATTTAAGTATTTAAAATAACATGCGGTAAAAAGAGAATAATATGAATATAATGATCCATAGTAATATACTAAACCATAATTAAAAAAATACAAAAAAAAAAGGAAGAAGATGAGGTAAAAAAAAAAAAAAAATTCTTAAAAATATTATTGTATACTAGATATACGATTGGATTACTAATTAGCTTGTAATTGGGCTTCTAAAACGGATTTTTAAAGGTTGATAATAAATCTTGTTTAGGTGTTGGATGGGATAGGAAGACTCTAACTCAAAACAAATACAAAATGTTTATATCAAAATAGGTATAATTATAATGCCAGGCAATTTATAAAGCTACGTAAACTAAATTAGGTAATAAAGAAAATTGTTTGTTTTTTTTTTTTTTAATTTTTTCTGTAAGTACACGCAGGAGTATATTATGGTAATTTGCTCGGGATATTCTATATAAAAGGCTTTTATTGCATTACGTTAAAATGCAAAATGCCTAAGAGTGAGAATTGCAATCATTTTCGATTATGATATAATTTTATTTCTATGATTTTTCTTTTTTTTTTCTTTTTTTTTTTTCATTTCCTTTCTAGACCTCGTGATATTTAGATGCTAAATTTTTTTTAATAATGCTCTTCGATAATGTTATATATGCCATCCAAGTATTTAGATGACCTACAGTGCTTTATTTTTTGTATAATATATTTCTATTTTATGGAATTAAATGAAGAAAATAAAAAAAAAAAAAATAAAAAAAAAAAAGAAAATAAAAAAAATAACAATATGAATAATGAGAAGAAGAAGAAGAAGAAAAGATATTGATTATGTATACACGTTTGAAACTTTAAAAAAGTATTGCAAAAATTTACTTTAAAAGAAACAAATTATGGTAAAGAAAAAAAAAAAAAAATGGAAAGAAAGATAATGAGAGAAAATACTTTTTTGGTCGCACTAAGAAATGTTTATATCTAAAAAAAAAACAATTAAAAAAAATAATAATCTATGACATAAGATATTATATATATTCTATGAAGAAGCAAAAAATTACTTGATGATGATATTGGAATAGATATTATTTTTTAATTTCCATATTCATCATCTAAAAAAAGAAAAAAAGAAAAAATTCTCCGTTCTAAAAACCAAATTATTATTGGTATCTTTATAATCAAGATGTTCAGACAGTGGTTTGGTTACAGCAATTATTGATATTGCTTTATAAGAAATTAAATATATTATAATCTTTCTTCGTTAACGTATCAGATACGAATAATTCAAAGAACCTCTTGTGTGAGGTACTTTATAATGCCACAATCAACTAGCCGTTGAAATATTCCCACACTTTTATAAAACAATAACCAATTCTATATTTCGTAAATTAATTGATCATCCAAATACAGTATGAAATTACATTCCATATGATCGATGTAGTCGATATTTTTTTTTTTTTTTCTACCTATAACTATAAATTTCCATCTGCTTCAAATCAAGGGACATTCTTTTCTCGTCAGTTTAATTAAAGGGTAAATATTTTCTGAATGCATCTATGAAATACTTTTTGAAAGTAGTTTCTTTTTAGTATAACCAGTGCTTTTTTTTTTTTCTCTCTCTCTCTCTCTCCCTTTCTCTCTCTCTCTCTCTCTCAAAAGTCTTACTTTATTATACCAAACCACAAGTCATGAGATATTATTCATAAGAGAAAATGTAAGTTAGGTTTCATGAGTGTGAGTCTATGCAGAGGCACGCTTTTTGGCAGTTATTGATACGTGACGTATATAAGAAATAGGATGTTTTCAACCAAGGAAGCCTTGTGTTAAGTGCCTTCAAGTACGACTTAGATTTAGACTAGAGCAGAGGCGCTGGGCGCAACCTTATGTAAACAGTTCAATGGTATTGACAATGTTATCAAGTATGGAACACCGATAAATCATGCTCCAAAGTCTTTTCAATTAGCGATAGAACTTCTTAGTACATCAGACATATGATCGTCACCGTTCTTTTTATACTTATGATATATTTTTGTCATATTTTCACGTAATAGCACAATATTATATATACTATTTAGCCCCGTGTATATCAAGCCAGTTCCATACTTGGTCGATATGTTAAGTACTCCTCTATAGACACCAGTGATATTTTGTAAATTATTTATTAATTTACAAATAATAATCTCAATATACTATACTGCCACTATCAGCTAAGTTTTTTCGAATACCAGAATGTGATTCTCGTATCGCTTCCATTATTTATTATAACAGCTTATTTTGTATTCTTTTCTTACTTATACTTACGAGTATACACAATGAGTGTTGGCTCTTAGAATAAATAATAGATTAGCCATTGAGTTCGATACAGTTGCCGGTGATATTTATTTATCTACTTGACTTTGAAAATATTTGATCTTATCACAGTAATAAATTGAATAGACTTTTATTCTCATTTTCAACACTCTATGCTACGTTAATGTATAAACAATTGTACTCGTAGGAGGGAGAAGATAAAAAAAAGAAAAGGAAATTTCCCATATGGAGTGTAGATAGAATTTGAAATTTATATGAAATGAAATACAGCTTGCATTATTTATGATCTGTTGAACTGTTACTTGTGAGGTATGTAGCGCGTGGTGCTTTTTATAGTGAGATATGTGATGTATAATATTTTACAATGTAAGATATTCCCATCGATATGAGCCTTCGGAACACCGCTAATTCTATATTCTTGGAAATATAGAAATAGGATGACTTAGACAAGTGCCATACTTTTGTAATTTTTTAATTTCTAAATACTAACGGTGGCTAATTTTATTTAATTAACGTGGTGAAATACAAGTCATCAATTGAAACTATTATGTTGTTGGTTGAGATTCGATTGAAGATTTTACGCAAGCTATACTCCTGAATCCAGATATATATTTTTCTTTTTTAATATTAGGTTTAGGAATGTGTTTGTTGTCACACTCAAAACACACACAGTTTTTTCTTAATGATCAAACATTTATTACGTGGAAAATGATATTTATTGAAAATAATTTATATTATTACGAAATTTATTCTAGGCTCCGAGTGCTATGAGCTTTACGTAAACATAGAATAACAGTAGAAGTGATAGAGCTGAGCTTTAACATGGTAAATTCTGTGATCCCTGGTTTCATGATTTCGTTTGTATTCTAATCTAATATCGATGCTTGATTTAATTTTAGAAACGTATATATCTCAAATTTATACGTTACCTCCGCACTTGTCTTAGACATCCATGTGGAAATATGAATTAACGATTAAGGCTTATGATTTATGCTTATACTCGAAATATGTGGCACCTTTCGCTCAGCGCCTCGAAACACAAAATATACTTGTATGTAATCGTAATTATTTTCGCCATGTATTTGCCAACGAATGATAATGTTTTTTTTTTTTTTTTCATTTTATATTAACATTATTTAGAAAGCTCATATTATAATTACTATATTATTAAACGATAATCTTTCTAGATAATTTTTGCTTTGCAATTTTTTATATACCATTTGCTATTATTATTAGAGAAAGAAATATTATTATTGGCTTATATTCGAAAAGTTGCTTAGTTAGAAATTTATAATAGAGAGGAGAAGAAAAATTTACAATTACGTATAACAGATTTATTTTGCATAATTATAGTAAAAAAAGAAGAAAATAAATAAAACTTTTATGTTGTGTTGTTTCAATTTACTAAACATTCCAAAATGTTTCTTGTTTGTAGAAAAAAATCTTGTATTCGATATCGAGCAAAATAAAGTCTAGAAAGGCAATGTCGCACTTTTCATTATGTGTTATTTATCAATAATTTATTACTTTTTAAGACCAAGTTGTACACGTCGAAATGCAAAGCGCAGATTATAGTCTTGCCATTATTATACATTTTTGTAAATATAATAAGAATGGAAACTCTGCTACAAACAAAATGAATAGCTAAATTTAAGATTCGCTTTTTTAATATAGAATGAAACTGTATTCAACATTGACGTTTAATTAGAAGTTATCATTTTTCAGCTTCAACCGAACTCTACCAACGTTGGAAATTCTATCACGCCCTTAACACTAAAGTACCAGCATTATGAACAAATAATTATTACAAATCAGATCTACTAAGAAATACAACTCTACCTTGATAAGACATTAGGAACCTTACTGTGATTCAAATACTGTGTTAAACCTTGTGCCTAATTATAAATGTTTGTCTCTCACTTTATTCATTGATATTTCATTATATGTATCCTGCCTTCTGGCGGTGTAATAGTGCAAATTTAACACTGAATTAAAAGCCACGATCAAAAGCTATTATTCAGACTTTGTTGTGATGCTATTTGATATTTAATCCAGTGTTGAATGAAGATATTATGGTATTATTAAAATATTGTGATAGTATTTTGTACAAACCACACTTACAGAATAGAGACCAATGATTTACGAGATGATTAATAATTATAGATATGCTCGTTACTTGCTAGCTTGAATGTGGCATGGCCATCGTTGGAAATATTTCACCTACTAATCATCAATGTGAATACTTACAGGATTTTTTGCTGCATTTGGTTGGAATACCGATGGAACACGACGCATTCGTTCAACCGATGTACCGGCGCCGTTGACCCCTCAGCGCCGAGCTCGGCTTCATTGTCCCGCTCGTCACGTGAGCAGAAACAACAATCGCCCATTGACAATTTCAGCGCATGATCGTCGTCATAATTGTTCGCGATGTGGTAAATCTTATAAAAATGCTTACATTCTTAAACGACATTTACTTTACGAATGTGGTAAAGCCCCGTCATTTAGCTGCCCGCATTGCGCATTCAGCTCTAAGTATGAGAGAAATTTGAAAGCACATATAAATCATCGCCACAGCGACATCCAACCATAAACGACTGCCGTAAACCAAAGAGCTTAAACTCTGGTGCCAAAGATTTTTATTAGTTTCATACTTCAAAGGTATATCCTTAGTTTATAAAAAATTATTATTTCCTAATTGCATATTTGTTGGCTTATGCGCTAAACTGAAAGTGCCATATTTCATGAATGCTCATAGAGTCTTTATAGAGGAATAAGTACATAGAAACTCTGTTCAATTCCAGAATAGTTGCTGTGCATGGGCATATTAAGTATTTCATGTGAAATGCTCCGTTTAATTTCTATCTTGAAAATGTTACTCTGCCGTTTTCAAACTATGATATAAATTTAATTTATAAATGTGATAAAGTTAGCCGTTATCATTACTCTAGATGATCAAAGTCCTGAAATTATGAGTTCAATTTAGTTGATTCTGTTCTTGTAAATACCTTGCAGTTTAAGGTACGTTAACACAAGGACAAACAAAGATAATTACGAATCAAGTTTTCATTTCGTTAAGTATAAAAATTTAGTAATCCACTACTTTGAAAAGTGAAGGGCTACACTTATTAAAGGTAGTGCGAGGCTAGCCATTGTCAAGTCCCATGTAAAAAATGTGGAGCTATTGTTGAATATATAAATACTTTGTAGCAGGGGCTGTGAGAAACACGTTCCCATTTATAAAATGCAGAATAATCAAAGTCTCGCAGTTTTGGAATCCACTGTGGTTTAAAAAACATTTCTTCTTTATCTTGTAATTTTTTACAAACTCTTCCGCAGCTCGGTATCAAGTTACAATGTCACCTTCGTAATAATTACAAATTTCTTTAAACAATTATTTCTAAAAGTTCTATTCCACGTAATTCACAAGTTTTATTACGGGTTGAACGAACTGAAGTTTTATTTTTTTCTAAAAACCGAGCAGCATCTGTAACCATTCAATGTTCCAAAATCAAGTTGTTGAATAGCCCAATTATTTTTATACAAATTAAAATTAATATTGAATTTCATTGAAAGATAGATGGGCGAGTAAAAAAATGAGAAGAATACTGTTATTATTCTTTTATTGGTCAGGTATAAGTACTGAATTTTATCCTACCAATATGGTCATTGTGATACTATTTCCGTTTTGTCTCTCATACATTATATCCTTGCACGATGTGGCCAAAATGCATAGTGCGCCTATAATGTAAGGGAAGACTATCTACTACGTCAGTCTAAAGTCTAAAATGGCTGAAGCTGAACAAGCGATGAATGCTTTTACTCATCTCACATAAAAATAGCTCACTTGATCAAAGACCAACGTCAAAATCATCAAGCAACGAAAATTAATGTTAGAAAGTTGATATTCAATGGGGATATAAGGGAAACTAAATAGTTTGAATAAGAAGCAACGTATACCATGTCTTAACTATAATTTACAGTTTTGTCACAGGTAGATATAGAGATGATGTAAAAATATTGAACATCTTAAATGAGTAAAACTAGAGTTTAGTCAAAATTTGACCAGAAGTAATAAAAATTAGTATCCATTAGGCGTTTCTAGTATGATATAAAGATTATTTGAAATAGGACGGTAGTAGAATACCAATTCGATAGAATGCATACTAAATGACAAGGTGCACAAGACTTTTCTTCCAAAACGAATAATAAAATACATTCTATCGTGAAAAAAATGAATGAACTTATAATTGGTCCGATTAGTTAGCGAAACTATTTGACAAATTTAAAAATAAGCACACTTTTGTAATCCATTGTCTTAGTTCCAACTATCTAGTCTAGTGATGGCCTAATTCTTGTTCACTAAATTGGGCTACACTTAGTCAAAATCTGAGTAGAAACTGATATACAGAGTATATTTCAATTAAAATATAATATATTACATAATGCTAATCTTTATCAACTAATATAGGTATATTTATTTCAAATACATGTATGAAATAAATTACTGTGACTTGGCCAAGACAAAACGGTAACGAAAGAATTAATAAGAATTATATTTCAATACTACAGAGTATTAGCATAGTGAAATAAAATTTGTTGAACTGTTTGCGAACGGAAGGTGAATGAAGAATTTGTCTTGACCAAGAAAAAATATTATCCCTATACTTACCGACTAGTCTTAAGACTTTTGTCTTTGCATCTTTAGCGCCTGTTCACTTTTTCCTCATATAAACGTTAAAAAAATATATAATATCTACGCGTATACTCTAGTTGAAATTGAACCAGGATGAAATCCGTGGCCGTTCTTACTTGTTGAATTTTTCTCTCAATTAACAATAAGTAGCGCTGCTGAAACTTTCAATCAACTAGATCACCCAAACTATGCAAACTACTATATTATGAATGGAGCTCTCTGTTTCATATTACTATATATGTGTTATAGCTAGAATATTTCTCGTATTAGTTATCACTTCGTAAATCGTAGCACGTTAATAAGGTACTACAAAACCAGATATCATAGAATGATGTTTTTCATGGATCCTGACGTGATTTACAGAATTGAATAATTAACTTAGGAGAACAACGTGCTCTTTACTATAGTGTTTCGTTATGAACACGACGCTCTATTGAATCTAGATCTTTATCCTTTTCATTTGAATTTAAGATTACTATTGTTATTGCTTGAAAGATTCTATCCCTAGATACATACCTTGTGCCAAATTAAACGATACTAAACTGCTGTACATTTGGATATACTACTGTTGAACTACTTTCTTCAATTATCGTAGAATTTCCGCTCGCTTAAAGTAATCTTGAATTTTTTATGCATAAAGTTTGAGAGATGGTGAACTGGAATATTCACTCTTGTTTATGATATCAATTTCTTGTTGAAAGATGAAAATATAAATGTCTTCCATTTTTTAAATAATTGAAACATTATAGCGTTGCGAAAGAAAAGAAAAGAAAAAAAAAAAACTTTAATGACTACATAACTATATCATAAGGTTTTTATAATTATATTCATGTTCACTGAGTACACTATCTCTCAAATTGTATCTTATCGTTTCTAACTTGAATATAATTGACGACAGATGATCTTGCACGCTGTAGTCAGAAACTATGAAGACTGAGTGAATAAGAAAAAAAAAAGAAACAAAAATCAATGGGGAATACATGCAAATGAGAGTTGCATTAATGATGTAAGGATTATTTATATACTTGGTTGATATATTATTATATTGATGTGACATTTTTTTCATTAAGTTTAGGAAAATTCAAGGTATCTTATACGATTCACGAGTATAAGTTTTTCGGTTCGCTGTACTTTGACCAGAAGTACAAATAGAATAGCTAACAGACTAAGGTAAATTCCTCGATTGTACATAACGTATAAACACACGAGGGAAGAGAAATGAAAAATCATATTTTAGATTGGTTTATGGAATGGTTTATAATATGAACATAAGCACACATTATTTCGCAATACTATTTTAATAACATAGGTATATATGTTCTTTATGTTTGCTTTATAAGAAGTTCGAGAATTAAAATTTGAATTTTAGCACACGCCATATATAAAAGCAATGCTCAAAACTTGAGCATCCTTATAAATTGATCGTAAAGAGTGTATGATCTGTTTTGAAGTCACATATTTATATATATATATATATAATTAATAAAAACTTAGCTATTAAGATGAATGAGATAATAATTAGATTGTAAGATCTATATTTGAAAAAAAAAGATACCAAAAAAAAAAAGATCAACTAATTTTCAATAATTTAACACATACACACAGAGGACTTATAATATATACATATATAACATATTCATTATGGATTATGGTTTTGCAATTGAAAAAAAAGAATATTATACCATAATGTAATGTAACTATATTATGTTAGCGAGGCATTCCGAAATTGCTAATAAATAAAATGAATTGTATTATTTCTCATCGTAGTTTTTATCAATTTTGTTCAATGAATAATACTTTGGTATGCAAATCTTTATAATTGTCTTCTTTACGATGCGCAAAAGTGAAAGTGATTCTTGATCAAAGTCCTCTTTCATATACTTGTGGCATGAGTTAGAAAAATTAATTGGGCTTTAGCTAATGAAACATTTTCTCAGTAATAATAACATGCATGGAGTCTACTGCTTTATCTGTGAATACGCCTTGTTCTCATAATAAATATGTTTTTATATTTCAGAAAGAATACTTTGGGAGTCCCAAGTACTTGCGATTAGAAATCAAGGAGTTCCAGGCAGTTCAAAAAGGCCTGGATACTCTGGAAATTCTAAATTCAACTGTTCGTGTGGAAGGAGATATGCTTCGCGCGCATCGTTGTATGGACACATGCGTTACGAATGTGGCAAATCGCCAAGCCTGCCTTGTCCTGAGTGCAACAGACTATTTAAACTGAAATGCAATCTTAGACGACATTTAAAAATTTGCAGGACAAAGAGAAACCGATTTAAACTATGATAATCTGATGTATTTATTTGAGATCTAATGAATAAAAGAATGCCGTAATCATAAGATGAATAAATATTTGAAAACACGACTAAATACTATATTGGGTAACATCCTCCGTTGCTTTGAGTTGTAATCTTGATTATTTACACTGTGGATAACATGGCAGTTAATTTAAAAATCTGTAAATCCCCGTACTAACATTCTTTTTTTATTTCAGCGTATCGAAAAGACCGTCTGACCGAAGGAATGGATCTGAGACACAACATAGCGGAGGGAATTGTAGTTCACGAAAGAAGATTCCCTTGTGAAAGATGTGGAAAAGTTTATAAATGGAGGGAATCTCTGTTCAAACACAGGCGTATAGAATGTGGAAAGCCTCCACAGTTTGCCTGCAAGATATGCGGAAACAGATTTATGCATAAGCATCACCTTGTCAAACATTTAAGAGCAATTCACCAATTTCCACCCTTGAATGGTGCAGATATAAAAATCTTCATTTAAAAATTTCTGTACTCAATCTATTCTGTATTCATATATTTTATATGTACGTATATGTGTATGTATGTATTAAAATCGTTGACTAGATTAGCCATTAAACAATATCCGACCTGGTGACATGCGATTACAACTCTGCTCGAACCAGGCTATTTAGCAAAGTCCTAATCAGAGTTCTCTTTACATGAAACCAATGATCAATGATTTTCATCCCTCGTAAATACTCGACAAATCTTCTCTACACTCCACCTTTTAGCTTCTCCAAAGTTATACACACGCTTATTCTTAATTTTCATTCAAATAATCATTTGATTTATCTTATTTGTCATCTATTGAACTGTTACATACGAATGAGACTTGGAATAACGAGTGGAGGTGAATTCTATCAAATGAAAGTCCCGAATTGTTTCAAAGAAGCCTCTATTTTCAAAAGCAAATCGTTGGCTACAGCTCACATCCTGGCTTGAATTTAATTGTAAGATCTATGAATATGTGAAAACACTTATATAAATGCCAATATTGATGTGTCCCATATAGCTCTGCATGATATACATTTTTTCTTTCCTATTTCCTATCCAATATAACATACCTATATCATCGTGATACTTTATACTAACATACTTTTTTTTTTCAGCTTATCGAAAACCACGTCAACCACGAGGAACAGGTCTCTACAATATGACAGAAGGAATTGTGGTTCATAGAAAGAGATTCCGCTGTCAAAAGTGCGGAAGATCTTACAAATGGAAAGATTCTCTCTTCAGACATGGACGGGTCGAATGTGGGAAGCCACCACAATTTTCTTGCAAGATGTGTCCAAATAGGTTTATGCACAAGCACCACCTCGCAAGGCATTTAAAAACAGTTCACCGATTCCCATCATCGAACAGGGCAGGGCAGATATTATAGATTTTAAATAAACATCCTGTATTCAATATATTATGGATTCATGTATTTTTTATGTATGTACATTATTAATGACAAACTGAATCAATGATTCAAGTATTTTGAACTTGGGGGTGATGCGATCCAAACTCAAAATATAAATATAAAATATTTATTATATTGCAAATAACTTTAAAACTATTCTTTTCTGACCTCCATTTGTTAACTTCTAGTTCAGGGGGATTTTTGACCAGCAGATAAATCATACACACCTTTCTCTTTATTTCTAGATAAAAAAACATTCTGGTGTCAGGCCTGCGGCAAAGTTTACAAATATCGAGAAGGACTGGCTAGGCATAAGCGGGCGGAATGTGGTGGAAAAGAGCCGCAATTCGGATGTCCAATCTGCAGCAAAAAATTCAAACACAGATATCAACTTCGACCCCACTTGGCTAGGGTTCACACCCTTCAAGCTCTACCTAACGAACTTACCGAAAGCTTTCATTATTAATTAGATTTGTGTCAGTTACAGATACATACAAGTAATTACTCGGTGCTATTAAATTCAATACGGATAATTGGCCAATATACCTCTTCCATATTCTAATCTTATTTTATACGCATTTTATGTATCTATAAAAATTGTAGAATAAAAATGCGTGGAATAGTTTTTAAGAGAAAAGTTGTAGCTTTTGTGAAATTGTAGTTGTGACTGCGAAATATTTAAGAAGTTTTATTCCTGTTTATGATTAATAAATCATTTTTATTTACAGATTGGTGCAACCTAAACCAACGATCCAGCAACAATAAGCCGTACATTTGTGTTAATTGCTCGAAGAAGTACAGCAGACGGGACTCCTTGTATAAACACCTGAAATTCGAGTGTGGAACGGAACCAAAATTTACATGCATCATTTGCGGAAGAAGATTCAAGCACAACCACCATTTGACTTATCATTTAAGGAATACTCATAAATTGAATTGAGAGTATCAGTATAATCTGAATGATTATTTTATCATCAAACAATTATGAGAACCCAACAACACTCCGACCTGCCTTATCTATAGAAAAATATCTACTTTCGATATTCTGGCATAAAATAAAAGAATCATAAATTTATATCGTCTTCTTATTGTTCAATAATTTCATCTGCTATTCTAGACATTCTTGTTCTAGCAATAACTCTCCCACTTTGATGACTAAAATTAAATAAGACATGAGTCTTTAAAACCTGAACAATTCTCTGATCTTTACCAGTTTACGTAATGATATTGAAACGCATTTTGAATCACGGCTTTACTTTACTTATTCTAATTTTTTAGTTTCAGCAGGTATGCTGTTTAGGAAGCGGCGTAACCCGGTGAAAAGAGTTTACACTAAGAAGCCCTTCCCATGTGTTAAGTGTGGAAAGACCTACGCATGGAAGGTATCATTGGGTCGCCATTTGCGTGAAGAATGTGGAAAGGCTCCACAAAACACATGCAATTACTGTGGTAAATCTTTTAAACAGCGGAATAGTTTGCGACGGCATAAAATGACTCAGCATGGTCCTATTTTTGGACAAAGCTTCGGTCAGATTTAATCATTCAATATTATTTGTATACTTGTTGTCACATGAAATAATATTGTTTGATTTTAAATTTATATTAACAAATTCAAGGATTATTAGATTCCCAAACTGTATCCATGCAATTGAAATAAATCTTTTCTTTAATATTTGATTGTCGATGATTTAGGATCAATTCGTTTTATGATATTTTAATGCGCTTAGTACCCCTACCCAACATCAGCAATTATAAAATATGTAAGCCCTTTGAAATGTTGTGATTTTATTTAGCGTAGCTGACTGTATTTATAGAAACACGATTTTTAAATGTCTATGATACTTTATTCTATAGCTTAGATAAATGAAATACATGATCCTTTATTTAATAATCTATCCTTTGTTCTAAAGTTCCAGGACTCTTCCACAAAGTAAGGCTTCCCAATTCCAAGAGGAGGGGTCACTCGAAACCATATCCTTGCTACAAATGTGGAAGATCTTACAGCCAGAAAGGAAGTTTGAAGCGCCATTTGCGTAACGAATGTGGAAAGGAGCCACAATATATATGCAACATTTGTGATAAAGGATTTAAACAAAAAGCTAATTTCCAACGACACAATTTAGCCATACATGGATACCAAATATAAACTACATAGAATACTCGTGGAATTGATCAGTGTATTATGGATTTAAGTAATAATTAGATTTCCACAGTGTAGCGAAACAACAATTTGAGTTTATAAAAGCTGGAGTAGTGTATAACAGAAACGAGTGGAATGGATGATATTTTCACAAATTAAACATCTGCTTGTGCCAGGATTATAGAATTTATTTTAAACCTTGTCCATGCTTCCTAAATGACAAACTCATACATGTATACATCATACACCAGAGATAAACAACTGTGTGTTATATTAATATTCATAAATTATAGATCATAAGTGTAATTATTATCAAATATGTTGATACTCGTCTAATATTTAATTTCTTTTCAGGCTCGGAGTACTGCAGAAAATATATTCAATCTGGGACGGTATACCGCTGCAAGGATTGTGGAAAAGTATATTCCCGAAAATATTCAATGAGCAGACATCTTCGATATGGATGTCAGAGGATACAGTCAGAAAAATTCAAATGCAAATATTGTGATAAACAGTATATACGACGAGATTCTTTGTATCGACACGTCGAATATCAATGCAAAGTTAAACCTAAGAAGTAATAGGACAGAAGTTTGTGAATGAACAATTGTCAAGTTTCTCCTATAATATTTTCCCAACTCATTATTATCCATATAACAATATATTCCAAGTTCTCTCTTCTCTATACAAATGCAGTACTATTTCATTATATCAAATGGAGCTAAGATAGAAACTTAACTTGCTTAATACTGTCAATCTTTCACTATGTTACCAGATATCCAATTTGTTCATTAAATATTTGTTTCAATTCATACAACACTGTTATCCGTTTCAGAGTGGTTCTTATTTGCTTCTCCTATATACCTCTGCGATCAGTGTGTAGTTTGATTCGGAGACAATCTGCCTAGTTTAATGTTCTGGATAAAGTTACTGTACTGTCGCAGGCTTTTTTCTATAAACTTAGACGTAATACCGAAGAAGAAATAAAAAGCAAATGGTACTTTAAAGTATGAATAATTTCATTTCGCTTTTACAAAGGTTGATACAATTGTTATATTTCTACACATAGATACTGTACATAAAATTAACAATGTGGCGATGATAAGTATAAATCTATGAACATTAATAACGTCGTTTTATTATTGTTTCAGATATTAAAAGAGATCCGAACCGGGTCAACTATGACTCTCCTTTTCGTTGCTATAAATGTGGAAAACAATACACATGGGCAGATTCTCTGACTCGACATCTACGAGAAGGATGCGGAAAACTGCCAAAGTATCGTTGCCGTCTATGTGGTAGAAAATTCAAGCGAAAGGACTACCTCCAACGCCATGAAGTTACTGTCCACAAATTTGAAATAGAAATTATTTAATATATTATTATTTACAACTGCACTTGATCGGAATTGTTGAACTTCTATTTGACATTTTTATACAAAGGCAACACCATCACCGTAGAATAGAAACTTGGATAATATTTGTGACTGGAATGAGTTGACTTAATCTATAATTAAATTATATACTCATTCAATGCTGGCAATATACACGTTCCTCTGCATTATTGAATCTCTTTCGATTCCCCCCTTTGTCACCCATGAGAGTACCTGAGAGTACTGCATCCGCAAAACCTGATTATCTCTTTCGATGATTCGAATTCTCAAACATTGATTGTTTCCAGGTAACTATGGAGGAGCGGACTACTACAAAAGGATTGGAAAGCATCCCTGTCCTGCATGCGGAAAGGAGTATAAATGGATGCAATCTTTGACCAGACATAAACGTGAAGAATGTGGAAAAGCACCGCAGCACTGTTGCCCTGTTTGCGGGATAAAGATACGTCACAAGTGGCTTCTCAAGAAACATATTAACAATATGCATCCTTGGTTGCTGGTGAAGAGAAAAAATACATGAAATGAATATAAAATGATATATTCGCTTCAGAAAACTATTATATTAATTCGAAAAAAAGTTTAAATTATACTTTATTGTTGTATGATTGTACTATTATACTATGAAATCTGTAAAAACTAATATAAATGTATGTACACATAACCTTAGCGAGTCACAAGTATTATTCAAGTAATAATTTAGGAAAGATTTCTGAAAACAAGTATAGGTATACATATATTTATGTACACAGAAATAAAGTGCTACACAACAATCCAAATGACATAAATATTGGCAGTTATTTTATCCAAATGAAAAAATATCACAGTATCAGGATTTAACGTGTAACACCAAATCCGATAAAAATACATTAATAGTTAGTGATGGAATTTGTAATAACACGAGTTTTATGTTTGCAGGTAATTTCAAGTCTGATTACTATAAAAGATACCGAGGAAAATACTCGTGCGATGCCTGTGGGAAACAATATACGTGGAAACCATCTTTGACTAGACACAAGCGTGAAGAATGTGGTAAATCCCCACAGTTCGCCTGCCCGGTCTGCCGAGTCAAAGTGAGACGCAGAGGTCAATTAAAACAACATTTAATGTATATACATAACTGGCTATGTTCGTAATATTAAAATCCTTAGTCTTATTGGTAATTTAAATTATTGGGTATTAAACGTCTGTATTATATCATCGTTGATAATTTTGATATTATTTATCAGACAACTAATTCATGCAGACCCAATTCCCTCATCGAGATGGCAAGCTAATTTTTAGTGAAATTTAGCCATCGACGATCTTTGTTTCATTCACTGATTTCTTTAACTTACAGTTATACGTTGTAGCACGAAATAATAGTTTTATTTACACATTTAATAATCACAACACTAATATAAGAATTTATAAATTAAGATTCCCTGCATAAAATTCTTATAATAATTGCTAATTCAGTTCCTTGATAATTAATTTAAAATACTTTACCCCGGTGAAAAGGAAATATGATTATTAATTAGAGTCGATTATTTTAAAGAACGTTTAATTTTAGAGATAACACTTGAATTCAGTAATTATATTTAGAATTGTGGTATGTATAATATAATATATGAACGAGAGAGATTATCGATAAATCTATATGGCTTTGAAATACAGTTATGTGTTATGATTCCTATCCCCCCTCCGTCCAAAGTCATACTGGCATAAATCCGTCGTACTCCGTATAATGTAATATTATCTTAACTCTTTGTCTTACGCATGAATTACCTGTAAATACCCTTTCCGATGTAAATGAACATGGTATTTCTGTTTTTTCTTTTTCAGATGTACCTTTTTCAATAACTCACCCATGCAGAGTATGCGGCAAGCTGTACACGCACAAATCTTCAATGTATAATCACCTAAGATTATGTGGAAAAGAACCAAGATTTGCATGCCATCTATGTGGAAAGAAGTTTAAATATAAGCATCGACTGCAATCCCACTTGATATCTAACTTCCACGTCTTGCGCCAATAGCAATGGGTATTAATCTGTATTTAAATTGTAAAAACTGAGGCGGTGGTGAGATTGTAGGAAAATTAATATCAAATTTATTCCCATTACAAATGAAAAACCTTCCACTGAATAGAAACTGTAATTCTTCATTTTCGAAGCTTGCAATTGATGAATAAAATAATATTTTACAGTCCCGGAGGACGCGCTGACTTATCCATGCCGTATTTGTCAAAGGATTTTTGTCAACAAGAAGACGATGTGGAATCATACTAGGCACTGCGGAAAGGAACCACAATTTGTATGCATTATATGCGAGAAGAAGTTTAAACAGAAACATCATTTACAAAAACATTTAAAGACAGTCCACAGGCATATAATTATGACATATAATGATTTCAAAAATAACATTTGGTATTGAGCATAAGAGCCCAATGGGCTAAAGAGAAATGTTACTTTAATATCCTAAGCTAGTTAATAAAGCGACTGAAAAGTGCTATAATGTATGTGGGTACGACACGACTGTTGAATCTGTAAATAAAAATGATATTTTAAATTTAAGACTACATGTGAATCACGGATATATAAATAACTGTTGATAAATCATTGGAAATCCAGTAACTAATACAGTTTTTTATTTTTTATTTTTTCTCATAGGTTTCTATTCACCAAGTAGAAGATTCGTGTGCAACAATTGTGGACGAAGTTACTTAAGACAGTATACATTGCGCAAACACCTTAAACTGGAGTGTGGAAAGGATCCACAATTTGTTTGCCCTTTATGCGGGAAGCAATTCAAACACAAACATAGGCTTAAATCTCATTTGATGTCGTACAAACATGCCTCTCGATATTGAATAAATTTTGACATTAATTAACTCGTGGAATTGTTTCTTTAAATAAATGCACATAATATAAAGTATAAATAATTATTGTATATCCTCTCATTACCACAGAAAAATGAAGGCAATGAATGGCAACTGATGAAATAGTCAACTTTTACTACATTAAATACTTGATATCTCTTTTCTAGAACTTTTGGAAAAGAAGTGGGGGTGTGAACGATGTGGAAGACGGTACATGTGGAAAGTTTCACGAGAGTATCATGTTCGAGTTGAATGTGGAAAGGACCCAGCGTTCACATGCCCGGTGTGTGGAAGAAAATTTAAACACAAACATCGGTGGCAGTCACACGCCAAAAACTTACACCACATAGATCTATGAAACCCTATTACGCTTGAAAGAGTTCTCTGTTCTTTTTTATATATCCTAGATTCTGCTGTAAGATATGAAACACATAATAAAACATTAATAATATCTTTTAATTTGTACGTCGATAATTATACTTGTTCTTACATAGAAATTGGAATGTATTATCAATCGTTATATATTAAGAAATAAAGCTTTGAATTGTCTAGTGCACTTTCTCAGCATTGTTAATCATACGAGATTTTTAACAGAAATGTTTATGATAATTAGTCTCCCCTAGCAATATATATATATTCATATAATAGGCGAGCTAACAGATTGACATTCCTAGCGATTGTAATTTTTTTATATAATAATAAAACCTTATTTTCATACTGTGATAGTTATACTGAGATTGTTTTTTATTTTGTTACAGAATTCCTCGATACCAAGTTGTTCCTGATAGAGGGGGTCAACGAAGATGAAGGGGAGGATTTTTACTCACCGAGAAATGCTTACAGCATATCTCACCACACAAAGAATCTCCAAACATCTAATCGTATAATCAAAAAATCTAATGGTAGATTTCGTTGTGATCGTTGCTGTAGGGTCTATAAAGCAAGAAGGTCTTTATCTCGGCATCAACGACTGGAATGTGGAATTGTTCCTTCTGAAATTTGTCTAATTTGCGGGAGAGGATTCCACCACAAATTTACATTGAAAGCGCACGTAGCTAGATGTAGACAAAAGTTTTCGAATAGGGCACGAAAATAAAAACTTTAATGATAGACAAATATTTTCATAACACATCGCAGAAGGTTTGTAATCGTGATTGTATTATTTCCTATTTCTACTGGCTCCGTACTATCTAATGAATCTATATATCAGTCGATTATATATCTATGTGAAAATAATAATAAATCAAGAACGTAAAACAGTGATATTAATTATTAATCTGTTGTATAATTGTACCGATACATTTTTTAATAATTCACCTTCACTTTTAGCTTATGTAATACAACAGTTGTCGCACATCTTTCCGAATGAACTCTATTAATATCAGTATTCATAATTCTAACTAATTCTATTTAACTAATATAATTTCAGATCTACACGCAGTACAACAGCGTGTCGGAAGTTACCTTCTCCCGCGAACTCGGCGATCTACTAAACGCGTATTTCGACAGTGTGATTTATCAACATACCAAAGCACTTTACCCGCACCTGATTTTCTTTGCACGCAGTGCGGAAGATCATACAAAAGGTATGACAGTTTGAGGAGGCATCAGCGTGTAGAATGTGGAAATAAAGAGAGGAAACATGTGTGTAAGCTTTGCAATAAAAAGTTTAATTACAAGTTCTTGTTGAGAAACCATCATCGCGCCTTGCATGCAAGATAAACCAGTTCCATTACTCGCTGTATTTAAATGTATATTGATATTTTAGTAGCTTTGAGTAAGGGACACTCGATTCTATTATTAATTCAGCCATTATTGTTCCAATGATATATGATGAATGATATATGCCTAAGGAATAATAAGGCACTGATATATTAGCTACAACGAATAATCTTTGTAAAAAGTACATATATAAATAAATAAATATAGAAAACTCAAGTAGTAATCTGTGCCGTCATAGACGATTCATTCTTGATCCCACCCAAATGAACTGTAATTAACAACAACAATGGTGTACAGAAATTTTTGTATATTCACCTGTACTATTTAAAAATTAACTGAATTCTTGTTTTCATAACTTATATGCATTCTTAGGTATAGTGAAAGGCTCGATACTGAAATACTTTAACTCTCTTTCTTTCAGATATTTTAATGCATCTCGATCCATCAGATGACGCCCATTGGTTGCCAGTCATCTTGGACGCATCGGGCATCTCAGCTACTTCACCATGCGGTAGAACTAACAAGCCGCAATATATTTGTGGAGAATGTGGAAAGTCTTATACATGGATGGACAGTTTAAGACGTCATCAAAAACTTGAGTGCGGAGAGAAAGAGGGGAGATACACGTGCAGTTTGTGTAACAGAAAGTTTTACCGGAGATACCGTCTGCGCGATCACATGCTATTGCAACACGAATGAATTAATTCTATATTGCGAATATGACAAGTAAATATTAAATTATACTTGGGCTAAGTATCTGTTTCTTCATTAGTGATAATATTGTTATATTATACACTTTTGTCATTATGAAATAAAAACAGTCGTTAATTGTTTACAATTTATTCAAGCAATGCTTTGCGTAATATACATACAGCCTCTCTGATGAGAACTCTCTGAACAAAACTGCTTGTTAAAACTAACTGCTTTTCCTCTAGCTAGAAAATTCAATTTAATTACAGGACGAAGCTCATAAGTGCTTATAACACTATCAATCCATTTAATGTAAAAAGTAGCGTGTGTGATTATCTAAAAGATTTTCGTTTCTTTTCAGGTACTATGTCTCAGGAGGTATCAGACTACGATCCTGCTTGGACACTGGACCCTAAGTTGCAATCGCAGACTTCACTATCAAATAACGTGCAAGTTATGTCAACGGAGAAAAAGACTAAACAAAAATCGCCCAACAAGTCGTGTCGCCCTTTTTCTGTCTCAGGATTATTTGATCAAATGCGTTGCCGCTCTACTATCCAACAGCCATTTATATGTACTAATTGCGGAAAGAAATACAAGTGGTACGACAGTCTAAAGAGGCATCAAAGAGTCGACTGTGGAAATAAAGAGAAACAATTTTCATGCAGTGTGTGCGACAAAAAATTTAAGTACCGTTACGAGCTGCGCAATCATATTGTCATGTACCATGGACCTTGACTAAATCATACTTCCGTATTTTTTACAAAATACTTATGAATACCCTAGTTCTATACTGTACTATAGTTCGTTTATTATTATTTAGATAACACGTTGTACCGATATCATACTAATAAACTATAAGTATTATTATATTCGTAAATAGAGCAGCGAGACTATTGGAGCAGATGAACAATGTGAAAGAAGGATTAAAATTATTATTCATTTAATTTGAATGGAGTTTACAGGTCTGTAATTAAAACTGGCAGTACTTTCTATACTTAAATTGCGCAAAACATGTTTCTTCCACGATATTCGTATAATAAATGTAATATAAAATTATGTCCAAAGTATGTTGGTGTTCTTAGTTGAATAGCAATATAGATACATTTTCTAAACTCCATATTTTACAAATCATAAATATTTGCAGAGAATATTTAAAAAAATTCAACGCTTTTGGTGAATGGTATGTGTTGATCTACTGTTTGTGTTCGTCCTATACGTTATTGTAACAGTTGTGCTTCGAGCAAAGAATATGATAAACAACTAATAACGTATACAACTTGTGGACAATGTTGAAGAAAATTTATTTATCTCTTTTTAGACGAGAAATATGCACCAGGGACAGCTGTTGAATGGTATTACCAATATCGGAGTCTGTACTTCCAATTACTTGCTGAAAAAAAATTGGCAGCTTCATCGAAGACTTCAGCCAGTGATGAAAATCCATCGATATCATGCGGGGTTCAACAAAGAAGGTCGCAACGATCCAACGCAGCTTGTTTGTTTTTAACGGATAAAGAAATAGCGGATATGTCCCAATCGGTCGAACCGAGTCCACTGTCTTGTCAAAATGATCAATTAAAAAGTTCCGAGATTAACTGTCCCACAGAGACTTTGAGCTTTGTAACAAATAATATTCAAGCTACTGGGTACTCTTGCCCAAGATGTGGAAATGCTTATGCTAGACCCCATTCATTAAACAGGCATATAAGATTTGAGTGCGGAGTAGAGCCTCAATTTGAGTGCCCAATTTGTCATAAGAAGTCTAAACACAAACACAACTTAGTTCTGCATATGAGGACCCATCAAAAATCTTAGATACTTTCATTACAGTTGTGTTTTTTCTAATTTTTAATCAATTTTATTATCATTATTTCGTTGAAATTTGATCATTCGAACCCGTCGAACAAAATATTATTCTATTGTAATTTTCAATCACGATACTATTTCTATTTTATCATTAATTTTATAAATCTTTCAAAACGATCTCTGAATAGTTATTTGAAAAATTGAAAACATCTCCCGCAAAGACTGAGATACTGCCATATTAATTTATAGTTCAGTTAAAAAAGAATTATCCCAATATGTTTTCTTTATTTTTTTTCCAAAGATTTCAAATATTCAATAAGAAATCTTTTGGTATAGTAAGGGAAATGATTGTCACTGTAAATTATATTATATTGTATAGAATTATATTATGGGTGATAGCAATTAATTTATAGTTTACATCAAATATAATATAATATATCTGTTATAGTCGATTAATAATAATAATCAAAGAAAAGTTGTTAGTGAACATAGTGTCTTATGTGTATTAAATAGAACACATTAGCTTTATAATATGTGTATAGTTAAGTATAAATTTCAACGTTTACTTATATTTTTGTCTAAATACTTATAAAGAAAATCACTTATACAACCGAGTTATGTTACGTTGTATGAACCAGAGTAATTATTAGGATTTAGTCTGCCTATAGTGCAAGCTGTGATTTAAGAAAAAAAGGTGTCTGTTTAAAAAAAAAAATTACAGTATTTCATTTGAAATGATTAGACCTTATATTGTTTAGCAAAAAAACAAACAAAAAAATATTGTGTAATCTACTGCAGTTGAATAAACATATTATTATATTTCGTAAATACATTATTTTAAGTAATTTTTAATACAGTAATGAAATATTATAATCTATGATTGAATAGTGTGGTATAATATCTAAAAACTTAGGTATATATTATCTCTATGTATATTTGGGACTTTCATTTCATTGCAGCATGATTGGTGTTTTCTATATTATTTTATTTAGCTATATTTTTATAATACATTAAATGTTTCAGTTTGGAAACGACCTAAAGATGGGGAGGATGGCCCACCATTTTTATGCTCGCGATGTGGACGTAGCTACTCTCATAAATGCAACCTTACTCGACACTTGAGACTAGAATGTGGCGTTGGTCCAAGATTTCAATGCAATAATTGTAAAAAAAAATTCAAACATCGACATCATCTACAAGACCATCAGCGTACTCATTTATATGCAAATTCGTTATGCAATTATCAAGCTCAAAATTTTACCTAGTTATAATATAATGCTCGTATACTATAATGATTATGAATCATCAGGATCTAGAAGAGCATGCATAATATTTTGAAATAAGTATATTATAGTCTGATTCTTCTTGTATAGTATTATTGATTTATTTTAGTATTATTATTCTCAGCATTGTTATACATGGTATAATTTATAATTGTTCATTGTACATATCCTCTAGCTTATTATTATCAATTTAAAAATTATGAAGAGTATAGAGACTAAATTTGATTATCAAATTAATAGATACCCCTTGACCAAAGTATTGAGATATATTAAATATACCTCTTCAATTGTGCCAAAGCTATTATATTATTGTTTCGAATAATAAAGTAAAGTGATTGTACATACAAAACTAAATTAAATTACACAACAAATAGAAGCTAAAATTTATTACTGGAGGTGGATAATAGGTAGAGCGGTTCGTTTTCTCGACTAAAAATTATAATACGATAGAAAAAATATAATTCTGTTTATTTATTATACATATTACGTATTTATATGGGTTTTACATAAATAATATCTCGGTAAAGCTAGCTAGAAATTTTTATTAATAGTAATATCTTCGTGTCGGTGAAATTTCAAATTCAGATTTGAAAATCAACTCTAACTGTGCGATTCGAGTTCTGGTATACCGACAGTCGATAAAAAGCAGACCTCTCACAAGATGACGCCTCGACAAATTTCGACCACGGGTTTCGACCTTCGACCCACAGTCTCCGCTCGCTAGTCGCTAGTCGGTGGTAAGTCTTCGAATAGTAAATATCGTGTGCAATTTTATTTAGCGTGAATTAAAAATAGCCTTTTTTCACTGAAAATAAGAAGATAAATGAGAAAAAAACAATGCTAAATACTTCCAGTTACAGATAAACTAATCTTCGACGGTTATTTATTAATTCGATATCGAAATCCGTTAGATTATAATGCCAAAACTTTTCGTTGGTTAGGTGCAGTTGAGTTGAGTTAAGTGAGGTTAGGTAAGGTCATCTGCTCCGTAAAAAAGAAAATGTATTTCCAAACGTATCGTAACGCGACATTAATCATAAACCGAAACATAAGTACAAACGTTTTTAAAAATTTATTTAAAGAACAAAATAATAGTTCGAACAATGTTACCGGTAAAGATAGACAAAACAAAAGGATATGGGCTACTCTCCACTACGTTACAGCAGCCGGTGTTCTCGCGGCTGGATTAAGCTACGCCGCTGTACCTTTGTACAGAATGTTTTGTCAGGTTTTTATCATAATCACAATAATATATATTACATAATAATTATTATGCATAGTCAAAAAAATCTTTATTCATTACCATAGTTATTCGATTATTCATTTCTTAGGTCAATTTCTATCTTCGTAATTTCCGATTCTTAATTCTCTTTATTATTATTATTTTTCTTATTGTGATATTCTAAGATTTTGAAATTCCTTGCACAGGCTTACAGTTACGGCGGCACAACTGCTGTCGGACATGACGGGTCTAAAATAGAGGCAATGAAACCGGTTAAGACCCGATTATTCAAAGTGAAATTCAATGCTGATATCGGCGCTAGTATGAGGTGGAATTTTAAACCCCAACAAAGCGAGATCGATGTTTTACCAGGTGAAACTGCGCTCGCTTTTTACACCGCTAAAAATCCGTCCGATAAAGCTGTTATCGGAATTTCTACTTACAACGTCATACCCTTTGAAGCTGGACAGTATTTTAATAAAATCCAATGCTTTTGCTTTGAGGAACAACAGCTGAACCCACATGAACAAGTAAACTTATACATCTCTTAATTAAATTTAAATAATTACTCGAAATTTACACTAAAGTATAATCATTTCACAATAGTTTGTTGATTAAAACAGAAATTTTATTTGTGATGAATTTAATTTTAATTGTATTTTGTGCTACTTTTGATGTGGCAGTAGGAATACGAGAATTTTGTACTTTATTTTGGCTTCCGTTTAATTTTTTGAAATAGAATTTTTATTGATATATATCTTTATTTAATTATCTTCCAGGTAGACATGCCTGTGTTCTTCTATCTTGATCCGGAGATCGCGGAGGATCCTAAGCTGGAATATATTGACGAGATAACGTTGTCATATACATTTTTTGAGGCCAAAGAAGGTCTACAACTTCCTCTGCCCGGATACGCCAAGAGACATTCGTAGTACAGTTTGACTGGGAATCGATAATTAATCGAATAGGTAAATATGGGTGATGTTTTAACATGATATAATATTATCGCAAAGTATTGTACAGACAAGATATATATTTATATATATATATGTTTGAAGATTTATTGATATAATGTTTTCTCATTCCCTTACTTGCCTGTACATACATACAACGGCGAAATATCACTTACCCTAAATATCCTTTAGGAGTGTATTTTTTATTTTATTTTTTTTATCTTCTTTTAATATCTCAGTATGCATATATATATTTTTTTCAATGATTTTTTCATGATTAGACAACATTTGTGGTATTTTTTATTCCATTCTTTTATCTCTCGAAACGTTTTTGCGTGTGACTATGTTATCTAAAAAGTGAGATTTTAATATTTTGCACTGCTTTCAAGCATCTTTCAATTAGGCTTTCCCAAATCTCTTCTAAATTGCATTTGATGCTGAACTATAAAGAGGTTTTCGTGTCCTCTTCTATCTTTGAAATCTAAAATCTAAAATCTAAACAGTGCATTGACTGGATAAGCACGTCTAAGTCCAGCAACTTTTTCTTTATCGATGTACATAGCGTCAATTTTTATTGCCAAGTCATGTTCCATTGAATTTCGAGTCCTTAGTAGCCGTTGATGTTGATTTTCCAACTCTTTAAGCATTTTGTACATCCGTTCTACCTGGCGATTTATTTCGTCTATTTCTTTCTGCAAGCTGGAGAAAAAAAATTTATTGCATTATTATTAATTCAAATTATTTAACCGAATCATCGTCTTCCAAATTTTATGTAGTTTAGTTTTTAAAACAGAATGGAGTTTAAACCAAGGTTTGAAAAAAGAAAATGTTCTCTACAAACCTTAAGTGAGCGAAATCTCTACATAATTCAAGTTCCGGTCTATGAAGTCTAGCCTCGAGTCTAGTGTGAGCAACCTTAAGGGCATAACTCTTATCAGCGATTGCTTTCCGCGTTATTTCCAGATTCTTCTCAACGTCGAATATCTCTTGCTGTACCTGTAAAAGCAGAGAAGAAAGGTAAAGACCTTAATAAATGGGATGAAACTGCACTAAACTAGCTATTCAAACAATGGGAACTTAGTCACCTTGTGAAGATGCTGTTTCAACATGCTTTTGGCTTCCAGCATCTCCGAAGATCTTCGAGATAAAGCATTATTCGTGTTGCTCCATGAATCCCACATTTCCTGAGCGACGTGGTTTATCAAAGCCTCAGAGTCACTGCGTAGTTGACATGATTTTGTTCTTTCGGTCTGCGATTTTTGCACTATTCTATTCGCCGATTCTGCCCATGTCTCAGGCTCAACTACACTGCAAGGTATATTTTTTTTGTCGAGCAGAAATATAATCGGGTCTTATTTTGTTCTGTGTTAGCAAAGAAGAGATTTTAATTCTTTTCTTTTTTTTCATAATTAGAGAATGGCTATTAATTAATCGATCTTTATCTGATTTCAAGTTCTGAAACAAAGTGGGAAGGAGTAAATAGGTTGTTTTCATACCATCCATCAAACTTTTCAATCCCTCCACAATATTGCAGACCTCGACTATAATTATTAAGCTGATGGCAGACTGTATCTATGCCGAGGGCACCCTCTTTATTCTTCAAATCTAGTTCGAGCTGATTTTGCGAAGCTCTGCCATTTCGCAACTGGAAGTAATACAAGTTTCATAGTTTTTATAGGCATAGCTTTTACGAAATGAAATCAGGGCATTATATTACGGATATCGAAAAGCTTCATACCTGGTCTTTGCATTTGTCCAGGCAAATCTCTAGCTTCCTTTGGCTATTTCGTAAATTTTCTATCTCTCTTAATAACGATTGCTCACTTTCGTCGTGAACAAGTTCCGTGCCTGTAATATAATCATTTTTTTTCTTAGTAAATTATCAATGATCATTATCAATCGGTATTTATTCAGAAAAAACAACCTTTTCTAGATTCTCGGTGGTACAGACATTCTTCCGCGATATGTAAAGGTCCCTCGATATCGTGTACCGCTTTTTCCAATAGTTTTTTGCAATCGTACAATCTTTCGTTTTCCATAATCAGTCTTTCAAGCTCTGAAGAAACTTCATTACGCCAAAACATTACGTCTGTTATTCTCTCCCCAATTTTTTTACCCGTTTCTCTCTGGCCCTGATGTATCTTGTCCTCCGCTTCCCTAATGTGAAACATTTAAAGATATCAAATGCTTATTAGTTTGTATAAACTTGAGGAAGTTATTTACGATTTTATTTAACTCACGGTATATTATATTATTCCTTAATTGTACCCACTTACCTAATAACTCTGACAGTATCATTTCTCAAACGTTCAGAGTAGTGCCTATTCAAGTCTGCTTCGTTATAGAATTTTACTTGTTTTTGAAACCATTCATTAGGCGTGTATTTCGTGTATAAAGACGACTGTAAAGCGTGAGCAGGATTCCGTTGATATCCTGCTACCAAGTTAGGAAATCTTAAAGGTTGAGTAGCCATATTATCCGTTATGTAGTAAGCGTCCGCCGGTCGTTTCATCGAGCACTGCATTGATCTATTCGTTAAATAATTTATTATACTCCACCATCTCCTTTATTTTTCATTCGAATCTTAAATTCAAAGAAATTCTTTAATTGTGATTGAAGTTCTATTAATATCTGTTCAAATACCCAGCTGTATTCCTTTCCTTGATTTTAATTCACAAATCGTTTAATTCGTTCACCGAAATTTAGTTCAATATTATAAGATTGCAATGTATTTCCACTAAATATAATGCAAGTTGTAATATTTACAATATGAATATGAAGAAGAAGGTTTAACAGAACTGTATACCAGTTGTGTATAGCAATTTGGTTTGTTAGATCAATATTATATAGCTACCTGTGCAGGTATTCAAGCAACGCTCAAGGAAAATCAATTGAGTTTTACTGAAAGGCATTCAATCTAGTGTTTTATTTAATTAATACTGAAATCTATTCAATCCATTCAATTCACTCAAATTAATAGAAAGAGCTATGCTATCGCTACCTGATAATTTATTATCTAAATAAGAATCTGATCAGAATAGTGATCGATGATTAGAATATGTTGCTAATAAAGAAAAGTAACGAAAAATTAAAGAGAATATTAACAATTATTATTAATCAAGAAATGATATGTTTATTCATTACAAACCAAAGGTTTTAGGTAGTATAATTAAGTACCCAAAGGTATAACTACAGATTATTCATGCTTAGGATCTACGGGTGTTATATTTTATCAACTTTTTGGAACTAATCTAATTAGCTAAATTCTTACAATGGAACAACTTCCACGTTTTCATATCCAGGATTTGTGTGTCAGGGACGAGTTTTAGTCACTTGATGATATTGGCTGTATTGAATTGGAACGGGAGGTACGACGCGAGGCATTGCTCCACCGACAGCAGTCCACGGTTGAATTTGCTGTAAAATAAATAAAATAAAAATAATGGTATCAATATTATTATTTGAATGGAAGTAATATATCTATATTATAAAATATTTCAAAATCAGGTATTAGAATGATGAAATATTATTTCAAAATTTTCCCGCGTAGCGACTATTCAAATTTCATCGCCATTTTAGGCGCCATCTTGTTATTCATAATCCAAGATGGCCGACGTTGGGACCGAGGTTCCCGAGCGTAATTATATATTTTTATTCATTTCTACTAAATTTCATTCACATAAAAGCTAAAACGCAGTTATTATATCAATATTTAGTTGCTCTTTATAATCTGAAATGTTTATTACCAATTGACACATCCGAGATTTAGCCATTTATACAAAAACCTGAATGACATGAAACTTTTTGGTTAGGATTTCCACCTTGCGTTACGTATCAATTTTCAAAATACACAAAACTTGTGAATATCCGTATATTAATTTTAGAACTTTTTCTCTCAAGTGACAAAATATGCGTCCCGAAAAAAAAAATATATTATTTTCTAATTTTTCGCACACACGTCTATTTAGTTAGGTTTTTTTTTTTCGTTTACTTACAGATTGCCCAGGAACTGAAAGCGAAAATGCAGGAAAAGCATCAGCCTGTGCGGGCTGTCCTAATCAGACAATATGCTCGTCTGGTGAGGCGAGCAAAATAGATCCGGGAATAGATCTTGTGAAGGAACGTTTGTCCTCAGTTAAAAATAAGATTTTGATTTTATCCGGCAAAGGAGGCGTCGGAAAAAGCACAATAACTTCACTCGTTTCAAGGGCTTTGGCAGCCGATGATTTGGAGCGAAATGTGAGCATGAGGGTCATTTTATTTACTCTATATTCTATAATTTTTAGCTTAAATATCACGGATTATTGTTAATTGAAATTTTTAGGAGATGGTAAACTTGCAGCTAATAAAATGTAGCAATAATTCACAATTTTATAGAAAAATTAATCAGCTGTAAATTAGTTTAGCTATTTAATCAGATATCAGGCCTCACAGTCATTACCCAGGATTTACACCTAAGCATAATTATTCTTATTGAAAAGTTGCTGTCTTAGAATTGCTGTGCTTAACATTTGTTGACTTTCAATAGCAAGTCAGATTAATTGGTTCCATAAAAATTTCCTATTTTTTAAACAGACTTTTCACATATTTTCCCTTAATTTTTAACTTAAATGATGCAATGACTGATATATTAATCTGTGAACTACTCACCCTCTTTCCTAATCCGAGAATATCTAAGTGATTCTCAATGTACATGTCAGGGTACCACAGTAAATTGTGAACTAGAGTTCAGACAGTGACCTGGATCAGGAAATACTGGAAAGTCTATATAGTACATGTGTTGTGTCAGGTTGTGTCAGGGTCTTATTGATTCCTTTAGCTACAACCTACGTATTTTCCTACTTATAATATCGTAATTGCAATTCACTCTGATGATTAAATTTAAACGTGTGGATATTTATTCAACAATCTAATATAGATCTAATAATGTTTTGGAAACGTTTTAGATACAGTTTTTTTCTTTACAATCATCTAAATTTATTGACTGTATGTCCTTTGTTATTGACTTTAATAAAATTTTTCATTTTTAATCACTTTTCAGGTCGCTGTTCTTGATATAGACATTTGTGGCCCCTCTCAGCCAAGGGTACTCGGAGTTCTCGGAGAACAAGTTCATCAAAGTGCTTCCGGATGGTCTCCAGTTGTAAGACAATATTATTTTTCATTCTACTGCTAAAATCTGTAGAGTTTTAGGTATGAAAATTTAAAACAAAGCTTTAGTCAGACCAGAAAGCCGAATCTTTTTATATAAATAATAAATCTTAAGCAGATAATTAAACCAGTATTTCTTTTCATCGTTTTTACAGTACGTCGAGGACAACTTATCTCTTATGTCGATTGGTTTTCTACTAGGCAGTCCAAGCGACGCTGTGATATGGAGAGGGCCAAAGAAAAATGGTACCTTTATTTATTATTGGCTAAAAATTCGGTCAGTTACTTTCCTAGGATACTAAATGACTCTTTGAGTGCTACAGATTTTACTAGATCGATGTTTCTTTTTTTAATTATTAAGCTATTTTGATCTCTGATCTAGACTTTTTTTTTATTTAAAAATAAATGAATTGATAAGAATTTATTATTCATAGGTATGATAAGACAGTTTTTATCGGACGTTGACTGGGGAGTCTTGGATTACTTGATATTAGACACACCGCCTGGTACTTCAGACGAACACCTTTCAGCCACATCTTATTTAAAAGCCGCTGGAATAACTGGAGCATTGGTAGTAACAACTCCACAGGAAGTTGCTTTACTGGATGTCAGAAAAGAAATTGATTTTTGCAACAAAGTGAAGATACCGATTATTGGGATAATTGAAAATATGAGCTCGTTTATCTGCCCAAAGTGCAAAGTGAGTTGAGAAATAAATTTATTCAATCTTTGGAGAAATTTTATAATTTCGTCTCTGTTTATGTGTTTATAATCATCTCTCGTTTAATTATATATTAAATTTGATTAAATAATCGATTTTATTTCATTAATCTTTTAGAATTCGGCTGAAATATTTCCTGCTTCTACTGGAGGAGGACGACAATTAGCTAAGGATTTAAACATAGAATTTTTGGGATCAATTCCACTGGATCCACTCTTGGCCAGGTCTTGCGATGAAGGAAAAAATTTTATAACTGAAATGCCAGACTCTCCAGTTGTTGCTGCATTGTTACCTATCATTCAGAGTAGGTTTTATAGTCCAGTCAATTTTTTTTATCCTTAATCTAAATTAAAATATAGATGGATATGAAAAAAAAAAATCTAGATCCATTCTTCAAGTTTCGATTTTCTCAACAAAGATTTTAGATATGTATTGAAAATAATTCATTCAGATGCTAAGTAACGGATTTGAGATAAATTTTCAGCCAAAATTTTGAAAAAGAAAAGATAAAGATGAAGATTGAGCAATCTGTTTCAATTCAATTAACTAAAATGCATATTTAAAAAAAAAATTTATTTATTTCTGTTTATAGGAATCATACAAAAGTGCGAAAAAATGGAAATCAAGTCAACTGTGGATGATCAAGTGTAAGTTTCTTATTTAAATCGTAAGTTTTATATATACAAAAAATTCGTTGAAATTTCTCTTGATGTTATTTCGTTTGATATAATACTGCGCAAATTTCGTATGTAAGGAAAGTATTTTTATAAGGCTGATTTCTGAGTCGTGAGAAATAAGAAATAAGAGAAAAAGAGAGAACAAAAATAACTAAAGTAAAGTATCTACGGCAACGAATAAATAAGAGAAATGCTTATTTATTAAATGCATTGATCTACGTAGCAGCGTGTCGGTTTTAATACAAAAATATTAATAATCTTAAAAAATATGCAATTATAAATATGCAAAAATACATTTTTTTTTTAAATTGCATCTAATTATAATACAATAATATTGTTTAAATAATGTAAACAGAAGTTCCGATAATATTCCTAAATAATTCTAATCCGTTGGTAATAGTTCGGTTACCATATGCAGATAATAAACAATTTATAATAATAAACAATATAATATATTAGTCGATAATAAACTAAACTGAATTACCGACGTCGTCAAAGATTGATAACTCCCTGCCATACCGATATCTCGCCGGAATTCTGGGATTTAGTTCTTCAGTAGCTGGTAGCACTGTCGAACGGTTAGAATTTAAGGCAATAAAAATGGCGGTGATGCGTCAGCATCGCAATATTTCTCGTGTGTGAAATGTAAAACACGCATTTATAATTCATTACTTAGTTGAAAGAAAGTTTATTATTATCGCGTATTCATTGATAGAAATGTCAACATCCCTTGTGCGTAAAAGTCTTGACATTATCGGTTACGAGGACGATGTAAAACGAGGTAAAAATTAACATTACGACAATTTCATTCGACTCGTTTTTACTAATAACTGGGTTTATTAATCCTAACCTAACCTCGACTCACTGTACGTTGGATTATCATTTATCCATTGTTAAAACCCACTCGTAAAAAAAAATTTAATTGTCCCCATTGTTATCGTAAACTTAACTTTTACCTCACTAGCTGCCCTGTGTATTATTAACCTCACTTTCAGGATATAGCGATTTGTTATAAACGAAATTATTATCATTTCAGGAAAAAAGAAGAAGGATAGTAAATCTAAGGGTATTTTACATCTAATTCCATCAAATCACAGACTCACCAATAATCAAAGTAAAAAAAAAGGTGAGATAAATTTTGAAAGAATTATTTTGAATTATATTTATATTCTATATGATGTAAATTTCTACAATTTAAATAAAGAATTAATTTTTCTCTTCGAGAAATAATACTTCAAACAATATTTCAATACAGATAATAATATTACTAATTCATTTCTATATTATTTACATTACAGAAACTAAAACTGTCATCAGTAGATCTAAGAAAACAACGATCCAGGAAGCGAAGCTTCAGTTAAAAACGAAGACCGATCAAACGGAGAAAAACATCGAGAGGTTACTTTTGCTTAGCGGAAATCGAATTGATCCTGAAACTTCGGATAAGGTATGAAATCTTGTCAATCTTTAATCCAGTGTAATATTAAACTGAATTTCTGCAATTTTTTTTTTTTTTCGTATGTAGAAATAATTTTTTAGTTATGAATATATCTTGATATTAAGATATTTGACTACATTTATGAACTAATCAATTATTCTAATGTCTTTGAACTTGTACTTATTAAGTTATATATTTTGTTTGAGAGATTGAAACTGTTATATAATGTTTTTAACAGCTAATTAATTCACTGGAACGAGTATATATCTAGTTAATATTTTAAGACTCAGTTTTTTTCCATTTCAAATTATATTACAGCTTCTTAATCGTGCGTTGAGAAAACGTTACATACCTAAAGAAACAAAGACGGTTGAACAGGAAGCGACAGCGTTTACCGAAGCAGACTTCAAGCAGTTCGAAAAAGATTATTATGTAGAATAAGTTTTTCATTTTAGATTTCATGACATTCTATTTTCAACTATTTCTACAAGTGCGGAGATTGCCGAAAGATGTTGAACAGTGATCAAGCTAATGGAAAGATTATCCTTATACTAGCTTCGGTATTCTTTATTTATTACACTTTATGGGTAATCGGGTTGCCTTTCATCGACGATAGCTGGCTTAGATCTCTGTTTTATTCTCCAAATATGGCATTAATCATTCCCGCTATATCAGGCCTCTGTTTTATCGGGGGTTTAGTTTTGTTCACACTCTACCACGTCAGGCCTTATGTCATGATTCGCAGTCGAGAATAGTGATTGATAGTTTCCTGTTATAAAGATTCATTGACAAATAGTATTCCTTTCAGTTATTTTATTCGTTTTCTTTTCGCGCCGTTAGATGTATGTTTCGATTAATTGGGAAGATATTTTCAAACATTCACTTTACGTTACTATTCTTTGAAGAAGAAGAAAAAGAAGAAAATCTTATGAAGTTATGTAATTAGATCAGATAAAGTGTGTTCATGTATCATAAATCGCCTTGAACTGGATTGCCCTAGAGATAACAACATTATTATCCAAGTCTTGGGATCAGTCAGCTATAACTGTTTGTAGAATAAGCAAATTATTAGAATTAGATTAGTATTTTACATTTATTCGTATATTTTGTTATTCAATTCAGGGTGGTGAAAGTAATTAATAATTGGCCGATAATTTTAATTATTTTATAAAACGAACGCAAGACTCCTATAATAAGAAAAACCTTCGAATTGAAGAGAAAAGAAACAGCAAAATGAACGACTGGCTGATTATTGGAATATCCGGAGTAACTTGTAGCGGAAAGACGTCACTCTCAAATGAAATACACGTCAAGTTACCTAACTCTGTAATCATAAGTCAAGATGATTACTTTCATCCGATAGACAGTCCGCAGCATACGTTTGATCCTGAACTGAATTGTATTAATCTTGATATAATAAGCTGCTTAGATATGAAAAAAATGCACGACGATGTATTAGAAGTGATTAATGGATCTAAGCAAAAGTCAGAGAATGGTACAGCTTCGAAAGATGGATCTTCTATCAAGAAAATATTGATTCTCGAAGGTTTTATCCTTTTCAGTTACAAACCAATATCAGATTTATGCAATTTAAAATACTTTTTTACAATTGATAAAGAAGTTTGCTGGGAAAGAAGACAGCTTCGTAATTATGAGCCACCGGATGTTCCTGGATATTTTGAACAAATAGTATGGCCAGAATACGTGAAATATAAATCGGAAATAATTAATGATAAAAGTTTAAGTGAAGGGCTTAAATTCATCGATGGATCAAGGTCAAAGAATTGTATTTTTGATCAGGTTTATGGAGAAATTCAAAGCCATATGTTTCAATAAGTCTTGCGGGTGTCGTATAGATTTGTAGAATTTATTATCTATATCAATAAAATGTAAGTGGCGAAGATGTTATCTTTCATTTCTTGGAATTTACATCTATGACTCATTAGATTAATGCTATAGCGTTATAAAATGTAAATTGGATAAGTATGAAAAGACGTATTTGACAATCTAAATTATTTCACAGAGTTCCTCAAAGATTATTCCTTATCTCTCTTTCTCTCTCTCTCTCTCTCTCTGTAATCCTTGCCAGTTAACAGTCCTGATATTATTTCGCCAGCCTAGACCTATGAAAAAATCCTTTTTATAAGTCTAAGCGGAATAAAAAGAGCAGAAATTTAACAACAATCGATCGATTAGATTTTTCAGTCTCGAAGGTAGGAATAATTGTGTGTAGAAAATTGTGATTGTAGAATTATTTTTTCATAGATAAAGGTTTTAGTTCTTTTATTTATATTCTGTTAAGTATTTCGGTTTGTTAATTTCAGATTATCAAATAATTTTCATTCTGTAATTTATGATTCTTTCGCTGTTTTCGTCCTTCAATGACTCGTTGAGGAATAGTCCTTCTTGATTCCAGCTTTTTCTTTTTTTCTTTTAACCATTATTCATCTTGTTATTGGCTTTTGTAGGAATTTAATTTTGCTGAATCTCAGTCTTTTGAAACTTAATTATTTCTTTATACTTGATATAAACTTTATAGGAAAATTACAAAATTCTAACTCCATGGTATTACCTATATAAATTTGTCAATATTTTAATCTCAAGAATTTGAAAATCAAAAATACTTTATTCAATCTTTAGAAATTTTTACTCTCATTAAAATCTATTCACCGGTTTGTGCCATTTTTTCATTTATTTATTCATTAATGAGAAACTTACTTTATGAATAAAATTTAGTTTTGTAGTTTTCGAAGGATAAACAATCATATTTCAAGCCTTAACTATCATTTACAATTAATTAGAAACTTGAAATAAAGCTAAATGTTTCATCAGAAAAGGGGAGGAAAAAAAAAAAAGAAAAAAAAAATGAAAACTAAAGACTTTCGTAAAATCTGTTGATAAATATAAAGCTGTGATAAACTTTGCTGTAGAGAACTTCCTTTGCACATCTAGTAAATTTATTCGGCTATTATAAATAGACAGCTTATTGTATGAAGGTATGAAAAATGAATCAGTGATAAACAGAAAAGATTGACTCAAGTATGTTTAATATAATAATATTAATTAGTTATTTGAAATGAGTTTTCAAAATTAGTTTTTTCTTTTCTCGACGAAGTTGTTAGTGCTTTTGTAAATTACTTTTCTTTTCTTTTTCTTTTTTTTTTTTTTAATAAAGATAACTCACAATAATGGTATGTTACATGGAGTAAGTATTATGTTTAGGCTGTCCTTGGGTATTGGTGACGTTGCTAGGCGCAGGACCTGCCGTTTGATCATCCTGGTCATTCTGGCCACAAGCTTTTCTCACGTACTGTGGGGTGACTATAACTTCTTCTTCCATTTCTAAAACGCGTTTATCAAGCTCCGCGCAAGCGGCCATCTCCTTCTCAAGCCTGGCAAGCATTCTAGGTGAATTATACTTTTCTGGATCGTCGTGAAACACGACCATACCGTCCTTCTGATTAATCGTTGCAAATATCTCACCGTCTTCAATCTGAAAATTTATTTCCAAAATTTATTAGATCAATTAATTAATTGGGAGAAATGATTATAAAATTCGAAGAAACAATATAATTCACCATGTTTAGAATATGTTGTTCTGCTTCGGCTGGACCAGGAAGTTGCGCTCTGCTAGCTACGTCGGTCAGGCTCAATGTGAGAAAGGTTTTTGTCAGCCTTTGTATATTCTTTTTGTACAAGTATCTTAGTACCTGTTTAACTAATCCCCAATTATGATCTCTAATATACAATTCTTGGTACTTGCTCATCACTGTGCTAACTTCGTCGCAGCTATTAGTCAAGTATGCTGTAGCTACCTCGTGGTAACCCTGACTCAGAGGTTTTATAAATCTGTTTACAACCTGACTCGCGTATTTTGGTATGTTTAAAATTTTACCGTGAAGAATAAGCGATACCAATATATACTTTTTGTAAGCCTCTAGCATTATGTGACTAACAGCTAATGCCGGCGTTGTTATGCATACCTCAAAGAAGTAAAGAGCCCTATCGTAATTTTTAAGCGCCGTGTATATCATACCCCCGTAATAATAATACAGTAAAAAGTATTTAGAATCAAACTGACCACCCTCTTGACTTATACCAGTCATATCAGTGTCCAAAAATTCTAATGCCGGCTTGAAACATTTTGACAATAAACAAAGCTGACACAAATCAGCATGTATTGATGTTAACTGACTATCGAATAACTGAATCTTTCTTATCGCTCTTCGGAGTAACTCAATGCCTCTTAACGGTATTTGGAGATCTACCAATAGCTGAGTTAACAGATGACACAGTTCCGCGTCTGAAATTATTATTAATAACATCAATTTTGTTTTTTTGATTCGTTACTTTTTTTTTTTTACATTTGATCAGTTTCATTATTAATATTTACATGTGTCTGGGGCGAATCTAACTTGTTCACCGTTACATCCTACGATGAATTCTTGGACTTGATTAAACAACGGCTTATAAGCGTCCGGGTTGTTTACTCCGTTTGAATTAGGCAATGAAAATTTAACGCATAGTACGGCCAGTATACCCAACGAATGTTGTTGGAGATCCAATGTTTCCAATACATTATCTAAATGTTGTCCATTTCTCATTAGAACGGTTGTAGATTTGCTTATAACTTCGCATAGCTCTCTAAAGTGACCTGAAAAATTTTTCATCACAGTGAAAGAAATAGAACGGGAAATGAAATTAAATAAAATTAAAATAAAACGTGGACATTTTTTTTTTTTTTTTTTTCTCACGTTTTCGTTCTCGTAAATGTAATCTTTATTTTTATTTTTGATAAAGTAAAGGCTGTTTTTTTTTTTTTTTTTCCTAAGAAAGTAATAACGTGTGAACTTTGGTTATGTGGCGAATGAGAGATTATAAGAAACGAAGAAATGAAGAGGGGAAAGAAAAAAAAAATTGAGAGGTTATGTAGACCCGGTTAGGTAAATGCATGTTCAGTGATTAATTACCTTGTGTTGAGAGAACTCGAACATTATTTACAAACAGCTCGAGTGCCGACGCCATTAGTAATGATATTTACCTCTCATCACCACTTTTAAATAGTATTATTTTTTATTTTATATTTCCTTTAATTTTTTTTAAAATTTTTTATTATTTTATTTTTATACTTATTATAATTCTATTTCGAGTTGTTGAGATATTAAGAATTATCAAGGGAATGACGTTTTCAAACTGAACTATTTTAACAAAACGCCTCTTGCTACACGAATATGAGATTTCACACAAGAAATCTTATACTATATTTAATGTAACATTTAATTCTTATTTCAATAGCCAACTTCAGAGTGTAACTGTTTCATTTCAGAGGAATTTATTTTTAATTAAAAGACAAAATATCCAAGGAAATATATAGAAATATATATATTTTTATATACTTTTATTAATGATATTATTATATTCACAATACATTATATTTATATATCTTCTCATATTAAATTCAAACTCCCTTTATACTATATTCGAAATAACTTTGAATATAGTCGAATTGAAGTTGGCAGAATTGTTTGATTCTCGAAATTCGATTTTTCAGAGACATCTTGCGGTTATTTCTCTAACTAATTTTAGCACTGACTCGGTAAAACAGTTAATACAATCGTCTGATATTATTTAAACAATTTGAATATAGTATTTGTATCAATTGTTCATCGACAATGTAACAGAATAGGGAATTAGATCAGGAATTGCAATTCGTAGTGTTTGGTATGTTAATTAATCTAATCAATGAAAATAATGTAATTTTGTTTTATTATTTTGCTACTTGTAATAATGACTATATGTGACGTACATTAATTTTTATTTTTACGTAAAATTATCCATACATATACATGAATAGTTATAAAAAGTCTTGATACCTAAGAAGATTGATTTTGAAAAGAAAAATAATTTGAATATACATACGTAGAATGACGCTATAGGATGCTGATTTTTAAATACAAGACATTAGTAAATATGCGTCAATCATATATACGATTATATATACGTAATATTTTGCTAATACGTCAAATGTAAAATAACTGCGAGATTCCTACGCGGTAAATTAACTTACGTGACTATATTAAACGCTAATTGTTTTTAGTAAACATAGTCATTAGGGAAAAAAGAACATTTACTCAAAGAAATCAATCTTTCGTGGGGGTGTTTTATACACGTATATATACGATATTATAATCGTTTTATACAACCTAGGCAACGGTTACTATTAGCAACGTAAATACTGTAGTTTTATATAGTAATATATTGTTTTATATATACGAAGTAGTTATAGTATTCGATACTGTATAGCTGTATAAGAAGAATGAAAAGAAAAAACAAAAGATAAGAAAAGAATAGAATAGAAATTTGTAAGATTGAATTTAAAGATTTGGGTAAATGAAATTATTAAAGTATAAAGAATAATGTCTAACGTGACGTATACAGAATTGTGGAAATCTACTCAAGATAGTTTAGAAGAAATATCACAGGCTGATACAATACTTCAAAATACAAAACCCCAAAAAGATCGTAAAAAAGCACAGAGAAATGTGGCTGAACTTTACGTGAGATATATTGTGGCTTCTAATAAGTTGAATCAATGCTATGACCAAGTGGTACAGCCACAGAAACGTATTTTGATAAAAAAAATGCTGGATTCTTGTATAGGAAGAGTATTAGAATTGAAACATGAACTTGTCGACATTGATCTATCGGAGTATAATTATTTCGATGATGTTTTATTGAAGTATGAAGTTACACCTCAAGAAGCTGAGATACATGTACCGACCTATTTTCTTAGGGAACGACAAAATGAAATTCAGGAAAGGAGAAAATTTATTGAAGATACTTTAAAAAGTCTTGGATATATACACGAAGAACCGGAAACTAAAAAAATTACTGAAATTGAAGCTATAAGATTGATACAGGTGCAAAAAGGAATTTTAACATAGGATAACACAAAAATTTCTTTCCTATATTATAGAATTCAAATTTTTTTTGTTTTTTTTACTATAACAGAACATATGAATAACATTTCTTTCAGCCGTATAATAACAACTCTTTTTTCGATTTAAAAAAAGAAAAAAATCCGAAAACTGATGGGGAAAATTTTGTGTTTTTATTATAATTTTGTGTTTTTATTATAATTTTAGTCTCACGAAAGGGCGAGGCAAGGCAGAGTACGTTTTCAATTTATGAAAGAAATACGTGAGATGAAAGAGCGCTCGATCGCAAAGCAAGAAGCTGATGACGATGACGCGTCAATTGGTATATCTGCTGCATTAAGAATCCAAAAAGTTTGGAGAGGGTATACGACGAGGCGTAAAATCCGTATGCGTAGAATCGAGGAGATGCTGTTAATCGGTAAATAAAATTAAAATAAAAAAAACAAAAAAATTCTGAGACAAGAACAAAAAATTGAAAGAAAAAAGAAGTTTAAACATGTTTTCATTTCTTGGATTATACATTATAATTTTTATTTTTTCTATTTTTACATATTTATAGGTATGGTACAACCTAGTCAAATAGTTACGGAAAATCATAGACAGTCTGAACGTATTCGTCAATATAGACACAATATACAAATTGAATATCAAAAAGAATACGAAAGACTTTTGTTAGAAACTAAAGATATAATAAGACGAGATAGGGGAGCTATTATTGAGGAAAATCTTCGCAAGGAAATTCGCGGTTGGATAACAAATTATTATCAACAAACCGGT
The DNA here is from genome assembly GCA_914767705.2 of Tenthredo notha. Taxonomy (NCBI): domain Eukaryota; kingdom Metazoa; phylum Arthropoda; class Insecta; order Hymenoptera; family Tenthredinidae; genus Tenthredo; species Tenthredo notha. The sequence goes on along the minus strand of OU611920.1, from coordinate 1,788,963 downwards.
AAAATACCGGATCTTCCTTCAGCCGAAAGCGGAGGATCGAGAATAATGTTTAGTCGACAGGTAAAGATGGATCATATCTAATAGTAGATTTATTAAAAAAAAATAAAAAAAAAAAAATACAATTAGGGAAATTAAACGTTCTACATTTTTCTATTTTCTTTGAAATTTTTACAGGGTACAGAAAGTACGATGAGTAAATCTACCGCAATGTCGTCAAAAGAGTCTAGAAAATCAAAAAAATCAAAATCAAAAAAAGATCAAGGTGATATAGAACAGTCAGAAGACGAATCAGATCCGGGATTCAAACCAATGCCGTCAAATTTTTTACCCGAAATAATTCAGGGTAATACAGATTACCAAGATATATGGAAAAATAAAGATGAATCTGTAAATCCAAGGCAGAAAACTTATATGGATATGATTGAGGCTGAAAAAACAAGAGAAGTTGAAGACGAGATAAGAATTGGAGTAGATCAAATGATGAGGGGTGAGTTTTCACAAATTTTTATATTATTTATTTTTATAATTATTTTCATTATTATTGTTATTATCGTTATTATTACGCAACGTACTTATATGCTACATGCGAGTAATGGATTATGTAATCGTACTTAAGATTATTCTTTACGGGTTGATAGATATATATATTATTTGACGAAAAATTCGCCACGCGACACTGCGGTAATATACAGGTATATATATATGTATACCTAGCTACGTATATGTTTGTATTTTACCTTGAAATTATAATGAATATGCATTTGTATTTTGCGACTCCGAAGACAACCAACCGCGGAAAGTTACATTATTATCTATACGACTTGCGAGGATTCGGAAAAATCACATATACATATACATATATATTTATATAGCTATACATATGTATATATGTTTATGTTACATCGGAATATAATTTTTTGTTTTATATATTTTGGAATTTTTGAATTTGCAACAAAAAAAAAAAAAAAAAAAACAACAGAAAAAAAATTCTCACTATCTGATCGTTCGAAGTATAGGAAATGATAAAAAAAATCTTGCCTGCGATCTCTTCATATTGATAATATGTGCATATTATATAAAGTTTAAAATATACAGCGAATATATACCCGCGATCTTTAAGTATTAGCGTATTATAATGATTTATCAACTAATACGATTGATTTAATAAACATATTTTGATACGTAGAATGTCAACCTCTCGAACTGTTTCTTGTGTGTGTTATAAACCTTAGTTTGTGACTATACATTACCACGTGTCGATTTTTAATCAATTCATATGACTACTTAATACGCTGAGCTCTATTGGCACACTCGTATTTATAATATATATAATATAGTATATACACAGTTGACTAACGTGGATATATTTCTAATTTAATGAAAATTTTTTCGTGGTTTAAAATAAAGTTAAATATAATCCACGATACATTTAACAATAATAACGAAAATTTTATTATATAAAATATCACACAGGACCAGCTACAGTATAATATTTCTATTCTCATATAAAAAAAAAAAAAAAATTTTAACATTCAATCTCGTTTCACATGTTTATTTATTTATTTAATTAACACGAAATAATTTAGCGTCCGGTTCATTTTTATTTTATTTTATGAATAGGAAATCTTGCTATACTAAATATATTTATATTTTTGTCTATAGACGATATAGAGGCCTTGCAGGCAGCTGTAGACAGAGACAGAGGCCACAAAGGTAAACGTGGTAAAAAATCACAAAAACGTGTACGTCGTAGTGGTAAAAAAAATAAAAGAAAAAAAGAAAAAGATCTTACACCAGATCGAACCACCGAATCATTATTTGAAGAACTACTTACCAATGGGATTATCAAACTTCATCCTGAAATTAGACTTGAACAATTTAAAGCAGAAAAATCTTACGCTAATTCAGATTTAAGGGAACGTGGAAAAGACCCTTTGCCAACTATAGGTAAACATTTTCATTGTATTTTTGAAAATGAAAACGTTTAGTTTGATTGAATTTTTCTTTTTTCTTATTATTATCAGCTAATATATCTGTGTTTGTGTATCTATAGGTGACATTAAACAACTCGTCACGGAGTATTGCATTCTTCCTTTAGGGAATGAGGTAGTAAGACAACTTACGCCTCTTATAAGATCCGTGTTAATTGCTGGACCACACGGAAGTGGTAAAAAAATGTTAGTTCATACGGTTTGTACAGAGTTAGGAGCAACTCTTTTCGATATTACGCCGGGAAATATTGTTGGGAAATATCCAGGAAAATCGGGACTAATAATGTTGCTTCATTTGATATCGAAGGTCAGGATTATAAACGAGGTTTTATTTTTCATTTTTAAAATTGTTATAAATAAATGAGAGAAATAATAATAATAATAATGATAATAATTTTTATATAATTTCGTACAAAGGTATCTAAGCTTCTTCAACCTTCAGTTATATTTATGGACGGTGCTGAAAGACCATTTGTTAAAAAAGTACCAAAGACTGATCGTTCAGATCCAAAAAGACTGAAAAAAGATCTTCCAAAACTTGTTAAAGGAATAACATCCGATGATAGAGTTATTTTAATCGGTACTTCAAACAGCCCTTGGGATTGTGATCAAAAATTGATGTATCAAACTTATGATAAAGTTATATTTGTACCTCGTACTGATATGGGAACAATGTCATCTATATGGAAGGATTTATTATACAAAGTGAGTTTAAGATGAAATAAAATATATATATTAGTTATATATATAGTATACTTTCAGTATTATAACGGTGATATTCGATGATATTGAAAGAAATTTCACGTTTCCCCATAACAATAATAGTAATGATGTATATTAAATCAAGAATTCCATTCAAATTTAATACACACACGCACACACGTAGATATAGGTCTTTAATGACGTCAGTAGAAAACCAGGAAATTTTTTCGGCAATTCCCCCGATGCATATACCCACTGCTATGCAGTTTTATAATTTTTCTTTTTCTTTTTCCTTATTCTCGTTCGCGATATAAAACTATATATAGGTATATATAGGTATATGATATAAAATAATAAATAACCTTAATTAATCATATTTCTCTATCTTCCTATTCGATTTAAAAATATGTATAACATTTTTTTTTACCATTTTCATTTATAAATTTTCAGTATTCGGGTATAAGCAGACAGTTCGATACGTCAGCGATGACTAAAATATGCGATGGTTTCACGGTCGGTACTGTTTTACAGTCTATCAAAGAGGTAGGCTAATATATATACATATACAATATACATACACCATCAGGAAATTCCTTAATATGTTTTTACCGATTCTTTGATCGATTCATTATCTACATATTTTGTTATTTTACATTTCAATTATATTTATATCTATATGTATGTGAACACGACAGGTAATGACTACCAAAAGAATGGTACAGCTCAGGGTTCATCCACTAACTCATGCGGAATTGATAAATGCCCTTAGTACCAAAGATCCTGTGTACAGAGAAGAAGAGGACGCTTTTTTGGGTAATTGTTATTATTATTTTTATTTATTTTTGTTTTCATTTTCATTTTACAATGAAAATGAATCTTCTGGTAGATAGATTTTAATGAATATTTGAATTTCGTTTTGTTTATAGCTTGGTATGCAAAAACTCCGACATGTCGTAGAAAACAACGTGCTATTGAAATGGAACTTGAAAAACTTGAAGAAGCAAACGAGAAAAAGAAAAAAGGAAAGAAGTAGTGGCGGAATATTTAGAGATTGTTTCAAGCAGCTGGAGATGCAGTATAGAGAGAGAGAGAGAGAGAGACGGTTCCTTCATCTCTTCACATCTTATGAGTGAGTAGGAAATAAAAAAACAATAAATCTTTATTTTACAAAATTTATAAGTCCATCACATAGTTCGTGATATTTCGTAGATACCAGAATTCGGTTTTTTTAGAAGAAGTTTTTTTTTTTTTTTTTTGATGTAGTAGGGTATATAGCTGTATATATTAATGTTTTGATACTCCGATTGAAAGAGGAGAAATAAAATAAAAGAATTGACAAAAAATAAAAAAAAACAGACAAACGAAAATCGGGTTATACAGTGACCAGTTACAGATAATCTTTATTCTTGTTTTTTTCTCTTTTTCCTGTTTCTGCGGTCTTTTTAAATTTCATTTTTTAGACTTTCACAATGTCGACAAAAACTACGACCTTGTATGGGGTATACCCAAAATTTATTTTAGCTTTGTCATATACATATAGTATATATATCTGATATTTTAATTTATATCGACAAATTATCATTGTTCCATATACATATTTTCACTTTCTTCTTTCACAAACTTTTTGATAAATATTAATTCAGTCGCATTTTCTATTATTCTTACGGTTATAGACTTCGGGTTAAATTACAGAGATCAATACCTAATGGTATTGTATATTATATATACATAGTATATAAGCAATAGAGATTTGCGTCATAGTCTTACGTTATCTGTATATTATTTGAAATGAATTTTTTTTTTAATCATTTTTCATAGACATATTAAATATACATATATCTATATATTAAAGCATAATCAACTGATTATGCATATATCGTTGAAAGTATATGATATCGTAAAAATTCTTTATATCATGCAGATTGCAAAAAAATGATCGATATATATATGTTGCGTTCATTGACGTAGTTGAACTTATAAATATATATATTTATTTAAAATTCATATAAATTTTTGTAATTTTTTTTTGTTTGTTTCTTCTCTGTTTTTCTTTGAACAGAAAAATTAAAAAGAAATTATTAAATTTTGAAAAAAAAAAAAACAATTTCTTCTAGTAATTACATACGCGGTGGTGAAGGATATGTTTTTCATATATAAATACCCGAATATTATTTCTAGATCTTTATATCTACACGCGTGTATATACCTATAGCATTTTCTTTATAGTTTATATACCCCAGTTGAACCTGGTGTCATCCATTTATGATTAGATTTATCGCGAATCACATATGCACATGCCTCGCGCACGTTAAGATCATGGCTTTAACATACGCGTCTTATGTCACCGATCCAATCATTTATTTGCTATTTGATTTTTTTCATTTTGCTTCTTTCTTGGTTTCTTTCTCCTTGTTACGGGTCAATTCGATCGTATAACAAGGAAAAAAAAAAAGAAAAGAAAAGAAATTAACCCATGATTGCAAATCGTTTATAATTACTTTACTGTCGTGCTAAGCACAGAGGCGGTGATTTACTTTTTTTTTTTTTTTTGTTAAAAACTAGTCACGATCATCTAAGATGATGTAATAAAAAAATCGATGAATATTTTCATCATATTATTAAACGATCTAGTTTATTTTTTCATAATAAATTTACTCTACTAAAAGTTGTCAATTACTACAACAATTAACCGTATTTATCATCAATATTAATATAACATTAACGAATAATATAACCTTTTATTATTTTTCATTCGAATGAAATTTGAAAGTTTTCTTTTTTTTTTTTTTTCACTATGAATATAATTCTTAGTGAGTGTAAAAAAATTAAACAAATTGAAAATTATTAATATCTCAAGATGGACAAAATACAAGTAACAAATTCTGTGCTTAGCACGGTATGATATAATTATAGAAAAACTATTTTTCTTTTTCATTCCTATATATATATCGTGAATTTCCATTATCCATATACCTACTATTTATTGAGTACGTTCAATGAAACCAAGGTATACTTTTCATTGTTCATTTTCAATTGTATTGTATTATCTTATACACATGTATACATATGCATGCTTATGGCATGTATAATTGCATAGTAAGTTGATCCGAAATCACGCAATTCGCACTTTTTAACAGACTGAACCCTATACATATACTTATTTTGAATTATTCACGCGTAAATAAATTTTTCCAATTATACACGAGCGGGGGAGGATTTCATTTTACAGAATTGCAAAAAAAAAAATTTGTATTCTATAATATGCAGTCTCTGAGATAATGATTTTTTTTTTCTTTCTTTCTTTCTTTTCTTTTTTCCAGTCTTTTTACTCCCACATACCGTATGTATATGTAAGTTTATATATTTGTTACTGAATAACGTCTTGTCTTCTCTCGTCTCGTCTGGTTCGCTATATATATTATATAGCACGTGCGCGCCGATATTACCAAAATTAGAAATGGCCTGTTATCAATACTGGCGATAAGAGACGATGAGTGGTTCGTGAGAGTCTGATCATCCGATCGTAAGATATATTTTAATCTTACCGAATCGTAGTTTCAATGATAAGAAAGTAGAAAAAAAAAAAACAATTATTCATACATAAATAATAGACCATTTAATCAATCTATAGATTATCGGAAAAATTTACTACCTATAACTTAATTAAGATCGTTGAATTATAACTCATCATTATTTAATCGTTGTAATGAGTAACGCGCGACGATCTAATCAACGCTATCACATATAGCGAGACATTTTAATTTTTTTTTTTTTGTTAATGAACCATGATACGAATGCGTATAGATATGGTATATAAATATATATATATATACCGTAATTTTAACGACGATAACCATGTGTGAGTATTTTGATTTCTAATAATTTTTGGTATCACAAAAATGAGGAAGAACGAAAAGAAAAAAAAAATAAATAAATCTGAAATAAGAAAAAGAGAAAGAATTCTTATTCAATTAGATATAATAATTATATCTACACATTCGGGGGGATGATGATAATGATAATAATAATAATAATAATAATAATAATAATGATGATGATTACGATGATGCAACGCGGAGTTGTTCGTGGCTAGGCTCAAACGAGATTTTATAACTCTCTGCTACTAGGTATACTATAGGGCTTCTGTAATCGATCGACAACGGGAACGTATAGCTATAATTTATACGTATCGAATATACCTATATATGTAATTCTCTAATAAAACGAAATTAACAAGGATAATAATAATAATAATAATAATAATAATAAGAAGAAGAAGAAGAAGAATAAGAAAGAAAGAGTTTCAGTTTGATTTCATGATATAATATAGGTGCATTAATCAGTTTGCGTTGTAATCATTACACGGTTTCAGCAGGTGTCTCATTTATCATTATACTTATATACTTTGAACACGCACAATCGGTGGTTGTAAAGGATAATTAGTTATCAGTTATTAATCGTAAATTTCATTTATAAATGATTAGATGCATGTGTTATTCGGACGTTTTTTGGTATATAAAATTGCGAGAGTTATAAATTTCTGCAATAATTTGCTTGAGTAAATAATCATTCGTTGTATATTTTCGTAAAGATCGTGAAAGAAAAACGGTGAAAAAAATTCTAAATCTTTTAAAATGAATTTTTTTTGTTTAATTTTTTTTATTCTCATCGTCGATTGACTTGATTTTAATTAATAAATGATGAAATCGATATAGCTATATTATATCGTTTATAATTTGTAGTTTATTTGACATTTCTCGTAAATTGAATCAAAAAATATATATATATATAGATAGTATATAAATGAAGTATCTTCTAAACTTTAATATGAACAAAAATCGCGTATTTTTGTACATTTTATATATGTATATATATAAAGGTATATATGTATACAGATGTTTACCTATATGTCCACCCACTCGCCAATTCGTTCAGTCAGTGCACCTGTACGAAGATTATATCCCCGTATGACGCACGCTCGCGACGTCGAATAACCAAGTTATATACGTATAGGTGGGGAATAAGAAGAAAAAGTTAGGAACCAAAGCATCTATCAGTTACTATATAACATATCAATAGTATATATATATATATGTTTCTTTTTATTATTGTAATTCTTTTACATACATACATACAAAAAAAAAAAAACGCAAAATTTTGGGAATTTGCAGTCAGTTTTTTTTAATTTTTTTTTTATTATAATAACGCTAATAATAACAATAGTCATTTTAATTAGTTATTTAGTCTATAGATATACGATTTACGATAACTGTGCATCGTATGATACAACGAGTTGATTATCATCTCTATATATATATATTTAATTAGTGTGATTCTCAATAATCTACGTAATATAATATAAAGATTTTTTTTTTTTTTTTTTTTATAAATGAAAAATGAAACTTTAAATATACATATATGTATATCCAAGACCTAGTGTAACGTAATAACGTTAAAGTTGAACAAAATCACGCCATTTGACGTTGCGTCTCGCGTATCAATTTCTGATTCGCTATTAATCATATCGATCACGTGGCGTCCGTAACATGTTATAACAGATAATACGTGGTGCGCGCGACACGACGATGCAAAAACCTTCGAAGGATCAGCTGGTTTCTGATGTTCAAATCCGCTGTTGCTGCACGCAACAGCTGATAACTGATAGATATTCATTAAAAGTTAGAGAAAGAGATATCATAGAGCGAGGGGCGAGGAGGGGTGGGGGAAGAAGAAGAAAAAGAGATGAAAGCAAAAAGAAGAAATAAGGTTATTGAATTGGAAAAAAAGAAAAAGAAAAAATGAAAGAAACAAATCGATGAATAAAAAAAATCTCTATGACACTCGTAACTCGAGCGCGAGTAGCATACTGACATGTGACCGACGCATGCTAGGATTCAAGATCGCGATTCGTCAATCCTACCTACGTCGTCGTCTCTTCGGTTTACCTCTCTGACTTCTCTTTTTCGTCCCGATACCGAGAGACGGACGTTTTACCGCAAAACAGCGCCTATGTGCCTTTGCCTCTCTGCTGATCCGCGAACTTGCCAAAGTGACGCATGCGTAGTAGTATAACCGATTCTCATTGGACGGCATCACATGGTCTGATGTCAGACCACAGGCCGGGCCCCAATTCAATAATAAAGCCATCCCCGCGGAAAAGACGTTAGCTAGTCCTTACCGAGGCGCCGGGTCGCTCGTGTGGGGAATTTTCATTCATTCATTCTTATTCGTTGTAACTATACAGACAACGACTTAAACACGACTACGAAATAATAAAACCAAACGTATATAACCTAACGAGTTTATATATTAAATAAATATCATATATTTTATTCAGCATATTATTTTTACATATATATATATATATACATATATATATATATATATATATAAAGTTATTATAATACATCGTTTCTTGTGCGATTTATAACCGTATATATACAATATAAAAGCCGGGCCGACAAGAAAGATTAGAGAAGAACACCATCTATATCGAATATATACATAGTATATTTCACAATATCACAAGGATTATATCAACGTGTTTGGTGAGTTATTGAACAATATTCATTTATAATATTACTATAATATAATGTCTTACTGCATTATCGTTAATAATTTATAACTAAGCATATTATCAAACACGTTCACATAATTTTGCTATGAATAATTGCTTATAAGACGAGACTTAATTTTGTTCTCATTCATTCATTCGTTCGTTCGTTAGTTTTTCTTTTCTTTTCTTTTTTTTTTTTCACTGGCTTGATTGCGATTTATGACTGTTCAAAAATCGTCATTCGTACACCTTTATTCGAATGAATAATTGGTAACTAATTTTTCACCAGTTTATGTATAAAAGAACAATACTTATTTATAACTCTGTTGTATATACTATTCTTTATTTCGTTAGTTCGTAAATGTTATAAAGGACACGTCATAATTGCGTGTCGTTTTAGGCGAGTCTAGTCTACGCGTGCGTTATTTATATATAGGTATACTATATGTGTATGTGTACATATATATATTTTTTTTTATTTATTTTTTTTTGATCGTGAATGTATTCATTTATTACGCGCGCGTGTGTGTGTGTGTGTGTAAAAAAAAATATATTATTATTATTATAAAATAGATGAAGGAAATTTTTCTTTAATATTATTAGATATAGATATTGATCACGGAAACGAAAATATAAAGTAATATGAAATGAAATGAAATAAAAGAAAGAAAGAAAGACAGGAAAAAAAAAAGTTCATAATATTAAATGAAACTAAAAATATTCCAAATTCTTACTATGACGTTGGGAATTTTAATACGGAGGATTTACATGCCTACGGGGTTCGTTTAATTAATTAACCGATTTTAGTATCTGTTAAGAATATAATACAAGATAATCGGTTTTTTCTTGCATACGTATACGTATACATATACTAAATAGGTTTTGATATATTTTTGTCTAATAGTTTTGGAATAACTGTTGCAATTACAGTTTTTTTTTTTTTTTTTGTTTTTTAATTGAAGAAATAGAGTCGCGATATAATCGTGAAATAATTCTGTGGTCTGGTTTAACAACTACGATGTCGACTACAACCGTTATAAACAATCTCATCGACAACGGATAAGAGTAGTTTATCATTATTATTATTATGCTTTGTTCCGACGAATTATAATACTTTCTATTATATATTTACTTTTATTTCGTTATTTTTTATTTTTATTTATTTTTTTCATTTTTATAATTTACGTACAATCTAGATTGAAGTGAGCCAGTGCGCGAGGCTTGTATGATAGAACATAAAGAGGAAGATAAAAAAAAAAAAAATAACGTAAAATAAAACAGTAGAAATATTCAGTTAAGCGCAAGACAAGATTTTTAAAGTCTCTCGCTGCGTGGTCGACCGTATACATACTTATACTACTTGCTGACTTAAACGTAAGCGAGATAACTAAATTCCTTATTTACCGGCGTTACGTTTATACATGTGATATTACAGTATATCTGAATTTTAATTTTTCTAAATATAAAAATACAAATACTACATGCTTTCATGTAATATATCGTTCATCATGTTATCTGTTTTTTTTTTTTTTTAATTTTTTTAATTTTTTCCCCATTACAAGTTTATAGACTTTATTTTTTTGTTATTTACATCATGACCTAAAGAAGTAGATCGCGTTTTACTTTTACTTTTTTCTGTATTACGAAAATATACATCGATAGAAAAAAAAAAAATTAACTTTTGTTAAAAAATAAAGAAATAAGTTCATATTTAATAATATTTTTCATCCATATTATAAATTATAATATTTAATCTAATCGAGATACGGAAAGAAATTTTTTTTATTTATGAATAAACCGAATGATGCTTGAGATTAATATCAAATTCATACAGTATAAGGATATAGGAATGATAATTTTGAGTTTTGGAATATTGAAATTATACTAATTCCTTTTTATGTGTGCTTTTTTTTTTTGGTTTTGTTTTTTTTTTTTTTTTGCACGGTCACTATAATCATACAGTCGCGCGAAACTTACCGTTGACGTCACTAAACATATTCATATGTATCTTTGCGAGATTGACGATGTTACGGAATTGAGATTTGCCTGAAAAGGAATATATAAATAATTTCTAATTAGCCAAGGTTTTTTTTTTTTTTATTTTTTTATCATTCTTTTTCTTTCCTTTTTTTTTTTTATCGTTTATTTTGACGCAGATGCAAATTTTTGAATTCTTAGTACATATAATTATTTCACTAAGTGTTGACTTAACACCAATGGTCATTAGCTGATATTATACAACGATTTCAAATTCTATAACGTTTTTTCTAACCAGTTTCACACATTCGTATAATAATTGCAATAATATTAATAATAATAATAACAACATTATATTATATTCAAACTGTATGAATAATAGAAGTGGAAGAAAAGTATAAAAAAAAAATACAAATCTTGATCTCCGAATAGATTAAATTTTTAAATATCCTTAGTACTCCTTGAACGAAACGGTAATACGGATATTAATATATCTTTTTTTTTTTAAAATGCTTAAACATTCTATCGCAAATAATTGTTACAGTCAATGTTTGCGTCAAATATACAAACATATACGCAAAAATTGAAAATTCATTATTATATAGGTACTCCGTAATGTTTATATATAGGTATACGATATATACATACATATATACCCTATCTGCTAATAGTCAAATGCGTAGTAGTTTTTTTTATTCGTGTATTCCTTTTATTATTCCTATTTCTATTTTTCCTTTCTTAACTAATCGTTTTTTAGTACAACAAAAAAAAAGGGTAGATATATCTATATAGTAGATATTAAATAACTAAATGGAGGAAGAAAGATAGACGAAGAGTAAAAAATCTATGAATTATGAAGCAAAAATTAAAAATTAAAGTACTTATTTTACGTCAGTTTTTATGTCAGCTTTGAGTGTCATTCGTATGATATATCACGATTTTTTTTTTTTTTTTATTTTTATTTATTTTTTATTTCTTTCTTTCATTTTCCACCTATAGCAGGTACACATGTCATCGTTTCGCATCATTCGATGTTTACTCGATTCAAATATAATTATGCTAATACAAATATATTATATACGTATATACATAGAAGATTATACCTGTAATGTGAAGCATTGAAATTCATTGCCAATTTGAATGATTGTATTTATAAATAGGTACGAAAAAGAAATGGTAATGATAATAATAATAATAATAATAATAATAATAATAATAATAATAATAATAATAATCAGTAATCATCTTCAGCGATTAATCATTATCTAAATCCATTAAATACAATAAGAATTGATTAATTAGAATTATTCAATTAATTGTACAGATCCCAGAATGATTATTCTTTCGGTAACTTTTTTCTTTCGTTTTTTTTTTTTTTCTTTTTTTTTTATATGTATATAAATTATCACTTAATTCACAACGCGGAGTTTCGGTATAATTTAAGCAACGTTGCAAATATCTTCTTACTACCTAATTATACATACATTGCAATTTCAATAAACATTTATATTACATTACTTCTACCATAATTTCATTCATGCGATAAGATAAATATATATTATAAATTTACGAACGATTGGTATATACATATACTATATATATATTCATATATATATATATGCGTCATGTAATTTTAACTAATATGAATCAATGAATATTACAACTTGAATAGTAGTATTTATTGATTCAACTTATTTTTTTTTATTTTTCATTTTTCTTCTATTTTTAACTTATATCGAATCTATCATATTTGGAAGTGTTAAATTCCAGTATTAAGTAACGTAATACTAGATAGGATTTCCAGTACTGATTGTCAAGGTCAATAGTCTCATTAGTTAGTTGAGCCTGTTTAAGGTGGTAATATTCTCGCTATATCCTCTATGTGTATTTTATACATACATATACCCATATATACCTATACCTATATCTATATACTTATATCTTCAAATAGCAATGATTGACAGGGATAAAATTATAATTATTAATCCTCATTATCATCATCATCATCATCATCATCAATGCCTCAATATACAAGGACATATATATATACATACATGTACCTTTCTTGATTTATAAAGGAACAGAAAATTTAGGTCAAATTATTAAAAAAAGTTTCGAATACGTAATCAATTAATTGATCCTAGCTTTGATTTGGAAAAAAAAATATACACCCATATAATAAGTGTATATTTTGTCTTGTGAGATAATTACGTTTTCAGATTTACACAATTATTCTTGGTATACACACATATACTCTCTTATCGTTTATCTATTCAATTTGCAATGTAATGTAAAGTTAATTTGAAATATTATTACATCAGTAATATTTAGAGGAGTTTTTTTTTTTTTTTCTATTCTTATTCTTGTTCTTCGTTTTATATTGATAAGATAAGACAAGAGAAGAAGAATCTGACTATATTATGATATAATTAACTGGTTTTATTTAGTTACCTAAATACATTAAGTTATTTACCGCGTTGTGTATTGTCGTCGCAAGGCTAACTAACTTAACTTATAGAGGTTCATACACGCAGTGCGAATAACCATAGCCACGCAACCAGTCATTGGAAAATTGCTTCATGATTTCAATTGAGATAACTTAATGAACTATTGACCAGAGGATCAAATGTTAACGCTCACAGTGTCAACCTGAGTAATTGATCTTTAGAGACTACATATTTGATACTTAAACACTGACTAATTGATCCTACTTTTCTTTTGTTCAATTAAAATCTCTTATAAAAGACAAATGTATATCCTTATTCTATGACTTTATGAGAAAACATGTATTACACAAACATCTATGACTGTAATAATTCTAATTCTAATTATCCTTTTTTTCTATCTCTATTTACAGCCTTCTGTCCACAAGGCATCAGCAGTTCGATAAATTCTAAATTAGAAATATACAAATATATGAATATATTCTCACACAATATTTAAAATGCCAGCAAGATTTGAAAGTGTGAACAGTCCTGTAGTCAGAGAATCTGTTGTAACCAATGGAGGAGGAGGAGGATACAACCATGACGAGGAAATTGTTATTACGGGTTTTTCAGGTAGATATTAGATTTCTTTTTTCTTCTTCTAATATAAATTTCAGCTTATTTTGATTCTTATCTAAAGTATTGTCATTGTGATTCAATTTACTGATATTATCGCAGGTCGATTGCCTGAGTCATCAAACATAGAAGAATTCAAACAGCAGCTATTTGAAGGAATCGATTTAGTCACCGATGACGAACGAAGATGGCCATCGGGCCTTCACGGCCTACCGACTAGAACGGGAAAATTAAAAGACCTGAAATCATTTGACGCTACCTTTTTTGGAGTACATGCAAAACAGGCCGACGTTATGGATCCTCAGCTTAGAATGCTGCTGGAAATAACACACGAAGCTATTGTTGATGCCGGTATAAACCCAAGCGATGTTAGAGGAACCAAAACTGGGGTATTCATCGGTGTTTCAGACTCTGAATCAGACGAATTTTGGACCGCAGATCCTGATCTTGTAAATGGTTAGCTTAAATCCAATACTCTATTTGTTATTCATAATAAATTGGTCCTTTTTATTTATTTGATATTTATTACAGGATATGGATTGACCGGATGCTGCAGAGCTATGTTTCCTAACAGAATATCTTACACATTCGACTTTAGTGGTCCAAGTTTTGCCGTAGACACAGCCTGCTCCTCATCTTTGTACGCTTTTAATCAAGCAGTGATAGCTATGCGTGCAGGACAATGCGATGCAGCAATAGTCGGCGGAGTTAATTTAGTTTTGAAACCAACAAGCTCTCTACAATTTCACAGACTTAACATGTTGTCACCTGACGGAATGTGCAAGGCTTTCGACGCTTCTGGTAATGGATACGTTAGATCTGAGGCAGCGGTTGTATTATATCTCCAAAAATCAACCTGCGCTAAACGAGTTTACGCAACTGTAGTTAATTCGAAGACAAATACAGATGGTAATAAAGTTCAAGGTATAACTTATCCCAGTGGTAATATGCAGAATAAACTTATGAGGGAAGTTTACGACGAGGTTGGAATCAACCCTAACGACGTAGCTTACGTTGAGGCACACGGAACTGGGACTAAAGTCGGCGATCCTCAGGAAGTAAACTCAATCGCCGATCTATTCTGCAAAGACAGAACCACCCCGCTACTAATCGGATCAGTTAAGTCAAACATGGGTCACTCTGAACCAGCCAGTGGCTTGTGCTCAATCGCCAAAGTCCTGATTGGTATGGAGAGCGGAATTATGCCTGGAAATTTACATTACAAAAGTCCAAACTTAGACATACCTGCATTGAGCGATGGGAGATTGAAAGTTGTCGACAAAGCAACTCCGTGGAAAGGTGGTCTTGTTGCTGTTAATTCCTTTGGGTTCGGTGGAGCAAACGCTCACATTGTACTCCGTAGTAATCCAAAACCGAAACTTTCACCTCTCCTAGATGTTAAATTCCCCAAAATCATACCTGTTTCTGGCAGAACGCAAGAGGCTGTTGATTCTTTCTTAGACAAAGTTAAGGAAAACGGAAAGGACGACGAGTTTATTGCCTTGGTACAAGACTTACATTCTGTTAATATAACTGGGCATGGATACCGCGGATTTCAGATACTCGGGGATGAAAATATCCGCGAAGTTGACGAATACATTAACGACAAGAGACCAATTTGGTACGTCTTCTCCGGAATGGGATCCCAGTGGCCAGGAATGGGTCAAGAATTATTCAAAATCGACGTTTTTGCACAGACAATGAGACGCTGCGCAGATGCCCTCAAGCCAGAGGGTGTGGACCTTATAGATCTGATTCAAAACGGGACTGAGGAAACTTTTGATAATGTTTTAAACGCATTTGTAGCCATTGCTGCGATCCAAGTTGCTCTAGTAGACGTTTTAACTTCTATTGGCATCCAGCCAGACGGTATAGTCGGTCATTCTGTCGGAGAACTGGGCTGCGCATATGCAGATGGTACTTTTACACCAGAGCAGACAGTCCTGGCTGCATTTTGGCGAGGTAAATCTATCCTGGAATCAGAATTACCCGAAGGTGCGATGGCTGCAGTTGGACTGAGCTGGGAAGAGGCTAAAAAACGTTGTCCAAAGGAAATATCTCCCGCGTGTCACAACAGCGCCGATTCAGTGACAATATCTGGGCCAGTAAAATCCATCAAAGAATTTGTGGCTCAGTTAAAGAAGGAGGAAATATTTGCCAAGATTGTCAACAGCTCGGGCTGCGCATTTCACAGCAAATACATATCTTCCGCTGGTCCTAAGCTTCGTGCTTCTTTAGAGAAGATTATCCCTACTCCTAAACAGCGTAGCTCAAGATGGGTCTCTAGCTCCATACCTGAAGCTGCTTGGGGAACACCTGTAGCGCAGCTTAGCTCACCCGCTTATCACGTAAACAATTTATTGTCGCCAGTTCTGTTTCAAGAAGCTCTTGCCTACGCACCTGAGAATGCAATAATCATTGAAATAGCTCCTCACTGTTTGCTGCAAGCTATTTTGCGAAGATCTCTTAAACCAACTGTGACAAATATAGGTCTTCACAAAAAAGACCATTCTAATAATCTTGCTTTCTTGTTAAGCAACCTTGGAAAACTTTACAACGCCGGGGGTCAACCTAAACTCGCAAAATTATATCCCACTGTCAATTATCCAGTCGGAAGAGGAACTCCAATGATTAACTCACTCATTAAATGGGATCATTCTATAGAGTGGAGCGTAGCTGATTTCTCCGGCAAAGGAGGACGTACGGGGGAAAGTGTTATCGAAGTCGATTTATCTAAGGAAAACGACGCCTATTTGGCCGGCCATACCATCGATGGTAGAATATTATTCCCTGCTACAGGATACTTGACTCTTGTTTGGAAAACTTTTGCCAAACTTCAGGGAGAGGATTACGAAAAGCTGGCTGTAGTATTGGAGGATGTCCAGTTTCACAGAGCGACTATTATGCCTAAAGAAGGATCTGTCAAGTTTTTGGTAAACATTTTCGACGGCACTGGAGAGTTTGAGATTTGCGAAGCTGGATCTGTCGCGGTTTCTGGAAGGATAAGTCTTCCTGAGAATGTGGAAAAACAGCAGCTCAATCTCCCTGTTCCTGTCTCTAAATCTAACTCTGAATTGTTGGAACTTAACACTAGCGACATTTACAAGGACCTCGGGCTACGTGGGTACGACTATAACGGTATATTCCGTGGGATAAAATCATCAGACAATAACGGAGTAGCTGGTAAACTTTCGTGGGATGATAACTGGGTTTCTTATATTGACACTATGCTGCAGTTCAGTATTTTGGGAAAGAATACTAGGGATCTATACCTGCCTACCAGACTACAGAGAGCCGTCATCAATCCATCTCTCCATAAGGAATTGGTAGAAAAACTTCAGGAGCAAGAAGGAGTTCCCGTTTACTCTTACACAGATCTTGAAGTCATCAAGTCTGGAGGAATCGAACTACGTGGTATGAAGGCCTCACTTGCACCGAGGAAACAGCAGACACAAGCGGCCCCTAAACATGAACGCTACACATTTGTACCTTACGAAAACTCTCGGTCTGTTGTCGAAGATCCAGACAAAGCTAAACAATACGCTTTAACTGTTCTACTACAAATTGTCAGGGAGAACCTTGGTGGACTCAAAATTAAAGCTGTTGAAGTCGCCGGGGATCGGTCTGCCGAGGCTTTACTTGTGCCTTCAGTCTTGGATATTTTATTATCCGAACCAATGCTTGCAGTGAGTATTAATTGGTATTTTTTCTTTTTGAAATCCTAGGAAAATAAATCCTCGTATAATATTTGTATGTTAATCATATTTCAGGTTGATTTACAAGTGGCAAGTACTTCTCCAGACAGTTACAGCACATTCCTTGAGCAATATGATACTAAATGCGTGGCTCGTGATGTTTCGACTTCTCCAGCTGGTCAAGATTTGCATTTGATAGTAGCAGCAGACATACTATCTAACAAAAATTCAGCAGTTCTCAAAAACTCTGTAGCCGCCCTGAAGTCTGGTGGTTTTGTTATTCTTGAAGAAACTGGAAAAATTGATGCTTCCTTGCTAAAGAACACTGGATTAGTATTCGTCGCTAAACAACTAACGATCGGAAAAAGCTATGTCCTTTTGAAGAAAGTGGAAGAGTTCAAGGAGACAATTGTCATTAAAATAACCGAGGACAATTTCTCATGGGTTGAAAGCGTCAAGGCTGCTCTTGTGAAATCTGAACAAGAAGGACAAAGAGTGCTGCTTGTTGGTCAAGGAGAAAGGCTACTAGGTATGTTGTTAGAAAAAAAATTGATAAACTTACGCTTTTAGCAATCAGTCATCAAATAATTTGCAAAAACTAATCATTCTTTCCATTTTCAGGTCTTGTTGGTCTGATGACTTGCATTCGGCAGGAAGCTGGGGGCAGCAATGCACGTTATGTGTTTATACAGGATAAAAAGGTGGCAGATTTCTCACTGAAAGCATCCTTCTATGCGAATCAATTGTCTAAAGACCTTGTAGCTAACGTTTTGAAAGGAGGTCAATGGGGAAGTTATCGGCACTTGAGACTGGACCAACAGAATGACAGCTCTTCACTCCAAGTTGAACACGCCTACATTAATACATTAGTAAGAGGCGATTTGAGCAGCTTGAAATGGATCGAAGGACCCCTCAGCTATTATCAACCTGAGAAATTCCCCGAAAATGAATTTTGCAGCGTTTATTACGCTCCTCTTAACTTCAGGTAGATATTTTCTATCATAAAGATTCTAAGGGACAAGAAAAATGTCTTTTCATCACTTAAACCATAATAAAAATGATGTTTTTCAGAGATATTATGCTCGCTACCGGAAAATTAACTGCAGATGCACTTCCGGGCGATTTGGCCGGCCAAGATTGTATTCTTGGTCTGGAGTTCGCCGGTCGAAACTCCAAGGGAACAAGAGTAATGGGAATGATTGCCGCGCGTGGATTGGCGACTACGGTTTTAGCAGATCCAGGGTTTATGTGGGAAGTACCTACTCAGTGGAGTTTAGAGGAGGCTGCAACGATCCCTGTTTGTTACGCTACTAGTTATTACGCGCTTGTTGTTCGTGGCCGTATGCGGCCAGGTGAAACTGTCCTGATTCATGCCGGTACTGGCGGTGTTGGCCAGGCTAGTATATCGATAGCTCTACACGCAGGATGCAAAGTGTTTACGACCGTTGGATCCCAGGAGAAGAGAGACTTCTTGAAAAAGACATTCCCGCAATTGACTGACAGAAATATTGGAAACTCTCGAGACACTAGCTTCGAGCAGTTGATTCTTTCCGAAACAAAAGGACGGGGAGTTGATTTAGTCCTGAACTCACTTGCTGAAGAAAAATTGCAGGCCAGTGTGAGGTGTCTGGCTAAACACGGAAGGTTTTTGGAAATAGGAAAGTACGACTTGTCGAAGAACACTGGCCTAGGAATGGCGTTCTTCCTAAAGAATACCAGTTTTCATGGAATTCTGTTAGACGCATTGTTCGACACTGATTCATACGAGAAAAAAGAAGTGGTTAGACTAGTAAATGAAGGAATAAAAAGCGGAGCTGTTAGACCACTCCCATCTACTGTATTCTCCGAACAGCAGATAGAACAGGGATTCAGATATATGGCTACTGGCAAACACATAGGAAAAGTTCTCCTAAAAATTCGTGAAGAAGAAACTAAGGGGGTGGTACAACCCGTTCAAAAAACTGTCGCTGCTATTCCAAGAACTTACATGAATCCAGACAAATCCTATGTTCTCATCGGAGGACTTGGAGGATTTGGTTTGGAACTTGCTAACTGGATGATTACCCGAGGGGCAAAACACATCGTACTTACATCTAGATCAGGAATTAGAACCGGTTATCAGGCTCTATGCATTCGTAGGTGGAGAGAAACTGGGATAAATGTTGCTGTTTCTACTACGGATGCGGTAACGCTAGTTGGAGCTGAAAAATTAATAAAAGAAACACAAAAATTAGCACCTGTTGGCGGTATATTTAATCTTGCTGCTGTTCTCAGAGATGCTACGATTGAAAATCTTACAGAAGCCGATTTCAAGACTGTTACTTTACCCAAAATTGACGCTACTAAACATCTAGATACAGCTTCGAGGAAACTCTGCCCTAGCTTAGACTACTTTGTTGTATTTTCGTCAGTTTCTTGCGGACGAGGTAATTTGGGACAGGCTAATTACGGACTAGCTAATTCTGCGATGGAAAGAATAGTTGAAGACAGACAAGCCAGTGGATTACCAGGACTCGCTATTCAATGGGGTGCTATAGGAGACGTGGGTCTAATTCTAGGTGATTATTCATTTCTTATATACGTATTTCTTTATTATATCTTATGAATATATTTGACAGAATATCGTTTGAATTTCAGAAACAATGGGTGGAAACGACACAGAAGTTGGAGGTACTTTACCTCAGCGAATGTCCAGCTGTTTGTCAACTATGGACGTTTTCCTACAACAGCCACACCCAGTTCTTGCTTCAATGGTACTTGCTGAAAAGGGAAAGACTGGAGACTCGGCGAACCAAGTTGGGCTTTTAGAAGCAGTTGGAAACATTCTTGGAATAAAGGATGTCAAGACAGTAAATCCTAACAATACATTGGCTGATTTGGGAATGGATTCTCTTATGGGTACAGAGATCAAGCAGACTTTAGAGAGGAGTTACGACTTGGTACTTTCTGCCCAAGAAATTCGAAGTCTTACTTTCGGGAAGTTGATTGAATTCTCTAGCGGATCAGGCGAGGTAACCGAAAGTGCCAATCTTACACCGACTAAATCCAGAGCAGCAGAAGATGCTCCTGATAAATTATTGTATCAATTCACTGGCACTGATATCATGCCTAAAGAATCACTAGTCAAACTCGAATCTAAAAGCAACTCTGGCACGCCGGTATTCGTCGTACATGCTATTGAAGGCGTAGTTACTTCTCTCAAAGGACTCGCTAACGAACTAAACCGGCCAGTATGGGGACTCCAATGTACGTCAGATGCTCCTCTCAAGTGTTTGACTGATTTGGCCAATTTTTACATCAAACAAATTAAGACTGTACAACCTAAGGGACCTTATTCTATCGTTGGCTACTCCTTCGGAGCTTGTGTGGCATTTGAAATGGCATTACAGTTGGAATCTGTTGGAGAAAAGGCAATTCTTACACTCCTAGATGGTTCCCCAGCATATATTACATCACATAGTCAATCTATCGCTAGCCAAGTCAATTCTTCTGAGGCTACTACTGCTGAGAATGGTCTAGAACCAGCGCTGGCTTTCTTTGCTATGCAGTTTAAATCTGATATAAACTTCGTTAAGGTGAAATTAAATAGATTTTTTACAAAAATTTCTGGCTTCAAACTGTTTGGAGAAGCATTTTGTTACATACAATTTTTCATTACAGGCTTCGGCAGAACTTGAAAGTTATCCAACGCTGGAAAAGAAATTAGACAAATTTGTAGAGATGATTGGTACAACGAAATTCAGTGATGAGAATCTGAAAATAGCGGCTGTTTCTTTCTTCAGAAAATTAGAAGCTGCTAATATCTACGAACCAGCCAGAAAATACAACGGACCAGTGACACTGGTCAAAGCCAGAGACAACTTTGCCTCATTAGACCAGGACTATGGTTTATCAGCGGTAAGAATCATGAATAATTTTTAACTTTTTTTGAAGTTTGATCAAAATTTTATACCGAATAAAATCTCTCATTGATTTTTTTTATATACCTATTCACTTTTTTCAGATCTGCAGCGAGAATGTAACTATCGCAGAACTACCTGGAAATCATAGGAGTATCTTGACTGGGGAAAGTGTTAAAAAAATAGCTGAAATTTTACGATTGTAGATTAAGTGATCCACATATATATCTCATTTGATTCTCAAACTACACTATACAGATACATTGTATAGGGTGATTCATAATTAACGTTATTTAAACTCTACTTTTCATTTATATTAATATACATCAAGTGGGGAGAGTAACGATAAGTGAAGAAACCCTTTGAAATGAGTCACCCAGTATTATTAAGGCATTCCTAATGGGGAAACTCCAATTATATCTTTATTGATCGATCTAATTATTATTATTATTATTATTATTTTCGTCTTTTCTTATAATCGTGTTGAATAGTTATAATTATAATCGAAGAAAATGTTTTTTTTTCTCTCTCTTTCTCTTTCTCTAATCATCTAGAAATATTTTTTCTTTTGTATAAAATCTTTTCTCTCTATTGGAGTTTCTCATCAGAATTGAAAATCATATCGTTTCGTTTATTTTTCTTTTCTTTTTTTTCTTCTACTTATTCATTTACGGTATTTCATAGGATTATGGATTAGTTTAAATATGTAATATACATTCATAAATATTTTTTTTTTTTTTTTCCAATGGGCGCAGCCGGCACTTATAATATATGAATCGAGGTGAATTTCTCCATTTGTTAAATATACAGACGCTGCGCACGTCTATTCTATGGCTGTCTAGGAAAAATTTTAACTTTTTGAGATCTGTAAAATCATTTCACCGAATTTAATAACAGAATTTCTTTCAATCATTAATATGCGAATTATGAAATATCGCGATTTAAGAATTAAGGATAATAATGAAAAAAAGGCTTTTAATAAATTCCTTTATACGATTTTTTAATGGTACTCAGTGGACAGAGTTACTATTGTTAAGTTGTATGGGAATATGAAGAATATATTTATTTTGCTAGCATAATTATGCATAATTTAATCATTCCTGTTTGGCATTCGCATTACGATTGAAATTTTATGAAAGTTCATATAATCTTTATCTATAATTCGTTCATTTTTAAAATGTTTAGGTGAATATATATAATTTTTATATTCCTTAGCCATTAGGCAAATTATATGCGAAAAAAAAAAGAACATAAACCAGGGAATTATAATATTATAGAAAAGTATTCTTTACATTATATTGATATATTATAATACAAAGAGCAACAATTTCATTTCCGATATGAACTATATTTAAATTTTGGTTTATATACCTATACTCGCAATGCCAATGCAAAAAACAAAACATAATATTTAAACGTACAATGTTTTTCTCTTCATAATAGCAAATTATGCTTCATTTAATCCTATTTAGTTATAATAATATCGCAATACATAATACAAACGTTGTATTTATATTTTTTTAAACACGTTTCACTTTCTCGGTTATTTGTGTATAATAATTGTGCTAATAATGAAAGAGGTTGATGTAATTATTATATATGGTCTACTACTAGCCACGTACTAAAGCACTATAAAATAATATGCAACATCGTAAGTTGCTGAAAAGTTCTTATAATACGGAAGAAAAAAAAAAAAAATTAGAATATTAATTCTTTCACAATGAGTTTTTATAGTCTTGTGCTCGATTGAATTGACTAATCAATTGTGAATGATTTATAATATGAAAAGAAGAAAGAAAATGAAACAAAAAAAAAAAAAACATAAAAATAATGTGCACAATGTACCCTGTAGTTGTATATATTTAAAAGATAAATAAATTATTAAATAATTAATAGATTTATTTATATTTTAGAGAAAAAAAAAAACTATATACTTTAATATTATGATGTTCGAATAGAGGAAAAAGGAATGGAATAATTTTGAATGAATCAACCAAATTTTAAGGAGATCAGAAGAATCATTTTTATTTCAATAGATAATTGATACACATTATAGTCATTATATCGGAATATTTTACAGAAAAAACATTACCACTATTCTATATTTATAAACTATAATATTTACGTAGTATTTTCAATGCTTATACCTACTACATACCTAATGAAATTAAGTACATGAACAAAATGAAATAGTACATATTCATGAGAAATTATTACGGCGTTAATTATCTAATGGAATAATTATTAATAACATATACATACATACATATAAAAGAAAGAAATATTATTCATAATTATTGTGTACATAATTTTTTTAATAAGGCATTAATTTATAACATAAATTAATGCCTAGTTAACAATCATTCATTGGATTAATAATTGAATTGAATTGCTTTCAGTAAATTAGGGGTCTTTATTAGATACTAAATATTGCGCATTGTCGAATAACACGTGAAATAATTATTGCTAACAATAAGTGTGATCAAATGATTGATTGATTGATTGATTGATTGATTATGAATCATAACTGCTTTTAAAATCAAATCAATACTCTATTAGTTACGTCGTTTCTCCTATACCCTGGAAGACAGGATCAGATATTGCATATTCCGGATCACAGGTAAAAGACACAGTCAAAGCGTACCGTGTACCTGAGATCACCTTCTCTACTAAGTGTAAGTTCTCACTTCCTGATGTGAACAGCGAAACACGACCTGAAACGAGTTTCAAACATTAAATATAAATGTAGATTGTTTGATCAATTTTTACTTATTCTCAAATCTTTCGCAAACACTAATGAAAATCTTATACTTCTCATTATATTCACCTTTTCTGGGCTCGACAGTCATGTTTACATTATTTTTATCTACAAATACGAATCGACCACCATCAAAATCTTTTCCAAAATCGTTCAGGTATAACAACGACGTGTAATAGAACGATTTGTAAGTTTCCTGTAAGCAATTTAAATGTTTGTTAACAAAGTCTTTTCCTCATTTGAGCATGTCTATGAAATATTCTAATATTTGATTTTACTTTAATCAATTTTCATGAAAATATATTTCACTTTCAATCTAATTCTAACTCAGAGACAGACTATTTCACAAACTGAAAATGAACATTACTTTGTCTATGTGAGGATGCCAATACTCATCATGGATGGTTTTAGCAGGAGCGTTTGTCATTCTTGAGAAAAATGTCGGATGTGTAAGATAAACGTTGTTTGCATCAATACCAAAATGATGCGCGACCGTATGCTGTATCTTGATTCTCACGGCTCTGGAATAGAAAAAAAATATCTTATAATAATAAGATATGAATTTCATACCAGTTAGAGAGTTATATGAAGCAGTTAATTCAGTTTTTAATTGACTGGAAGTAGAGGTAACTGAAAAGCATGAATCAAATAACTAAATACGATTTTGAACTTTTTCATACTTGTAAATGGCAAGATCAACTGTGTTGAATATCTCTCTGGCTGCGGCTAGCTTATATATGTTTACAATTCCTGAGCCTTTGCTCAGGGCTCCGGAATGTAAATCAAGAATACTAGCTCCCCCATCAGAACCACCTAGACTAAGACCGTTTTTAGCAATTCTTAGCAACACATCAGTTTCTGTAACAGATACTAATTTGTCAGTAACAACACGGCTACACTTTTCTGGAATGCAATTTGGAAATTTAATTAAATCTATTTTGTAGTCTTCGGAACATTGTACAACTTGGTTTCGATTCAAAAGGACATCCTTCTGATGGGCTAGTGATATTTCTTTTCCATTTTTACTGTTGTACCATACCACAAAAAGTACACCTAGTATCAAGATGCAACGAGACCAAACTCGCTGGTATGGAAAAGTTATTATCGGTCCGTATTTTCTGTCGAAAAATTATTAACGTGTTACTAATTTATACTTGGATAAAATAGTTCCAAGTATTATAACCTCTAAGGTGAAATGAAAAATATTGTATTATTTGATCACTATAGTGATGAGAAAGAAATTGTTAAATTCGTATGGAATATTAGAGCTAATGACGAGTTTGAGGTTGTATTCAGAAAATTCGTGTAGGAACAAAAACAAGGTTTGAAGTATAAGGAGTGACTTACGGTTTGACATTTAAATCGGTTTCATCTTTTGAGGTTGGTTTAATAACTCTAGATTCATCTTCTAGTTTGAGCTTTTTTGCATCTTTCCTTTTTAACTTTCTTAATTCTTGTGTCATATCGACGATATATTTAATGCTTTTAATATAAACTAATAATATTTGTCTGAATTAAATCCATGGTTTAGTTCAGACTCTTTACTATGGTGGCACTACGTGTCTCTATCTGATAGAGTATGATATAACAAAACCAGTGTGACAAGAGTCGTAATAGGAATCTTCTATGCCAGTCAGAACATTTCCCTTCAGTAAGGGTTCTATTGCAATTATAACGACTCTAGGTATTATTGCATAATCAAGCAAACTTAATTAATTCTCATGATTACTTGTTACAGACGTATTTATTTTTCAGGATCAATTGAAAATTGTACATAACTGTAATTACATATATATGTAATAATTGCTTGTATGGATGCTTCAATCATAAATGTCTAGCTAATTTCCAAACTGGGAAAGTGTCAAATATGTAGTTTCCAGTGATATACGTAAAATATTATACGTATTACGATCACATCTACAATTTTTACAATCAAATATTCAGTGTTGTGAAAATTGCAATGAAATTTTTCTTGAATACTCGTTACTTTCGTAATGTGTAATTGGATTTTCATCTGATTACACACTACTTTGGTAATGACTTGATTCAATTACACATCACCAAAGCAATGTGTAATTGAATCAAATTCATTACCTTCAAATAACTTTATAATTACTCTTACTCTATAACTACTTTAAATTACTTCACTTTATAATTACTTTTACTAATTAAATCGAGTTCAATTACACGTTACCAAAGAAATGTGTAATTGAATGAAGTTTATTACTTTTCAATACCTTTACTTTATAATTACTTTGAATAACTTCTACAATTACTTCAAATAAATCGAGTTCAATTACACATAACCAAAGTATTGGGTAATTGAATAAGTAATTTCATTAAAAATGTAATCAGTGCCTCGCAACACTGCAAATATCCGTGTAATAATAAGATCGTTTATGCAATAAACATGTATTATTATAGTAAATTGGCGCATTCTTGAATAAATATCCCTTGAAATTGTAAATCATCGATCGTTGAATCATTTTCCCCTGTCCTTTCCTTGCCTATAAGTCGAAAATCATGAAAATCGCATGATTTCATAAAGCCCCGAACTATTTTTGCAATATTATTTACTACCACGTGGTTTTCGGGACCACGTGTTTTTAGAGTCTAAAACCACGTGTTTTTAGGGTCCAAAACCACGTGTTTTTGGAGCCTTTACCACGTGTTTTACGAGTTGTTTTCTAGTGTTTTCCGATTGCCTATATTCAGGCGTATTGAACTTAGGAAAAAAAATTGTAAAAATCGCTACTATGAATAAGCATAGAGAGACGTGTATGGAGCAACGCATGCATGCCTGTATCAATACACTATTCCTTTCCCCCTCCAAAAATTTTAGAACACCTCCTCGGGTCAGATGTTCTCCTGATACCAGAAGGTATTTTTCGAGTTGAAATTCAAAAAATTGTCAAAATAGCTAATATGAATGAACGTAGAGAGACGTGCATGGAGCAACGTATGCATGCATGTATCAATACACTAGGCCTTTCCCCCTCCAAAAATTTCAGCACACCTCCTCGGGTCAGATGTTCTCCTGATACCAGAAGGTATTTTTCGAGTTGAAATTCAAAAAATTGTCAAAATAGCTAATATGAATGAACGTAGAGAGACGTGCATGGAGCAACGTATGCATGCCTATATCCATACACTACACTTTTCGGAGTCAATTTTCTGGCCAGAATTTTGCTGATGGCTGGCCTCTGCAGCGCCGTAACTTGATTTAATTTCAGAATCGACCAATCAGGAGGCTGCTTTTTGAGAAATCGAGCCTAAATTGGCTAAAGCAGCCTCCTGATTGGTCGATTCTTAAATTAAATTAAGTTACGGCCCAGCCATCAGAAAAATTCTGGATTCCCTTGATGGAGAACCTTTTTTTCGACGTTTTTTCTAAGTTACTGTAATACGCCTGAATATAGGCATTCGGAAAACACCAAATAGGCAACAAAAATTAACATGGGCCCTTCCGTTTACACGAATGGCATGCAGGTTGCATGTACTCAGGCGCATTAATATTTATTTCAAAAATAGTTCGGGGCTTTATGAAATCATGCGATTTTCATGATTTTCGACTTATAGGCAAGGAAAGGACAGGGGAAAATGATTCAACGATCGATGATTTACAATTTCAAGAGATATTTATTCAAGAATGCGCCAATTTAGTATAATAATACATGTTTATTGCATAAACGATCTTATTATTACATGGATATTTGCAGTGTTGCGAGTCACTGATTACATTGTTAATGAAATTACTAATTCAATTACCCAATACTTTGGTAATGTGTAATTGAACTCGATTCAATTGGTAAAAGTAATTATAATGTAAAGTAATTTAAAGTAATTATACAGTAAGAGTAATTATAAAGTTATTTAAAAGTAATAACATCTGACTCATTGTAGGTAATACCGTTGCTAATCTTTATGGAATTGATTATAATATATTTCTCATGATTAATTTTGTAAGCCTGTCTAAACCATTTTCGAATGTAATATGAACTTCAAACTATTTTCTACAGAATCAAGATTGTCGATAAGCTAGTATCAATAGTGCATGCATGAATGGATTTTTCAATCGTTTAATTGTTATGACTGGTACTAGAGACTCCAAAGTAATTAATCTGCAATATTTATTGAATTGTGTTGGATGTTTGAAAAAAAAAAAGTGATTCCTAATCAATTCTATAACAAAGTATAACACTTGTATTTATTTTCAAGCCTTTCAATTTCGATCCTAGTTTATTAAATATTTCTCTACTACAAGGTAAGTCTACTATATTGAAACAAGGTAAACATATTTTCTCAAGATCTAACGAACTCATCCAATTGTTATCAATAAAACAGTAAAGTTCAATAAATATCAAAGATTAATTACCTAGACGCCAATATTTTCCTTGTCTCTGACAATGCTCGCTTAAATGGGAGGTCAATTACCAGCTTGGTTCTCGTGATGCTCCGTAACTGCTGGCATACTGTTTCCAAACAGTTCTTAATGCCTGTGGTACTGGTAACTCGGCATGTAAACTACCCGAATCTGATTTTGCATCCCTGATTCTGAAACATGGGAATATAATTGCAATGAGAAAAAACATCGTCTCATCTCAAGGTAGATACTGTCTGGGTATTGGACAGATAAATCCGTTTGGTTATTTTGTTGATATATATTTCTAGTTACACATAATCTTTGCCTGATATAATATGAAGCTTACCACTGTGTTGGTTGACTATTGATCCAGGACTAGCTGGATAATTTTGGGTAGCATCAATCTCCGACCAGGTGGTACGCAGGATCCATGCTTCTTAAGTGTCTGCAATGCTTATTCAGATATCCGTCATTCAATAACGCTGTCAAAAAATCAAATCATAGAATAAATCAGTGCACAAGTATACTTTCGGAAACACACACGTTGGTTGATGTGACGCAAAATCATATAAGTTTTCAATTGAATAAAATCACATCTTTACTCGTCGAAGGCACGGAGCTTACTGAACCTCGTTCATGATTACATCACTCAAAAGTGCTTTCAGCGGGGTGGGGTCGGGGGAGGAAGGACGTTGTTGTCGTAGGTCAGTTGATGCTGAAAGCACCATCTGCCATCTGACATGAATCTACGGTACTATAAAGAGCGCAAATGATCCACGAGTTCCACACGCTACGGCTCAATGAATTATAATGATTTTATAGAAAATTTATCTAGCGAACTCGAAGTATACATTTAATGAACATAACTCCGCTCTATTTTTTTTTCGAGAAATTCTGAATTTGAAAATTATAACATACTACGTTTAATTACTTCGTTATTCAGAATCAGAATGAATTTCATTCATTCAATTATAGAATGTTTTTAAATATCATATGAAATATAAAATTGATTCTGTGATTATTGCAATTAGTTTTAATTATAATGAAGACGTAGTTAAAAAACTGCTGTATGAATGATAGATAAAATTATAAAAATGTATGTTAGATACAGAAATAAATACATTTCTTATATTATTATTCAAAGAATTAATTAATTTATATTATATACCTATTTAAAATGAATTACCCTAATTATAACATGAGATATTTGTTATTCAATTTACTATTAGACTACCTTTGAAATTCTCCAAAAGACATTTAGACATTGACTGTCTGCTGCCTGGATTTATATTTCAACTGGAACAATTTACAATTTTTTTTTTGAATATATTATTTTTCCAAATCCAGTTGGGAGTAAAAAATTGAAAAATGATTTATGGGAGTCAAAATTATCGTCCTGATTCATAGATAATAAACGATAACGTTAGACGTTCTATATTTTATTGTAAAGACATCTGAGACTTGAATACTTTCACTCAATGACGTAGAGACTCCGCAAGAACGGGGCTCAGAGAGTTCGAGGCTTGTCCAGTCAGTCCAGGTATAACGGATTGTTAAAGGCGCTAACCTTCTTCAAGGCAAAGTTACTATCCTTTCAAAAATATCAGATCGCTTTCTACCATAAGAACAGTTTGCGATCAAGCTGTACTGTGACTAGACTGTATCATCCGCGAATATTCTTATCTTTGTTCTTATTTATATTATTAATTATCCCAATTAGCTAATGGGAAAAGTTAAGTTATTCAAAGAAATGACTCGCTGATATTAGATACAGACACAAGTTAGTGTCGAGAAAAAAAATGTTGAAAAGTTTCATCAAATTTACTTCGGTGATTGCAGTGATTTACTGTTTTCAATATGGTAAGTAGTGTATAGTGTCACATACTATAACGATCTCTGTACTAGATAAACCGATTTTCTAATCTAGCTTAGAAATCGTGGAGAAAAAAAGAAAAAGTTATTAACAATATATGAGTTATCGGCTATATCCGGTACGCGCAATATTCGCGAGGTAGATGATTAATCGGCCTTCGAATCATGAGTCAAATAAACTGCGTAACGATTTTTACGCATTTGCTTAAAAAAAAAATAATTTAATGATATCATATAGAAAATTGAATAACAAGAAATACTCATCATTAAATTTTTGTATATTTTAGCATACGCTCAAGAAGAGGATGACGAGGTATACAGGGGTAAATACCTGGGTAAATTAAACGCCTATCACCACCAGGTATCGGGCGATGTATACGCCGTGGATGAGTACACTTTACTTTTAACGTCATTCAGTTATGACGGTAATGGTGCTGATACCTTCTTCTGGGCTGGTTCAACGAATCGTCCTGGTCCACAGGGTTTTATAGTACCCGACGAATGGGGAAAGTTAGTATATTATATTATAATGAAATTATTCAAAATTAGTGAAAAATTAAAAAAAAACGATTCATATTTCCAGGACGAATTTACTGGAGAGATATTTCAACAAAGATTTCACACTTACTCTTCCTGAGAATAAAAAGATAACAGATATCAAGTGGTTTGCAATTTACGATCTTTCGAATCAGGTAATTATAAATTTTTTTTCTTTCCCCCTAATTAAGAAATAGAAGAAGAGAGATAAATAAAAACTGATCTATAAACATCTTTATAATATATTGTTTGAATATTATAGAACACTTTTGGCGATATTCCTATACCCGAGGAATTTGACCCACCAGGAGTGCAAAAAATTCCTCATCTCTCGAAAAGATCCCATGATGTTACATCAGAGGAAATCGAAGTGCTAGATGCTAAAACTATTCGGATATCACAGTTTACATATGACGGATTAGGGACCGCATATTTTTGGGTCGGTGTTGGCCCTCAGCCTTCAAGCAAAGGCATCAAAGTACCGGACGATTACGGATAGTGAGTAGAAAAAAAAAAAAAAAAAAAATTGTACAATGAATTGGGAAGAATTGAGCCGAATTTAATATCGAATATCTTTTTTTTTCAGTCTGGATCCACTCAGAGCTTACAAAAATGAAGATATTACTATCCAATTACCAGGAGAGATGACTGTGTTCAATATAAACTGGCTGAGCGTTTACGACGTTGAAGGAAAATCAAATTTTGGATCTGTTACAATTCCAGAAGGTTTAAACGTGCCTCCTTCGTTAGTAAAGGTAACATGTGAAAAAATAATTACGAAATAAAATTTCGAATGTATTTAATCTTTGGATATTTTTTTTTTCTCTATTCTTCCACCAATCTCAGGTAACGAAACGAGCTAATGCATTACCGAATTGCGTTCAACTTCATAAAAATTATCAAGTTGGTTGGGAAATATTCGGTCCCCAAATCACGATACAACTAACTGGTCAAGTGGGTAAGTTTCAATTATATAGTTTTTGATTTTTGATCAAAATTTTGAATATTTAATATGATATATATCATCTTGATCTTCACATATTAATTTATACTATTTTTAGACGAAGATGAATACATGGCGTTCGGACTATCCGGATCTGATACAAAAAGCCAAATGGATGGTGCCGACGTAACAATCGCTTATATGGACGGTGCTCGAGGTTTTGCGAATGATTATAGCATCTCAGCATACGCACCGGTAATTATAAGCAAGAGAGAGAAAGAAAGAGAGAGAGTGGGAAAGAGATAGAAAAAAAAAAAATCTGTATGTTTGAAAAAACGTGAAGAAAATGGTTTAATCATAAGTGTGAATTTCTATATGTATGAAATTTGATTTGAAATAACTATTTTTCATTATTTATCTGTGTAATTTCATTTTTCCAGTGTGGAAAGGTCCTAGGTCAATACAAAGGCGTGTGTAAGGACGATCTAGTTCGCGGACAAGATAATAATCAGATTTATACCGGGTCAAGAAAAGATGGTTTGAACGTAATAACGTATAGACGTACTTTGATATCATGTGAGTGAAGAGAATGGAATGGAAAAAAAAAAGAATCTCTCTCTTACTGTAATTTGAATTTTGATTTTTTATTCATTCATAATTACAGCTGATCCCGGTGATAAAGAATACCCTACTGATCGTCCGGTTTACGTAGTTTGGGCTCTGGGTAGACTTGACGAAAATAAAGAACCAAATTTTCACGATGTTTATCCAAAAGGCGATCTTAAACTTGAGCTACACCGAACAGAGCCAGAAAATTCGTGCATGGATTTTACTCAAAACGATAATTCACTTCGGTAAGATAAAGAGAGAGAGAGAGAGAGAGAGAGGAGGAAAGAAATAAAAATTTAAGATTTATCAAGTGAATCTATGAATGGAAAAAAAAAAATAAAAAATTAAATCTGTTTCAGAACACCGTGGGAAAAGTCAGAAATATTCGACAGATCGATAAGAATATTTATAGCAACGATCGGTCCATCCGGTGGGAGAAAAGGCTATCAAGGAATGACTGGTAATGGATTAGAAAAAAAAAAAAAATAATATTCTCCTAAATAGGCGGCTAATTAAATAAATAAAAATTTACCTAATTTGCTAAAAAAAAATTCTAGGACAAACATCTACGGGACTGGCTTGGTACATAAACGGTCAATTGGTACCAGAACTTTATCTTAGACGAGGTTTAACCTACAGTTTTAGGGTTCATGGTGGTAATAATCCCCACAGTGCAAATACTTATCACCCATTAATTATTACTGACGAATCTCACGGCGGTTACGACAGGCTAACAGACATTTCACAAACTAAAATTCGGGTGTTAGCTGGAGTGGAATTTACCAGACGTGGAAGACCCCAGCCTACAGCAGGTATTTAATAAAAAATAATTCAACTTATTTTTTAAATTATTATATATAAACAAATTATAATTAATTAATTAATTTTGTCTAATATTTTTTCATTCATTTAGTGGGACCTCTTTGCTTGAGCAAACATAACGGTAGAGACAGAAGACTGGACGACGATTTTCCATCGTTTAGAAAGTTTAACAGAACTTTGATTCAAGTTTGTGAGCCAGGTATTGTATTTATTTTTTATTAGGTACATTCAACTCGATGGTTATTAAAAATTGAGTTTTAGACATTTTTTATTTCTTTTCTAAATAATTGTATAACAATTCTCAGGGGAAGGTGGCCTTTTAGAAATCACACCAAATTCTACCTGGCCGGATACAGTTTACTACAATTCATTCACTCACGCTAATATGGGATGGAAAATTCACGTCGTCGATGCTTATACGAAAAGTGAAGCTGTCGTACTTAGGCTTAGCTGGCTTAGCGGAATATTTATTGTTTTTTTTCGTCTCATATAAAATGAGATTTGTTATAGTTAGACTGCTCAATTATTTCAGCTACGTAAAGATACGTTGATTTTTTATATAGAAAATATTGTTTATTACTATATTTATAATAATAACCTACTAAAACAAAAACGAATGAAAAAAAAAAAACAGAAAACTTAATCGTTGAACTACCATTCCCCAATTTTATCAAAAACTGCAGTTAGGAAAAAAATTTAATCTAGAAAATTATTCAATTGAAGAAAAAACTGTATAAAATATATTATTAACAATTTAAAATAATTTAAACTTGTCAACTGTATATATATATATAGAGAATTTTATCCTTTTTTATTCTTTTCTTTTTCTTCCTCACAAATATGAGAATTATTTTCATAAATTTTTATCGATATCAAATGATATAAAACGAATAAATAGGTACGTATAAGTATACAGGGAAACAAAAAAAAAAAAAATTAGAAGCTTGAATCATATACTTCTTTCGAATTTATAATATTATCAGTTTCATTCCCCTCATATAATATAAAAGACTTTTTTTACTGATCATATTTATATCATATGCCTTTTTATTTTTCCTGTAAATTTAAATATTTGATATTAGGTATATTATATACTATATGTATAAGTGTTTATATCCATAGGGTAGTTTTATGTTTATAGGTATACACATATGACAGAGTTTTTTTTTTGTCTCCTTTTCTTATTATTATTATTTTTTTATTATTTTTTAAATTCAAGTTTTTATATAATTATCACGAACTGTACTAATTAATCGTATTTATATAATTAATTTAGACTTTAGTTGTTAATCTTCTTCTTCTTCTTCATTTTCTTATTTTTATTTCTATTCTTCTTATTATTATTATCATATATTATTTCCTTATAATAAAATATCAGTGTACTTTTTACAGTTTTCATGTGATTAAATATTATTAGTTATTGGCAGCAGGCTCCAACTCAACAGTCAGCTATATTATTATTATTATTATTATTGTTATTATTATTATATTCATATGTCAATTGACAGCACAACCGTAATGCTTTTTGACAAGTTTCGATTAATATTCAAATATATATTACAATATACAATACGATTAAAAGTAACAGACATATATTATTCTGGCTCTTTCTCTCGTTAATTTAAATTCGTAGATATAATATACATATATTTATATTTATATATATATATATATAATTTAACTAGTATTGCTCTACAGGTGCATCCATCTTAATATTAAATCGCCTATATATGTCAGTCGTACTATTTTTCCCCACGACTGTGTTTGGTATTAAATTTCATTAAATTGTTTCTATGTGAAGACGTATGAAAAAAAATAAGTTTAAATGAAATTGGCAAGAATGTAAATGGATTTTTGTATTTTTTTTTTTTGTCCTGCGAAATGATGATTTTTGTAATTTTTTTTTATCCATAATGCGCGTATATCATTTATAGTTACTCACAGAATTTAATATAATTATCGTGTGAATAAGAATTCAAATTCAAATATTATATCAGTCGCGGGTATAAGTTGTGTAAAATGATCGATTAGATTTGTGCTTGTCGCGAAATTTTCTCGATAACAAGAGAAAAAAATTAAAATCAATAATAATAATTAAACCGAAAAAAATTTCATACGAAAGAGAGAGTAGAATTTTTGTGTCACTCATTTAAGGCTCAAAGGTTGAAGGGAAAATCCTTTTTTTTTTTTATCTTTCTTTCTGTCTTTCTTTCTTTCTTTTGGCAAATTAAAAAAAATATCTCTTCTCTAGATATTCAAAAATATTGAGAATAAAAAATAAAAAATAAAAATAAAAATAAGGAAACTTACCGTG
The DNA here is from genome assembly GCA_914767705.2 of Tenthredo notha. Lineage (NCBI taxonomy): Eukaryota > Metazoa > Arthropoda > Insecta > Hymenoptera > Tenthredinidae > Tenthredo > Tenthredo notha. Next base: position 1,752,863 of record OU611920.1, on the reverse strand, counting down.
TTTATAGCAACCGTAGTGATAGACGAGCCTCATTATAACTGATAAACAGTATAGTTAATGGCAAATAAATATAAATTAATAATAGATAAACCGTATAGATTGTGATGATAAATATTATTACGAATAATAATGATATTCTATTCTCTGTGAAATTCTAAAAATTGATGTAATATAGCCGGTAATTCAGAGCATTGAATATCACTTTTGCAAACCGCTTGTGCAGCGAGGCATTTAAGAGTTATGTAATTAACCAAATTCACATTATTGTGCGGATTTATGGATATCAGCCGAGCTGGTGTATCCCCAGATCTGTTTGGTGTATCCAAATGTGCACCGTAGTCGAGCAGAAGTTTAATTAGCTGAAAAAAAATCGAAGAAGAAAAAAAGAACTATAAGAAGATCGATACACTGAGAGTGATCATTGATTGATTATTTTCTTTACTTTTTTTTTTTCTTTTCTTTTCTTCTCCAATACATAGGATTTTCATATTTATTTAACGATAAATGATTAATAAATAAAACTAACTTACCGGGTTGAAAAAATTGTAGGCATTGCTAGCGACGTGTAGAGGCGTCGATCGAGATTCGTTTCTAGCATTTACGTGAGCACCACATAAAAGTAAAAATCTGATGACATCAAGATTCGGAAATATCATCTGGAAGAAGATAAAAAAAAAAAAAAGATTAAGATAATAAATAAATCAAAGAGCCAATAAGCCAAAGAGGTTTTCATTAAATTTCTATCAAGTACATTCATATCTGCATATGCAAATGATACAAACTTTTCAACATCTTTATATTATAAAAGTATAACTATACGATAAAGTTTTAGTTTCTGATAAAAAAAAAAAATCTCGTTCTCAGAGCATGAGCTCAGCAATGGAAAACCCAGGTCTCTTATGAATGCTCAGCTGGATTTGTAAGTGTGTGTAAAGCGCACATATACTTATTTATCAAAACGAGTATTAAATAGGTATAAGAGAGTAAAAAGAAGGCCAAGAATCTCCTGGCTATAAGCTCGCGGTATCATGGACGAAGTAGTTATACTGCGTCGTGAAGTGAGACCGAGAATGTTGGTGTTTTCGCTGTTCTGCGTGGCAATTGCTTCGTCATATTTGGATCAAATTTTTGCTATTGAAGATGATGAGGATTTTCTTTTCGGAGAAATGGAACAAGCGCATATCAGTCAACTTGGAAGTACCAAAGAAGATAATTTGAACTGTTTCCTTCAGTTCGATCAATTCATCGCTGATAAATGGTTGATTGATTTAAATCTACGCGAATTTGATCTGAATTCGAAGGTACCTTCGTCTGCAGTAGTAAATCGTTTGCAAAATGACGAAAATGATGAATATAATCGATTGAAGATAGATACTCGGATGATGTTGGATGGATTAACAAACTGCATGACTAATCTTACTGAACAGTTGAAAAATCCATGGATAAAAAAGTGCATGGATGATTTATTGATAAACGAAATTGAGAGTGATAATATAATATCAGATCCTGAACTGTTTGACAATACCTTATCACTACCATCTTCGACGTTTCTTAACATACGAGAATTAGTTCAAGTATTTTTTCCTAATAAAACAGAATCAGATCTGAGCCCTGATGAAACAGAGATTTTTAAAACAGCTGTAAACTATTCAATGAAGCATGGAAATAGCCGAGAAAAAATATTCGTATTCGATCAATCTTGCGAGTGGAAAAATTTAGCAGCATTAAAAAATCGAGAAGGATCAAACATTAAGGATATGCTAAATGTGTTTAAAAATCAAGTGATGAGATCAGTATCCATTCAATTAGCTCGCGCTGTTATGAATACAGGAGATTTGAAGCCAGGTAGATGGATAAGTGTTTATAGAAGATGGGTACCGGTGAGATTGCAGACTTTAAAAGCTTTAAATTCGACGTTGAAGACTTTAGAAAAGCAAAGATTTAAGACTGAAGAACTTTGCGGTTACATTACGACGTTGGCAAATCATTTCAGTGGAGTAGAACTTAAAGCTTTATTACCACAAAGAATTTCACCGCTTCATTTGATCACCAAGGATCTTAAGGATAAAGTTAAATCGAAAGAAGCACTTCTGTGTAACGAGAGATCATCGAAAGAATGCCAAAGCTTTAGGATATTGGGTAAATCTTACGAAGAGGATCTTAGATGCGTGGAATCATTCGGTGAACTTCTTTCTCGTCATATTTTAAACTCGATAATAGAAAGGTACCACGCAAATATTGTGCCTCGTATTACCTATCCGGAAATAGTTTGCAAAAAAAGTGCACCTAATAAAAAGATTGCAATAAGATATTGCAGATGTGTTGGAAGCTTTTGCACAACTCGTGATGTTGGAGAACTTAATTCAGATCTCTATAGATTGAATGGTGACGTTGTTGAAAAAGTTTGAACAATCAGCGAAAATTAAAAATTAAAAGAAAAAAAAAGAGAGTAAACTGTTATGATCATGAATTTGAATAAATTACTGATTTACGATTTAACAACTATAGTTGTATTTTTATAATCGATCATGTATTCTGTATAAAACCATTGTTTTCCTAATCAATTTCATCCCAGTGTAATGACATTATCAATCGAAAGAATATACTGATCAATTTTGAATTTCGTTGTGATATTTATTGACTGTATGGGAATTCAATTTCTTCGTTTTTTTTTTTTTTTTTTTTTTTTTGGTTTAGGCCAATTTGACACAGCTGACAGTTTATATAATGTAGAATAAAGATATAATATATGTAGAATAAAAATATAAGATATCTAGATGTACGAATATATTTATAGATTATCAAGATTTTTTTAATTATAAGTTATTCTAAATTCAAGTAATCAGTTGTAGATGCAATAATTTAAATTGATTTCATCACTTTTTTGTCCATGAGTTCAAAGATTCGGTTGTTTCCTTCTTTTTTTTTTTTTACAAATTTGAGAAAAATGTCTAGTGGGGGTATATTAGTACTCTGCGAAATTTAAACGATGTCAATACTACCGTTATACTGTCTATTCTTGATTAATAAATAATTATTAATTGAGAAATGAACCTAATCTTTGTTATTGATTTTCCTGTTTTTCTCTGTCTTTAGTGTAAATCGACACATACAGCTCTTTTATTCCTAAGAAACATGTTCATAATAAATATTACAGTCACTGAATTGAACGAAAAGCAATATCACCCAGTGATAATAACAGCTGCTTAATTTTGTATCGTAAAGTGTATTTTGGTAAACGTTCTTACCTAAACTAGATATTCCTTAGAAAAATGAATTTTTTTTTTTTTATTTTGTATTAAAAAAATTAGTGATATCAAGGTTGTCTATGTATTTCACTAATGCATTAATAATGTATTAAATATAAGATAATAAATTAATATTTCAGAAATTTTTAACGTCGAATGTTGAATTATTTTTTTTTTTTTTTTTTTCACACATTCATAATTTTTTTTGTTTCACAATAACGACTAATTCTTTGATGACTTATAGTTATATAATCTGTCGAAAATCGCCTCGAGTCCAAGACGACATTTACATAATTATTCATATAAGATGCGAAATAATGAAAGGAAAATAATATACAAGGGATATTAATACTCTGACGATACGAACTGAAAAAATCTATAGATTTAACGAGTCGAAAAGACGTTTCTCAATTTCTGTATATTTCTAATGATCGCGTTAACTGGTTCCTGGACCTGATAGCCTTCGAAAAGATATTATAGCATTACGCTGATCAAAAGACGATAGCGAATTCTTTCTATAAAAACCAGGTTTTTAGTCTCACACAGCCAGTACGCGTTTGGCTTTTCAAACGCGTTGACACAGTCAAAAAATAAAAGAAACCAAATAATTGCTGTACCTATTTTTGCAAAAATTTTGTACCCACGTATATAATTTCGGATAAAAATCATTTTTATAAATCGCAGTAAATCAGCACCCCGATGTATTATCTATTACTGCTATTTACCTGCACGGTAGTGTCTGCAGCGACGAATAATTATGGATGCAAGTGTCCGTCGTCAGGTGGTATAAATTCAGTGTCCGCTAATTTTCCTTTTACTATGGTTGGATCAAGGATCGGAACAAATATGAACGATGTACAACAAAATCAATTAAAAGAATTATACTGTTTAAAAGTGTTAGATAAATTGCTAGCGACTGATTGGCAGGGATACATTGACAGAATATCGGTATCAGATATTAAAGATTTTTCGCGAAAATATGAATTCTCCGAGTACTATAATCCTTTATACAGAAATCGCGAGTCAGAGTGGATACTAAAAGACGGAGGAGCCTATAATAAGCTTGATCGATGCTTTAGAAATCTGATAGGTGAAATTTCGTCTAAAATGAATCAAGATGAAAAACAATGCCTGAATAATTTATTTCCTGATTATATGGCAAGAGAAAGAAGAACCGCTAATGATCTTGATAAATTCGTGGAGTCAACATCTCGCGAAGATCTTCCTTTCAAAACGGTTTTCACATTCTATGAAATAACAGAGCTTCTTTTTGAAAATAGAAATATCGATTCTTTGGATGACAGAGAGAGAACTATATATGAGGAAATGATTCACAAATATATTAGAACCGAGGCGGATAAGGAAAAGAAATTATTCCTCATTGAACGAGAGTGCGATTGGAAACATGCAAGACTATTGAATGAAGCTAAAAACGCGAATGATCGTCATCAGAAATTTGCTCAGATTGTTAAATCTCTCGCAAACAGATACATATATTCAGAAATTTTACGAAATTGGATACCTGGAACGATGATTCCTGAATATAAGTAAATAATTTAGCAATGTTTAGGAAAATTGAAAGAAAATAATCAAATTTCCCCTTTATCAACTTATTAGTTATAATTAAATAATTTTGTCAATATCATTTACAGATACGATCTCTGGAGACGAGCTAGGACACAAATGGAAATATCGATTCTTGCCAAAGCTAGTGAGTTGCAAAAGGAAAAGAAGGATGTCGAATTTCTTTGCACATATGCAGCTCGATTTGCGGAAGAATTTTTTAGAGAACAGAAGGCAATACTTTTCGATACTACGACAGCCCCAGCTCTATCAACGCAACTAGAAACCCGAGATAAATATAAATACGTTGCAGCACTTGAAGAAGCATTGGGAAGAAGATACGATAATCGTTTAAATCACGTTCAAGGTTTGGTTGAAGAATTCAAAGAGGGTAACTACTGCTTAACAAATTTTATACGAATGGTTGAAAACCATCAACGATATTGGATAGCTTCTCAATTTACGAGTTCGAAACTACCATATGGACCAAGTTTTTGTCTTATAAAGGACTTGCCTGTAGAATTGATGAACGTACGATATTGCTACTGCGAAGGTACATTCTGTGAAGGATATGGATTGTCTACTTTAAGGGCTGATAGATATCAGCTAACTCAGCTTCGAAATGGAAAATATAAGGTGATAAAAAGGAACTGATATCGCGGATAAATCATCGAAAAGGACACCAACCGCCTAAATGAACAGAATACGAATATTAAGTATAAGTATCGACGTAAGAAAATTCCTTTTTAATCAAAATCAAAAGCATAGAATATAAATTAAAGATAATTTAGAAGTTGTTGATGGTGTCTATATAGATTGCTATAATTATGAACAAACGATTGTATAAATGTATTATATTATATTAGCCCTAGATAAATTTTCAAGAAATAAAACAAATTATATATAAAAAAGAACGAAATTTTCTTGGTTTGCTATCCGATCGCAATGAGACAGTAAAAACGAATAGATTTTTACTGTTTTTTTTTTTCTCTAAATACGAACGAGATTTGATAATAAAAAAGAAATATGTATAAGCTATAGAAGGATGATCCCTTAGGTAATCTTATTCGATAATAATAAACTAATTCATAATAAAATGTGTTTGAAATGTTTAATTCGTGTGTCTCGTGCTAATGAAAAAAAAATAAAAAATAATAATATGTTTCGTTCATCACTAAAAATGGTTGTTTTCAATTTACTATTGTAGACAACCTTCGATATGAAATAAAAATACGTACTATTTCGATTTCGTTGGGATGAAACAACCGAATGAATTTCAGAAAATACAATTTATACATCTTGCTCTCTAGGGAGATATTGAGTAGAGAAGAAGAGATTTAACTACGAAAAAAAAAAGAAAAAAAAAAAAAGATGAGTAGTACTTTACGTATATTTTTAATAACGAAACGTGAACTGGTTCCAGGACCTGATGGCCTTCAGTAATATATAGCGACGTGACGTTCGGCAAAAGGTGGAATCGAATTCCCCCTATAAAGACCAGATCTTCATTCTAGTATAGCTAGTATGCGATGGGTTTCTGAAATGTCTTGACGCTTCTCTGTGTCCATTGTGTTTTTTCATTACTTAAATTTTGCAACATTCGCGGATGTTTGATTTCCGTAAAAATTAATATTTATATACATTGCATAATATCAATATGGCAATGTATTATCTATTACTAGCATTTATCTGCACGATAGTATCTGCAGCAACGAATAACGATAAATGCCAGTGTCCGACAACGGGCACATCATCATCTCCTATAAATTCAGTGTCAATAGGATCAAGGATTGGTGCAGATATGAACAGTGCACAACAAATGCAATTGAAGGATCTATACTGTTTAGAAGTTTTGGATAAATTGCTTGCTACACAATGGCAGACATATATTGATAGAATATCGGTTAAAGATATTGGAAATTTTTCAACCCTTTATACGATTCCCCCGTATGGCGATATTTATAGTAATCCTGAATCTGAATGGATACTAAAAGACCAAATGGCTTATACCAAGCTTGATAAATGCTTTAGAAATTTAATAAGTAAAGCTGTACCCAGCATGGATCCAGACGAAATTCAATGTCTGAATAGAATGTTTCCTGATTACATGGGGAGAGAAAGTAGAACTGCTAAGGATCTTGCAAAATATGAGAAGGAAACATCTCGCGAACAACTTCCTTTCAAGACATTTTACTCGTTTTTTGAGATAACTGAGATTCTATTTCAGAATAGAAATATCGATGCATTAGACGACGATCAAAGAGCTGTTTACGAAGATATGGTTGCATTTTATATAAAAACAGAAGAGGATAAAAGCAAAAAGATTTTTATCATTGAACGAGAATGCGATTGGAAACATTCAAGGATACTTCTGGAAGCTAAAACCGAGGATGATCGGCATCAGAAATTTTCGCAAATTGTTAAATCCCTCGTTAATAGATATCTATTTTCTGAAATTTTACGAAAATGGGTACCCGGTTCGATTATACCCGAATACAAGTAAGTTATAAATGTTTTTAAAAAAAACAATTACCCTAATTCCTAACTGAAGCAAATTTGAATAATGTTTTTTTCAAATATCATTTGCAGATACACGCTTTGGAGAAAGGCTAGGAGTACAATGGAACAGTCGATTTTATCCAAAGCAAGCGAGTTGCGAAAAGAGAAGAGGGATGTTGACTATTTGTGCACATACGCGGCTCGATTTGCAACAGGTTTTTTCAAAGAACAGAGTAAAATACTTTTCGACAAATCAAAGACCAAACCTTTATCCATGGAGTTAAAGACCCGTGAGAAATTCACATTTGTTGTAGCACTTGAGAAAGTGCTTGCAGAAAAAAGGGACAATCGTCTATCTCACGTTCAAGGTTTGGTCAAGGATTTCGAAGAGGGTCATTACTGCCTTACTAACTTTGTACGAATGGTTGAAAATCATCAACGATATGCGATAGCCACAACGTTCACTAAGATAAAACCTCAATACGGACCTACGTATGGTTTGCCAAAGGAAGATTCTGCGGACTTAATGAACCCTCGATACTCTTACTGCGAAGGTACATTCTGCGAAGGATTTGGATTAGCAACTTTACGTGCTGAACGATACCAGCTAATTCAGCTTGCAGATGGCACATATAAGGTGATCTCAAATCCTAATTACGAACATCGTCCTTTTGATCCTCTTATCGTAACTGCCAATAATCGCATAGAACAACAAGTGAAGAATACTTATTGGCATCGACACCAGAAAATCCCTCTTTAATTCGTTAATGCGCATTTATTAAAAGTATGGAGTGTTTCGTCATATACGGATAAAGATGAGAAAAAAAAAAAAGGAAAAATAAACCAGGAAATAAAAAATAAAAAATAAAAAAAAAAACAACCGGCAGTATAAATTAAATACAAGTTAGAAGCTGTTTATTCATGATGTCTGCTTATTGTATAAATGATAATAATAATAAACCTTTCTAATGTAGAAATTTATTATTATATTATATTAGCCGATGAATTTTTGTATTAACGTCGAACGAAATTGCATGAAAATATATTAATTATGATAAAAAAAAAAAACAATTTGCGAAATAAATTGTTAAGTATATACTATATAGGTATCTATAATCGCGTAAATGATCAAATTCAAAGTCTGTAAAACGTGGTCATTCTAATAAAATATGAAATTATTAAAAACTGGATAATTAGGGTAGTTGAGAAATGATTTTTATCTACCTATGTTCTGATCATATAGTTACCTAGGTATATAAAAAATGTGTAATATCAATGAAAAATTATTATCATATCCATCAGAGATAATTTGTATATTATTATTATTATTATTATTATTATTATCAATGCTGTATGGGAATCTGCACTGAGAATCCAGTTTTGGAATGCATATTTCCTGCCAGACGTGTTGACCAAAAAAATTTATATATCTTCATCGTAAAACTGACGAAGCAGGTTTGTTAAGTAAAAGAACTTCGAGTGGGGAGGATATGGTTTCTTTGTTGTAGACGATGGTAAGTATAAAGGTGGCTATATACAGCCTTGCAATGCAAGCCGTTAATTTTTTATAAATTAGTAAAAAATGAAGTTTATAGATAATGCAATAATTAAATTTCACCTTTTCTTTCGAGTTTAAATCGAAAAATATCGATTCTATGGGAAAAAAATGATTGGGATCAAAGTTGTGGAAAATTCACCCTTAATTTGAAGATGGCGACTGACGCAAATAGGGTGGATTCCCGAAAATCGAAATTTAGAATCTCAGTGACCCTCCCTTTCCCCCCCCATAGAATTTTTTCTATTTTAAATGCTATAAACCGCTTTGGGCTATATCGGCATTCACAGACTCGAACTTTTTATACCATATGAATATAATTTTTATATACTAAATTGAATATGCATGACTTTATACCGTATTGTGAAAATGTAAGTTCTTACTGTAAATGGGATGTAATTTATTGACTTTGATTATCACTCAGCAATTCCACAAATTGTCTTGTTTTGACCGAATTCCCAATCATTCGTTGAAATGAAAAGAAAAGAAAAGAAAAAAAAGAATGAAATTTTCTGTTATAAAACAGGTAAAGCAGGTTCGTTAAGCATAAAAAAATTCCGAGTGGGAATACTTTACATGGTGTAGAATACGTATAAAAGGGGGCTGGTCGTTCAGTGATCATCACAGTGTCAATCACGACATAGATTAAATTGCAACGATGAAGTTAATAATACTGACTCTTCTCTTAGTGGCTATAGGAACTGGCTATTGTGAAGATATAAAATTTACGAAACTTCTAGCTGCTGAAAAAGCTTATCTAGTCGAACTTGAGGCTCGACATGTGTCAGAAATTAATTGTATTAAAAAAATCGATGCAGCACTAGTATCAAGATGGAATATCGAAGAGAAAAAAATTTCTATAAATGATTTGGGTGAAATACCTGAAGTTCATCGAAGATCAATGGATTCAATACCTTCTACAAATAACTTGTACAATACAGAGTTAGAAGAGTGGTTGATAGATAACGATATTTTACCATCGAAAAGAATCGAGACATGCTTGTTGGGGTTGAAAGAAGATATCTTGCCCTTAGTTCCAGTAGATGATATCAAATGTTTGGATGATTTGATGAAATCGCATATAGCCACGGAGGTAAAACTGGAAAATGAATTTGTCGAATTAATAAAAAACTTGAATAGCGATCAGATTCTGTTCAGAAAGTTTTGGAACTTTCATGAGTACGTAGAGATGATGTTCCAGAATCGTAGTTTCGATGGTTTGTCAAGTGTGGAAGAGGACGTCTACGAACACATGGAGAGTTACTTGCCTACAAAAGAGGACAAAGATCGCAAAGTATTCGCAATGCACCAGGAATGTCCTTGGGAGCGTTTTAGAGCATTGCAAGAAGCTCCGAGCTCAGAAGCTAAGTTTGAAGAATTTAAATCTCAAGTACGTCACCTGGTGAATTTAAAGCTGAGTAGATCAATATTACCGATGTCATACATCACGATACACAACATGACTTTGGTTATAGAAAAACATGCGGAATGGCTACAAAGCCGTGAAAAAACGATGATGGAATTAAACGAAGATATTGAAAAGCTCAAGACCGAAGAGAAGGACATATACTCGTTATGCCTGTACGCGGAAGAACTAGCCAGTAATATATTTAGCCAGCAATCATCGATTCTGAAGTCAAAGTACGCGCCTAGTTTTACATTAGATATATCAGAAACCGCCTTAAGGATAAATAAAACCGGAGAAATTTTGAAAAATCGTAATGACGAACGTCAGTCATCGATACAGACGTTGAGCACGAATATTAAGAACGATTGGACATGTCTAGAAGGTTTTGCCAAACTGGTAATTAATCATCGAAATATTGCGGTTATATCAGCATTGACAGATTCTCGACATTCATACCAAGAGATCAGCTGTGCAGATCACACAAGAGGACCTACTCTTGGAATCTTTAATAGATATTGCAATTGCATCGGTAGTTCATGTACTACTAACGGTTTGTACGGTCCCCATTCATCTGACTATGAAATAGTACGAGAAAACGATGGTGTTTATAAAATCATACCGTCTAGTCACCTTATCTTCGTACTGGAGCTAGAAAAAAAATCTACCATGACAAATTCAAGTACAAAAGTCGAAGAACGGCATTAAAGAAGATACGTCGTGGTCTGAGATTTTATACGTACGTTATAATGGTATGAATAAATTAATGTTTAAATTTTGGTTGCGGTTTTTGGATTTGGTTCGTTACTGATATGAGTTTAGTGAACGTTCTTTACCCGTTAAAAATTATAAATCTTGTTGCGATTAAATTTTTTTTTTATTGCTGTGTATCTCGTTTTAGCACAATATCTGATAAAGAATATGATAATGTATTATGTAATATCCATTGATTGATTTATACAAGATTTTTTCAATAAATTATGAATCTTTCTTGTTGAATGGTTTTTCTTTTATTCCTTTCTCTCCTGTGCGAGGAATATGATTATCTGTATTTTAAATAAATTTACGAACAAGTTGTTTCCAAAGTTTCGCTAATTATTGTCTAGATCTGTGCCTAATTTATTCGATACTTTTGGGATCGTAAATTTATGAGTAATCGTATAAAATATTGTTTTCGAATAACTACTATTTGCCTCCGCAGGTGTAGAAAAAAGTTCAAATTAAAGTTCAACCATGTCTCCCAAAATAGAATGATTATGACGACCTGTATCGAAATTTCGGAAATCCCAAACACGTCATACTATAGAACATAATAGTTGAGTTAAAATATAATAATTGCTTACATCTTGTTATAAAACTGGCTATACAGGTTCTGATCCTACATCGTCCAAGTCCATACAGGATAAATTTGATAATTAAACTATACACGCTAGAAGCTATAAAATTAATTCCAAATCGTCTTAAAAACCTTATGACTGTATTATAATCGAATCTATTGAAAAAGTTCGTTATTACAACATTAGGCAATAAATTGTAGTCTCAAAAAAAAAAAAAAAAAAAAAAAAAAAAAAAAAAAAAAAAAGGCAGCCTCTTTTCTCGTTCAACATATACAAGTAAATAAAAAAAAAACTGGTTTGTTGATAACCTTTGATATTGTCAGAGATTGGCTAACGTCAATTATCGTGCCAAAGAATAATAAAAAAAAAAAAAAAAAAAGGAAAAAGAAGAGCTGTACTCTTGCTATATAACCTCCGCTCACAAAGAAGCTGGAGTTAGATAGACTTCCCCTGTCGCGACTATGAAGATCGTCATGATCCTATCTCTGTGTTATACAGTGTCAATATACGGTCAAAAAAACGTTGCGAAAAAATTGCCAGCGACAGATGAAAGGTACTTATTTGATCTTCAGCAGGAATATTTGACTGAATTAAAATGCCTGAAGAGAATAAACGCGATTTTGAAGTCAAAATGGACCATGGATTTGAATAAAATACGAACCGAAGACCTGGGCACTGTGAAGCCGGGACGAAGTTCATACATTGGACCATCTAAAGAAATGTATAATAACGACGAGCAAGAGTGGTTAATGGAAAGTAGCTCGTCAGGTAAGGAAATAGAGTCCTGTGTCCGCGGTCTGATCCCTGAAATTGTACCGTTGATGAATCGTGCCGAGATAAATTGCGTGAATTCAATTTTCGCAAAGCATATAGAAGAGGAAATCGTACACGAGGATGTGTTCAAGAGATCATTGAAAAGCAAGGCTCGAAAACAACTTCCTTTCCGAAAATTTTATAACTTCGGTGAAGTCGTTGAGACGCTGTTCCAGAGCAGAACTCCAGACGCTCTTAACGGTGTGGAACAAAATGCTCACGTACATGCGGAAAGTTATCTAGCTACTGAACAGGACAGGATTGATCCCACTTGGATAATAGAGCAGGATTGTGCGTGGGAAAATGCTATGGCATTACGAAAAGCGCCAAACGTTAATGCGAGACTTAATGAGTTTGTACGTCAAGTAAAAGACTCTGTTAATCAACTGTTGGCTGGTCGATTGGTAAGACAATGGTATAATAACGCTACTTTACCCCGAGATAAATATCGGGCTTGGTTACGATCCCGAGATGATATGACGTTGAAGATTAACAAGGAGGTTGAGATGCTGAGAAATCAAAATAAAGACCCTCAGTGGCTTTGCGAACATGCCTCTGAATTAGCTTATCAACTATCTGAAGAACAGGGAATGATCCTTGTTGATCAAGAAGAATCAACAATTTATCTTGCGTCTAATGATGCCGCAGAGAAAGCTAGAGGTATAGAAAAGGCGATGGAAAAAACTAAGGATTTTCGACAACCTATAATAAAGATTCTAGCCGAGAAATTCGAACAGGGTAGACAGTGTTTCACTGCCTTTGTACACCTAGTACAAAATCATCGACGGTTTGATATCGCCCTAGCTTTTGTAGACTCAGATTATGACTATTCAGAAATTTATTGCAAGTATGCGAATGACAGATTAGGTCTGCTTAGGATAAGGTTTTGTAAGTGTGCTGGTAGCTTCTGCGTCTCTCATGCAATAGCTTATATATTCAGTGAGGAATACGCCCTTACACAAGGACCGGATGGTACCTACAAGGTGGTTCATAGCGGTGTTCCGACCAGAGATAAAGTTAAAGACTGGTAATCGCAATTAGTTGATTGCTTTCATGTAGTATATCCTTTCGTCAAGGTGGTAGTTGATAATAAATGATCTCTTTTTCTTCTGAGGCTTGGAGATAGTTTTAAATCTCATTTAATTTTTCAAGAATGAGACTGAATAATTTTTGAGAACTAATGATCATTAATCATAATAATTGTTGTATACTACACCTAATAGTAATAAATAATGAATTTATTATTCAAGAGAGATGTGATGATAATAAAATGAAAATATTAACTCCGATTATATTATGAACTGTGTATCCATTGTCATTTCCTTTTTTTTTTCCTTTTCATTATCAATAATCACTAGATTGTGTTGACTAATTTTCTGACTGTCCGACATATGAAGATCATTGATTGAGTATCGAAAATACGAAAGAAATATTTAATTGAATTTTTACTCGTAAACCAATCAGCCAACTGTGATATGTGGTTTTTCCCTGCAGCAACGAGACCATATAAAATAAATATAAACGAGAAATATTACCGCGTATTTTCCGGTATACCATTAGCAACTCTTCGTCTGAACTGGTTCCCGAACCTGATAGCCTTCGGTAAGACAGTGGGAATATCTTTGCGAAAAAAAAAGTTGAATAAAATTCCCTCCCCGATATAAAGGATCAGGTTCTCAGTTTATTTTGGCTAGTATGGGTTGGGATTTTGTTACGCATTGACGTAAATCCTGCCTTTTATTATACTTGTATAATATGTTTGAATAATAAATTAAGTGAATATTAGATTGTATTATTTTTATCAGCAACATTTTTCCAAATTCTAAGAGTAAAAAAAAAAAAATAGATACGGAAAATAGTTGTTCATCAAAAAAAAAATTAATATCGCGATGTATCGCTTCGTATTATTTCTCGGTTGTGTTATCGTGTCGGTCACATGCCACTACGATTGTCACGATTCATCATCATACGATTCTTCGTCTTACGATTCTTCTTCATTCGAAGATTACTCTGAATTTGATTATCCTCCATTCTGGCCGGAAAGCAGACCTCCATTCTGGCCTACAAGAAAACCTCCAACGACAGAAAAAAATCCTAAGATCACCACGAAACATCAAGTTACCAAAATTCCAGTAACTACCAGCACTGTACCATCTAGAATAGATACACCTCGCCCAATTTTACATCCTCAAATTACCACCACCACCCAACAAGACACTACCGAGATTCCAGTCACTAGCAGTATTGCACCACTTATTGTTCATATACCTCGTCCACCTCCAACTTCTCAAATCACCACGTCAAATGACAGTACTGAGGTTCCAGCAACTACCAGCATTCCACCACTTATTATAGATATACCTCGCCCACCTTCAACTCCATTGGCATCTGAATTGGATGAAATTATTCCTCCTTTGATATCTGAGTTAGATGTAATTCCTCCATTGACATCTGTGTTAGATGATATTATTTCTTCGACATCTGAATCAGATGATCAGATTCCTCCTTTGATAACTTTAGTATCAAGACTTGGTGAAGATATGAACACTGTGCAAGAAAAGCAAACGAAAGAATTGAACTGTTTAAGATCATTGGATAGCTTGATAGCATCTCAATGGCAGGAAGAGATTGATAAAGTTTCGGTAAAAGATTTGGGTAATTTTTCAACCCTGATGAGAGTTCCTTCGTTTAATCATTCGTACAGTAATCCTGAGTCCGAATGGATACAAGAAGAAGGAATGGCTTTGGAGAAGCTTGATCAATGCTTTAGAAATTTAGCTGGTACAATAGCGCCGGGAATGACATCGAATGATATTAATTGCTTGAATAATTTGTACGAGAATTATATACCGAGAGAAAATGATACATTGGAACTAATGGAGACATATTTCAAGGAAGATTCACAGGAACAACTTGCTTTTCGTTCATTTTACACCTACTTTGATATCACGGAGTTATTGTTTGACAATAGAAATATCGAATCTTTAGATGCTGAGTTGAGAGCTGTTTACGAGGATTTACATGAATTTTATATAAAAACAGAATCGGATAAGTTAAAGAAGAGTTTTATCATCGAGCAAGAATGCGAATGGAAAAATGCTAGACTATTGAAAGAAGTTGGAAGCGAAAATGAACGTTATCAAAAATTTGGTCAGCTGGTTAAATCGCTGGTCAACAGGTATCTGACCGCAGAAATTTTACGCAAATGGTCGCCTGGTACGATTATTCCTGAATTCAGGTGAGTCAACGATGTTTAATAAAATTAACAAAGTTATACATCAGTAGCTGTTACATATTCCAAAACTTTGTTTTATTTTATTCGTAGATATAATCTCTGGAACGAAGCTAGACAGAGAATGGAAGAGGAGATTATGAAGAAATTGAACGAGCTGCGAGAGCAGAAAAGGGATGTCGAATCCCTGTGCACATACGCGGGTCAATTAGCTGACAAATTCTTTCTAGATGAGAAGGAAATACTTTTTAACGGAATGAAAAACACCTCTCTCTCATTCGAACTAAAAACCCAAAGTAAATATGCGTACGTTTTAGCACTAGGAGATTTGTTAAAAGAGAAGCAGGACAATCGTCTTTCTCATGCTCAAGTTTTGATAAAACAATTCAAAGAGGGTCATTACTGTTTTACTAACTTTGTAAGACTTATTGAAAACCATCAACGAGACGTGATAGCTTCAACTTTAACTAAGGAAGTTCTACCATACGGTATAACTTATTGTCAAATAAAAGAACTTTCTACAAAGCTGCTCAACCCACGATACTGCAAATGCCAAGGTACATTCTGTGAAGAATTTGGATTAGCAACTATACGAGCTCAAAGATATCAGCTTATTCAGCTTCCAAACAACACTTATACTGTGATAACAAACTCCTCATATCAACCTCTTTCTCTCGATGAATTAATCAACAGTGCAAATTGGCGGATAGCACAACAGAAATTTGATACTTGGTGGTATTACCATCAGAAAGTTCCTGCCTAATGATTCAATCAGTGAATATAAAGCTAATTATTAATCTTTCTAAAATATTATGTTGCATGTTTCGAATAGTTCGTACAAATATGATTTAAATTCTGTTCATGGTATCAATTTTTTTTATTTTTAAATTTGCAGACATGTATTATCATCATAAAAGATATTTTTTCAAAAGAAACTGCATTCAATTATATTATTCGCAACTCAAACTCCCTCAAATAATGTTAAGATTGATTAGAATTTAAGAGATGAGTAGTAAGCGGTATTGGAAAATAATTCATTTACCATAAATAGATTTTTATTTCCATAATTAACGTCAACTATTGAATACTGGAGAGGACAAGGTGTGGAATTATAGTTATCAACAGTTCGAAGAATTTTCTATAAAATTTTCATTATGTAATATATAAATTATTCAATATTTTTTATTAGTCAAAGAAACTCATTCAAATTTCTTTAACTCCAGGCCAGGCTACAACTTTCTTCGTTGGTCTATTAACATTTTTTGTAACTACTCTATAAGATCCGGAAGTTTCATTTTTAGTAAGCTCAAATCTTTCTGCAAATAGAGCAGATATGGAATGCTGAACACATAAGCTACCAACACATTTACAATAATGAGGCGCTAAAAGTCCAAGATTGATATTCATCTGTCTACAATAAGTTTGAGAATATGATAAGTTATTGCTGATAAAATGCTTAGTTAATTCGTAACGTTGTTGATTTTCAAGCTTATTTATAACAGAAGTCCAACAATGCATTCTGTTTTCAACTTTCTCAACTAAATCTTTGAGATTCCCTATTCTAGTGTCATTACGTCTTTCAAACTTTTCTACTAACGCTCTAGCCTTGGTGACAATGTCATCTGTCTTAAGATTGATGCGATAAAATGTATGGGATAGAAGAAGGGCTTCCTGTTCCTCGGCAAATTTGTTCGCTATCTCATTCGCGTATTCGCAAATCCATTGAGAGTCGTTTTTCACAGAACTTAGCTTTCCGACAATGGTATCTATTTCGGTAAGCATATTTTTCCTGGCTTCTACCCAAGCTGTGTAATTGGCATGGCTTATGTTCACGCTAAGATCAATGTTTTGTACCAATCGGTTACCTAGGTTGTAGTCAACCGACCGAATGACTTGATTTTTGAATAATTCAAACATGTGTTTGTCGTCCTTTGCATTTCTCAGTTCTTCTAAGTCTTCCCAATTACATTCTTGCAGCAAAATCCACGCCTTTTCTTTCTTATCTTCGTCCAAAGGAACAAACGATTCCATATGACCATAGACGCCCTGTTCGTGATTGGTCAAATTGTCTACACTTCTATTTTGAAAAAGGAGTTCTTTCAGATCAGAGAAGCTGAAAAATTGATGGAAAGGAAGATCTTTCTTATTGTTTAATAGTGCGACGTTAATATCAGTTTCCGCTTCATCCTGATCCAAGAGTTTTTTGAATAAATCGTCTGCACATTCTGCCGTTTCTTTTTCGATTGAATCCTTTATCGCAAATAAATGAGCAGAACATTCAACTAGTTTCCAATGCGGATTTTCATTATCCATCAGCCATTGCTCCGTCTGGGTATTGTATTTGGGTTTGCTTATGTTTCGCTCATTAGATGTCTCAGACCAATACTCGAGTATTGAGTCCACTCCGTCTACATCCGTCTCGTTTAATCCACCTTCCCATGACTTTACATAATGTCTGTCAAGCTTCATAAAACACGATCTTTCTTGCCTTTGAGTTTGTTGTAACTTGACTAAATCGTCTTCGCTTGAGGGCTGAGGCAGCGACAACTGACCACTAGCTATAATGAGCTGCCCAAGTACAATGCTAACGATTATAAACAAACTTCCCGATAAATCAATCATTCTGAAGAGTAATAAAACGATGATACGAGAAAAATGAAACAACTCCGGTTAAAGACAGAAACAGAACTAGCAACGACTAGTGTGCTCACGAGTATGAATGCATTAGCTTCCTTCCTTTCCTTTTATAGCTGAAATACAAGCTAGTTAAACCTGTTACGGTGGGGAAATGAATAGTTGAATCTAGGTAGATGTATAATGCCAAGTTACCTAGGAAGGTCAAAAGTGGACGCAGTTGTTAAGTTAGTTTTTAATAATCTCGTAATATTTCTTTAACGCGAGGATTCAATTACGTCAATTTTTTTTCCCACTTAAGTAGTATGTGAGCCTCCGATGACTATGAGTGGGAATACCACGAATTTCATGAATAAAATTAAACAACTTCCTGTAGTCGGTTTCGATATCGCAATAAATCTCAAGTATTACACCATAAATGTCTTAAAATTAAAAATAAAGCAATAATTGAAAGAAGGACAATAAACATTGCCAAATAGTAGTAGAGATTTTTGATTTACTCACTTGTATGTCGTCAGCAGGAAAGTAGCTGGATCTGATGGTGTTCAGTCTTGATACGCAAAGGTGAAGAAGAGAGTCTCCTGTAGATGCAGATCTCGGACTCTGTCTGACTAAGTTGTAAACTAATTGCTGTGCTTCTGCTCTCTCCTCTTCGGTCTGTGCTGTTTTAACTAGGAGGTATATCAGATGTGTTACGCATTTTAAAATGCGATCATAGCTGTCCTGCTGTCTTTTGTACACTGGACGGATCTGCGTTAACAAAATAAGAATTCAGTTAGAGAAGATGGCAAGTATTGAAGTTCGGAAATTATTGGGGCTCTGAGTTTAGAAGATTTTCTTTCAATCTTTATATTTCTTTAATTGAATTTGCATTAAATTAGGGAATATCTCAAGTTCTAGTCATTATATTAACTAAGAAGATGATTTTACGACAGTCAAATAATCTTACTTCTAACAATTGCCTTGCTTCAACAAGGGGGCTGGCTAGGAGATGAAAAATTGCAACTACGTCGCTAAATCTCGGCTCCTCCTTCTCTGGGACTCGGTCATCGAACTCTACCGTCTTCTCATTAATATCTACCATTAGTCTCACCAAAGCTTGCGCCGTAAAGCAGGTATCGCTGTACAGAATCTGTAATATAAGCAAATAACGAGTGATTAATAAATCTTCAAGATTTCTTTGAGAATTTTAATATTATGGATTCTATCTGATGATAATGGTTCTCAATGAAACTCAATTGTTAATTTAGTTCAGTAAGAGTTCTGAAAATTCGTATATATGATTGTATTCGATAATTTCTTGATCAATTACTGGATTATTAGTAAATAATCGGTAATAATGAAAGAGAATTTATGATTTAGAGAAGAAATTGCTTACAGAATCTTTCTCAACTCGAATCTCAAGCGCTCTCCTCCACAGATCTATGCATCTTTGATATCTGTAATCATTTATTTGTTGTGTGAAAAAAAAATGAAATCAATAAATCAAATAGATTTCTACTCAAACTAGTCAAAATAAATGGAAATAATACATGACGATGCTTACCTTAAAGCATCAGCATATGAAGCTCCTCTGTACATTAATCTGAACAAAGTATCTTTGTGATGAGATCCGAGTATTCTTTCGCATATCAAAAGACTCTGTATTCTAACTGCGTCCAGATCTAAGGCTATAGCATTGAGCTCTTCAGCAGTTGTGAATTCGGTTGCATTTCTAAAACTATCCCGCTTAGCTATAATCGGTAGCTTTGGTAGAGGTTCGTTGTTTACTGCGTGTGCTTCTCTTATCATCATAGCTTCTCGCCAGTATTTAACTGCTGTTTGAGAGTCATTGTGTTCGTCCAAAAAGGTTGAACCCATCAGCTCGTTAGCGTCAGCTAATCTCTCAGGAGAATAGGTGATATTTTCAACTGAAATACGAAAGAAATAAATTATTGAAATCAATTTTTTTTAAATTTCATATCTCAAAGTACTAAGATCATAAATATATCAAACTAAAACTAAAAAGAATTCATATTTGATTATTGTGCAAACTATTTGCTCAAATATACCTAAGTAATCAAATATTTGAGTCGATCCTTTCAAGCAGGCAGTTTGAAGAGCGTCATCATTATATCGAGAGCATAGAGCTGGATCGGCGTTATGATCTAAGAGCAATTTAGTTGTAGCGAACCTATGCTCTTGGATGGCATAGTGTAAGGCAGTCTTGTTCTGAATATCTCTGGCATTGACATCTGCTTTGTTACGTAAAAGAAAGTTGCACAATTCAACGCTCTGTACAGAGTTTATCAAGCAGGTTCCGCCGTTGAAATTTGCCCTCAGTATATCGGCCCCATTTTCCACCAAGTACATTACGATATCTGTAAAAAAAAATATTAAAGAAACTGTATTAGATTTTTCATTATTAGATATATCATTAATTACAATGAAATAAGCCATCTGCAGGATCCAACAAACTTGATAGATTCATTTTTTAATTTTATACAAGCGTAATAGGAAACGGAGAAACATTTATTCGAGAAACATTTAGTAGTTTATTGTAAAAAGTTCTCTTCACTGCGAAGAAGACTTTTGATCATTTTCAGACTACCCCATATATTTTTCAATCTCAATGAATGAACAATCGATCGAGTTATGTAATACCAAGCTATATTATTGTTGATAAATACCAAATATATAAATAGAAAAATTGAATTAGTGCTTTTATTTATTCCCTGTAATATATTGCTGAAAAATAATAGTTTTTGATGCCACCTGTCGGTGTAGAAATTTTTTTTGATTGTTAAAATGAGGTTTTCGGCTCTTATAAGTAAACGAACATATAGACAAAGAAATAAAAGAATAATCGATGTTTACGACGTGTTAATTTATACCTAGATGAGTCATGAAGCATGCGGACCTAACGGGTGTCGAACCAGTGTCTGAAACAGCGTTAATCTGAGCGCCGTAAGCAACGAGGCATTTGATGACTTGTAGCCGTCCGGAAACTGCCGCGCACCATAACGGGGTGACGCAGTGTACAGATCTATCGTCAGGAACTTCGTACATGCCTCGTTGTTCGATATCGGCTTTGCAAACAGTTATTAAATATTCTACGATTTCAACGTGTCCGCGTTTACAGGCTATGAATAAAGGGGCACATCCATCCTTCATACGGCAAGCGATTTCCTTACGAATTTCGCACTTGTATTTTTCCAGCCTATTTCTCAGCTGATAAGTTAGCCGAGCACCAGGAGCAGCGCATTTGCATTCTTGTATTAAATCGCTGAATAAAAGATCCTTGGAATTTACAGCCTGGCGACAATTGATCCACATTTTAAATAATCGACTGTGATGTTTGTTTGTTGTTTGTTTTTTTCACGAAATATTGATCAGCTGTCGATTTTTATGATCTAGATTCGATGTTTTCGTCGATCAGATCTGTTGGCCTTAGTACTTATTCGATTTAAAAGTTTATTATTATCCGTTTATTATTATCTTAGCACTATACTCCGATATAACTCGCGACTACGAAACATAACCTTCAAATTTTTCGTCGTATCTCTATTTAAAACGGGGCTCGAAACACGCGAGCATTATTCAACCGTTATTTAACTGTCACTGGATGGAGACACCTCTTCGATACGACACGTACTCGTCGTTCGATTTTATAAACGAAGAAGTGAAATGAAAATAATCACACGGATTAAAGCAGTGAAATTTTACGGCCATCACTGGCTTAATAGTGACAGGCGACAGCCACAAATACACGCGTCACGTGACCCAATCGTGTGACGTCGGCAACACTCGGTAAAACTCGGAAGTCAGGGCCGTACGAAGGACGATAAGCGCCCAATTCGACCTTAAATATATGTAATATGAATCGTTTTTTATTTCAACGTTTCTAATTATGAATTATTGCTTATTTTCTCATGAATTGGAATAAAATATGCGAATTTTTTCGCTAAGAGAAATAGACGTCGGGTCATTTTTACACGTATGACCTATAGACGCGAATCTTATCATGGCGGGAATTTTGCAATTTGAATTATTATACGCGTATAGTTGCAGTAAATATTCAAAATTTCAAAATTCATAATATGTACATGTATATAATAAGGAGTTATTATTTATTTCTGGTATTCTATTTAGATGCAACTACGAGTATATATATATATATATATATATATTTAACGAATTGCACTGCGAACTTTCTCCGCGAGTGAAATCTGCAATCTACAAACTGCATCATCTGCAAATACTGATTGAGAAAGTTTCGCTGCACTCGTCAAGATTTTAATGCCTACTTATCCGGAATGAGAAATGCGTGATTTTCCTTTATTCGATATTGAATAAGAATTGATAACTAGATGCGATAGAAATTATTTTCGCATGTTGTATAATATATTTTCATTGAATAAAAGAAATATATTCAAAAAACGATATTAGTTATATACGTTATTATTATGCATTTTCAATAACTGTGCCCCTTAATTTAATACTTGAGGATATAACGCCCTGAAGAAAGCAGGAAAGTTGCAGTATAAAAAAAGAAAGAAAGAAAGAAAAAAATAAATAAAGAAGCTGGTTTTCTGTGGGGCAATGAAAAGGTGAAGAAAGTTGGGAGAGGCTTGCATTGCATTGCTAACTGCAGTCACAGAAGTGTCTCTCTGCGTTTTATCACATTCACTAAAGTATAGATCTTTGAGATATTATTGGATTGATAAGTTTCCTATAAAATATATGAAATTATTCTATAAAAAAATTATATATCGCTGTCTAAAATTCGATTTATACATAATTAAAACGTATTCAAACATTCTATAGCTTTCTAATAATAATATATAAATATAAAACTGATAAAAAACCATAATGGCGTTGACATACTCGACTATTGACGGTGAAATTGGTCGAAAATTGGATAAAATGTTTTCCGTAAAGAATGGTTTTGTTCGAGTAGAGCCAGGAAAGTGTATATTGCCACCACAGTTTGCGCTTTACGGTCCAAAGATTCGAGACATGGAAATTCGCGATGATGATGTCTGGCTGGTATCATATCCGCGGACTGGTTAGTTGAAACTTTTCCAGGACTTTGAATAGGCTGAAAAAAAAAGTAGAATAGAATTTCTGATTAGCTACTACGTAACATATTTTCATAAATAAGCGCCTAAACTAGTTTTGAAATTCGTTTTTTAATCCTACATTTTTCTACAGGCAGTCATTGGGCTCAAGAAATGGCTTGGTGTATCGGTAATGACTTTGATTATGAACAAGCCCAAACTCTATTGGTATTGCGAAACCCTCTCCTCGAGTGAGTCTGATACATTATATTAAGTAATAAGGTGTAATAATATTTAAAAATATTGTTCTGCGGATAAGTAAACAACATTTTTTGTTACCATTTTGTTGAACACAGAAGCTCTGCTCTGTTGGTGTCCGGTGAATATGTGGACTGGTTCACAAAGCTGGGCAATAGCGTTGAGAATGTTGAAAAGACGCCGAGTCCAAGATACGTAAAATCCCATTTACCATGGGATTTACTCCCGCTGGAACTGGGAATAAAAAAACCCAAGGTAAAGAGAATGTAGATGATGATTATTATGATTGTCGTTTGAATTCTGCGCAGTTTATTAGGATATATAATGAATTTTCCAGATCATATATATAACAAGAAATCCAAAGGATACCTGCGTCTCGTTTTACCATTACTGTAAATTGATTCACGACATGAAAGGGACGTTTGAAGAGTTCGCTCGACTCTTTCTACAAGACATGAGTAAATAAAAACTGTAAAATAATTATTTTTAACACTTTATTTTCTCCAGGCTCTAACTGTTTTCTATTTCAGCACCTTTGGGTCCGTTTTGGAAGCACGTATTAAAGTTTTGGGAGCATAGAGACGACGAGAATATACTATTTTTAACTTATGAAGAAATGAAAAAGGTCCGCTTTTTTTTATTATTATAATAATAATATCAATTCTATTATTGCATTATCATAGGATTTATGGATTTTAATATAATATTTCAGGACCAATCAGGCGTGATAAAAAAGACTGCTAAATTTTTAAACAAAGTAGTAACGGCTAGTCAAGTATCTGGCCTTTGTGAACATTTGAAATTTTCTAAAATGGCATCTAATCCAGCTGTTAATTTAGAGCATATGATAGGACAGAGATCATACATCGACGATAATAAATTTATAAGAAAAGGTAAGGTTGGGGATTGGCGTAACTACATGAGCGAAGAATTGGCACAAACGTTTGACGAATGGACGTACAAAAATACTAAAGGTACCGGACTAACGTTTGAATTCAAATTACCTGGACTTGAAGAATGAGTATTTCTTTCTTACCTAATAAAATTGGAGTACATAATATGTATACGTGACGATTTATCTTCATATGTATTGAAACGTGTATATGGTTATAATTGAATATAATAAAAGTTATAGTTTGTTGTAATCATTGAGTAAATGTTCGTACCTTCAAAAATCCTTTGTATGTATGTACGTATATCGAATAAATGCATTATTAGCGTCTGTTTTACGGTTTATAAGCTCCAAATGTGATTTCTTCTTGAATTTTCGTGCCTGAAGGTTGACCGTAGTATACTTAGCAGACCACTGGAACCAATTTCAAAATAAGTGTTCCCAATCGTTTGAAAATCGTTTGGATATATTCGGAAAACCATTTACACTGTTTGGAAAATCGATGGAAAGTATATCATTATTTGGAAAATCATTTTTTGACGCGCCATACCGACTCAAATCTTCAGTCACCGAGCGAGTTGCCGCTAGTCAAACGGCACGACCACACTTTTGGCCGTTTGTTATAATTAGAAGAACGCATTTTGGCTAAAGTAATGTTTTGCCATTAAATGAAGAATAATCAGTGACACCTAGGAGAACATAGACTGGTAAGCAATTATAGAACCTTAACCTATCACCTTGACAGTTGTTAAATCGCGATAGGCACGATATCATGAAACTTTAGTTTCATACCAATCTGTCCGGTTATAATAATAATTACATTAAAAGTTTACGCAAAGCGTACCTAAAGTGACTTTATTTTGATCGCAAACAAAGTTATATGACAGTTGCAAATTTTTTCTCTGGACTTAATTTTATTATCGCATATCATTTTTATTTTCTCTACGTTTATATCTTATTTTTTATCTTATTTTTTATATTATAATTGTTTTTTAATTCTCGAAAAATCTTCATATTATAAGTTCATTTCCAAATATCGGGAATCAATTGAAATACACGTTCGAAAGAACGGCGCAACGAAAAATAAAAAAAATTGACAAACGACTAGCATAAGTGACGTATGTGATACTGAGTCGGTAATTAATATTAAATTATTAATATAATATTAGGTAAAAATCGTCAAATATTCTATAATAAGTATATTCGTTTGAAAATTTATGATTTTCGGGTGAAATAATGAGATTTTTTACTCTCATTTTCGTATCAATTCATTTTTCAAATGTTGGCTTATTCGAAGAAAAAATTTCCTGTTCATTTGATTTTTGAAACTTCGCGCCAGACGTACTGAAGTTGCCAGCGAAAACTACTTCCGCGTTCCGAAAGTTTCCGGTCGTTTCCGTTTTCCTCACGCTGGAAGGCGGCGACTTTCGTCAGCTCGAATTTTCCGTTTCATTTATACTACGTGATCAGAGTGGCATCGGTCGACGTCTCGACGCCCCATAGTTCAAGAATGGTGTTATAATTCGATGTACGCGTCTTCGTCAAGGTAAGAGATTGTAATCTTGCGATTCAACGATCATTATCTGAGGGAAAAATATTTTATCGCGGTTCGCTTCCGATTGTCGTGAAGTTCCATATCAGTTTGAATTTTTCTCTCGACTTGTCTCGAGCGGTGCTAAATATTTATATTAATTCTACATGTTTCGTTCTTCAACGTAAATTCTTCATTTCATCGTGTAATAATATCGAGTCCTGAAAAAAGTTATCGTGAATTTAATTCGCTCGAAACAAAAACACTTGAAATATTCTACGCGAAGAAAATCCCGAGGGGGGCGGGTGGCAGGTAAACAAATTGGCTTTGGTTTGAAAATTTATGATTCACGGGTGAAATAACGAGATTTTATACTCTCATTTTCGTCTCAATTCATTTTTCAAATGTTGGCTTATTCGAAGAATTTGTTATTTATTTTTTTACTTTTTCTAACGTCTGCCTGCGCAGACCCAAAAAAACTGTGCCTGCGTACGCGCAGAAAACTGCAACTGCGTTTATGGTCGTTCCGTGGAGGGGCGGGTAAATAAGCCGCCATCTTAATCGAAGCAATACGTTTTGAAATAATCATGTCGAGTATAATAATGTTTTTGGAGTAACAAACGGTCGTTAAAATGATAAAAAAGGTATGAATAGTCTGATCCTAGTATTCTGCGATCCTTTGAAGCCAAATTCAACTCCGAGCTCGCAATTTATTGACCATAAGCCGCTTTTGAGTGAACTTTTTTCCAACCGTTGCACAGTCAACTGTTTCCCGCAGTTATACGTTAATATTATTTCGACTTGCGAATAGCCAACAATTAAGTGTTTTTCGAATCGGTTGTGATATAATACTCCATTACATTTAACGGTATCGTGTAGAAGTTGATATGCGTATAATCGTATATAAAACGTAAATAGTCAAACAACGAATATATATATATACAATATATAAATATATACGAGGGAGTTATCGATGCACAGATCGCAGGTTGTTTACATTTCGACAAAGTTTGAAAATCTCAGGACCGGTTTTTTACTCATTTTCACGGTTTAATCTCATATAATAAAACACTGATTGAATGGAAATAGAAAATAATAATTTTATTAAGTCCAATTTCAGAGGAAATACATTATTTACATTAACCTGATTAACAAAACAATCATTTTGTTACAGATACAAACCGCCGCAGGTCAAAGACGCAGATTGAAAGTTCTGAAGCTGTTTATATACATCAAATGTATCTTACCGATAAATTGAATGAGAGGTAAGCCACTAAATGAAATATTATTCAGTTTGTCAGTCTCATTTCTAGATCGATATTTAGGATCATAATTTCTTTGTTTAAAAAAAAAACAGAAGTGACAATATGTATAAGCAATAAATATACATTTCTCTTTGGCAAACTGAAATCTTTTCAAATACACATAAGCATGTTTTTTGTATTCGATCTATAATACAAATCTTATATATTGCCTTTACATTTTTATTAAATTTTCATTTCCTGTTCAATTTTCCTCACAGAAGAGTATACGGTCTGCGGGTCTAGGGATGCGAAAAGTCTGATGAACCGAAATAAGAACTGTATGGATGACTCGGGTCCAGGAATCATGAGGTCTGGAGTCCAGAGATTGAGGTGAGAATTGGCATGCAATGACCAATGTAGTGTGCTTTGGGTTATACATACATATTCTAGATAGATTTGAGATAGAGTAGGTAAGGTATTTAAAATATTACAAGTTCGCGACTATGAGGACACACTCGTCTTATTAAAGCACCAGGCATTGGGCTGATTAGGTCCACCGCTAAGTGTATTGCTAAGCTATTTCTATAAATTTGGAAACAAATTCTTGATTTTCACTCAACTTTTATTCACCAAATTGTTAGTGAATTCCAACTATTCGTAAATTACTTTTACAGGTAATGTATTTTGAATTTACAATGAGTCACGAGTATTGGCAAGGATTATTTGTATACATGCACACGAATTCGCAATCCAATGTATTGTAATTTGATACAATGAGGTATGTCTATTCCAAGCATTATTCGGAGACACGCGTGTGAATTCACAAGACATTGCCTGTAAAATTAATTTACCAATGGTTGAAATTTGGTAACAATTTACTGAATTCAAATAGAATAAAACTCAAGAGATTATTCGAAATTTATAGAATAAGCTTACCAATTCACTTTTGCTGCACCATATTCGTAATTTTGCAAAACTTTTGTATATTAGATGTTTGTAAATAAACAATCATTTTCAACAGTGTATCTTTCCAAATAGACTATCATATACTTATGGTATTTATACGACTTTTTGTTACCTGAAGTTCATACTTCAGATGCATTAGGTGAAATACGAATAAGGCTTTGTAATATTAGAGTAGATTATGATGCCTGTCCGTTTCTCTATGTTTCATGTGTGTCTGCATCCTGCATAAAAAAAAATCTTCGTGACCGAGTTGAACGAAAAGCTGTCGGCGAAGCTGGGACAAGCTGCATCTGTCGAGGATCCTGGAGAAGAAGGGATGAAAACGAATATCCGAGTACAAAATGCTAGAGATGCTGCTGAAATGCATAGGAACAGATTCCAGAGGCACACTATACAAATCCAATCTCCGGGTCCAGGAATCATGAAGTCTGGAGTCCAGAGATTGAGGTGAGAATTGGCATGCAATGACCAATGTAGTGTGCTTTGGGTTATACATACATATTCTAGATAGATTTGAGATAGAGTAGGTAAGGTATTTAAAATATTACAAGTTCGCGACTATGAGGACACACTCGTCTTATTAAAGCACCAGGCATTGGGCTGATTAGGTCCACCGCTAAGTGTATTGCTAAGCTATTTCTATAAATTTGGAAACAAATTCTTGATTTTCACTCAACTTTTATTCACCAAATTGTTAGTGAATTCCAACTATTCGTAAATTACTTTTACAGGTAATGTATTTTGAATTTACAATGAGTCACGAGTATTGGCAAGGATTATTTGTATACATGCACACGAATTCGCAATCCAATGTATTGTAATTTGATACAATGAGGTATGTCTATTCCAAGCATTATTCGGAGACACGCGTGTGAATTCACAAGACATTGCCTGTAAAATTAATTTACCAATGGTTGAAATTTGGTAACAATTTACTGAATTCAAATAGAATAAAACTCAAGAGATTATTCGAAATTTATAGAATAAGCTTACCAATTCACTTTTGCTGCACCATATTCGTAATTTTGCAAAACTTTTGTATATTAGATGTTTGTAAATAAACAATCATTTTCAACAGTGTATCTTTCCAAATAGACTATCATATACTTATGGTATTTATACGACTTTTTGTTACCTGAAGTTCATACTTCAGATGCATTAGGTGAAATACGAATAAGGCTTTGTAATATTAGAGTAGATTATGATGCCTGTCCGTTTCTCTATGTTTCATGTGTGTCTGCATCCTGCATAAAAAAAAATCTTCGTGACCGAGTTGAACGAAAAGCTGTCGGCGAAGCTGGGACAAGCTGCATCTGTCGAGGATCCTGGAGAAGAAGGGATGAAAACGAATATCCGAGTACAAAATGCTAGAGATGCTGCTGAAATGCATAGGAACAGATTCCAGAGGCACACTATACAACTCCAATCTCCGGGTCCAGGAATCATGAAGTCTGGAGTCCAGAGATTGAGGTGAGAATTGGCATGCAATGACCAATGTAGTGTGCTTTGGGTTATACATACATATTCTAGATAGATTTGAGATAGAGTAGGTAAGGTATTTAAAATATTACAAGTTCGCGACTATGAGGACACACTCGTCTTATTAAAGCACCAGGCATTGGGCTGATTAGGTCCACCGCTAAGTGTATTGCTAAGCTATTTCTATAAATTTGGAAACAAATTCTTGATTTTCACTCAACTTTTATTCACCAAATTGTTAGTGAATTCCAACTATTCGTAAATTACTTTTACAGGTAATGTATTTTGAATTTACAATGAGTCACGAGTATTGGCAAGGATTATTTGTATACATGCACACGAATTCGCAATCCAATGTATTGTAATTTGATACAATGAGGTATGTCTATTCCAAGCATTATTCGGAGACACGCGTGTGAATTCACAAGACATTGCCTGTAAAATTAATTTACCAATGGTTGAAATTTAATGACAATTATTTAGTGAATTCAAATAGAATAAAACTCAAGAGATTATTCGAAATTTATAGAATGAGCTTACCAATTCACTTTTGCTGCACCATATTCGTAATTTTGCAAAACTTTTGTATATTAGATGTTTGTAAATAAACAATCATTTTCAACAGTGTATCTTTCCAAATAGACTATCATATACTTATGGTATTTATACGACTTTTTGTTACCTGAAGTTCATACTTCAGATGCATTAGGTGAAATACGAATAAGGCTTTGTAATATTAGAGTAGATTATGATGCCTGTCCGTTTCTCTATGTTTCATGTGTGTCTGCATCCTGCATAAAAAAAAATCTTCGTGACCGAGTTGCACGAAAAGCTGTCGGCGAAGCTGGGACAAGCTGCATCTGTCGAGGATCCTGGAGAAGAAGGGATGAAGACGAATATCCGAGTACAAAATGCTAGAGATGCTGCTGAAATGCATAGGAACAGATTCCAGAGGCACATGATACAAATCCAATCTGCGGGTCTAGAAATCCCAAAAGACTGATGAACCGGAAATAAAAACTGTATGGATGACTCGAGTCCAGGAATCATGAGGTCTGGAGTCCAGAGATTGAGGTGAGAGTTGGCATGCAGTGACCAATGTAATGTGCTTCGGGTTATACATATATATTCTAGATAGATTTGAGATAAAGTGGGTAAGCTTTTTCTATAAATTTCGAAAGAAATTCTTGATTTTCACTAAACTTTCCTTCACTAAATTGTTAGTGAATTTGAACTATTCGTAAATTAATTTTACAGATATAATGAATTTTGAATTTACAATGAGTCACGAGTATTGGCAAGGATTATTTGTATACGTGCACACGAATTCGCAATCCAATGTATTGTAATGAGATACAATGAGGTATGTCTATTCCAAGCATTATTCGGAGACTCGCGTGTGAATTCACAAGACATTGCCTCTGTAAAATTATTTTTACAAATGGTTCAAATTTACTAACATCTTAGTGAATTCAAATAGAATAAAACTCAAAAGATTATTCGAAATTTATAGAATAAGCTTACCAATTCACTTTTGCTGCACCATATTCGTAATTTTGCAGAACTTTTGTATATTAGATGTTTGTAAATTCACAATTATTTTTAACAGTGTATCTTTTCGAATAGACTATCATATACTTATGGTACTTATACGACTTTTTGTTACCTGAAGTTCATACTTCAGATGCATTAGGTGAAATACGAATAAGGCTTCGTAATATTAGAGTAGTTTATGATTCGCGATTCGCGATTGAGTCAACAGCTGTCTCTTGAATACTGAAGAGAACTGAAATTATCAGAGATTGTTCATAATAAAATAAAATCTTTATTGTTGTACATAGAAATAATTACTGTCATTTCAACATCGTGTCCACTTCTTTGACAACACCGTGACCGTCCAGTTTATCGATTCGTCTAGCCAAGTCATCGTTCACGTAGGCTTTGAATCCTTGTTTATCGATGCCTTCCATGAATCTGAAAATCGAGAAGGTATGTTAATTAAGGACCCGAATAATAGTTGAGTTTTTATCTTTTCGTAGGTTAACTAATCTATAAACCGAATTTCTTTACGCTTTGTATTTCTCGATCTATTTGCTACCTTGTAACCTATCTCTAGTTTCAAACGGGAGAATATGCTTCACACTCACTTCTCTAAATCATGAAGTCGTTCTATTTCCTTTTTAATCCTTTCAATGTGCTCCGCTCTGGAGACGTTTAAAAAACTGACCAATTCCTCCGTCCCCATTTCCGCCAATGGAATATCTGATATGAATAAAATAACATTTAACATTCAAGACAGCAATTAACAACATAACTTGATCTTACCAGGTGGCGATGTATCTGACGTTAACATGGCTGCGATATCTGGCGTCGAAGTTGGAAACTGGGCAGCATTTGTACCACCAGCTTTATAAATCTGTTCAAGTGGAATTTGTTCCGTATAAGGTGTGGGCCCTCGAGATAGCATTTCGTTATAGGTCAGACTGATGTATCCGCTCTCATCGATTGACGAAGAAGCGCTCATTTTGCTTCGTTGATTTAATAGGGTCGCAGAAGATCCCTAAAATCGAGATTTCGGTATCATTCAATCCAATTAAATTTGTCTAAGTTATAGAAAACAATTTGAACCAGGCGTACATTTTCTCTTTCATTTTCTTGGATAGACACCATGTCTTCCTTTGAGCCAGATTCAGCTCTAGTTTCATTGTCGTTTTTATTCATATTCTTTTGACTGTCATTTTCATTATTTGCAGTGCTCGCAGCTCTGCGCTGTTTCTTTGTAGACTCTTGATGTTCAAGCGCTAGTCCAAGATTGGCGTATTGTTCTATTAAGTCGTCCTGGACTGCCTGTATGCAGACATTAACATCCCCTGTGTACTCGCCATCCGTGTTCTTCAAGTCTAATAGAAACCTTAGACACCAATGAAGCTGCGCTATGCCTGATGGACGGAGGAAAATCTACCTTATATGGTAATGAATAGTAATTTATCTTCAAGATTCTCATAATTACCAATGTACTTCTTATCCTGATGAAAAAGCATCCAAAGCACACCAAAGGCGTGGTCATGGTAGAGCCAATAAGGTGGTAAAAGAGCATTCATTACAGACCCAGGGGAAGGGTTGCTTGGTACACGGAAGGAATAGACCATAGGCTGAATGTCAACTACTTCTTTATTTTTTTCTTTCGTAGGTTTCTTCGGAGGGCTAAATCAAGCGCATTAGATTATCTGGGCTGCTAATTACGCTGGGGAATTCAATAAGTTCTGGAGAAGGTCTTACTTGTTTTTTTTCAGACCTGAATTTGATCTTCCTGGTTTTTTGGATGCATCATTTAAGTTACCTTTAGACCGTGTTGTTCTTGATGTATCCATTACCATATCAGTTGAGGTTTTCGAGCCTTGGGCTGAACGCATCGTTTAGCTGTATGGAAGCTTTATGTAAACAGAATCATCACTTTTGATTTCACTTTTTCACTAGAATTTATTCAGATTCTCAGACATCGGATAGCGTGGTTAAACAAAAAACAAATCTAATGGGAACAGGCTATAATAATAAAACAAAAATTCATTGAAACTTGAATCTAGGCTCTAATCAAAACACAGAAGCATGCTCATATTCATACTTCACTCTTTACAGAGAGAGAGAGAGATATATATATGTTGACGAGGACAAGAAAAAATACTTTACTTTCATTTTACTCAAGTCATTTCATGCAACCGAATATAATTCGCACAGATTTTTTTCTTTGCAAAGGACGAATGGTATTGGATGAAAAATTCAATCAGTTAGTTTATTATGTCAGAGATTTGGATGTCTTCGGTATCTCCTTCTTCCTTGTCAGAGTCCTCCTCATAAGGTGGAGGAGTGACAATTTTTTCTGCTCGTTTAAGATTCACGAGAATTTGCATTAATTGTCCTATATTCTGTGGGTATCCATCCTCTTGTCTCAAGCCCCTAAAGTATGCCTCTGTGTGCCTCACATGTTCCAGGGTAATATCCTTGTATGTATGCTGTGCCAGCATTATGACTGTGCTGATAGCTATGCTGCACATTCGGACCTATCCAACATTATTATGGACATAAATAAACATCTAAACATGTAGCGAACAGATTCTAGATAAATATTTTTTTCGTATTTTGCTAAGAAACAACTGGATTCATTATCAATTGATAGTTACCCATAAAACCACATACCATGTTATTTCGCTCCTCATCTTTTGAAAACCGGTGAAAATTGGGACACGGAATTCTCGTGTCGAGAATTTCGTTTATTGACACAGGCTTTGACTCACTTCCTGTTACTATTGGTCTCTTGCTCTGGGGCTGTAAAAGTGTAAAAATAGTAATCATATAAAATTTCTCTGTCAAATATTGAGATCAAGAGCAAATTCTAATTGATCAATTTTTATTTGCAGATTAAAGATGCTGTAACAGAATTCTTGAAGGTTTACCGGGCTCACTTTATCCTCTCCATCTTTGACGTTGGTTTTTGACGGATCCTTATGAGGGGAGGTAATGTGCCTGATAAATCCGCCAGGACGAGGAGCAACAAAGAAGAGTTCTGGGTGTTTATTCTTGAGCAGAGCTTCGCCAGCACTCATTTTCTTTCCTGTGTTGTTCAAACTCGTCTCAGCATGGCCAGTTTTATCCCTGGTAGACAGCTTGCTGGATGTATACTGCGGCTGGTCTTTAAAACTCGAATAGGAAGGCTTAGAGTCAGGCATTATTCACCTTCTCGAAAACCACCTGACACCATTTTACATTTATTAGGTATTTTATTAGCAAATCAATTCGTAATGACTATTGCAAATAACTGCAGCCTTGTTTTGAGCCTAAAAAATATTCGGAATTGGGAATATCTGACTTGTTTGAACCATCTACTCATTAGAGAACTTTGTATATGTTAAACCAAGTATTTACCCATGTATAGATCGGGGAATATGAATTCTTTTCCGTTTTGGAAGACCCTGAATTTGCGGTTTTCATTATGAGAGTTGGACGAAAGGATACATACTGAAATCCCGCAAATACTCTGCCAAAATGTTTTCCTAAATTTTAAACGACAAGTTTTTGGGGTTTATCTATTATGCATTGAATAACTGAAGCTAAAATAACCTTTGGCATTTGTTACTCTAGTATCACAACTTCTATTATACAATATACTGAGTGTAAACGATATAGATATCGTATTTAAGAATCATATAAAGCAAGATATTTGGTAATTCAACTTTATTACAATTCAACATAATCTTCTTGACATGCTTTAAATTTCTACAGATCTATTGGACTCCGAAAAATGTCCCCTTTGCAGGTGATCGAGGATTGCTATTCGATAATTTGAAAACTACAAATGAAGATTCTGAGCTTTCTGAGTCAGAAAGTTGTCCAGCAAGGATATCTTCCATCTTCTGTCTATGAAGAAATTGGCTTCAGATGTTTCTGACAAAAAACATGCAACGATTTTTATAAAACAAGCGATGTAGATGACAGATCATCCGCATTAAAAAAAAAAAAAACCTTGAATTTCTTGGCAAATAAATTCCTCAAAATTACCGTGAGTATTATAAATAGAAGGAAGTAATCTTAGATAAAATATCATCGCTGAAACCTGTCACGAAAATTATACAAATCAACAAATAAATAATTCATTTCATATTTTCAGAGTGTAAGCAGACATGAAAGACACAGTTTAAAGGCACACCAGCACAATCAACCATCCCAAACAAC
Source organism: Tenthredo notha (assembly GCA_914767705.2). Taxonomy (NCBI): domain Eukaryota; kingdom Metazoa; phylum Arthropoda; class Insecta; order Hymenoptera; family Tenthredinidae; genus Tenthredo; species Tenthredo notha. The sequence continues at coordinate 1,717,441 of OU611920.1, read as the reverse complement.
CCGAAAGTCTTGTGATTGATCTTACGGAGTAAAACAAGAAGATGGCTGGTCGAGCCGGATCTAGTCGTGCGCCAGGTCAGGGTGGTCAATGTGCAGCAGCTGGACCATCCCGAACTAAGAATCCAGGCTTAACACGCGCAGCTCAATTGCGTCAAGCAAAATCTGCAGCCTTTGTTAAAGATCAAATGACTAAGGATGAGGCGTTAGGAGTCCAGACCAGAGGACCTTGCGATGCATCACGCAAGCCACGAGTTCCTAAGATCACAGTAGGTCCCCCACCAGCCGAACCGCGTAGAATACAAATGACAAAGCCGACAATGACTAAGGCGATGTTAGCTCGTATGAAACACGCCGAACAATTCACTCAGAATCTTATGAAACAAAGAGGGGAGGCTACTTTCCAGAAGAACCCAGTTAGAAGACAGCCTCTTGGTGGAGATGCTAGATTTGGTCGTGAACCACGGCGTAGGCCTCCTCCCGCTGCTCCTCCATGCGCTGAACCTCGTCCACAAGAATGGCAGCCACAGGGTGGGCTTCAGGAAGCAGCTGCCGCCAACCCAACTATCCAAAAGCTGAAAAGAATGCAGGAGGAACGAATGGCAGCACTAAGAGCAAGGAAAAGCGGAACTTGTGCCGAGCCTGGTCCATCCTCAGCCGCTGGCTCTTGCCCCAAGACTCCACCGCGTAGATCGATGCCACTCCCTCAAGCGCATTCTTCTATGAGGAGGAATCACAGGCTCGGAAATAGCGGTTCGATTGAAGAGCAGACTACAATATCAGAAAAGACATGCGAGCTTGCACAGTCAATGAACGCTGAGGTTCTTCAGGCCGAACCTGTCGGTGAAGGTCCTGTACAAAACATTGTCATTCCTCCGGGAGCAATCAGCGAATGTAGAACTACTATCGTCGCATTGCCAGCACAAAATGGGGACAATTCGTCCTCATCAAATCGCTCCATTCTAATGATTGCAGAAAGTTTGGACGAACAAGACGCCCTTGAGGCTTCAGCTGTTAATAACAGACTTTCCGAGCTCCAGCATGCTAGGAGAGACTTCGTCCTTGCTATAGCTTCCGTTGGAAATAACGTTATTAATCTTTCTGATAATGCTCCGCCCCCTGAACGAGGTTTATACGCACCACCGGATCTCGATAATGATATGTTCAAGGTAGAATACGGTAGACAACACCCTAGTATTATGGCTGCAAGGGAGTTTGCCCAGCGTTCGAGAGCCGCGATGCAGGAACGAGAAAACCAGATGAGAATAGACCGCGAATTTGCTAGGGCAGCTAGACAAGAGTGCGGTCTAAGACTGGACGTACCTATCGAACAGGAGATCATGGAGGGAGATATTTCCTTCGAGGAGGATGAAAGCGGCATGATTATTCCGTGTGCCTCGAGAATCAAGGCTTCTATGCCGCCTATACCAAGGAAAACCGTGGCTGCAGTACCGGAGGCAATCGGAGTTGATGAATTAGAGAGATTCTTTAACCCAGCTAGATATCCTACGTCATGCGACGTAGCTGACAGACCACCGATGGGACGAGAAGGACTAAATCCCGATCTTTGGGAACTTGAGGATCCTTGGTACAGGGAATGCCCGCCGTCACATGAAGCAGACCTCATCGACTTCAACGATTATTGATATACTATAACTATATACATTTTATCGTGCCACATATCAATCAATAGGTCAAATTCTGTTTGTCATTTCGTTAGATATTTATTTATTAGAAGTTTACAACAAGGATTTACAAATAGGCTGAATTCCTGGATATTTTCTGTCTGAATATTGTTTAAAAATTATTTAAATTATCTAGAAATTGGAAACTTTCATTATATAAGGGATAAAAGTTCAGAGAAATATTCATCGAGGAAATGGTGCCTATGATACAGTTATTCTTCTTATATTCTTAGCGAAATACGAATTAGCTTCATTGCCTACTTGATATGCTAGAAAATGTCGCTTAATTTCCTCGCGCAAACTGGAATTGAAGTTTGCTCGTTTATACCGCATGCGATTTGGCTGTTAGTTGAATACTTTCCGACTAAAATATACTCTTGGGCTTTTGATTTTCTGCTCTTTTGCAGACTTCTTTCTACTTGTTCTCTCATAGCAGCTCGAATCGTTGGCAAACCTTTGATCGTGGATGAAAGTCGCTCTTTAACAACCTTAGGCAAAGAAATAGAAATGGGAAGTTAGAAGCTAGTTTATTTCCTCACAATTTCAAAATTTACTTGTATCTTTCTCGCGGAAACTACTGGTGTTTGTCGAGGAACATAAGGAGGTTTCGAGAGCCACCAGACCTAATCAGAAGTAGGAGTTCGATAAAGTTGGAATATAATATAGCAAGTAGATTGTAGAATTGAAATTGTGATATCTAATAATGGAAAAAAACGGACTCTTTCCATCAGTGTATCTTCATCGTCGCATTCTTCGAGATCTGCTTCATTACCATCGACGAAAACCATGTCTCCTATATCTGAATCTGAATCCTGTTCATCGTTAGATTCGCTCAATATAGATGAATCGCTTCCTCTCTTCTCATGAAGATTTCCTGTAGGGATTTTGAACGTATTTATAATTCTTTAAAGATGTATAAAAAACAGGAATAAATGCTACGAAAGCTTGCAGCGAATTTGAAAGATTGAAATAGACTATGGATTGAATATTATAAGCTCAGATAATTTACGAATAAAATGGGAAAAAGAGGCGCACCTTCTCCAACTTCGTCCGGATAGAAGATACTGTTTTTTTCTCTTTCAAAACCGCTGCTACGAACTTTAGAGAATTCAATTTTTCGGTGACTAGATAAAGACGAAGGTTTTTCTGATTCTGACGAACAGCAGCAAGACATATTGACAGATGATATCGAAGGCGATGAATATTTCTATTTATTCATTATATTTTTGAATGTGTGTCAAAATCGAGCCATTATTATTGTAATTAACGAAAAAGAATTAGTTTGACGGAATTATACTTTACCCTGAATTTTTAATGATAGTTTTGAAGTTAGGATCAAGAATTGAAGAAAATTGAAATTGTTCAAAAGTCGCGTTATTCAAACCGAACTCAAATATTCCCGCCCTCAAACTCGCGGCTGAGATAATTCCCAAACTCGACGGTAGAGGCGTGACCGATGGCGTCGCACTCGGAGTGTTTGGAGGTTATCTAATACGTAAACAACGATTTGAATATGTAATTCTTTAACTGTCACGAAAGTAAACACAGTATCGTAATAATATCGATAAATAAGCTACCAGATATAGGAATAACGTTCGTTTAAGTATAAGTTGAGAATTATATGCGATTGAAATCACCGCCTGTTAAAATGTGAAGAGATGAAAGTGAGGAAAGTTGTGCGCGTACTCGCAGGTAGCATGAACAAGCCACAATAATTATCGTGAATGAAAAACGGAGGTAAAACATGGAATATGACTCCACCTCGAGCTGTGACGAACGTTTACGCGAGCTGGAGGCCTGCAACGAGGTTCCAAAAAACGATCGTGAGCCAACTTACGTATCTAAAACCCAACAGACTGCACCTTCTAACCTCCAATCTCCCTGGCGTCCGTCAGAAGATCTCACTACCCAACCAAAGGTAGCTTTTAACATAAACAAATCATTGTCAAAGCAGGTGATGGAGTACTATAAAAAATACTCCCAGAATTCAAATTTGGACCAGTATTTTTCACTGCCAGAAACAAGCGGCGAGACTCACGGAGTAAACTATTATTATAGCATATACGAATTGAATCCTAGACCAAATTCAAGCAGGCAAGATTGCGTCGGGCAGGATTATAACTTGGGTAATTACGTACCTAAGGAAAGGAGGCGGTGGGCAAGACCGCCGTTGATCGGCCAGTCCTCAAATGCTGCAGATAATTCAGCTATTTATAGTCGCCCTTTGACTGAACCTCGATCCCCTTCTCCAGAGGCAAAGCATAATACTCCCGAAACAATTCCAGAGGAAAAGAACGAGAGTAGAGAAACAATTGGAGATACACCCGAGCGGAAATCCAACGCCTCGCCAACCTCCAGTGTCGCTTCTCACAAGCCTTTGGAATGGGACAGCGGCGCCGATGTAGGATACTTCAATACTTTGCCTCAAAACAAACAGAATAATAAGAAATTAAGCACTATAGAACGTATGGCTTTGGCTGGGGGTTGTTCGGCAGCTTTGAGGCAGGACCCGGAGGGCACGACGGAGTCTAATTCCTCTAATAAAGTCCTGCAGGGACAGGGCGGAGCTAAATCCAAGAGAAAACCCGACGCCAACTCTACTCCTTTATCTGAAAACATATCGGAGACTGAAAGCGAGATTGAAATAACTCCGATAGTCAAAAATCATATGCCAGGAATTATCGCAGGAGATGATATCGGCACGGATGAAAGAAGGGAGGAAACGCCAAAGTCTTTGCCTGCCTTTAAAATACCGGCTGTGAAATATGCTACAGAAGGCAAAAGGGCGTCTGTTTTGAAAAAAAGCTCTTCCATGAATATTCTCGTCCCTGTATCTTCCAAACTGTTGCTTAAACGGAGCCAAAGCGATTTAAATTTACAGGCAAAGGATAAAGGCAGAGCCACAGTGCCTCTGATATTTGATTCTACATCCTCGTTGGCTACTGTCGTCAACAAGCCTGCGACCTGTGATAAAGTCATTCAGACAACGATTTGCGAACGTTTTCAGGAATCTATTGGTGTACAAGTATCGGTTTTTGAAGAAGAAAAGCCTCCGGTACCTAAAAGAGGAACCAGCTTAGCTCAGAAATCAATTCATTCGATTTTAAAAAGCTCCAAGAACACTTATAAGGTTCAGGAGTCAAGGAAACGGGAAGATAGCGAGAATAACGATCAAGGCAGCGGTAACGGTACTAGACCTAGTAGCTCTGATCTTTCTCGCAGCGAATCGAGACCTCTAACGCCTCACCTAGACGACACTGAGAATGTAACTGGCCGAGCTAATAGTTTTGAATATTTTCCAGGTCATGTTTATGAGAATGTTCCAAATGGGAGCGAAAGTCATGTCTCTTCAATTGATACGAGACGTTCTAACTCTACTATGCCAAACACGAGCTCTAGTATAGATGAAAAACTTTGGGGTGATTCGGACAGCTTGGTAAGAGACCTAGAGCGCAGCGTGAACATACTGAAAAGCTTGGTAGACGCTAACAAGTGTGATAAACAAGTAAAAAAAAGATTGATACATCATGTAGTGAAGAGGCTGGTCACTGCTAAGTATACAGACGACAAAATTGAGCATAATTTAGAGGAGAACGTTCCTTGGAATCCAGATGACGCTAGAAAAAAGGTTTACAGGACGGATATTATCCAGGCTTTGACTAAGAAACAGAATACTACAGATTCTTCGGAAGAATGGAAGCCGGTGAAGAAAAAGAAAGGTCCGACTTCCAAGAAGCAGCTCAACGAAGAAGTTAGAATTGTCGACCGAATGCTTACCCTGGAGAGCAGTAATAGTGACAAGTTTGATGCACAGACAGACAGGACAGAGATGGACGGTAGAAAAGCTCGGATGGGATTGAGGGCCGACGATTGTCAACAAAGTAGTAATTCTCCGACTGATGTAAACAAGAGTGAGAGCTCAGAGTGTTTCCTGCCTCAAAGAAGGGATAAGGCCAGACCTCGGGATAATATTTTCTGCTATAAACAAAACTCAGATATTCCGAACGGGGATACATCCACTTCTGAAACTCCTCTGGATCAGAACAGAATTTATTTGGACCCTGCCGTTGATAATCGACAAAGTACAATCGAGTCTAGTAATGGGACTAGAAATAGCACGGACTGGAGGCTGCCTACAACTTTGTCAGAGAGGCAGTTCGAGCTGCGTAGACGCAGTACCTCTGAATCTGGAGATTCAAAGTTAGTCAGTTACGCAGAGACCGAAAAAAAAAACCAACTTCTGTGGATCACCAATGAAATAAGCCATCTTTCTAATTTGAAAAAGTATTTTCATTTTCACCTATTATACTCTAGAATGATAATTATAACTAGTCTGAAATATAAATTGGGAATTTCGTCTTGTGCTTCTCTAAATGATTTATTACTATTCACAGACTGTTGGAGCAACCGAAGAAATTGGACCGCCCAAGGATGTCTCCGAAGAAGATCAAGCACACTATTGTGAAGCAGAATCCCTTGGCATTGCTAAAATGTGTTTGCGGCAGTAATAATCCTGATGTTCCTGACAAAATCAATAAGTGAGACTTATTTGGTCATTGTATTACTTTCTCAATTCCTATTTCTTGCAATTATTGATTGAAATCTCATATCTCGAACACTTACAATTTGTATTCGCAATGATATTGTTATGAGATTAGATTTAAACTTGAAATCCAGGATCTTGCCTGATCTTTGAATATTAAATATGACTTTAGGAATGGCTCGGACGTGTGCGAGGGTTCAATAAATCAACAATGGTCATCTCACTGCAACCTGGCAACTTGTAAATCTACCATTCATTCCAGTCCGAAGAATATAAGTCATTTAAAAAAGCGTAATAGCTGTACGCAAACTGGAACTGAAGCTATGAGATCACATTCTCAAACCGGAGGAGAGATAATATCTACAGTTTTGAAGCATCGTAATCCAGAAACAAAGTGGGCAAATATTCACGTACAGACTTCACCATCTTTGTGTGAAATATCACCTGGAGATAGATTACCACAAGTTGTTTGCCCTGTTCATAAAAACCATGCCTTTATTCAGCAATGCAAATGTTTGGGACAAGTTTGTCAATGTAGACAACAGGTGTGGGAAACTGCGCGGAATTTCTCAAATACAAGGTGCCTCTGCCATTTATCAAGCCAAAAATCATCTGACCAAAATTTCTCTAATGTATGTCGTCGCCGGTCTCCGTCCCCTCAACCCAGTCGCCAAAGATCGGTTATTTCTCGCCCTGATCAAATGAGTGGAGCTAATCGAATAACTACTGATATTCCACAGCAAGTTAGTCGCGGATCTTCTGGTAAAGAAAACAGAAAATCAGAGCCAAAAGAAGCCAAAAATAAAGTAAATGCTACAAAGTCAATGTGTAATTGCGATTGTAATGTGGCAATAACTTGCCAATGTGTTGGAAACTGTTCTTGCGAAGTTAGTCACAGTAGCCAAGGTTCTTCGAGGTGCAAAAAGCTGATAGCTCAACTCTGTAAGTACTGTTTGAAAAAGATGGAACAAATTGATGTAAGCGGGGTAACTTGTGGCTGTGGTAAATGCCAGGAGGAGAAGCTATGTGCTTGTCCAAATTACTGTTCCTGTGAAAATGTCGAAAGGAAAGATCAGAAGATATGCGGATGTCCAACAAGCTGCAAATGCGTAAATAAAAAGATGGATGTGGTAACAGTCGGCAAAGACGCTGGCTGCGGAAATTGCTATAAGAAGTCTGCTGAGAAGATGTGCGAATGCCCTAACGAATGTGACTGCGAAAACAAGAAACTGGACAAATTAGAGGGCGAAAAGAAGACTTGTAGCTGTTACAAAGATCCTAAATGTAAATGTAGAGATTACTCCAGTTCCTCGAAAGGCGAGGGGCGAAAGCCACAGCTGAAGCCTTATTATTTATCAAATTCTCACGAAGTGCAACAGGTGCCACAGTCTTTGAGATCACAGAATGACGGCCTATGTAAATGCGGAAAAGACTGTTGCTGTGAGAGTAAACTCAGGGATATAGAACGGAGATTGTACAGTCCTAAACGCAGTGCTAGAACAAGTTGTTCCTGCGAATCGCGGGCCAGCGAAATCAACGGAAGCAATCAGCAGCATTGCAGAAGCTGTGGGAGCATGTATCAAAACGGAAGGAAATGTAATTGCCGTATAAATTATCCTAAACCAATTGCATACGAGTTGTCGTTCGCGGAAGGAAAATCACAGAAGAATTTTGACGTCTTTGTAAACAAAAATGGGAAAATTGAAACGAAGAAACTGCCTGATGTACCTGCTGCTCATTCACCAAGTAATACTGCGAAATCCGGAAGCTGTTTATGCGAAGAAGTAAAGTCTTATGAGTCAAGCAGGAGTAGCGGGAGATCAAAGACTCTTCAGGTATTGTTGAGGCGTTATAGTAATTATTAAATTAAATATCGATTGATTAGATTTAATAAGGAAACTGTACGTTTAATTTTGCTGATTATGATCTTGCCTCTCGATTTGTGTTACTGTTATTGAATTGAAACTGCATGATGAGATAAATTGTAGAAAGAAATGTTAGAGACTGTTAACTGTAAGATAACTGAAAGTTGACTCGTAAAATTATAGGACTACTTGGCACAAAATAAGCCTGATTTTGTTAATAATGTTGAAACTCGTCAGCAGTGTATGTTTGAAATTGTTCACTTACGAGAATTGAGGAGAGAGAAACGAGTTCAATTACTAGCGCTGGCCAGCGGCTCAAATTTGACTAAAACTCCAAGAGCTCCCAAGCCAAAAGGTAGCAAATTACTCTTTGGTATTCTAAATTTTTAATCAAAAACATTATTTGTCTAAAAAGAAATTGAATTGCTGAAGAGTAGGACGCACGGAAGAATATGTGGCTGGAATCTCTGCGAACTTATAACAGAATTAGTTTCTTCATTATTTACAGCCTTACACACCCAGAAGAAGATAAGCGAGGAAGAAATGAAAGAAAGGCTGCGTAAGCGATACTACAAGTTGCACGAAGTGCGTAACAAACGACAACAGAGAGAAAAGCAGGAGCAAGCGAGGAGGAACAAATTAATGGCTAATATATTCTGCAAGAAATTACAGCAGAAGGTTCTCAAGGGTCAAGTAGATCTTTCAAACAGCGTTAGCGTTATATCAAATTTGTAATAACTTAGTTACATTCATATTCAGTTAGTGAGTCTCTAGTAGCCAAGAGCACTAATAGGTACTATTAATAATCAGAGCAGAAAACTTTCGGCTTGAAGAATTTTCGCTTAAGATTCATATATGAGAAATTGAAGTTTCTTTTTCTTCTTTTATATATCTTCTTTCGTTTGAAATTTATTTTATTCATTAATTGAGCATTTGACGTACAATATAGTTGTCTAAAGATATATCAAGGTCAGTTTGATATTTAAACTTTCGACATTGCATATTATATCGTGTAAAAAGTAATAAAGACAATTATTTAGCTAGCAGAGCACTGATCTTAATTTTACAAATAGTATTTAGTCTTAATCTTGATGAAAAAATAAGATAAAACAGATAAATGGTAATAATCAAAGAATAGATATTAAAATATTGAGGATTTATCATTACATACAATAAACACAGGAAATTGTATAATAATTTATATTTATTTTATAATCAAAAGTCTACAGAGTATTGAACTTATTCTAATAAGCTTAAATATGAAGAGAAATACGAATTATGATTTAGGTAACAAAATATGTAACTACGAAATGCCATATGATTCTCAGTAATGAATAATTATTCAATATCAGTTCTTAGCAACGTCATGACAATTTTTTTTCGACTTATTACTCGTTAGTGAAATAATTTATAATTATATAATATAACTTTTAGTATAAATATTTTGTTCATTTTGATACTTCGATCATAGTCTCCGATTACCTCAGACATTAAACTAGTATAGTATAGATTTATACTATTTTTCCCAAGTAGTTTAGCGTTCAATTTGTCTAAATAATAATTTAGGATAAAGTAATTGAAATGAAATCAAAAGAAATATAAGCCACCGTACGTATAGTACCTGATTCACAGTACATAGTAATTATTCTTTATTCTTTTATCAATTTACAATATAAGTTTCAATTTCCTTTCTTAATTAATCTGAAACACCGTATTACGTAATATACATAAATGAATACATAATAATATAATTTTTATACAATTCATGTACGTACATTCATTCAAAATATGTAAATCAAGTATAAATTTATCTGTATTTCATTTCCCTAGGTATTTAAATATCATTAATAATAATAAAGATCAAAATATCGCGCAGTGTTTGAGTTTAAATTTCAAATAAACTTTCAAATCTGTGCCGCCAGTACGCGGACCAATCAGAGGACAGCTGGTTTGTGATTGGCAGTTGGTGCGCAGGCGCTGAACGCGACAGTTCTGGACGTGCGTCGTGCTACCGGCGTAAACACAGGTGTAGACAAGCAGTAGTTACAGTATATTTTACTTATTTCAGTATGTTTTAACCGATATTAAGTGAGTACGAAAGTCTGGAGTTAATATAAAGTGAAGTTCAATGAATATTTGTGACCAAGTTTCAAATAAACTTTCAAATCTATGCCGCCAGTGCGCGGACCAATCAGAAGACAGCTAGAGTTTGTTATTGGCAGTTAGTGCGCAGACAATGGACGCGTCAGATCTGGACGTGCGGCGTGCTACCGGCGTAAACACAGGTGTAAATAAGCAGTAGTTACAGTATATTTTACTTATTTCAGTCTGTTTTAACCGATATTAAGTGAGTACGAAAGTCTGGAGCTAATATAAAGTGAAGTTCAATGAATTTCTGTGACCAAGTGAACTGATCTGACAATTTATAGACACGCAGCATAATCTCGTCAACGGACAGGTTGGATTGGATTAAAACACGAGAATTCAGCTGCGAGGGAAGGTAAGAATCGCAGATTAACTTATACAAATATGTAATAAGATAACGGGCACACTATTTAATCATGTATTCGTTCTTTGGAGTTCGATATCCTAATCATGGGCCATAATGTTGCCCTCTTTCAATTGATATTCTCGAAAAAACGGTTCTATCATTTCGTCTTTCGGAATAACTGCATAAAATTTTTATAAATTCATGGATTCAAAGTCTCAGCGTATTGTCGGTAGATTCCTAATACATATTCCGATTAATTGTTGCATAAACAATACGAATGCCGAATTGATGGAATAAATTCGTAAGCTATGTTATGTGGGGGTGTAACTCAGTGGTAGAGTGTCTGCTTCGCATGCTGAAAGTCCTGGGTTCAAATCCCAGCTCCTCCAATCAGTATATTTTTTATTTTACAATCTCGTTTTTGAATAGGATAAGAAAATCGTAGAACAGTGTGGGTGGGATGAAATAAATAACAGAAATTATCAAACGAGTAATAATTTATAGATTCAATTTATTATTTATACATTATAGTAATGAAAGCATATATATGATGAATATACATACACAGTTATATACATCCGATGATATTATAAATTCTCGATGAAATTCTTCACGTTGTTTATCTCCATGCTCCATCATTTTCAATTATCGATGAACTGTATTTACGGTACAGTCCTTGATATCGCGTACGGCTGTTGAATATTAACAATTATATAGGGGTATTTCCGCGTGTCGTGCGTCCCGACCCATTGATAAGCACTTGAGCAGCAGGAGACATGGTAATTCTTAGCCCAAGCTATTCACTCCTGCGGCACTAGTACTTAGAAACAGGACAAGATTCGTAATAAAATATAATTGTAGATTTCCTCCGCATGATGTAGGATTCGGCTTGTCAAATGTATTGAATTGATAGTGCCTGTAAAACAAAAAAAAAAAAAAAAGGGAATACATGTATAATGCATGCATAGACACTATAATTATTTGTGTTAATAATAGAATTACATATAAGCGATGAGCGATCAGAAATATAGACACGATATTTCGATACGATTATTCTTTAAAAGTTTATGAATTTTTATTTTTTATTTTTTTTTTAAACCCACATACGATTATACTTTGCGATATATGTCTGTATTATTGTATAACGATCAAGTGAACAGACCGTGTAAGACTGGACTGAAAATCTACACGAACTGAGGTCTGAAGAGAAATTAATTCAATAGGTTGACCCGAGAATCGGCCTATTATTCAATTGGCAAAAATGTACCGCCGTTTGTCATGCATAATACCACGATCGAAGCAGTTGTTTCACTGCATGATACTATTTGCATATTGTTGATCATAATATAATAGTGAGAACGGAGAGAAAGGAACAGAAAATAATTATTTCAAAGTATTATTACAGTAAAATCGGTTTTGATTGTGATAAAGAATAAAAATTATTATGAATTTTGGATATAATAAAGAAACTCCTGCGAACAAGCAGCCCGCTCTACATTACTGCAAATGATATTGCCGTTTCCATTGAATATTTATCTAAAATTTCAAATAATTAAATTTAAATTATAGTCTGGCAAGGGTATGTATATATAACGAAGGGACAATACCCTCGTAGATTAACGTCAATTAATAGGTACATAATATATTTAATCGAGAAAATTAAGGAAATCCTCATAGAGTGAAGTATATCGTCCGTATTTTAACGTCTCGACGACCCACACCGCTTGCTGTATAGGCTTGAGCTAACATAGAATAGAATATTGGATAATTGTATCGTTTGCTGTAAATTAACCACGCAAAGATTCGCTAATTTCAGTACCACGTAAAATTTCTAAATTGGGTAGACACGCGGGAACACTGCATATTACGTGTATTTGTCTTTTTTTTTGTCTTTTTTTTTAAGTACCATAATCGAGTTTCAAATATGAAAAAATCGAATGATGCAAAGATATAACTTTAACGACTTTCGAAAAATTTTCTTTTACTTTTTTTTTGTTTTTTCTCTTCTTTCCTTTACTTCTTCAAAGGTTTATTATAGCCGAGTTACGCGTCAGCGTTTAATGTATAACGACATGAGATCATGCAATAATTCGCACACGTTAATGTAAAGCGACGTCAAAGGCGAAAAAGCTGGTAGAGAGGAAAGGAAATGAGAGAAGAGAAGAGAAGAGCCAGACTGACGACAAGAGCCACAGTCTCACACATAACTATAACCGACCACTTTATAGGTATACGAAAGATGGTCGATGGACAGTGAGACTCATTGAACCGGCCTTGGTAGCTCATTAAAGCCGCCCACTGTGCTTTTGCCCTGTGTTCCTCGGTTATTCTCCATGCTTTTGCACTTGGACATACACTAGCTGCAGTGGTGGCGGTAAAATTTGTCTTTTTATTTGAAAAAAAAAAAAAGATTCATCTTTCCTCCTAGTCTCATACACATATGCCTAAGGTATAACTGATTTTATTGAATGAAATGATACAAGGGAAATGGGACGACGTGACTTTTTGAGCTCTTCAAGCATGGTATGTCTGTATGGTGTGGTATATGGTATATAGTAGTATCGTGTGTTGAAATCCTCTTGTGTTAGATTCTTCTTCTTCTTCTTCTTCTGCAGTCGTATAGTCAGACAGTGGATTGTATGGGCTTCGTGTGTCCACAGTGGGTTTCATTCAATACAGCATACATGCCCTACGTGATGAATCACTACTCTGGCAAGGTCCCGGTCTTTCTCGGCTGATCTCAGGGTTTTTTTTTTTTTTTTTTATTTGTCTTTTTTTCTGTGTTTTTTTTACACCACGTTTCAAATTCAAACGTATGAAATGTATTACGAGATATAAAATCTTTTAGAGGAATAAATATGGAAAGATGGAAAGATGGAATAAGGGAAAGGAACGAAAGGAAAAGGAAATTAGAAACCAAATTATGTATGCAAAGTTGAAGTCTGATATCCGAGACGTGTGTTTTCGTTTACTCGAATATATATATATGTATACGATCGTTGGAAAATGTGCTAGAGTCAACGATACACAAGTTATCTTGTTCATCGTTAGTCAAATTCCTGGAGTTGTTATACAGAATCTGCCTACGTGTAACATACTCTGATCGTTGAAACACATAAGCCACCTGAACAAATGACACACACATAGTATATCTACACCTACCCATATCATTTCTATATGCAAACGACCCGACCATCTCTCACAGCTGTTTGTAATATCGTAAATAATACCACCGACGAGTGTATGTATATAGTAATTTTATTTTTGATTTTACGTACGTGAAACTATTTTATAGTCATAAAAACTATTTATATCCGAAAGCCAGAGAGAAATATTAAAAGCGATACGCGGATATTGCATTAGAGACAACAATTAAATCTTTGATTCACCGTGTCTGTTTACTGTCTAGTTTCATTGTATGCGTTCGGTTTTTTTTTTTTATATATAGAAGCCTAAATTATTCATGTATCTGGATTATGTTATACAGCTAATAGGAAAATGACTACACACTTCTAAAGACTAATATTCGGGTTCCGAATTTCAAAAGTCCCGGATGGTAGAAATTTCGAAAATTGAAATTCACACATGTGTTTGGAACACTGTTTAATCTTACGTTTAGAATTTACAAAATTCAGAACTTCAACCTGACTCATAAAATTCAATCATCAATTATACTCTGCACTGGCAGAAGAGCGTGGGTGAGGGATGTAAGGTTTTTCTCAGAACCGTATGACTTTTAACGATCAATTGACACGCTGAGAGCAAAAGTGAGTCAAAAAAACATTGCGAGCAAAAGCAGGACGCACTATTCTCCAGCGCAAAAATGGGATATATCATTAATCTCAAAGTAAAAACGAATCAACTGTAGTTCAGAGCAAAAGTGGTATAGAAGAACACTGCAAGCAAAAACGAGTTAAGTATTTAACTCGTTCTTGCCCGCAGCAAAAATTTGACTCATTTCTGCTCGCGGTGGAAACTTCACACGGTTTTGTTCGGAGCGATAACTCGATTCGTTTTCGCATTCAGTGTCATTGTGTTTTGATTCCGTATCGAGTTTTCATGCAGTATTATTTTGACTTATTTTACATTAGAATAATCTTCTCCTAACGTGGGGCACTTTGGACTTCGTTCAGACGTGTCCGGGGCGACTAATTCAAGACTACCTAATTAATTATAGATAAAAGTTTCAATTCGACGTGAATTCTCACATTCTTTTAAGGATAAATCTCGACTTGATTATTCAATATTGTCTCAATGAAATAACATAAGGCTTAAGGTGGTTCTTTACCTACAGTTCCACCAAACGTAGGTTTCAGAGAAGATTTGTCAGGTATGAAGAACACAATTTTCAAAAATTTAACAAAATTCGTAGAAAATTCATACGTATTTAGAAAAATTGACAAATCAGTTTCACCTGAACGAAAGGTTGGGTCATTGGCTAATTTCTTGAACAGTTTTTCTTTCCATCAATTTGTTGATAACATTTTTGAATAATTATCATGCAACATCAATCTCCCGAGGATCTGCTACATGCTTGATTTTTTTCAGATTTTTTTCCCATCGAGAAGTATTCAAAATCTTCTCTGAAACCCACGTTTGGTGGGATTGTAGGTGAAGAACCACCTTAATAAGACTCTTTCTCATTGATTAACAATCCTTCAGTTATAAATTTTTGCACTACTTTCTTTATTCTTTCTACTTCTTCTATTATTCTTCGCTATCACCGCTGGCAAAATCGTATTAGGTTTCTACTGCGAGCAAACAGGAGTCAAATTTTCGCTGCGGGTAAAAGCGAGTTAACTTTTCGCTACGGGCAAAAACGAGTTGGATAGTTGACTCGTTTTTGCTCGCAGCTTTTCTCTATGCCACTTTTGCTCTGAGCTCTAGTTGTTTCGTGTTTGTGCTTAACTATTTCTATCCCGGTTTTGCTCGCAACGTTTTTTTGACTCACTTTTGCTTTCAGCGTGTCAATTAAGAATTAGGAAATGCATAACTACACACACACACACATACACATACAGCCTTCTCTCAAACTCAAGAATTCGTTGAGCGAAGGGGAATAGTCTTATTTGAAATTTCTTTGCTTCTTACAATTCTTTACTAACGATCATTGTTAAGCTCAACCCTCATATTTCTCGGCACGTTTCTCATATATTCAGAGACTAAGCCCCTATGATATGTTGAATACTGGAAGTGTGAATCAGTCTAGCATATGTATATAAGAAAAGGCAGAAAATGATTGAAATCTTTTTAATGCTGGAAAGTCAGATTCTATTTAGTGAAATTACAGAGGTATTCTTCGTATTATCAGTAGTAGAAATTTCCAGTTCTTAAATGATGATGATGAAAAAGATAGTATAGAATACGAAGGAAGAAGAAAACGGCTTTGCAAAGTGCTAATGACACAAGCTACCGCGTATATTAATGGGAATTAACGTTAATTCTCGTTCCCTCTGCACGCGCCATATGTCAGTCTCGCCGTCTGCTGCTTCTCGGTTCCCAACTCTTCAATAAATACATACGTCTACATTTTGTACAGGCTATATAATGAATGATATTAATAAATAAAATATAGCCGAACGTTTTATCGTAGAATTATTAAACATCGATTCTGAATAATAATTAAAAAATAAGAAGAAACAAGATAAAAAAATTAAAAAAATTGTTACAAGACTCTAAATTATATGAGAAATATACAGAAATAATTTATACAGAAACGTTAATTTCTTTTTTATTTTTTATTTTTATTGATTGATTAATTTATAACGTAAAGTTCAGCTAGTTATTTTCGATAATATAATATGTGCCGAGGAGTTTTCCCGTAGCAGCAGTACAGCAGCGGCAATACGGTATATAATATTCGTTGTCTGTTAGTGCTTTTATTTCCATATTATCACTAGCGAGAGGTTAAGAAGTCGAGAAGATAAGAAAAGACTCCTTTGACTTCTGAAGAGAAAGCGACTATTTCGAGCTGCATAACAAATTATTAGTTAAGTTGTTCTAATAGTATGATATATGTGTATATATATATATATATGCTTGAAATATTCGAAATTCGTGTATCAATATAGGAGGAGAGATCATCGTCTGCAAACTCTCTAAGTGTGAATTTTAATTAGAGATAATTATTGGCACATGTTCATTTTGAGAAGAAATTCCCAACTGGATAATAAAACCTGAAAAAAAACTTATAAGAATAAAAGAGAAAAAAACAAAAAAAATGAAAAAACGCAATAATAATGGAGTGGCGGATATTTTTAGTGAAATTACAAGGTCTTCAAATAAACAATATGACGATGTTGAGTTGAAACTGAGTTTCAAAAAATCTTCTTTTAATGTACACAGCAGCATGTGCAGAGTCGTCATAAACTCGCTTAAACAAAGCCATTCGTCATACATGCAGTACTCTACATACGTAATGTGTATTACAGTGTATTCGTATATAGAATAAAATTTTCTCGCATCAAGATAATACCTCAGCTTACCTATAGTCTAGTTTTACATAAATACATACATGTTATACAAGTATACATCTTAGTCGCAGGTTTAAGTTAATTAAGAGACACACACACATGTGCTCAGTTATTAAAAAAAAAATACTATGAAAATTTTGGATAAAAAAAAAAAAAAAAGAAAAAAATCTACCTGCGATTTGTAATACAGAGAAGAAGCTACGTTTTATGAATTGTTGAAAATTCTATCCACCAATCGCGTTCGATTTGATATATATATATTTTTTTTTTAAATCTAATTTCCAAACTTCTTGCGGCTTACCTCGATCCACTGGACACTATTAACCACTCACAGTTTAAAAGTCATACTGAAATCTGAACGTGAACTTTTGATATTGTCCTCGTATGTCGGAGGGACTGGTAACCTTTCCAGATGATTGGTTCTGGTTTAATTCTACCTGTTGCACGATTGGCCAATAGTATATTTTCCCGCTCACCGATTGGCTCTTTCTTTATATACATATATATATGGGAATCGCGGGAATATTTTCGAAACCATTATTATTATTATTGTTTTTTTTTTTTTTTTTTTTAATTATTATCATTATTATTATCATTATTAATATTATTATTTTAAATTATCTCTCGCGCGGTGTGTACGTATTCTATTTTACATCCATACTATTGCATACATAAATATATATATATATATATACATATACGTGTATGTATATGTATAATAAATAAACTTTGTGCCAGAGAGATGCGCGTAACGCGAGAGAAGATACTCGACTGAGTGATAAACGAGCCTTGATTGCCTTAATATAGTACGGTGGTAAGAGTAATTGGTCGCTCCCTTGCCGTGCGGGAAATGATTGGTCAATTTAATCCTAGGACGACGTGCATTAGGCATTCAGGCGACGTACGAACTCCCTATTAACAACCGTATATAACTTTGTTCTTTTTCTTTCTTTATCGCCTCTTCTTCTTCTTCGTCTTCTTCTGCTTCTGTTTCTTCTTCTTGTCCTTTTTCGTCATATTTTTTTTTTTTTTTTTTTTCTCATTTGTTCGTCGTACTTCTTCCTCTTTTTCTCATTTCTTCCCGTTACCGCTCTCTCTCTCCCTCTTTCTCTCTCTTGAAATCAATTTACCAATTGAAATCACTGCATGTCTGTAACCCGTGCTGAATGGGACCTATACCGATGATAAACTACCTTATGTATATATGTGTAACTCTACGTATAAATGTAACGGGTGAACGTTTATTCAAATGGAAACAAAAAAGTCATTAAGAAAACAAGAGAAAATAAAGACTAGAAAAACTTAAGTCCTTTACGGTAGAAAATTGTAGATACTCAAATATACAGATAGGACGAATTTTGACAAATTTACGATTGGAAGAACAGCAGCAAAATAATAATAATTAAAAATAGAAAAAATTCTTCCATATATATAATATATAATATATATAAGAAATTCTGCGTTTCTATTTCTACATGAATTTATTTCATTGAGATGGAAATTATTCTTTAAAAATTGAATGTACATGTAGTATAAGCGGTACGGATTCGGAAAAAAAAAAAAACATTTGATGGATAAGGTACTTAGCAATTGACGAGTGACCAGAACTATCACACTGTTAAAGTGGCTATGTCGAACTCTCTCGCGGTAGGGGGATAGATCTGGTTATATGGACCAATCGGGATTACCAGTTCAAACTAGACGAAGTATATAGAGGGGGTCTGGACCTTATTCTAAAGATGAATGAAGTTGAGGAGAATCGTTGTACCATATAGAATATATAGATATATAGGTACAGTAAGGTATAGATTATAGTTTAAAACACACACCCTAATATAATAATATAGTATATGAGAAAAATTTACCCTCTATCAAATGATATTAATTATTTGAAAGTAAATGCTGTTTTGTTTGCAACAATGTGAAAAGTAATTGTACCCAGGTGAATTATTAAATTTCAATCACCTACGGCACTACTACTTAGCACATGGATGCATTTAGTGGATCTGAAAACTCCACAAGTTGAAGGACGGTCGAAGACTGATGGATTTTTGTAAATCGGTACGAATTATATATACCATCTAATCGGTGGGTAAAGTTCGTTAAAACCATGTGTAAACAACCGATAATCATTGCTTATGTTAGTCATTGAACAATTACTGACCGCGATATATCGTTGATCGTTAGGGTTTAAGAATATGACTCGAAAAACAACGCTGTATGACTCAAAATGTCAATTTTCTATACCGATAGGAGAAAATATGATATCCATTTAGATGCAGGGTTTGACCCTTGCTTCGCGTAATCTTCCGCGACTACATATGTCATTTTGACGATAAAGTGGTTAAGACGGTCCGAGCTGCGAACACAACAACGAGCACGGATTTAAATCTGCCCATTATTGCGGTCACAAATCGAAACGTCTCCAAGTGAATTTTAGTTTTTCCATCAGCTTTTATCTTTATGGTTTTTTTTTTTCTTTCTTTTTTTATACAAATCTGTATAACATATATTCTCATCTCTGCAAGGATATCAGGTGCATCTAGAAAATTGAATAGGCAGATTGAGTTTTTTTAGATCTTGTGAAGTAATTATTATTCGTCATACGAATGTATATATATAGAATACGTAATACATTATTTAAAATTGGTAAACAATACGGTGACAAATACTATGGCAATTGTGTATTACGCATCGTTACTGCAAGACCCTTGAACATTGGATTTAGAATTTAACCAAACAATGAGATTGCATAGTGGGCTGGATTGAAGTTGCAGATTTTCAAAGTTTCGAACGGTCAAAATTACGAATTCGTATGAAACGATTTAGAATTTTTAGAAACGTTAAAGTTGAGAATATTAAAACTACGAAAATCCAGACCCCCCCTCCCCCCCATAGCCCAAGGATCGGAAAATTTTGGTCTATTTCTCAGGGTGTAAAGACAAAAAAATAGTTCATTTCAATCGATACCCTCTTTGCAGAATTCCATTCTATCTACTTTAAACTAGTATAACTTTGATTTCATGAATGATTGATATGATGGGATTTTTAATTTTTTTTTCCGAAAATTTAACTTTCGAGAATTTTTAAATTTGGAATTTCAGCCCATATACCTACCTATTGGTGACTAATAGCTCGTCACATTCTATGTATATAGGTATATGTATATGTACACCTAGCAGCCCCTATATTATTATCTTTATACGAGTGAATGATCCCTTGTATACCTATCTACGGGGGTTTTTCACACTGGTAGTGGTATCATTTTTGATCCCCTGCGATAATTATGGGAACCCGTGACTTTTCCCATGCGGGTGGACTATACGCTGATTTAAACATACTTACGACTCTATGTTCCGCTTTTGATAGCTTGTTAATATATCCTTTTTAGTTTAGACACGAACTCAAGTTACGATCTATCATTAGTTGTGTGTGAATGATGAGTGTGGCTGAATACCATTTTCAATTCTTTTATAGTCACACGTTTATAATATCGCGACCCATACGTACGTTGTTGATTTTTTATTCATTTTTTTTTTTTTCCAAAAAAATTATACACCGTTGTAGAACATAAAAACCGTATAACATATTCCAATGTTTGATAAAAAAATAATCTAGAACTAGAAATTTTTTGATGAAATAATCTTTCGGTAGTCTCACAGGTTCTTCTAATAACTTTCAAACCGCTGCAGTTTCTCATTTGTATAGCTCTTCGTACATGTGAGTACGTGAGAATTTATTTTCAGTTAAAATTATTCTCATTCTTTTATCATTCGAAATAAATGTCTAAATATATTTAGGGATAACATTTAATATCTCGATTTATCCACCGAAAAATGCGTGTTCCGTTTATTGATTGATTAAGATAATCGGAGTAAAATTCCTATGAACAAAATTTTCGTAGAATACCAATTATTACGTGATCCTGAAATATTCGAGTAACTCACCTGTAATATTGCGGCTATAGAGAAGTTCCTCCAATATTTGATTAAAAAAAAAAATATACGATATGCGATAAAGTATGCAAGAAATTAATGGTTTTTTTTTTTTCTTTCTCTTTCGTTTTAACGTTTTCTATATAGTTAGACTTCTTTTTTCCGTGGCAGTCTAAAGTCGAGTGGACGGTTTGCCATCGGAAATTCATTCTCCCCAATGTATGTACGTATTACATACACAGAAGAACCGGGACAGATGCACAGGTGTTTTCTGAGGTCACGTGTTATCCGCGTATATACTTACATACTTAGTTAAATGAATAATGATACGAATATACCTGTATATACTTATCGTGAACCGTCTTACAAATGTTTATCTTATTTTGCTCTTTTTTTTTTTTTTTTTCTTCTTCATTTCAACTTATCAATTCGTCGCCCTGATCGGGAATACAATTTTATCACTAAAAAAAAACAGTGCATCGTTTTTAAAATCGTATAAAAAAAATTGAAAAAAAAATGTAAGAAAAAAATCGAAATTTCAACTAGTCATATACATAATTTATTTGTACACCCTGTACATATATCTACGGTATTGTAGATCGCCACGTTTGACGATGGTGGCCACTGAGTGGCGTTAATTTGGACTTCCTCCCCGTGGATGAGATTCATTCCCCGGGTATCCGGCGCAGACCCACACATCACATTCTATCCAATTTAACGTGCACCGTGAATTTATGACCACTATCGTATTTGTACGTATGTACAAAGTACATACATTCTCCTCTCAGTCTGAAACCTTCAGTCTCAATCCTCGGTTGTTAAAAAACAAAAATCAGGATTGCTATTCCCTGAAATATTGTTAAAATTGCTAAAAGAAAGTCTGAGAAATTTCCCGATCGCTATAAAGTCTCTTTCCTTCTTCTTTAGATTTAAATTTAAAAATTTTTCAACTGGCTAACGAACGGATTATAATAGTTTTGAAAATGTCACGTATGCACTCCTTCGTTAGTCATTTAGTTAGTCATCGAAGTATGTATAACTTCTAAAGAAGGTTTTTTTTTTTTGGGCTGTATCCGATGCCCACGCATACACGGAAAGACTAGCCAGTTGGATTGATGGTGGTGTCACAAAGTACAATAATTCATATGTCATGGTGTCACATGCCAGCTACTGCCTTTCATTTGAAGATGGCTAAAGTAAACCCATTACCAAAGAGGAGCTGTTCAAGGGTTAAACGATCTTAATCGTTCTTAACTTCTTACCGCATACCTTGTACCGTTATTTCGAACTCACTTGCCGGAAACCTATTTTTATTCGCTTTTGATATGACCCTAAGTATACGTAATTTGGGGAAAAATGATTTTTTTTTTTTTTTTCACATAGTTTGTTCATCAAGTTATATATTCAGGCATTTTACAAAGTAGATAGATTCCATACACGTTACACTGCGTTCTATGTAATAACATAAAGGTTTTTTTGCTCCTTTCTTTTGACTCATTGCACATATTCGTTATTAAGATAATACCATTATTGAATGAATTGAATTACAATTGTTTCTATTTCGGAAAACGATCAACCTCGCTCGCAAATAATATCCACGACACTGGGCTCCATCAGGACTGGTTCCAAACATCTGTGCACGGCACTTCCCAATATTTCATCGAGAAGAAAATGAACCAGACTGTAAAAACAAAAAATCATGAAAACCCTTAGCTTCATCTCACAATTCACAGACGGTTGAATATAGAAAATACTGATCATATTATCGTGAATTTAATTCATTTAAAGTCAGCTTTCTTAAACTAAGAGGCTATTAAAGCAATTGAACACGTCCTTCTATAGAGAATTCATTATTCTTCAAGCTGGATATTTATCTGTCCTTTAAACTCTGATTGAAAATTTCTATACCGCCTCTACAATTCACCATAACTATTTACTAATTCGAGTCGCATAAGCTTATCTCATTGTTGATTTAGCTTATGAATATTTGAGCTTACTTTTCGTCTGAAACAAATCGCCACAAATAAAGCTGTAGATAGTGAGTATCTACTTGTATTTGTTGAAGACCGTATTTGCTGAAAGTCCGTAGTCTTACGCATTCCAAGAATGTCTGAAAAGAAATTTTACAAATATCAAAAAATTATATTCAATAGTAATTTACGACTGGTTTATTTTCAAGGGAAACAAAACTGCTAAAGCAATGCTAGCTTGTTACGACACGGGATTACGTTTCATATACTAAACTATAGATAGAGAGGAGCATTAAATATGTGTCTACAATGCAAAGTGGATAATGGTCCAAGTTATTTTGTCATTGCGTTCACTCTCCACCACCTGCAACCATCAACGTACAATCTCTGTTAAAAGTTGAATAATTTAAAGCCAACTCTGCTCTTCTGCCCTTTGATAAGAAGAGATTTTAGTCTTGATTTTCTATTGCCAATTCTAATTAATCAAATACAGAGAATAGTCAATTGTAACTATTTAGAATGCTTGCCTTTAAACTGATCTTGATAATTCCGGTCAGAATAGAAGCCTTGTTGAACTGAACTGAAGAGAATATTTCAATCCGTTCTGAAAATAGCTTATGAATGTTTGTAACTAGCGACGAATCCAGCTGGCTAGGCGTATAGGATGACCAGTTTGAACGATATTGATGTCTTGATACACTGACGCTGAAATAGAAAGCGGATTAAACCAAGAACTTCTTTAAATATCAGAGATTCTAATTTTCTATATTTACAGATGCGAGATTCATTACCTATGGGTTCTTCTGCTGCTGTCGCTACTTCTATCTATTTGACCATCAGAATCATCGTACAAAGCAGAGACTTGAAGTTCTATCGCAGTCACATCTTCTACAACCCTTTTCATCACGGCCCTAACAGTCCTGGGCTCGATGGTATGTAACCAATCTCTAGTTTCAACAGATTTTCTTAACATTTGTGAGACCGATAATCCTTGAAGTCGGACATAATGATTGAGTAGGTTTTGCGCAGCCGTTTGGAAATTATTGCATATCTCACTTTCGGGGGTAACAAAGTTTGCCGAAGATGCATGCCTTTCAATACTGAACAGATCATCCGTTGTGGTCAGCTAATCATAGAATGAATGAAATAAGTCAGAAGATTTTTGTTTAAATTTAACATAAAAGTTTTGGTTCTGAGCTTTTTGTTTCAATTTTCAAACTTGCCAAGTAATGCGCGCTGGTTTCTTTGAACTCTATACACATTTTGCTTAATAAAAGCAGTAAAGTGGGCGGGAATTTGGGGATATCAGATCCAGAGCAAAATCCACTTGCTGTAGCTGTTAGATGATGGAGAAATCCAATCACTAGACCTTCCCTCACCTCGTCTATGCAGAAACATTGTAGGAAGTGAGATTTTGCACTGAAAGTCAAATCGGGCTGCAGAAATACCTAGAAAAGTAATGAAATTACACGATATTGAAAGACCCCGTCGAATATATCTAGTTAAACACATTTCAAAGTCTTTCATTGAACTTCAAACATCCATATTCAGTTTCCTGCTAATTTTCTTTGACAAAATGTGATAGAGAATGTACAAACCAGTAAATCCTGCAATACTCCTTTGACTTTTTCTATCGTCGGCATGACTAGGGACGCTTGTAATTCAGCTAAGCCTGCATCTCCATCTTGGGTAACTTTGGCTGCAAGAGTTTGCCTGACTTTAGCTAAAGTTTCCGTGAGATGCTGTTTCAAAGAGTGTAAATGGCTCCTGCACTGTTTTCTACCCGCATTGATAACGATCTCTGTAGCAGTTCTGTGAAATAGGACAAAAATTTGTGTCAAAAATAGCCGGCGTCTTAAAATCAAATCACTTTAATTTACCCAGCAAAATCAGTCTCATTACAGAGAGTACTGATAGCCTGCAAGCGTCTGTAAAATCTGTCCAATGCGCGTACTAATATAGCAGTATCTCCAACATCCTCTACCCGTTTACCAATGAGATCAAAGTACTTCTTCATATTATTTAGAATAAAATTGTCCAGCTTGGCAATAGCTTTGATGTCAAAATCGTCGCTAAATTCTGCATCATCCAGAGGTATTCTATTCACAAACATGTCTTTGTAGGATGCGACTATGAGGCAAAGGTCACTTAAAAATCCAGAACTTCCCATATCGACGAATTCAATTATGTCATTCTCGCACATATCTTTGAGACTTTCCAGCTGTTCTATTAGCCTATTTTCAGCATGGTTTAAAAATTCTTCGCACAATGATTCGGGAGGCTCTTTCAGCTGGAGTAGAAGGTCGACACTCTCTGCTAAAGACTTTGTCGTAGCTTCTCGACTCTGGAATTGAGTTCTCAGCTTTATTTTAAGCTCCTCAACTATTTCCTCGCAGTCCTTTTGGATTCCTTGAAAGGCAGGCATGTTTCCATACTGGTTTAGCACACGTTGAGCATGGATATAGTCTTGAACAGCCTGAAATATCGGAAAATATTATTTAAGCGGAAAGGAGTTGGAGATTCGATCGCTATTTTAGATTCTGTTTTTTCATACCAGGGAATAATTTCCCTCGTTCATTCTATCTTTCAATTTAGCTGGTAACTTGAATAGGAATTGTAGTTTCTTTAGCAGAGTGTGCACAGATGATAGCCTTGTTATTTGTTGCCTTGTTCCGTGCAAAGTTGATGATATTTGCTCTGAGAATGAAGTAATGCTGTCCATATTGCTTGAGAGAGAATCCATACTATCTTCCATCTTTTTGAAGTCGTTTTTCATCTGTAATCATTCCATTGATCATTCGAAGGTGATAATCAATACTACAATATCATTGAGTTTAAAATTTATATCGCGGATGAAACTCACCTTTCTTATAGTGTCTGTGGCAGATATAAATTTGTTATAATTTTCGTAAACCAATGTCTGCATATCGGAATGCAGCGTTTGAGTATCTCGTATTATTTCGGCTTCGTTATCCATTATTTGTCTCAAAGAACATTCCTAAAAGGGATAGAAAACAACGAGTGCATCATCGCGTCTGTTTGAATAATATGATATGGTTTGAGGTTGAGTCAGGTTAGGTTAACTATTTGAAGAATATAGAAAAAAAAAAAAATCCTTTCTCGATTACCTTAAGCATCTTTTGTAGATACATATCGGGATTGAAGTGTTGCCCGTTTATATTATAAGGATTACTACTTGTTTCCGACATTAAACACCTGTCAATTGTAATAATTATTAACCAAAAAGTGACAGACAATTTGTTTGACACGTATTTTGACAGCTATGATATGTTTTCGTCCGCTACCGTTGTTCCAATTCCGTAGTTCCTCTGTTCCGTCGTTCCAAGTCATTCGATTAGCCAGTTTCGATATAATTCTTATATCCGATTGGTCGGGACGTTGGGACGAGTTGATTTCGGTTTATTTAACAGAATTTAGGTTAGGTTTGGGCAGCACGATCGCAGACGCTTTATTATGGCTACTAGTTTCAACAGTCATAACCTCTGTTAAACTATTACGAAAGTGGTGATGATTTAATTAGCCAATAATACGATGAAAAGTTATCAATTATTATCCGAGATTATAAGACAATGAAATGATAGATATAGACTGACGTGAAAAAAGGCGTTAATTTAATAATAAGAAATCCAGAAGGGAGGAAAAAGAAAGAACTTTATCTATCGCGATGCCGCACCCGTGTGTAGTTTGCGGTAGATCGCGTATGAACCCGAATAACAGAGAAGAGGAATACATGTTCTTCGGTTTTCCAGTAAACGACGAGATAAGGTGCAGAAAATGGCTGGAATTTTGCTGTCGCGAAGATCTATACAAATTGACTAAAAAACAACTTCTACAGCGCATGGTATGCTCGAAACACTTTGAACAGAGAGATTTTCTAAACTCATATTTTGATCGGTTAAATTGCGCCGCTGTACCATCCGTATACGACCCAAAACAATCACTCTACAATATAACGTGTGTACTTTGCGGTAGATCTCGCAGAGATCCTCCAAGTTTAGATTACGACGGCGCTACTTTTCACCACTTTCCAGGCGAGGAATTCAGATGTCTTAAATGGCTAGATTTTGTAGGCGTCGATTCTTACTACAGGCTTACAAGAAAAGAGATATTATTCTGTTACATTTGCTCCAAACACTTTGATCGATCACAGTTTATCAGGGGCTACAGAAGTCGACTGGTCGACAATGCTGTACCTAATGTTAGATATCCAGATCAAAACGACGATTCTGAGCCATATATAATGGAGCTGATATCTGAACCAAAGCTTTTTCATTCCTCTGAGAGAGTGAAAAAGCTCGAAGCTCTACCAACTGCTGTATTGGAAAGCCAGGCTTGTGCGGCCTGTGGAAGGTCCAGATCGGACCCTAAAAACAAAGTCGATAGGTACAAATTTCATCCGTTTCCTGCCTATGAGATCGGACGGTGTTTGAGATGGTGTCAGTTCCTTGGGCGAGAGGATTTGCTTAAGATGTCTCCTAACCAGATCCGGAAACTGGTCTTGTGTTCTAAACACTTTCAAAGCGGACAGAGCTTCCATAGAGTCGGACCTTGCGACGCCGTACCAACTATCAGAGACATACCAGAGCCAAATCCTGCAGAAAACATTGTGAAAATACAAGACGATATGGACATGGTTGACGAGGAAGATTGCGTCAGGGCTGCTAAAGGCATTAGGAAACAGGTCAACCCTAGGCCCATGGTTTCTAGCAAGAAACCCAAAATAGATAACAAACCTGCGCCTTTGGCAAAGAAACGTGGGAAATCTAAGCGACCAACTCTCATCAATATCCCCAGACCAGATCCTAACAATATTGAGAATAGAGTTATAAGAAAACTCCCTTTGCCTTCAACTAATAATTGGAAACTTATTCAGGCTGGTACGATGCAGCCGATTACTATAGCCAATAATTTAGGCGCCGCTACAAACGACGGGAAAAAAATGATTCTTCCATTCACTGGGGATATTACTAATTTGGGGACTCCTATACCTGTACATAGTCTTTCGAGTATTCCGCCTGGTTTATTGATCAAGATAAATTTGCCTGACCAAAAGAAGAAGCAAAATTCTGCTGGGCGCAGCCATGGGGATAGTAAAGGCGACATTTTATCCTCCGTTACCACCCTTAACAATATGCAATTTGTTCAGTGCACTCCGCTCAGCGCAAAGAATGGACAGAAGCTTGATAATGCCCGAAATTCGGGAAAGAAGGACATCGGCGAAGAAACTGAGCACAGTTTTTCAGAGTTGTTGTCTTTCTCGCCGGATTGCGAAGAGCCGGAGAAATATGAGGAACTCGAGGTCCAGGAGGAAGTAATCTTGCCAAATTCTATGGGAATTCCAGAAGAACAGATGATTGATATAGAGGAACATAGCATGAAAGAAGAATATTATTACGAGGGACCGGAGTCGGGCAGTGTTCAAAGACGGAAAGGAGTTAGGCGAAGAAGAAGATTGTCTGCTTTGGCTAGGAAAACTATTCTTCCTATGAAAAGCGAAATTAGATTTTTTCTCCGAAAACTTGCCCCGCGTATGCAAAGACTTCCAAAAAAAGCCAGGGCTCAGTTGAAGCTGTCTATTGTAAATATGGTGATAGATAATTTATAAAATTTGTTCATTTATTTGTCTTGAATGAGAATAGATGCTCCAAAAGTACAGAATGGTAGTTAGATAGAAAGATATATTTCTTTATGAAGGAACAATTGTTTTGTTTTATTTTAATGGTTTTTCAATCGAGTAATATAAATACAAATATACAATTAGGATTGGAGTTCGATATCCTTGTGCATAATAAAATGTAATTTATCACATAGCTTAAGCACAGAAAAAATTGTATCGATGAAAGATTATTCAAAGAGTCTCTTTATTTTCATCAATGTAAATAGTTATACCTTCGTGTTAGATGAGCGGCAAATGTTATACATCCGCTCTTTGTCAAAATTGAAAAAAGAACTTTGGCTCTGAGCTGAAATTATTTTTATAAGTACAGAATGTAAAAAACATCAGGTATAACTTGTCGATTCACATCTTATTCTTAGAGTTTGTTCCCTTATTAATGTAGTTGTACGGTGACAGAATATTCTATTGTTACTTCATGATCATATGTCTGCCACAAGGAGCTCTGAAAATTATTTATTCAAATTAATTAAACAAAGATTTTGGCTTTCTTCTGGGTGTACAAATTTCAGAATTTGATATTATGCAGGCCTTTTAAAGCTGTGTCTGGCTGATTTTTACTATGTCATTGTGTTATCACAGATACGACTCGCGAATGAGCTTTGGAATTAATGAAATTCTAGCAATATCTAAGTACCTAATGAATCAATGTATCATTTTCACCATAAAACATGTAATCTACACGTTTTAAAAGAAAAATCCCAACGATGTAATTTTGTACAAAGTGTAGAAATAAATTGTTGTTTATCACGCGGAAATTATTCTGAGCTTTGAATAACTCTTGCTTTGTGAAAAAACAAATATTATACGTTCTCTATTTAGCTATTGACCGAAGAATTTCTTAATAATAAATATTATAACATTATATTACACCACAGGTTCTGAGCTATCTATAATCAAAATTTTATGTAAACACAAATCTGGGATGAAAAGCATACGTTTGAAACATTGTTCATAATTTACTATAATTATCCAGCTATTATAATAATTCAGTAAACTAATTGGATCATTTCTAATATATCAGAGTATTTTTGCAAGTATATCTACAAACTGTTCAGTTTGATTAATTTTGTTATAATTTCTTAAATATAAGGGTTGTATATAAAATGAAATATATGTATATATTGATTAGTTACCCTACTTCTCTAAGATCAATATCTTTTCCGGGAGACTTTTCACCTGATACTTGAACTCTTAGCTTCATAAAAAACAACTAATTTCTTATTCATTTAGACATGAATTTTTGCGAGAATTACGGGGATAAAAGCATAGGAACAACCCATGTATTTGAAAAGAATAGACATCTTTGCAACGATGCTATTTCTCAGTAAGTTAAACTGCCAGTTTAGCTACTAGATTAGTTTTCAATTCTCTACTACAAGAGATAATGCAGATTGTTTGTATTTGGATATCATCAGACTTGGAATTATGTATTCTTATAATTATGTTATCAGGGAAGCTATCGATACAACACCAATTGATTGGGATGATTTGGAAGGTATTGCACTGTTCGGTCGGGACGAGGCAGAAACATTTTCCTACAATCAAGCCTTGGAGTATTTCAAGGGCGCTGATTTAACGGAGTACAATGTATATCTATGCAAAATAGAATACCATAGTTAGCAGATCTTCCATATGAATTTATTCAATAATTAAATAAACAATTGGTTGTAGGAGAAAGTGGTAACTACAGTAAGAAAGTCAGGAAGTATATTTGCGTGCTTTTTAGATTTGGGAAAGTCCAGAATCAAACAGGAACACCTTGATGATTATAATTTATTTTTCCTAATTGCGAAGTGTGAGTATACAAACATCGAAGCAAAGTAATTACTCCAATGAAGATGTTTTGTATCTCAAATTATAAATTTTCTGTTACAAAATCCAAAATTTAGCGCAAAATTTAATTAAAAAGGAGGGCAGCCCATTGAAACTGTAAAGGCGTTAGCCCATGGAGTAAAACACCCTGTAGTTTTACCCCACCGTGTTTCAAGCTCATCCGTCATTTTTATAGGAGTCTTATGCGACCCAACATCCCATCGCATATCGTTACGTTTAATAACTCGACCTCTGTGAGGAAGCATGTCTGTCAGTGTCGTTGTATCAGCAGATTGCGTGTTCGTGTGCGATTGATGAAGGTAGCATTCGTTTGGTCGTATATATCTGCAAAAGAAAAATTGTATTAGTATTTGAAAAGTTACGCTCTATGAAAATTAAGGTCAAATAATCATTGAGTGACTAACTTGGGTGATATGATATCAGTTTTAACTGGGATCCATTGCTTCTCAACATTATCTTTGTCAATCTTCGGCCTTCCTTCTTTACAGTAATATACCAAAGGTTCATCACACTCTCGAAATTTCTCAGTCTTCTTTGGCACCCAGGTAACTTTTCCAGACGCTATAGGTTCTTGGCTCGTTCATAAGTTGGGTAAACAGATTTATTAGTTCATTCCGCTGAATAATAATTTAGATGTTTATTTTCAATTCCAGATTAGAAATGGTAGGTAAATAGTTTCTTTGGTGTATGATTTAATGGATTATAGTCTTTGAGAAATTACCGACTCACCGATATTAAATCTAGGTAATACTGGGGAAAGCGTGCTTACAGTATATATCTGAAATTTGTTTGCAATATCTTTATATTCTGTACATCTACACAGAATACCCAATGGATATTCCAGACACGCATTGGGTTGTTCAAAGTACATTTTATTATTGAAAACAGTTCATGGGATTATATTCTTTTGTATTCAAACATATATCAGCGCCGAAAGCTTTCTGAGATAAAAGTCATCGCTAAACGGGTAAAATAATAATTGAATGAAAAAATGTGTCCCAGTATCAATTCCCGCTCTGAAGTTGTCTGTAGATTTTTAACACAGAATCTGCATTTGGAATACTTGATATTTCTTTCAGGTCCTTATGAGAAAGATAATAAAATACACATAGCAATGCTGAGAACAGTATACAATTCTTTAGTATTGGACAAAGATTTAAACTTCAGTTGGGAAAACATAGGTTTTCAGGTAAATTATCATAAATATAATGATGGGATTACATACTGGGTATACTCTGTTTAAGAGCTTCAATTTTATCAAATTAAAACTATTTCTTTTACAAAGAGCAGTTGAAATTAGTATGTATAATTATTACAGAGTGATTTACCGTGGACTGATTTACGCGGAGTAGGAATGCTCGGGGTATTACAATTGTTGTATTTGTGTACATCTTGTCCTCTGCTCAGGAATATGCTCTATGCATTGTCTATGAATAAATTTAATACCTTTCCATTCGCAGTTGTTAGTCTCAATATGACTAGCATTGTATTAAAAGTTTTAAGACATGAGAAATTGAATCGGTAAGATCATTATGTAACTCATTAGAGACTATAGCACTAATTTTAATTTATAAAAAGGAAGAATGTTTTTCTTATTTCAGAGACGTAAATATGGAGGGCATCTTCGTTTGTACCAATGAACTCTACACAGCGATTTTTCACCACTTTGGAAAAACCTGGGCTAATGAGAAGAAGACTATTTCGGATATCGGGCAACTGTTGAAAGGTGATGAGAATATTGTGAATTATATTCGTCGTACGATATTTTAGTAATTAAAAATACATCATCTATCAGATATAGAGCGATTGTGCCTCTCCAAAAGAACGAGGATAAAAATGATGAAGGATATCAAATTGCAAATGTGAATGATGTATTTGAGCATGAATTTATATTGACGAATAATGGTTTATTTTGGGAATGGCTGATATATTATGACGCAGAGAAGTTTGTTAACAGCAAATTTATTCATCAGTTATTATTACACATATATAAGGCCAGGTTACGCACGTATATATTTATATAAATCTATATAGTGCTCGATCAACTAATGTTTGATAATGTCATAAATAATATTGAAAGTATTTCAAGCATTCTAATTTATTATTAAATAAAAATAACGAAGGAATAAGATCGTTCGGAAATATGTTTGATTTCCTATACGATACTGAGGTGAGTTGTTAATCCTGTACCAACAGTCCAGACCTTTTAAATGTACAAAATTATATTCATTCAGATGCGAGAGTCTATCATATGATATTTACACTTTTTAAGTAATATTATCCAGAACTTGAACAGATAATTAATTCTAACAAAGCGTTCACGATTTCTTATACATATGTGTATGAGAAACTGCAATGTAAAAAATACTCTTCAAGTTATACAAAATTCAGATAATTTTATATATAATTCAAAAATGCGGAACAATAATTTTGCGGTACTTATGACTTATTTATCATATTGAAATAACAAACAAGTTAAAGTTGTACATTTTTAACAATCCTCACTGAAATTTATTTACTTTCAATTTTCTCTATCGCATCTCAGGAGGATAATTCATATATTAGTTTACCTATTTGATCATCTGTACTTCTTCTACTAAGGTGCTATATTTTTTTTTTGCCCCATAAGATATTTCACTTTAATTGTTTCCCAGGCCTGAACCAATTCGAATAATTGATTATCATTACAAATCAGAAGTTTTTATTACATAATTATAAGTATGTATGTACGTTTAATTAGAAGGTGTAGGGCTAGCGAAATTCTCTTTTCAAGTCTGGGTCTGAAATGAGTAATATTAATATTCAAGTTTTTACAACTACAAATTCTCGAAAAATTTCAATTCTCCTTATGTATCATAAGATCAGTAATTACTCAATGGAAAGTAGCATACCTATGTTAAATCTATTGATCAACAATGATTAATCATCATTTTCAAAATTCATTTAATCACTAATTGTCAGCTAGCTACCAGACTCTGATATTTACACCCATACACCTTTAATTATGAACGAGTTAGTTGCTTGCAACAACGAAGCCAGCTTCTGCAATACGTTATTATTAATATTGTACGAGTTTTTTCAATCAATTAGGCTCTATTTTTTCTCACAAACTTCAATTCTAATGCATAACAATATCAATTTGTGTACGTAATTCATATTCAGAGACTAAAAGTATGAAAGTGATTTGTTTTGTGATATAAATTATCGTTAATTAGAGCAGATACTAATCTGTTTCTTAACTTTAAGTAAAAAATAATCCCGTACAATCAGTGTGTGAAAATGAAAGAAAGAAAAATTACTCTCTTTCTCTCAGTAATGTAATATTAATAGATAATGAAAATCTAAGCATTATAATATAGTTTAACTGCGAAGACTCTGCAATCTGGTTTTCATTTCTTCAAGCTCAGTGTCGTCCGCTTCTTCGACTACTTCATCCTTTGATGAAGACGCCGCTACCGGTTGTACCCCAGGTGTTTCCGTAACTACTGCGGGAGCAGTTCCCAATTGTCCTGCGGTTACTTCCCAGAGAACCTGACAAGCGAGTAAAAAAATACAATATTAGCAATTGTGAATTAGTTCACGATCTTGTTTAGATTTTTCAATAGTTTTTCTTTCTGAAAAGGAAACAAGGACGAGTTGAAATTTGTTTAAAATTTCAAATACCTTGTCAACCTCTTCCTGCGCTTCGTCTTCCATTTCTTCCGAATCTTCAACCGACTCCATAGTTTCATCGAGCATTTCTTCTATAATACCAGCCTTCATCATTTCCTTGGACATTTCCCTCATTGTAGCTGCGACCTCAGGTACTTTGACCAAAGATTGCATAGCCTGCATTACTTCGGTTGATTTTGACAGAGAACCAGCTACCCTTATAGTAGCCAGTTGGTTTTTCATTTGCAAAGTGACTGAGTTTAGGTGAGCTTTTGAAATGTATATTTTAGTGCATGCTTTGCGCGCCCTTATTACTTCTTTAGCTAATATTGTACAAACGTCCTTGTCCCCTTTTTTAGCTGCTTCTTTTAAAGACCGTTTAACCTTGTCTTCTTCGCGTTGAATTGCTGTGGGATTAGAGTACCTTTTTCATTCATTCATTCGTTTATTTAAAATGTGATGATATTCAGTTGGGAAAAATGACGAATTATTTGAAATTTAGGAAAAATTTAGGAAAAAAAATAATTGAAAATTCAGCTCGTATTTAGCATGTGACTCACCGCGAACTTGTCTGTCTAGTTGATAACCTTCTTTTCTTAATTTGTGCGTCCATTCTTGAACCTGTAATTTGTATTGAGAATTATCAAACACTATTTGGTAATAGAATTTTTTTGATATATCGTCTCGTAATTACCATCTCTTTTGGATTTTGTTCGGGAGATTTACCGAATAAACCCATTTTATTTTTCTTTTTATTTTTATATATTTATTATTTCACTCTGACAGCTAGGCCATATACGTCAGAAATCTTTTAGCGTATGGTATGGTATGCCCCCGGCCCAACCCAACCTTAAAACATTACGTCACACCTATATTTCTGCTATACTCTATTCATTGTAAACAATTTTATAACACGTTATGAATTTTGATTAAGAATAGTATAACGTCGAAATATTATATATAGTACCATAGTATATATATATATATTTTTTTAACGAAGATTTTATTACGATTTCATGAATTGTTGTTGTTATTAATTACACCATTTAATTAGATTTAAATGACTCTGGATTCAGAACTTGGTGTCGCCATCTCTGAATCTGATGTAGAAATATTTCGAGACGGTCTTGGCTGCATTCCAACATACCCGAGAGCACCCAGGTGACGTTTTGGAACGCAGCCTTTGTTTTCGAGTTTCAAACCGCGCGTAAGTATTATTATTTTGACCAATCAGTTTCTATTTATTATTTCGCATTTTCGATCAAGTATATTGAAGGAAACTCGACCTTTAGTTATCAGTCAATCGGGAGTATTCAAAGAACGCGGAGCTCGGAGAATCAAACGTAAACATTTCGGTCCGAAAAGAGGGTAAAGAAGTAATACTAATAATTAATCTATACCGTTAAAAATATTTTCATACTAAATCAGTATAGATATTTGAATATTGATTAAGGTTCATTGAGGTTTTTTTTCTTATCGTCCAATCTGCTCCATTCAATTGGGTTTGCAAATGAATATTTCTTTTTTCCTTTCTATATTTGAGTAGTTTAGAAAAAATAAAATAAAAATAATTGAGTCGTAACTATTTTTTCATTTTTCAATCGAACAAATATTGAAGTTGATACAATGGATTAAAAACTATAACATTGCAACGTCACCCATGTTGAGATATATCCATGTATTACGAAAACTGAAATATCCAAATACCTGTAACTTTCAGATGGAATTATTACCTGGTCAACGAGAAGGCAGTAGACGCTGGGCATTTGATGGATTCATCTATCACAAAGATAATAAAGAGTCAAGTATCTACCGCTGTGTGAAAAGGAAATCGCCAGGCTATTGTCCAGGATATATAACATATGACAGTAAAGGTGACGTTTGTGTGCATTGCGCACATAATCATGATGCAGATCCGCTGGGAACCGAAAAAATATTAGCCAGGGAAAAGCTCTTAAGCTTAGCCTGTCTCACCAATTATTCATTTTCAAAAATCTGGATTTATGTCAAGAATCGGTATGTTATAAAATGGTTTATTGCATTAGAAACACTTGTAGGAGGGAGGGGGATCACGAATAAATACTTATAGGATATAATCGCAATATATAAAGGACTAGTGCAGTATGTGAGTCGATTCAATTACTTGTTCTAGCTTTCCTGAAGCAATGGAGAAAATGACTATGCGGTCAGTGAAACAGTCAATGTCTCGGGCCCGTAGGGGACCAAAGAAGAGTTCAAAATTATAGATCGTGCCATTACTTTAAATTTTATTTTAACACCAAGGCATACTCAATTACTATTTTTCTTTCAATTTCAAATACTTTTTTTTTTTACTGCCTTGGTCTTATATTCATAGATACAATTTTCTTTCGGTTTTTAAATGACGAGAGTATTTGAGAATCTAAGAACATGAAACAGTGTTTGAAGAATAAATAGGCGATTAATTATTTCGAGTGAGGTTTCTTCAAATCTTTGCGAGAATTATAAAATATGTTTAATTTTGTCGAATAAAAAAAAATATTAGTTTAATCTGTTGTTATACTAGTTTTTTAAACGCCTTGCTATGGGCAGCTGCACGCGCAAGGCTGAACCTCGTCGAGATTCCATCTGTACGGATGTTCGTTGTAAATATGTAGTCATGTAAAAGATTGTTAATTCTGTAGTGGGACGATGCTGTTATACGTAGTGCCCTGCTCTATGATGAAAAAAGTGATATAGCGGTGGTGAGATATGGAAAAAAAACCTCTCATCGATGTGGCTATAAATTAGATTAAACATCTTGCAATCAATTACAATAAGATACTTGAAATCGCGATGTAAATATATATTTCGTGCACTACATGTAAAACTTCATATCGTTTTCTATCCAGGTTATCCATGAAGAAATTGCAAATTTAAATACTTCATGCTCACATTCTTGATTCTGTTGAAAATAGTTGAAAGTTTATTTGACATTTAAAAATGGTTCAGGCAGGCTTACAAAATCAATCATAAAAAATCAATCATAATAAATTTCATACAGATTTCTAATCACAATTAGAAATTCTTTGGTACTTAGTTGAGAATGTTTGCTTGAAAAACACATAGACTTAATCTATCCAATGTACCCTATGTGTATCTAGTTTTTATCTTCACAGGCGTTGTTTATCAAGGGAAACTAGTCCCCTATCTTCAACAAAATCTCCTCAAAATTCATCAGGACGGGGGATTAACACCAGGGAGTGAAGCAGTTCAAGCACCGGGGGAATGACCGCAAGACAACTCTGCACCGCGGAGTATTAATAAAGTAGCATAAGCAAATAGTGCGTAATTACAGTTCCTTTTGAATCAGTTTTGGTAAAATCTCGCATCTAGTCTAAGAATCGATTCCGTTTGAAACGTTGTACAGAAAACAAGCTGAGCTGGTTGCCACTAATTTTCAGCCAGCAGACTTTGTAACCCAGTTTATGTGTGATAAATAACGAAAAACCTAATTATAATATTTTCTACGATTAGTGACAACCACAAGCTTTTATATCACAGCATCTGCTGCCTGCTCTGTGTAACATTAAAATCAACGTCCTACTCGAGACATGTCGAATACTAGTTTCAATATTCAACAACAACTTTCAAATCATTTTACAAATCGCTGTACAGATTATTCCAAATCAATTTAATTATAAAAGCTATAAGCGGTAATATAATAACTCGTTTTTATGAAGCTCGCTATACTTGACTAGTTCAATCGGTCATATTATACAAGGCAAAGACTTGTAATATTACATAATAGATGAAAATTCGTGATGATATATTATTAACAATATGTTCTCTGGCATGTACTATATTGCATCTAGACCTTGGGTACCGACCCGAAGATCTTGATGCATTTTATTTGTTTAAACTCGTTGTATTTGGGATAGAAAAGTGGTAGGGATTGGGATAGTTCGGACTACCCATTGCCGTACGAAATATTCCCAATAACTATTCAGGTAACAGAGCATAATACATGCATATACGATATATATTTGTCAAGTATAATTCACTCTTTTGTAAAATTGTCCATAATGAATAGAGAGTAGACTATTCTCATTAGTATCTTTGAAAGCACAACTATATTTATAGTCTATAACTATATACATCACCAGAGTAATGTGTAATTGAATCAAGTTCATTACTTTTTAATAACTTTATAATTACTCTTACTCTATAATTACTTCAAATTACTTTACTTTATAATTACTTTTACTAATTAAATCGAGTTCAATTACACGTTACCAAAGAAATGTGTAATTGAATGAAGTTTATCACTTTTCAATACCTTTACTTTATAATTACTTTGAATTACTTCTACAATTACTTCAAATAAATCGAGTTCAATTACACATTACCAAAGTATTAGGTAATTGAATTAGTAATTTCATTAACAATGTAATCAGTGACTCGCAACACTGCAAATATCCATGTAATAATAAGATCGTTTATGGAATAAACATGTATTATTATAGTAAATTGGCGCATTCTTGAATAAATATCTCTTGAAATTGTACATCATCGATCGTTGAATTATTTTCCTCTGTCCTTTCCTTGCCTATAAGTCGAAAATCATGAAAATCGCATGATTTCATAAAGCCCCGAATTACTTCTGAAATAAATATTAATGCGCCTGAGTATATGCAACCTGCATGCCATTCGTGTAAACGGAAGGGCCCATGTTAATTTTTGTTGCCTATTTGGTGTTTTCCGAATGCCTATATTCAGGCGTATTACAGTAACTTAGAAAAAACGTCGAAAAAAAGTTTCTCCATCAAGGGAATCCAGAATTTTTCTGATGGCTGGGCTTATGCAGCGCCGTAACTTAATTTAATTTAAGAATCGACCAATCAGGAGGCTGCTTTAGCCAATTTAGGCTCGATTTCTCAAAAAGCAGCCTCCTGATTGGTCGATTCTGAAATTAAATCAAGTTACGGCGCTGCAGAGGCCAGCCATCAGCAAAATTCTGGATTTCTGGCAGTTGATACCTTATTTAAGGAGTCGGATTTCTGGCAGTTGATACCTTTTTAAGGAGTCGGATTTCTGGCAGTTGATACCTTTTTAAGGAGTCGGATTTCTGGCAGTTGATACCTTTTTAAGGAGTCCGATTTCTGGCAGTTGGTACCTGAAAGAGGTATCAACTGCCAGACGAAAAAGGTATCAACTGCCAGAAATCCGACTCCTTAAAAAGGTATCAACTGCCAGAAATCCGACTCCTTAAAAAGGTATCAACTGCCAGAAATCCGACTCCTTAAAAAGGTATCAACTGCCAGAAATCCGACTCCTTAAAAAGGTATCAACTGCCAGAAATCCGACTCCTTAAATAAGGTATCAACTGCCAGAAATCCAGAATTTTGCTGATGGCTGGCCTCTGCAGCGCCGTAACTTGATTTAATTTCAGAATCGACCAATCAGGAGGCTGCTTTTTGAGAAATCGAGCCTAAATTGGCTAAAGCAGCCTCCTGATTGGTCGATTCTTAAATTAAATTAAGTTACGGCGCTGCATAAGCCAGCCATCAGCAAAATTCTTCTTTTTTTCGACCTTTTTTCTGAATTACTACAATACGCCTGAATATAGGCAATCGGAAAACACTAGAAAACAACACAAAAAACACGTGGTTTTGGACCCTAAAAACACGTGGTTTTGGACTCTAAAAACACGTGGTTTTAGA
This sequence comes from Tenthredo notha, assembly GCA_914767705.2. Lineage (NCBI taxonomy): Eukaryota > Metazoa > Arthropoda > Insecta > Hymenoptera > Tenthredinidae > Tenthredo > Tenthredo notha. The sequence goes on along the minus strand of OU611920.1, from coordinate 1,677,619 downwards.
CTCTAAAAACACGTGGTCCCGAAAAACACGTGGTAGTAAATAATATTGCAAAAATAGTTCGGGGCTTTATGAAATCATGCGATTTTCATGATTTTCGACTTATAGGCAAGGAAAGGACAGGGGAAAATGATTCAACGATCGATGATTTACAATTTCAAGGGATATTTATTCAAGAATGCGCCAATTTACTATAATAATACATGTTTATTGCATAAATGATCTTATTATTACACGGATATTTGCAGTGTTGCGAGGCACTGATTACATTGTTAATGAAATAACTAATTCAATTACCCAATACTTTGGTAATGTGTAATTGAACTCGATTCAATTGGTAAAAGTAATTATAATGTAAAGTAATTTAAAGTAATTATAGAGTAAGAGTAATTATAAAGTTATTTGAAGGTAATGAATTTGATTCAATTACACATTGCTTTGGTGATGTGTAATTGAATCAAGTCATTACCAAAGTAGTGTGTAATCAGATGAAAATCCAATTACACATTACGAAAGTATAGAGTATTTACGAAAAATTTCATTACAATTTTCACAACACTGAATATTTGATTGGAAAAATTGTAGATGTGATCGTAATACGTATAATATATTACGTATATCACTGGAAAGTACATAATTGACACTTTCCCAGTTTGTAAATTAGCTAGAACTATAATTAGGCTACACTAAGACTATCATTATACATACTTTAAACTAATCGTTATATACATACGAAGGTATATTTTACAGAATGTCAGGTACAATGTTTGAAGCATGTAATTTCTATATTGGTCTAGTCAAGAACAGCGGGCTGTTTAATTTTATTTTTCGGACGGTCGATTTACGAATAGAGAACAGTCATTTTTTCCTCATCGTTTTCGCTAACAATAACACTTTAACAGCATAATCGGGCTAAGTTAATAATAGAATAATTCATTACTTTATAAATATAGTTGTTCTTGAAAGATACTAATGAGACTCTTCAATTCATGGATTTCTAGATTATCTTCTCTCTATTCATAAAAGACAATTTTACAAAGGAGTGAAGTATACTTCACGAACGTACATCGTAATGATCTATTATGCGTTCTTACCTGCATAGATACCCCGAATATTTCATACGGTAATGGCTAATCCAACTATCCCAATCTCTACTACTTTTCCATTCCAAATATAACGAATTTAAACAAAAAGGAAACATATAGACCTTCTGGTCGGTACCCAGGGGCTGAATACAGGGGAAAATTCTCACTTGTCACAGGAGCCTGACGCGTCACACATCTTAACTTGTCAACGCCACGAGGGTGACTGAACTTCGGGACATCAGCTGTGTTGGATTATCGTCGAGCAGCGTGAAGTTCGCCGTTGTCGTAGGTCAGTGTTTACGACAGTAGTGCCACCTCACCAAAAACTACAGACCCATGAAAGCCAACAGCACAGAATGATCCCATCTAATAAGGCGTATGGCTGTATTGCTAGAGTATTACGTCTTGTCTTCTAGATGAATCAATTGATTATACACGAATCCAATTTCTAAAAGATAACAAAACAAAAAAAAGAATATAAATTTCTTTGACTTTTGTAGTTATCACAGCAACGAATCTGTCAAAAATTATACTACAATTGTTCGTTGCGTTTACCGATTTTTTTCTTTTATGTATATAATAGTTATACAAATATAATTTTTTTTTTTATCATCCAACAAATCTGATCACCAATTATCAATATGTCTGTAAGTCTGTTACCAGCCGATATAATATTAATAAATTATTGCATTAGTTATACCGAGTATAGATGACGAGTTTTGTTCCCTAACCTTAACCTAATCTAACCTAATATAATATAATATAATATAACATATTTAATTTATCGTAATTATTTGAATATTATTTTTATTTTCAATGTCTGAAAGAGACTTGGCATCTAAAATTTTAATAATTTTCTGTTTGCTGTAGTTTAAAAATTTGGATAATCGTCAAAAAAGAATTTCTTCCGACTACGGTGAGAAGAATACATTTGAAGCCGAATGGTTTGACTCTGTTGCTTCGGTATTACGGAAATTTATTCTTTATTATTATCCGGCTGACAACACTTTGGAATTAGTGAGTAAAGAATGAAGAACCTATAATCTAAAATCTATGTTATTTGTTCCTAACAAATTAAGAAAAACAATTGAATAAATGAAAAACTATAAATTTTTTCAGTACGATATTAAAACGAAAAAAATATTTCTGCGCAGAACTAAATGCGAAGGTATCGAAGCTGAATGTTTATACGTCGGGGGAATGGTAAACATATTTTCAAGATGTATTAAGATAACGGGATTTGCGGACAATGCAACAAAGGCTAAGCTGTCCACCAGAATGGAAAGGTAATTGATTTTCACATAAATTAAATGAAATAAAATAAATAATAAAATTAAAATGTTTTTTATTTTCTCTAATTATTTTGCAAAATAAAATAAATCGTAGGACATTCGCGATGATTAAACCCGATGTGATGGATAAAATGGGTGAAATTTTAACAAGGATAACAAGAAACAATTTTCACATTGGAAATATTAAAATGGTTCATCTGACGCGCGAAGAAGCTGAGGAATTTTATATCCAGCATAAAGGACAGAGCCATTTGCCGTGAGAAATAATAAACTGTTACTAAAATGACTAATAATGCTCGATTTCTATTCACACATAAGTAAACACGATGGATTTTTACAGATTATTATTAAAGTACATCACATCAGGCCCCGTTCTGGCTCTTGAATTAATTGGAGAACAAGGAATAGAGAAATGGCGAGAATTAATGGGGCCAAAAGATTGCTCCGAGGCTCGAGAACAGGCTCAAAACTCGGTCCGAGCTTGTTATGGGAAAGACAATTATTATAACGCTGTACACGGCCCGGATTCTGCGGATAATGCAGCTAGGGTGTGTTTGAGATTTTCGAGTAATCTATTTAGACGAACAAGTACAAAATTCTGATATAGGGATACTCGCAATTTACTAATTAATTATTAATAAATAATAACTAAGCCTTGAATTCTAATGAACTTTCATTTCACAGGAGTTAAGCTACTTCTTTCCTGATACAAAAGGCAGAAATAAGAGCCCCAAGAACACTGCTAACTTTAAAGACTGCACATGCTGTGTAATAAAGCCCCACGCCGTACAATCCAGACTTGTCGGTCGGTATTTGTTTTTGAATTATTCATTCCAAAAGAATATACGAAGGTTAATGATGTCTATAATTTATGATCCATTATTATACCGCAGGTTACATAATAGACGATATTCAGAAGGCTGGCTTTACCATATCGGCGATACAACAGTTTTACGTCGATCCAACAAATGTGGAAGAATTCCTAGAGGTTTACAAAGGTGTCTTGCCGGACTACGGGGTAAGGCTGTATCTCCAAATTTCATAAAAGTTAACAATTATAGCTATACCTCTCTCAAAAGGTAAATTCAATTGATTATCTCCCCAATTCCTCAGGCAATGGTAACTGAAATGCAGTCTGGAGCATGCGTCGCAATGGAAATCACTCACAAGGAAAGCAGCAAAGATGTGCCAACCGAATTCAGGAAGTTTTGTGGGCCCATGGATCCAGTAAGTCATCGAAGGGATCCTAGAACACAATAATATCATAATTATTATCATCTGTTCATCAGTCAATACAAAATGATTATCTAATCACTCAGATTAGTAGCTAAATGTGAAATAATGAGGATCTGAGTTTCGATAAAATCACATATAGATATTTTCGATATTGGAGTCAATTTTCGAGTATCTAATTATCTCCCAGCCTTATTTCTGGACTTTAAATTAATACTAATTGATTCTATGAATTTTTGTAACAGGATATAGCGCGGCAGCTACGACCAGAAACGTTAAGAGCAAAGTATGGGAGAACCAAGGTTCAGAATGCTGTACACTGTTCTGATTTGCCTGAGGACGGATTATTAGAGGTAAAATTTTTGCGTTTTCGCTTCGAGCCTAAATCGCCTAAATGTCCAGAACCTTGAAGACACAATTACTTTGTCATTTGATGTAATAACGTGAGAAAAACTGGAGTTGCTTTTAGTCAAAGAAAAAAAAAAAAAAAAGAAGTAAACCTCGTTTCACGTTTCCCACATTTTTTTCATACCCCTAATTCCATATATGCTAAAGTAATATATACAAATAAATGTATGTTTTTTTTTTTCCTTTTCACAGGTAGAATATTTCTTCAAGATCTTAGCTGAGAGCTGAGAGGTGAAAAAAAGAAATTGAAATATTGAAATATCACAATTTTTGTATTCTACAATTATAAACTATTATATTACTTTATTTTGTTATATAAAATAAACATTTGCCATACTTAATATAATTGTCTTGTAATATTTATTTTACCCAATTTGCAAATATCCTTCTCATATTTTGTCGGCATATAAATATTCCGCAAATTGTTTGAACAATTATCGTTAAAGAAATGACCGTTTACCAAACGATATACTGTACGTTTGCGTTTGTACTGCATTGACGATAACTTTATCTTACGAAATACAAATCATATATCTTCGAGGTCGGTAATTAAAGACGCAACTTCCATCAGCTACAAGAAGAAGCGAAGCGGGAAGAATATCCATGGTAATAATACTATATTACACAGACTGAAATGGAGAAAACTTGTTCTTTTATTTTTTCGAAATAAAAAACAAACAAAAAATTTAAGAAAAAAAAATATATAAAAATAAAAAAAAACTGATTACGGTTCTTAGACACGGTTTCAATATTATTAGCAAAAGTTCAGGACCTCGTTAATGGTAAAAAAAAAAAAAAAAAATTATAATTTTCAGGATGAATGAGTTATTATTATTATCATTTGGTTCTTTTCTTTTCTTTCATATCATATTTGCGAGGGGAAAAAAAAAAAAAAAAAAACTATCTGTGGTAATACAATAATCCTGGGAATCCCAATGCCGTTGTAGTATTCGTATATATATTAGATATCTAACAATTATTTCGATCAGCCTTCGTTTTCTTGTGCTAATATACAAGAACGTAAATCTATGCGAGTTTCACCTCGTACATTTCCTGCGATTTTAAAAAAACAATTATCTATTATAATAAACTGCACAAAGAGACAAATATGCTCTTATATCTCTTCCGCCTAAAAGCAAAACTAATTATTTCAATATCCATATTACACCGATGTAGTTGTAGTAGTACGTATGTTACTTTTAATTTGATTATAAATAGTGTGAGGTAAGTGATTATTATCTGCGAGTTTAACTTTTCACAATAATTACATAGTCTATTATTTTTATTAAAGAATTTTTACTTTTAATCGTCGATGTATAATCAATCAATCGATATTTCAAGATCACGATCAAGAACGTTACAACGTAGAATGTGACGAAAATAATTCCTCTACTTATATCTCAGATTTCGTTCATTAAAAAATAAAAAATAAAAATAAAAAACTAAATAAAACGAATGTAAATGTGAATGTAAATGATAAATGAATATCCATGGATGAAGATTTGAAACAGGATCTTGAAAACTTGTGTGGAAAGGAAAAAAAAAAATTTATAGGGGGAATAATAAATTAATAATAAATAATCGCATGACTACGATTGTATGAATTCGCGTTGAAAATTTGATTTTCTTGGCCCTTTTCAATCCGCGATTTGAAATTGTAAAATATTAATTAAGTTATTAGATAAAATCCGCGATTTTATAATAATAGGAAATCTATGATTTAACGGTATTACAATTTGATACTAGATTGCATTGGGAAAAAAATTGTACGAACTAGTTTCACGTGTCCTAGATATTGTCGGAGCTAACATAAACGCGTATAGTCCTATACTAAGAGAGAGGAGATTCACGATTGAAAAATCTGAGCTATTGATTTTGCTATTGCTGTTATAATACACGGTCATATTTCAAAACGACAAATATCGAATAATGGTATAACAAGATGTACTACAAAGAAAGTGAATCACTTTATGATAATCGGTATCGTATAACCGATTCTCAACTAAAAGGTTCAATTTTCAAAAACTACGCAGGTATAAGTATCTATGTATACATATAGGTATTAGTATATTACCGCTAATTTTACCTAATGGAAATTTTACCCCGACTCAATAGCTATTATATTTGTTTTCGAATAACAAATTTCTGCGCAAAACTTGCTGTCTTTAAGTTAAAAAATGCAAATCTGTTGTTTTCGTTTATTAATAAAACTGTTTAAAAAACTATCATTCAAGTTAAAAATTATGCGAGAATGTAAGTAATCAAACCAGTTTCTTTATTATAAATAACGTAAAAGCTGAGAAAAACAGATAAGTTTCATTTCGAGATCAGTTTTCTATTTTTTCTTTCGGATTTTAAGCGAGAAGTAAAATGCCAAGTTTGAATCGGAATATTTTTCAAAAAATGTAAAACCTTATTTTGATGTAGATGAATTTTAACGTAGAAATACATATCGATGCATAAAATCTATACCGTTTATTAATAATTGGCGCGTTCATGCAGCCCAAAATTATTTTTGGTAATTAGAAAATAATTTATGACGTGACAGGATAATACTCCGTCCATAAGCCCATGATCCATGAGCCATGAGCCATAAGCCAGAAGCATAAGAAGTTGCAATAGAGAATTCAGTCGCGCGGCTGGCATCGTAGTGTTCAGACCCCCCTATGCGCAATTTATGCGTAATTTATAATATCGCCGAAATATTGTTATTGGTATTTTGTGTATGACTATTATCCCTCAAGAAATATATACATATTTATATAATATATATAAATACATACATATACATATAAAATTCGTAATGTCGATATTTCTTCGATTCCTTATTCCCGCCGTTCGATATTTGAAATCGTTAAACTGCGGCAGCCGCGCGTAAATATAATAAATTATATATTTGACGATTAATGTAAATCTGTGAGAGTGATAATATCAAGTGTGACCGTGGATTACTTATCGTATAGTAGGTAAATAGAAAAAAAAAAGAAAAAATAACGGTAAGTAATTTGATTCGCGTTTAAATTATACATGTTAATCGAATCGCGAAAATCTACTATCGCAAATTAATATCAATGATATAACGGAAGCAAATTTTTTTTTTCTCATTTCTATTTTTAACAATTTGACTAAAATATAATGATCGTAAAACGGTTTTCGTCAATTTAATACAGGAGAAAATCGCTGAGCTGATGAATACCGGTAACGAACTATATTGACCTAAATTTTCGTCGCGGTCCTCGGTGTCGAAATAAACCGTATGATTTTTAACTCGCTTATTATAGGTAGGTACATACACAAATAGGTATAAGATTATATATTACGTTGTTTTTCATTTTCAAAAGAAATAACTGTTCGAAAGTATAATTCCAAAAAATGACTACATTCGAAAGTGAGTAATGACCCCGTGTGTAACTATAATTAATGAATAAAAATAGAATCCAAGATTTTGACGAGATAAAAGAATTGAAAAAAAAAAAAAATTTATCTATACATGGCTAGTAATTTTGTGTAATAAATCAGCACGTGCCACGCTATACGTATAAAAAAGGATTCGCGTATTGTAAACGAATAAAAATTGAAGATAAAAAAAAAAAAAAAAAATTTTAGCGTGACGAAAAATAAAAATTTCCTTACCGCAAATTTAACAGAGCTGGCTTTCACTCGTTTATCTAATACAATTATGCATAGATCTATATATGTATAGTATGTGCACACTTTTATACCTATTATTGCGAGGCTTAGAAATTTCGATAATTTATTCGCGGTTTGATCCCGCGGTATTATTAGGACTTGTGTCATAAGAATAGCTTCATATAATAATATCAATATTTTGAATGCATGAATCGATATAAAGGATGCATTATGATTGAGATATTTTTTTTTCTATCAATTAGGTAAATGAAATATCAATTTTATCTAAAACTGATAATTTTGTGACGTTTTTTTTCTTCTTCTTCTAATTTAATATCGCGAATTATCAAGATCTTGAATAAGCAATAGAATATAATAGCTAGTGCAGTAAAATTACATTGCATTCATTGCATAGGATTGCAAAATGTTGCAATAGAATAAGAATAAAAGGGAAAAAGAAAGAAAAATGAAGAAAAAGTGGTAAAGAAAAAAAAGAAGAAAAAAAAAAGTGTGGAGAATAATGTAAAAGAGAAAGGAAATTGGCCTGGTGATAATACTATATAAGACTCTAAATAAACCAGCTGAAGCATTCATTATTACAGGTATTAGAGAATTATGAACAAAATTTGAAGAAAAAAATAAAATAAAAATTCAAATAAAAAATAATAGCAGCGAAAGACTAGGCAAGTAGGTAGGTAGGTAGGTAATATCTTAAAACATAGTAATAGAAGTAAATGAAATCTTAACACCAGCTGTATATATAGAAGAGTTGCGTATTAATTGCGCAAACGATTTTCAACTAGGTACGAAACAATAATTATATCACGACTAGTTTTTAGGGTATAACAGTTAATAATTATTGACTGGGTTAGTAATAAAAATTAAAAAATTAAAAATTAAAATTGTTTGATAATGCAGTTTGTTAAATTGAAAAAAAAAAAAAAATTCCTAAACGTTTTTACTACATGGGTATAATATATATGTAATAAACTTAGGTCGAGTTGTATCTTTAATTCAAGAAACACGGACTATATTAAATACATATAGCCAATAGAGAAGAGAGAAAAAGAGAATATGAAATTCTTCTAGGATATCGTTCTGTTCAAATAAACTAATCCTAAGTTTGCGATCAAAATTAACATCAATCATAGCCTGAGGTGTTCGGATATTCCAAGACGTCATTATTCATTCGCGAATCAACATAACGTCAATTGGTTGTATACATATGTAATATAGAGATAGTACATTCGAATATATATGTATATATATATATAAAAGCATATGAGAAAATGATGTATGTCAAAAATGATCTCAAAACTTGATCGTATAAGTATATATGAACATTGTGAATAATAAAATATTAATTGCGAATACAGACAGCTGTTGATGGTCAATCTCTGGATGTATATATTCCTTTTTTTTTTTTTTTTTTCTTTTCTTTTCTTTGCTAAATGAAAAAAGAACTAACTGAATGAAAATTGAGGTCAAATCTGATAGATCTCGCGAAAGAATTCGTATTGGAAGAGAGAGAGAGAGAGAGAGAAAAATAATAATAATAATAATTATTATAATAATTGTATACACGCACAATGCGGGGCTATGTAAATGATAAATATTCAATTATCGAATACTGTCTAGTAGTTACTTAATTTTTACGTAAATAATATTTCGGCTATCGCCGACATCTCCTATCTGTAGATACATATATATATATAGATATATGTTAAATATACATATGTATAAGTTATATTTCGTAGATATGTCATAGCCTGAGGATACAAGGATTCGCTCACTACATTACTATATACTATATTACACTACTCAGCGTCCTTCTGTTAATTGCAATATTGACTAATATATCGATGGATCCATAGAGATGAGAAAAAATCCCCGAAACGTCTCATAATTCATTTATTTATATATATATATATATAAAAATACAAAAATCTACGGATTCAATAGAACAATTTTTATATAGACACATAGGGTATCGAACCGATCAGATTTAAATTATCATCGAACTTTTTTTGCGACTTTTTTTTTTCTTTTTAAACTTGTTTATAATTATTGACGAATAACGGCCTATGTTGTACCGGTACGATGGACCGATCGATCATTATTCTCTTTACATATATAGGTATATACTTTTATTACGCTGGACCATAATTTCTTTGATAAAACCGTTCCGTTCGTTAGTATATAATTGATCATTTTACTCCTACGACTAAACGATCGTATAATTATTGACTTATTTTTGCATAATTTATATTTACGAATCGAATAATCTGCCCGGCGATAATCCATCTCGAAAATTTCAACCCTTTTACATATATATATATTTTTTGAATTGAATAAAAAATGAGAGAGAAAATGAAAAAAACAGAAAATAAAGTTCTGTTCGTTTTTTTTTCGCCAGATATTAGAAATAATTGTATTATAAATTGATAAATCTATTGTTTATTCGTTATTTAATAATAACAAATTCAGGTATCGTATTGTTATTTAACTTTGTGGTCTCTAGGCGCGTTAAGTGCGTCGCCAATAGGCGCCGCAAATATCCGTCAAATGACGAACGAGACAAACGTAACCGGATAAAATGAATAATTGGGCCCAATGACTCTGTTGCGCGGGCTAGCTGGTAGACCGTTGTACGGTACGTTAGAACGTCGGTACCAACTACGAGCATTGCTTTATTGAAACATCGGATGATTTTTATTTATATTTCATTTTTTTTTTTCTTTCTTTTTTTTTCTTCTCTCTTACGTTTCTAATCGAAACGCTAATCCTCACCTATTCCCATAAAATGAATAAAGATTAATGAACGAGTGAACTGCGAAATTGGCAAAAATTATTTTACCGCGGATGTTTCCTGTTTTTATTTATTAACGAATACTCGATTTTGAGAAAAAAAAAAAAAAAAAGAGAGAGAGAGAAAGGGGGGGCTGCTCATTCCGTAACCTTATTTCCAAGGAGGTGAAGGCAATCTGTAGGTATGGGTAATGGATATGAGTTGCGTACGTATATGAGCTCGAATAACATCGCTATGAAATTAGCGAAGAACCGCGCGAAATAGCGATGAATTATGATAATATTAGCTGTTAAATTTAAGATAAATGTGAAACTTTCAAAGTTCGTTGTCTAAGAATAAATAATCTAAACAAGAAACAAAAAAAAAAAAGGAGGTAATTATTGGCTGACTACGAGATCAATAAAAAAAGGATTCAAAAAATATGAATATTCATTTTTGATTCGATTTTTTTGTTTAATATCATTCAACGACAGACATATCAGCTATACGAAATTAAGTAATTAAAAAAGTAATTAATACTACATTACAAAACCAAAACTGTGTATCATTTTATTTTTTGAATTTTAATTCTTATATGTATATCGAATTTTGGTTTCTATCTTAGACAGTGATTAGGTGAATTAATTAATTATTTATTATACATGTCGATTAATATACCGAGAGATGAGGAAAACTTCCGAGACTGATTCTGATGTATGAAATTACTTCAAGCTTTATCATGGAATCTAAGAAAGGCGGTAGTCGATTCTTAAATAACGATAAAACTTTGCAAGGTGTTTTTTCTCAAGGTTTACGATGCAAAGAATACCTTTTCAGATGCTAAGCTAACTGACACGACGTGATAGCAAGATTCTTGATCAAATGGATTAGAGAGAATAGGTCAGACATGTGATTTTTATTATTCGTCTAACGTATAGAGGAAATACCAAAGTTTATTTATAATCAATGAAAAACATTACTTATTCTTATAGTAGGGGGAAATATTCGAAATACGTGAAATGGGAATCAAGACCAATAAAATTTATATAAAGTGAAATACTTTTAAATTACTGAATTGAAAATTCATATCCGTAATGAAATTTCTCATGTCTACGTAATAATTATGCTCGATATGAGTTTAGTATGCAATACAGGTAATTCAACTCGTAAAAAATAATAACAAAGCAAAAATTGTTCGAAATTTCATATTATTTTGTGGTCGATGAAAAAGTATACATATATATAAGATATATGTATAGTAATGTATATGAAACAAAACTCCAACAGAGTGATAGATATTTGGAAAACATAATGAGAACCGTGCCATTGTGATATCGATGTCTCGTAACAACAGCGAATTGAAAGATGAATCATATAATATACGACAAAGGATGTGTTAAAGCAAACGTTTCATATTCCCGGATTAAACCATTGATATTATTATACTTATCCGAGGTATAAAAGATTTGGTTATCAATTAGAAAAATAGAAAAAAGAATTCTTTTTGAAATTTATTATAAGCTCGAAATTTATTATCAAAAATTCACCTTTTTCACATATTATACTAACGATAATGATTATCGTCTAAATAACACGCGAAAAATTGCAGATATATATACCGTATAGTCGATATACCACACGCGAATCACCACGTGCTTGCATAACTTGTTTGGCATTAAATAAAATACCTCACATCGAGGACTTAGCTCAATGACGTAAGTTAAAGCTTACTAAAGATTTTTTTTTTTTTGTTTCTTTTTTCTATTCTTTCCTTTTCGTTTCTTTTTTTTTTTGTTGCGTCGACTTCCTAGTCGCATCTATATGATACAGGACCTAATCATCGATCACAGTCAGCTATATAGCATTGAAAATAATATAAAACAAAAATTTACATATAAGAATTCACACATAGGAAATCATGAATACTTATATTATCTAAGACAAGTGAAAGAATTTGAGAAATTGACGAAAGAAAGAAAAAGAAAAAGAAGAAAAAATAAATGATGTGATTTGGCGACATTGAAAATCGCAAGTATAAATATATAGTTACATGTGTTATCGCCTCGTAATCGTGTATACATATGTGTATATAGTCGATAAATCTAAAATCGTGTATATTTCGAGGCGCGTTTGTTGTGTAAAGATGAATGGTTTAAATTACGATCACGAATCTATAGGTATATATATATATTTATATGTATGTAAAGTATATAGTTTACCAGGGGCATTGGGTTGTAGAAAGCCATTGATGTCTGGGTCATTGAAAAAAGAATAAAATAAAAAAAAAATAAAATAAAAAAAAAAAAAATCGTGACAAAACTAGCGTGTCCTCTAACTAACTATAAACCTGAGCCATAGTCTGTGCACAAGCTGAAGCGACAGGAAATATATATGATGCGAATTACAGAGTCGAGCGCGGTCGTCCTCGCGGAATATATTTTATTTTCTTATAATTATTGCTCAACTCTTTGAGCCCCATGTAACAATGAAATACATATATATATATATATCTATATATACTACGCGAAGGATGGTTTCCGTTACGGAATAATAATGTTCAAAAATTAAGTTAAAGTTCAAAAATTAAAATTCAACATTCAACGACGTTGAAGTTACATTTTTTTATTTCATTTTTTCATAATAGGTATAAGAAAAAAAAAAACGGAGTTAGGGTTTATTCTAATTTATTAATTTATTATATATGTTTATCACGGCGGCCATTGACCTAATGTATCTATCTCGACGCTTTTTCACGCCTGACTAAGGAAGTTTTGATTATAACACAATCAGCAAATTAAACACGAAGAAGAAGAAGAAGAAGAATGAGTATAGAATTTTGTCTCGAGGTCGAATAATTATCACCGTTTACTATATATATATATATATATATGTCTATCTTAATACACACGTAACCTACGTAAAACTTACTACATATCCTACGCAATTTAGCGACGTGGAATTTTGTTTTCGTTCATATAATTACGTGAATTTTCTACAATGGAATCGTAATTGTAGACGAATTAATTTCCGTATAAATAATTAGCAAAAACCAAAACCAAAAATAAAGAAAAAAAAAGTATACTTTGAATTTCCCGTATTTTATTTAATTATATATTCCTTTGGTTTTTCAGAACAGAAATTGTTACGATGACGTAGCTGCGACTCTATAAGGACTCGAAACGAGGGTTCATACAATTTAGAAATTAATTTCTTCCTTCAATTTGAATTTCTCTTTTTTTTGTTTCTTAATTTAAAAAAAACTAAATTTAAAAAATAAGAAAAAACAACAACAACAACGAAGATGATGCTGTTAAAAAGTTTCTTCAGACGGATAATCAAGGATTTTAAACACAAGGAACTGCTTCCATTGAAGCTGCTATTTTTCGTTCAAGCCTCAAGTAAGTATGATGGTACCAGTTATTTGAAAGGATATTTTTCGAATTTATAGAAAAAAAAAAAAAAAAAAACGTTAATCCAACACGCGATCTATGGATTATAAACCCACACAAATTACTCATATAAGAATCATATCATTTTTTATTTTTTTTTTTGCCAAGACAATAATCAAGCCCGTTATATTTTTCTCGTATAAATATTCGCGAAAAATGATTATCAATCTTCTTTAGTTGGCGAAATAAAACAAGGTAGAAGAAAAAAGAAAAAAAAAAATTTAGACGTAAGCATAGCCTCAGGCTAATAATCAAACATCAATTAACTTACTCAGAATCTTAAAACCGAAGTGTATTACAAAGAAAAAGTGATATACCTCGTATTATATTGTCGAATAATTTGATACGCGTAACTCTTGCCCTAATTTTCTATTCTACAAATTGAAAATTCAAATGCGTATTAGGTAAAGATTAATTATTAATCAATAATTAACTAAGAATTATCTATTTGTCGAATTTTTTCATAGCACTATTCGTCCTGTATCCGTACCTAACAATCCACATGCGAGAACTGGGAATAAATGTAGAAGAAACTGCGATAATGAGTGCCGTGACTCCTGTGGTAGCAATAATCATGCCACCCTTAGCCGGAATGATAGCTGATCGAATTGGTAATTTTAAGGTAAAAAAAAAATAAATAAAACAAGTCTTTAAATCCTATGAAAATATTTGATAAAGAAAGTTTCAATCAATATCTAAGGTTCAATTAATTATTCCTCAATTCCAGATCTTACTTTCGCTATTTTCATCCCTTGGAGGTGCTGCATCCCTGCTTTTACTTCTTGTACCTGTCGGACGAGTGACTGTCAAATTTCCTGACAGAGTGGTAATGGACTTGGGGTGTCCTGGGTCAAATGGTGACCTTATTTATACCATGAGTCAAACGCACCCTTGCGAAACTAGTCTTAAACCGGAAGTAGAAACCCGATTAGAAAGTTGCGGGTAAGTGTTAGAAAATTTATTCTTATTTCTTTCTTTCGAATTTCTGACATTATTCTCACGAAGCATTAATTTTTTTTCTTTCATAATAAATTTCAGATACATTTGTCACGTCGATTTGCATAACGATACCGAAGTCCAGGCTATATTATCAGCGAGAGGTTACACGGTCAGACACCACGATCTTAATTCGGGTGTGACCATCCCTTACAAATATACAATATCGAAATCTGAATTACCTCAGGTCAGTGTCAAATCGGAAATGAGTACATATGGAGGGTTGCGAAGAGATTAATGACAATGAGTTTCTTTCATTTACTTATTATTCTTCAAGTATCTTATTATGGTTTCATATCTTTATGACATTCGTTATTATCACCTCATAATATTTTTAAATAACTATATTCCAACGCGCGAATGATGATATTAATATGCAACGTAACGATATGATATAGAGAATTATTAACGAGTAAGAAAACAATTAATAATATCGTCAATCTGTATTCAGAGTTCGTAATAATATCAATTATATTACTAATAAACGTATGAATGTTTTATTATTTTTCTTCTTACTCCGTTTTTAATTTTATTCCATTTTATGCTTAGGTTGAACGACTCGTATAATAATTAATGAGAAATATTATTATCATTATTATATTATAGTACTCTTTGAGAATGAAATATGAAATCTTTATAAATAATTAATTCAAAGTCATTTTCAGACTGTCAAAAGTATGCCGGACACTGACGTAAGAGAACATCGTCTATTGTTTAATAATGAATTCTACAAGACCTCGATAAGACAACTTTCAAAGAGTACTTATTTCTTTCCGACAAGTCAATTGTACGAATTTTCATGCACGGAATCAAACGCGACGTTTAATCAGACGCGCTGTACCTTCGGACAATTTGGACTTCCGGTAAGCTAAATTTTAATCAACTAATTATAGCTTTAATTCCATGAATTTATTTTTCACTATACCTAATCGAGTTTAGATTCTATATTGTCGAAAAGAAATGTAATGTAATTCGTTTATTTTATTTTTGATTTTTATTATTAATATATTATTATTGCTAAATTTAATTCAACAGGGAAACAAGAGCAACGATATAAATTACCACGATTATAAATCAACGTTAAATCTTTTGGACGCAACTGATATCGACGTATTAGAAGATAAACGTAGATATATGGCAGACGCGATATCATGGACCGGAAGTTCTTTTCAAAAATTAAATTGCATTAACCCAGACCGGAAGGAACATAAAATAGCTTTAACCGTACCTCTGGTAAATTACACAGCTGGTAATAACGAGGTGTATAAATCATTGTTCATAGAAGGTTGTAGCAAAAGGTGTGTCGTCACAGCACCAAGAAAAGAAGTATGTTCAAACACAGAAACCCAGATCGAATATGACATACGATTAACATTTTGGCTCTACCTTGTTATCAGGGTTTTCATCGGTCAGTATTAATTATATTGATTGGCAATTTCTTTTTTTTTTTTTATCGAATTTCTAATTACAACAAAATATAATTATTTTTTTTCAAGGCATGATCGGTGGCACTGCTTTCGCAATGTTTGAAGGAGCTGTTATCGCGATATTGCGAGAACAAAAAGCTGATTACGGTTTGCAAAGGATATACGGAAGTATTGGCGGAATGATATCCTCACCATTGTCAGGACTTTTAATTGATTACGCAAGTCAAGGAAAAGGATACACAGATTTCAGGTATGAATTTAAAAGATCCAATTAAATTTCATCCCTTTAACGATTTTACATAATAAATACAAAATTTATTTATAAAAGAAAAATATTCATTTCAGACCGGCTTTCTACCTTTACGCAGGTCTAAAGATCGCCTCAGGTGTTTTAATGCTTTCTATAAACCTCGAGTTTAAATCACCTGCGACAAATGTGGTCAGCGATGTAGTAGGGGTTTTAAAAAACATCGAAATAGTAGCTCTATTTATCGCCTGCTTTGTTTTAGGTGAGTATTTTGGATAGTTAATATCACAAAATTTGATAAAAAAAAAAAAAAAACGTTTAGCATTCAATTTTGTACATTTCTATCCGAATTTTTCGTTCTTTGATTCCGCCAGTTACCATTAATCGTATTTTTGTGAAACTCCGCGTTGAATACTGATCGCTAAAATCAATTGACCACTCATAGACACACACACACCCACACAGATACAATATTATATTATATTATACATCAAAGCTCGTCAGACGTTGAGTACGAATGTCGTCACGATTGGTGACAACAATAACCGGAAATTACGTAACTTTAATGCTGCACTTCCGTCTCGGTTTATCGCACAAATAAATCGGCTTTAGATTACAGTGCACACCTTCCTCCTTGATTCTATATAAAAATGAATGAAATTCTATTCAACTTTGACTAGATTTATTGAATTTAATTTAATTTAATTTAATTTCTTTTTTTTCCTTAGGTACTGCTTGGGGATACATAGAATCTTTCCTATTCTGGCTACTCCAGGACTTAGGAGGTTCGAGATCATTGATGGGAATCACAATCACTGTTGGAGGCATAGCCGGAATACCTCTTCTCGTTATGTCTGGACCAATTATAGAAAGAATAGGACACGCAAATGTTCTTTTCATAGGATTTGTATTCTACGCTCTGCGATTACTCGGTAATAATTGTTCTAATATTCTCGAAAATAATATTACATATCGATATTCACGATCTTTATAAAACTTCTAGGATATTCTTTAATCTACAATCCATGGATGTGTTTAATCTTCGAAGCTTTGGAATCGGTAACATCGTCCTTAAGCTTTACAGCGGCTGTTACTTACGCGGCTAAACTATCCACTACGACTACCGATAGTTCGATACAAGGACTTTTAGGGGGTCTTTACTACGGAGTTGGTAATTAACGAATGCTAAAAAAAAAGATAGTTAATAAATGAATGAATAAATTGTTTCATAAATTTGATTATTCATTTTTATCTCTAGGCAAAGGATCGGGAAGTCTTATCGGCGGTTATTTAATGAAGGCTGTCGGCACTCGTCCAACATACCAGATATTTTCGGCAATGACATTGATAACTGGTATAGTTTACTTTATGTTTAATGTATTGTATTTGAGAAAGCGTCCCCAAGTTGAGGGTAACGATATAGTAAAGAAAAAGCCAAAGAAAATTGTGAACAAGGAATTAGAGCAGGGAGTTTCAGTGGCGGATACTGACTTGACAGAAAAATCTGTCTATACAAACGACAAGATTTCATACGGAACGGAAAATAAGGGATATAATTCGAAAGAGGATAATGAAAAATCTGCGAAAAATTTAACACCCGAAACCGAGGCTAAGGAAATCGAGGCTATTAAAAATGCAAAAAATCTTGACAAGATAGAAAAGATCGACGACGTTGTAGTAGAACGAAAAGACACACCGGTAAAAGAAACAGAAACTAATAACGAAATTAAATTTAATACTAAAATTAACAACGGTCATTCGAATCCAAGCTTCGAAAGGGATTCAGTAAATGATCAAGGCACAGTTAAGTGCGATGTTACGATCGAAAAAGAACCCGAAGATAAAAAATAACGGATATCATTTAATTTGTAGAAAAAGAAAAAAAAAAAAAAACAAGGGAGGTAATACAAAAACTTTTATACGTATAATGTATAACAATGACCATTGAATGTGTGTGTAAAAGAAAAAAAAAAAAGAAAATTTATACAACGTACGATAACGAATTGTACAGTAATTTTTACTTATTATACCGTATAATACGATATCGATGAATATAGATGAATATATTTAATTATTTATATTTTTATTCTGTAGTATAATATGCTGTACGATATGTATTCAGATACAGATTTGCTGTTTTTTTTTTTTTTGTTTTCTTTCAACTACAGATGAACAAAAATTCATAAAATTATGTAAAAAACAACAACAATAATAATAATTGTTTATAGCTTGATATCGAATCGGTAATTTATAGGTAATAAAAATTTTCACGATGTTATATTACCTACATATACCTAGTATACATACATAATAGTGAGATTTTAGTTCAGGAAATATATAGTAACGCGATATACATATATACATATATATATATTTAGATTTAGATTTAGATCTAGACTTAGATTATTAGTTATAGTTTTAAAAAATAAGAACAAATGTAGATATGAAATGTTCATTTTTAAAATATCGATAATACGCAAATTTGTATAGAATATGATTTTTTTTTTTTTTTGAAGGATTCAAGATCTGTATAAGATATGAATAATTTTATCAGTATTTATAAGGCGATCGAACAATTGTTATACCTAATATTATAAGGAGTTTATGATCATCACTTGATATTGTTAATTAATAAACTATTTAAAAAAAATTCATTACGAAATTTGAACGAATTTTATTTCACAATCCTTCCTGCAGTATATTTATTCCGAAAATATGATAGTTTTATTTTATTTTATAAGTATATTATTACATGTATACCTAAAACGGTTTTATTTATACCTAACTTTACCGAATCTAAACTAGATCTACAATATTATACCCATCACGGTGGCCTTACTCGTTCTTAACGGTCTGTTACACTTTGTCAAAATAATTAACACCATTTTTCAAACATATTTGCCATCGTTTAACGCCTCGATATCATATAGCAGAATATATTTTGACATAAAGAGAAGCAAAATTTCGTTCATTAAATTTTCTATTCAAGTAAAAATGATTTAGGTATTCAATGAAAATATATACCTATATAGAAGAACCCCCTATTCGAATTATTTCGAATTTTTATTTTTTTCATTACGTAAATAAATGAAATTCTATAATTAAAACTAGATTCCCTTTTCTTTACACCTTCCTTGTTGATGGAAAAAATTATCAACCTTGATTTAAGCGACAAATTGATTTGATATTATATTATTGTGTGTGTGTTGATAGAATAAAACAGATATTTTGTCAGTTTGCAGTTAAATACGTATGAGACGTATGAGGAATACGTTAGGACAATAATATTCCAACTTACCACCTTCAGATACAGTTACGAGTCTATATATATGAGAGAATATGCCTCGTCTGCTCATTTACATGAAAAACCGTTGAGATGAGACGCCAGCTTCTCATCTTCGCCCTTACAATAGGGTTGGCGGTTTCGGCTCATTTACCGGAAATAACAAGTTACGCAAAAGTCACTAAAAATGGAGAAGAGGCGAATAAAAATCAAGGAGGACCCCTGAGCTGGCTAATCAAGTAAGATTTTAACCACTTTTCAAAATCCAGGAACAGAAAAATATCATTTCTAAATGTCATTCTCTAAACCCTCGCTAAACTTTATCGAAATATATTTTTCCAGCACACTCTCGGCGTCCAACAAAACCAAACATGAAATATCTGAGGGTAGGAGTAGCCAGGACATTAGTATCACAGTTTCTCCTGTCTACATACCACCTAGAATACCAGAACTCCATAAAGGAGAGGCTGTCGATTATCCAACAACAAAAAGGTGAGCGATAAACAATTAGGAAATTAATTTATTGAATTAGATCAATTTTATCCTGACTTTTAATCTCCTCTTCAGCTACTCTACCCTAGATCAAGAGATGGTCGCACGCCTGGACTCTCAAACTTCTAGAAAACAGGCCCAGGATAGATTTCATCCTCCAGCAATATTCGAGCACTCAATAGCGCACGGAAATGCTGGAAGATTGAAGCAAGTTTCAAGTCCATCTTCGTCTTCGTCCTCGTCTTCACCTTCTTCGTCAGGTCCTTCAGGACCTCCAACTGGTCCCTCGCAGGATTCAGGGCCAAGTATTTCTAATACAAGACCAGGATATTCATCCCCAGTATTTCCCGGAGGCTATGACTACAAATCCCCAAGTTATATGAACGCAAAACCGATGTCTATGGATAGTTTCTCTCAGCCAGATTCATTCCCAAAAGTAATAAGGACTAAATAATTATCTGGACTAGATAGGTATATGAATAGAAAATAAGTATTTGTAACAAATTTGACTGATTTTTTTCGTCACTCAACAGGCTCCTATCTCATTCGATTCTTCATCGATTTCATACGGACCATCACCAGACTCTTATTCTCCACCTGCAGACTACCCTGACCATGGAAGTGATCACGAACATTCCCACGATACTGAATTAAGCGACGAAATTCACGCATCTGATTATGGATCAAAACCAATTTACACTCCCCC
Organism: Tenthredo notha; assembly: GCA_914767705.2. Classification (NCBI taxonomy): domain Eukaryota; kingdom Metazoa; phylum Arthropoda; class Insecta; order Hymenoptera; family Tenthredinidae; genus Tenthredo; species Tenthredo notha. The sequence continues at coordinate 1,656,586 of OU611920.1, read as the reverse complement.
AAAATCAATCGAGTATGCGGGTCATTTTGACCATCCAGCATTCGTCGATGACCCGTACATCCATGATCACGATTTCCACCACGATATAATCTACGATCATTTACCTGACGACCATACAACACCGGCACCAGAAATGATGGATCAACGTTTAAGCAAGAAACCATACTCGTATTACTTCATCGGTAAAAAATTATGGTACATCCCTTTGTACTTTAGTATATACTTTATCGTTTACATTGCGGCTTTAATATTGAAAAGTATTTCAAGACACAAAATTAATTTGCCGGCAAGTTGGGCTGCCGCTGCTGGACATGAAAGAAGTATTAACGAAAGGGATGGTGGTCCAGGGTGGATTGATTTAACTGTTAAAGTTCTTGATGGTATTGAAACAGCGAGAAAAACATTTGTTAAAAAGTCGTAAGATTATTGTGTTTTTTTTTTACTTTTACCGATTTTTGATAAAACTCTCAAGAATAGAGTGAATGAATATGTTAGCTGATAGGAAGAAATTTAATCAACCGATTTTAGTCTCTCTCTCTCACTCTCTATCAGCTCTCTAACTCTATCTTTACAAAAGGTAGCCTTTTTGCGACTGATTCTTATACTGAAGAATATTTCGCAATTTGGCAGCACGCTGAGATAAGACAAATGCATAATTAGATATTAAGTTTAATCGTATATATTGTAAAAATCGATAATTATTAACATATTTAATTAAACCAATATATAATAATTATTGTGTCTTATATAACATGAATTAGAATTTCATTTTCTCCATCCCTCCCATATCCTACCTTTACTCAGCTCGAAAAATCAGAGCAAAAATATGAAAATCAATCTTTTAAAAATAAATCTGTATACTCAAAGAGGTCAGATTTTGATTTAACTGGTTCAATGATTTTTGTATAGAAAAAAAAACCTGGTTAAAAATCTAAACGGACAATATAGCCAAGATACGAGAGATGGTATGTGTTCGACTATCCATTTATGTTTTAAAAATTGGCTAGACGGTTTAGGCGACTTTGTATATCGTAATAGGAAAACACGTCATTCGAACTTCGGAGTATCGTTCAATTATCACTACTATTTAGAGTATTGTTCCAACGGGACTTGGCTCTGATCGCTAATCAGCTGTTACAACGTATCTCATACTTCGTACTCGTCGATATATGGAGCATCTAACTGGTCCTTGTCAAGTTAAATCTCTAAGTAAGCTACAAGAGCGGGTTCACAAGTCCGAGAATTAGTAATTGGTTGAACAAATGACCTAATAAAAAAATTAGGAGTTTAATTTTTTTTTATTTGACTCTGAAGATTTCTGCTTTGAAAAATCGTTATAAAACCGTTAGCCTAATTTGTTCGAAATTATTCAAGCATACAAATTTTTAGGTCTAACTTCGCGGTAGGATTCCAAAGTGTAAATTCTAGTACGAATTTCATGTTTTAAATATCGGTAAATAGAAAAATAAAAATTCAAAAATTTCCATGATTAACAATTTACACTTCGGAATTATGTCAGAATAAAAATGCACCTCGAAGAATTGATTGACGAATGAAAAGTTAATAAAATGAAAAAATATAGAAATAAAAATGAATAACTGAACGTGAAGGAATATATATGTGTGAATGAAAACGATTTGGGCTAACAAAAATGTAGAGCAGTACGACGTCTAACTACATGTTTGATCTTTTCATTTCATCCTCCATATTCTAAGCTTAATAAAATGCCACTGAACTAACGGGTAAAAATATTGTCAATTTGAATAGTTTTGATTTTTAATTTTTTTTTTTTTTTTCGAAAACACCAAACGAACAATTTACTCCCAGATTATAATTATTATCTCTGTTTATTTAACAACATTTTAAACACTGCACCACAATAAACGAGAAAACTTTCACTCTACCTTATTCGTAATACGCGAGATCTTAGAAACCCTTATTTTTGGTTCACTATATAATTGGTTGACTTTTTTGATTTTTGATTTTTGAAAGAAAGAAAAAAAATTTTGGCCTAGCCTCCTGTTCTTTAAAGAATATTTTAAAACCAAGCCAATAATATTCCTATATGAATAGTTATAACCACGAGGCCGTACTGGATTTGTAACAATTAGGATGTTTAACACCAATTGGTTATTTACCTAACGTTTCTTCTGATACAGTTACGAAGATGCGAGAGGCAAAGAGCATCTTCACCCTCAGGTATTCAGAAGCTCAGTTCGATCTAAGGTATCCCTCAGAGCGCGTCCCGTTCCCGAATAGGATCGTTAGAATATATTATATTATACCAAAAAACCTTATCGTTAGAAACAAGGTTCAATAAGAACCAAGCAAAGATATTTAACAGTGATATCATACAGGGAAAATGTAATTTCAATTAAACGAGTCACGATTCAAAATGCAATTTAAATAATTTTTCTAAATCAAGGGTGCTGCGATATTAATTTTTTTTTTTTTTGTCTTTTCTATAATTATTTTTTCATTCTTATTAGTTATTTCCTTTCATGAAAGTGTGAACAAGTGTCTCTATATAAATAAAACGACGAGTACGTGATTGAATCTTACCCAAACTACGATTTGATTTCTCGATCTAAAAATCTAGGTAATATTTTTGTTCAATTTTCATCTAATTTTTTTTTTTTTTTCGTACGATTTTTTTCAAATCGAATAACTCGAACCCCTAATAATTTTCAAGTCAAAATGAAAGCGAGATTTCTTCGCCAGTCTTTCATAATTCTGGCCTTTGCTTATCCTCTAATGGCTGACACCGATTCACAAGACATGGAAATCGAATCGATCACAGGAACTCGAGAACCGTATGAATACACGACAGAAACAGTTTCCGCAGTAGCTACGACTACCCAGTCTAACAGGTAAGAAAAAAAAATAAAAAAAATGGAAAACTTAAAAAACTGATAAAATATATTCTAGTCATTTCTATCACACAGACAATCGCGACGGTATAGACCTGCTGGTCACGAAAGAGGAGGCGACAATCACGACAATATGCAAAATTATCACGACATGGATCACGACACCATGGATCATGAAGATGAAAAAGGAATGGCTACTGGAAAAGGCGATTACTTCGGAGGCTATTATGATTTTTTAATAAACGAGGGTAGCTACAAATTTTGGGCGGTATTTCAGGTAAATTAAAAAAAAAAAAAAAAAAACATTTTGTTTGAATTTCTGCTGATTGATTTTTCATTTCAGCTCGGAACAGCAGCACTTTTGATATACAGTGGTTTTGCGGCATTGTATTACGCGAAAGTGAATCCAACAACGGACGACGATTACGAGGATTATTTTTTGCGAAGACGTCGTTCGTTGGATCGACCACCTCAGGAAAGAAGTTTTTTGGGACTTAGTCCTGAGACTTTTCAGAGAATATTGGATGCTATAGCTAGAGAATTTCACTGAATAAATATGTCAGATTTCAAAATCGGTATAAATTTTCTTATTAGTATATTATATATACATATAACTAATAAATTCAATTTTTCCCGAACATGTATTGTTCGTTCGTTATTGAAAAACAGCTAGTTTATGTAAAGCCGCGAGTTTAACTGCGTATGAGATAATAATATTATCTAGGATTTCATATTTTATAATTTATTAGTAAAATAATTAGAAATTCGATACGAAAATTAATCATAAATTAAAGAAGAAAATTTCACGATTCTAATATAAGCTGCGATTATCATTAATATTTTAAACAGCGATCATGAAACGTTAAATTTTCTCTATATATATACGAATTAGGAATGATTTTAATAAAAAGATTGTTCTTACTTTGAATGGGGGAAAAGAAAAAGAAAACAATATTAAAATTACCTATTATCATACAGAGATTATCATTTTTTTGTTAGAATTTTATTATCATAAGCATGTAGGTAATATACGAGCCTATACGTATAAATATAAATACGTAATAAATTTTATAAATTTTTTACGAATATAAAATTTGTGAAAACTGTAAATTCGAAGTATTCACAAAATTCTATTCTCTGTTTCAAATAAATATTAATACTAATAATTCCCAACAATTTTCACGAAAGTTCAAACGTTTGTTCATCCCTATACTAAATATATCGCCAAATAGTATTCAAAGAAATAAAAGAAAATCTATAATTGTAAAAAAAAAATGTCCACATCTCTCTTTATTACATATACCCAATATACCTATCAAATTCAAACATTATATCAAAAGTTATATAGAGTTTTTTCGCATTATTCTTATTTCTCGATTTTTCGCGAGTTCGGTTTGTCGATCTGTCTGTACGTCTGTCTTTCGCTCTTCCGCGACCACCGTGGTGCAACTCAATTACAGGTAATATTTTTCTCATTTCGTTTTCAGTTTTCTTGTTTTTATTATATTATTATTATTATTATTATTATTATTTCCTTTTTCTCCTTCATTTCGTTTTTAAACTCTGATCGAGTACTTATAGTGAGACATAGGTATATCCACACGTTAAAGAGAGGTGAAACCGCAAGGAGGGTGAAGGAGGAAGCCGCTAAATATTCAGCGGATTAAAAGGTAATAAAAAATGTTGAAAAATGCAGCCCGATAAATCAGAAGGGTCGCCCAAGTACAGCCTCTCGCGATGCATGGATTCAATGGCCAATATACCGAAGCTGAAGCCAGCCAAAGTTTCAGTTTCAGTTTCAGTTTCAGTTTCAGTTTCATTTTCATCTTTAGCTTGCAGCTTGCAGCTTAAACTCCGAATCGAAATATCCGTCCAAGAAACCCCTCGGAGGCAAATTTTCTTGTCGAATTAAAAAAACGGCTGTATAATACTGCAAACTGCATAAGAGTTAAACGCGCAAAATTATATGAACATATGAAGCGAATCTTTTCAAGATGTACCCGAACGAAGAGCTGGAGAAAAATCAGTACCCTGCTGCATTCCCTGAGTTCGACGTCTCGCTTTTATGTATATATATATATATATATATATATATATTTTATTTTTTATTTTTATATATAATATACATGTATGTACGTATGTGTTAGTATTGGTAGGAGACACCCCGGAATCGGGAGTGTGCGATTTAAGAAATATCCGATAAGCGGTAAGTATAGGGTACTGGAAAGTTGTTACGGGGATGCGCAAACCCTGGGGCACTGTTTTTTTTTTTTTTTTTTTTTTTATCGGAACTTAAAACTGCAGGTAAAACATAAAACTCGAAACTTGACACTGCGTACTGGACAAGATCAGAGAAGAGATATACACGCTATTTTCCCCATTATTATTATAACTATTATTATTATTATAATACAATTTACGCGATATATCATAAAATATGTTATACTATACCATCAGCTTCATTCATTTCCTTATCACGATTTTTGACGAAAAAAATCAAATTTTCAAGATCTCAGAGACAATTTTGTTGCACTACACTGTGTTTTGTCGAGAATAAGTCGCTTCTCGAATTAGGTATATAGGTATATAAAAATTTGCGCGAAGTATAAAGAAGAAGAAGAGTATGTGGGAATAGTATATAAAGGTGAGTCGGGGTGATTACGAGGGTTAAAAAAAGTTTGGTAGAATGCGAGTGGTATTCGGTAGGATTTCTTATCCCCATACCATCACACAGTGTAGTTATATGGAGCGACTTACTCTGAGGTTTAGAAGATTTTTAGTATAAGAGACGTATAAACACGCGAAGTTAGTATACACTGTGAGAAAAGAAGAAGAAGAAGAAGAAGATGAAGAAGAAGAAGAAGTGGGCGAATGCCTGCTGCACGAAGACAGCGAAAATAGCGAGTTGAAGCGAGTCGAGCCGGGGTAGAAATGGTGAACCGACAAATGCATCAAATCAGATATGAACTGCGGTTGAAAAATGCGCGTTTTTATCTTTCTCCGGATGGCTGGAGTTGGGAGCCTGGAGGAAGGATCAGTCTCTCAGTCTTTGATTGTCATTTGTTCGATCTTAAATAAATTTTTTGCAACTTCATCATTCTCCTCCGCATCACAGCGCGAGCTTATTACAAACTCTAATTTCGAGTTCGAGGAAGAAATTATATTATAATTGTACTAATCATCCGATAATTTCTATTATAAAATAGTTGGAGAATTATACCCCAACTGGATAAAAAGAGAAAATAAAACTGCTGAATCCAGGCAAAGAAAGAGAAAGAGAGAGAGAGAGAGAAACAGCTAAAACTGCATTCGCCCGAGGGTTAGAATCAATTTTGCAATTTTGTATAACCAAATTGGCGCACAGGTGTGTGACTAGTTATTTATTTATAAAACCGAGCCTAAGGCAGTGCAGTGGATAAATAATCATCGCCGTATATGATCTCCAAGTCGAGATTTACGGAACCGAATTTTATTTTTTTTTCCATCATTCTCTGTTCTTTCCTGATATCAAAAAAAAGTTACGCAATGAAATAGAAAAAAGAGAATAAAGGACGAAGAAAGAAACAAAAAAAAGACAAGTTTGGAGAAAAATAGTTCGTTAAAATGCAGGGTATGGGAGAAACGGTATGTATACGGTGAATACGTATAGGTATATATCAGCGTGGTACCTGAAGGTAATAACGTGAATTAGGTAGAGAAAAAAAAAAAAAAAAAAATAAAGACACGAAACTGAATAGGGGTTTTGAATTATTGTGAGAAAGAGATCTAGACACTGAGCTTTCATTCTTCTATTAAATTCTAAACTCTAAGTATAATGTGCATTGTGTATAGTCTTTATCATTTATATTATATATATATATATACCTCATAATTGAAACTCGGATATATATGAGTAAATATACATAGAATATAAATTCGTACAGGTATGAAACAAGTAGGTAGTATTAATGTTAATTTCTAGCCGTCTATCTATAGCCGCGGCAGTCTCGTTTATGCAAATTTTAATAATTGAAGAAAAAACCGTAATCTCATAATAGATATATATATATAGTATACAAGGGAACAATATTTCCCACCGTACGCACGCAATCCCAAGACGCGAGCAAACATTGCACAGCAATCTGCTAAAGAATCCCAATGTAACTTAGGTATATATCTAGTATATCCATATGCACTATGGGAACAAACACGTTCAAACTGCAGCATCAGTCAAGGTCTTTTATTCACTTACTTTTTTTTTTTTATAATATTATACTAATAAACTAGATACGACTATTATTATATTATTTCTAATATCATTACAATCAATCGAATCAAGTCAATTTTTTAAATTTGAAAAAATAAAAAAAAATAGCAAGGCTAGATAGATTTTCGACATGATGCATATAAATTATTAATATTAATATATACAGTATAAATAATAATAATAATAATAATTTTGTCTCCCAAATTTATCTGTTTTATGTATATATTTACGCGGATTTTTTCTAAACTGGAACCTGTAGAATCGCGGTAATATTATCGCAGCACCTCTAAAACGTATAACTATTATACGGTCACGCATGACTTCTGTTAACGTTCGTATATTTATTTTATATTTTTTATTGCTAGAAACGTCAGCTGTGAAATATGTATTCAGAATTATTCGTTATATACACAGTTTTGATGCCGGTTTATAACAACGAATATATATACATACATACACACATATATACGTTACTTGCACGGTTTACTGTTAGTCCTTATTTATATATATACGACTACAAGATACACACATATGTATATACGGTAAAAAAATATATATATATATATATATACAATATACAATTCAAAATTCAAAATTTTATAGAAATAATGAGTGACAAAAATGTGTAAAATAAAGAAAAACGAAAAAAAAAAAATAGCTAACGAAAAACACATGGACTAGTATATTTTATTTTTATTTTTTTAAAGAATTCTTTTCCATGATATGTATAAACGTGTCGAGTTTCTCTAAGGAATATACCATTAGAATAATGATTGGAAAAACCTCGATAAAAATTCATTTCGTTGCTTGCTTTTTTTTTTTTTCAAACTCTAATTTAATCCTTGAGCTATATACATTAAACGTTAAATAAGAAAACGATTCGAATAATTCAGCATATGTATATTTTATATATATATATATATATATATATATACTCGTGCACATAGGTGGTTATACGTATAGTTGGACGACGTGAGAAAACCGGACTGTCTCGCGGTCAATGGCTGTGTGTAGTTCACTGCCAAGATTGAACAGAGTGAGATAGAAATATAGTATACCTATAAGAGAAGCAAGCCTCCTTTGGGGCCTGGTATCTGACCAGGTATACATATACTAGGTATATATATATACAGCAAGGAAACACTCGTTTGTACACTCCGATATCTAGCAAAGCACGTGCGCGATGTAACTTAAGTTGCCTATTAGCAGGCGCCACGGCATTGATACTCATTCTAAAATTGAACTCCAGGCATTGAAGTCTCCCGTTTAAGCGTAACTTTTATTATTATTATTATTATTATACCCATATAGTATATATTAAAAATATATAGAAAATCATATGAAAAATTATACCGACATAATATCATCGAATTCTTTCAATTTATATGAAGGGGGGGGGGGGGAAAAAACAAAAAGGAATAAGAATTAGTTATTTTTGTGAATTGGGTAAAAATAAAAGAGAAAAAAAGAAAAAACAGTCCCAGCTGAGGGTAAAACCGTATTCGGTATACATATATAGTTATATGTACGTTGTAGGTGGAATGAGAAGTTACGTTGAATAGAGTATGGGGTTTGGTATAGCTGGTAAGAACTTAGCATAGGAAAGAATGAAGATGAAGAATAGTAGTAGCGGCGTGTTAAGATCTTCGGATGTCAGTCGGTGGTCGACCGTCTTCGAGTAAAGAAGAAGAATAATAATAATAATAATAAGAATAAGAATAAGAATCAAATAATAATGAAAATAAGAGGAAGTCAACTATATTTTCGATCCTTTTAATTCTCCTTATTATAATTCATGACAAATAATGAGAATGAAGGTGTATAGATAGTATATAATGATCGTAATTATTGAATAGATCATTAGATTATAAAGGTAAACAAAATTCCCGATACTACATAATATAATAAAGAAAATTTATTGTAATATAATATCGAAGAAAATGAATATAAAAAATTATTATTAATAATAATAATTAGTCGAAGTGATACGTGTGAATTTTTTTCAAACTAAATAATTAATGATTTAATTTTATTCAAAGTGATATTACCGCGAGTTGTTTATCTCCAGTGAATTGACAATTTTTAATTAACAGAATGAATGAAATCAAAGGGTGATATTTTCTGGTTTAAAGAAGAAGAAGAAGAAAAAAATAAGAACAAAATTAATTAATTAATAAACAAAGACTGTATAATGGCTTCGATGTGTGGCAGTACTAAAAGCCATCCGGCTCTTACAACGAGCAGTTTCTACAGACCGGGAAATTACCCGTACCAGGTATTATATTATAAAATATATATGAATAATATATATTTTGAAATTAAATGAATATAAGTTATTTAAAATAACGCGATATTAAGTTGAAAACAAAGAATTTACTATCGCGGAAAGCGTGAGACTATAGATATATAGATATAAATATCTGTATTTTCAATTATCCAAGATGGGTATATAGGTATATGTGTTATAATAAGCGAGATTGTGAGACGATAATTGTGTATCCGATTCGTATAGACTGCACAGCCGAGTATGATAATTATACTATAACGTATAGTAAAATAAGATTCGCGATATTAATCTTATACGGGATGTTGAATCAGAATTAATCCTACGATTAATCCTTGCGTAATGTTTAGAATTTTATTAAACTAACTGCTTAGTTTAAGAGTTAAGACAAGGCCAAGGATTATGAATGAAGCGAATCCCAAAGCTCGTCACGATGACTCCATTGTTTTTTTTCATAATAATATTTTAACAACGTAATATATAATAATGACTTTAATTTATATACATATACAGAAAGAATATTAATTCCCATCGTACTAGAGAGAGAGAAAGAGAGAGAGAGAATAAAAAAAAAAACAGAAATTTTCTCGAACTAAAAAAATGAACTGTTATATAATTCTACGAAAATTTTCAACCAGTTGTAAAAATGTCTTGGTAAAAGACGGTCTAAAATTTTGTTGAAATAATAATAAAAATAAGGGATGATTGAATAATGATAAGTATCAAGGCCCTGAGCTTGCAGTGCAGCTCGGAAAAATAAATATTTAAACTCTTGAGACGACAAATATTATATTATCTCGTGAATATATATATATCCTACGTATAATACGTGCGTGGAAGAAGAAGAAGAAGAAGAAGAAGAAGAAGAAAAAGAAAGAGTCTAACGATGAAAAAAGAAAAGGGAAAAAATATAATATATATAAAAAAATAAAAAACGACACTGCACACACGTTCGACTTCACCTGTTCACAAGGCGTGTTGACGTAGGTGCAGTGTAACAAGAATCTGTCTTTTTTTTCGTCTTTTTGAATTTTTTTTTTTTTTTATTCAATCTCTCATGGTGCAGCATAAGGCGCAGCAGCAGCAGCAGCAATACAGCGACTAAAATCAACGTTTATTCAACAGTCTCGAAACGATCGGAGAAAAGTCTCAAGACGTCTTTTATATATATTTTCTTGTTTTTTTTTTTTTTTTTTCGTACATCCACGTAATTAAAAAAATTGTTTTTTTAGTGAAATGCACAAATTTGAACCAAAGAGTGTAAATAAGAAAGAACAGCTATAAGATTATCTAGAAATTACATCACCGTCATGATGTATATATTTGACCGAAATATATATATATATATATATATGTATAGGTATACAGTATATTAGGTGTCAGTTAACAGTCGCTTCACATACCACAAATGCCTATACTATTTCGTATATGTATTTTATAGCGTAAGTATGTCAGTGACATAACAGTACTTGGGCGTAAGGAACGGTCCTCTTAAAACCCCTTCTCCATGGGTGCTGGTGATTCTATTAAATAGCTATAGGTCAGTGTCACAGAAAAATACATATAGAATTTATATATAGGTATATATATATATAAATATATGCCCGACTGTGACCATTCCAATTCCAAGATTCTATTTAAACATTCAAAAATTCTACTTCTTATTATTTGTTGCCAAACATTTTTATACGTCTAAAATTTTATCCAAGTAATATACCATATAAATAATAAATTAAAATATATAGAAAATAACTGCTCCTATTTATTATTTTTGCAACAAAAAAGAAAAGAAAAGAAAAAATTCAACTCAATTTCTACTATAAGACTAATAAGGTCATAAAAATAGAGGCTCCTTAAAACCTGACTGATAAACTAATTATACTGAAAAACGGTATATAGTTCCTCCTATATATATCCTGACTTAATTGAGAAATAATTATATTTCAATAATTTCGACAGAAAATATTTTAGCTAATAATAATTACCCAAATTATTTAAGTCGTTAAAATTTTTGCGAGAATTTTTCATGTATAGTTTAATATTATTTCATTTAAGATATTATGATATATATATAATATAAGAGTGCAAGTGCAAGATCTATAAATAGTTAAGAATTTCTAAAGTCGTTTATATCAATGGTAGATAGGTAGTACAGGGTTAGAAAATCCGGTACTGTGGGAACCCCCGACCTCTTAGGGACTTAGAGCGGTTACAGACACGAGGTTGAGAAAAAGTGGTATTTCTCGAGCATCAAGAATCGTGAATCAAGATTCCCGACCGCGGTCTTATGTGTATATATAGTAAAAGAAAAACTGGTTAAATAAACGACACGCGTTCTACTCTATCCTAGTGCATTTATCATCACCTATAGTATACCTGCGTTTCTATTATCATCAAAGAACAAAAAAAAAAAAAAAACAGAAAATAAATATGAATAAAAAAGTAAAGAAGAAAATTAGAAGAAATTTGATGAGAAAAATTAAGATTAGAATTATATATTGTTTAATGAAATCTAAAACCTAGGTTCCTCAATATATCTAATTGAGGTAAATGAAAAAAAAATAGTATGGGTAACAACTTGTGGCTTCTATTTCAAGAAATGTTAACTTTTTGTCTAACGATCTTCTGGGCGTCACAATGATTCACAGTTAGGTTCAACGTCCCAACTATATATAGTTATATAGATATAACTATATGTATGTATTTTTTATATATATAGGTATATAAAAAAAAATACACGTATCACATATGTGACGTCGCTCCTAATAGTATTATATATAATTTGAATATGTAAATAATGTGGTGAAAAATATTGCGGATTGCAAAAAAAGGAAAAAAAAACCGAGTAAGAGACAAGAGTTTCCGAAAAAGAGATAAGCAGAAAAATAAATCTGAATAACTTGAATCCAAGAGTTTAAAATTTCAAACACGATCCTATCTCACAGCTATTATGTTATAATATATCTATGTATTAACAGTGTTAACTATGATTAACTAAGAGATCTGGAGGATTGATAATATGTATTATAGATATATATACATACTATATAAAGTAAAGTCCTAAATAAAGAACCGGAAATTTAGTCCTTATAAAAGTCATTAACATGTCTGGGTACGCGTTTCCGCCATGCGGTTTAGTTAGTTATACGTCATTAAATCTGCATCAATATTATATGATCGGTATTACCAATGGCAAAATAAATTATTATCAACGGAAGTCACGTACTATACGTATAGGACTGTAATAACAATTAATATAATGAATAATATAATCGTAAATAATTGTAATATGATGATTGAGTAACGCGAGATATTAGTTGTTAGGTACTAAGTCTTTAAATTCATTTTCCTTTATCTTTTTCGTTGGTTTTTCTTTTTTTCTTCTTTTTTTATAACGTGAAGGAAAACGAAAAACTAAAAGAAAGAAAATATTAAGTGGCATAATTCAAAAGGTCGATTAATTTAATGGGCAAATGATACGCGGTGGATTATTATAGACACGTATCATACTCCTCCGCATCATTGAGTATCATTAACTTGACAAGGACGATATATTAAACGCGACGACCTTCCAAGATCTTTGACCTCCTGCACGCGGGTACTCATCTTCTTACGAATACGAATATGAAGGACAATCACTACGCGTCTTTTGTCGATAACGAAATAAATATTCATTATATAGAATAATATATAATGAAATAATATATAAAATCTGTATCAATTTTTATCAGCAATTAATTATAGTATGAATTTAATTATTATAATTTTAGTTATTTTTTTTTTTCTTCCTCATCTATTTGTCGGACAATTTCATTATTTTATGATAATGAAATATATACCATAATTTATCGTGTAAATTACATAGCATGAAATTCAATTATATTTCTATTACGTTATGAGAAAACAGCTTTAACTTAGTTCTCGTCAAACTAAGAACAGCGAAGGCCGAAAGCAATGACATAAATGCAGAACTTGGCTACACATTGTTTATAGCTATAAATTATTTATCACTGCGTACGTGCGTGTGTATAGGTGTGTAATGTATAGGTATATATCCGAAGGCAAAGGTAACAGATAATAATAATAAATTAACGTTTCATTTATATTATGAAACTGCACGATTTTACCATTTTTTATCATCTTTATACGTTAAACATTTTATTTATTTATAATATACTTATATTTTTTTATTTCATACTTCGAAAGTCTTAAGTGAAGTTAAATAATCAGATCAAGGAAACATGGATCCGAGGTTCGATTTCGAACACGGACACTAATATATACTTATTAATTTATTTTAACTAAAATTTCGATGTATTTAAAGTTTCGTGAAATATATCTGTGTGTTGTAAATTATTTTCTTAAATTTATATAGACCTGTGTGTCGTTCGAATCTTAACTCTTCATGATATTATTCCCGTTTCTTATTTCAGTAAAAAGGGAGAAATAAGAAAAGAAAAGTATGAGTAGATACAGACTTTGCAATTTTTATAAAAGTCCACGATGTTACATAGCTCAGCTATAGCTGTTACCACGCTTTACGATCAGAGTAGTTGGACATGCACGACGTCTTAGGCTAAGTGTTCTAAACAACGTGTGCGGGGTGCAAATTCCCTTATTTTCGACAAAAAAAAAAGACGAAAAAAGAATTAAAGTAAAAAATAAATATCAAGAAATACATTATTTGTGGAATAATATAATGGATTTGTTTTTTTTTTTTAAATCGACAGACTATCGTGACATCAATTTATTGTCACGTAAGCTGCAAAATCTGAAAACCGAATCATACGAAGAATGAATTGTATAAAAAAAAGTATAAAGATTGAACGAAGAAATGCAGAATTTGAAATCATATAATTAATTTATGAGAATTGATTTTTATTTTTATTTTTCAAAAGAAACGTGTAAAACAGCTGAATTCTCGAAACAGTGTCAAGTATATAAATTCCGTTATGGCGATATACATATGCATTACCTATACATGTAGTAGGTACGCGTTTGGTTTATAGTCTTAGAATTAAACTCGTCCATTTCCATCCTTGCAGGCAATATATATAAGGTAAAGGTGTGAATAAGACATATCTACATATACTTATACGTAGATACGTCCTTCGTGATCTGTGCCATGCATTAGTCGATTTACGATTATTCTTTGTTAACCGAACTAAGTGTATATACTAGATGGACGTGAGAAAAGCAAATTTTCCATCAACGTAAATGATATGAAGTGTATTATAATTAGCTAGATTATATATACACATTTATATAAATTCGTGATTTTTTAGGCAATAATATAATAATAATGATGATAACTGATCGCTTCGCTACCATAAGAAATATGCTAATTATCAATAACAGGTGCAGGCAATGGCTTACGAAGCTAATTGTAAAATCGCTTGCTGTAGGATAAAATAAATATATAAATTGATTTAAAAAACGAAAAAAAAAAAAGAAAAAGAATAAAAAAATAAGAAACAGAATTTGCAAAATCAATTATTGTCACCTGTGGTGACCGTGGACGAATTTTATGCTGTAGCTAAAAATAAAACTACGTATACTATATAAATGAATGACGGATAAAGGAAAATTAATTTATTATTTTTCTTTCATTCGAGAATCTTGTTTGTCGAATTTTCGGATTTAAATTTGAACTATATAGGTATATATGCAGGAAAGGATCGTTTCTACTTTTCGAATCGCGGTATTATAAATATTTTGCAGACTGTAACAGCTATACTGCCATTATGGTTCGTTACGCCCTCGTAAACCACCTTAGAGAAGTTGCAAAACGCGGGCTGCACCTTATATTCTCTGATGAGAATTTTACCAGATGCAATTTCTGGACCGTCTCGGACGCTTGAAACCTTTGAAACGGTTCATTAAGAACAATAATTCCTCCGTTCTTCTATTTCTTTATGTTTTATTTCGCTGTCATTCTAAAAAGGACTTTTTCTTAATTTTAATTCATTCATTTTTTCTACCCCGCGGTAAAGATTAAAAAAAATTTAGTTCAAAAATCTAAAATACATATTCGACAAAATTTACCTAAACCTAAGATATTCGAACAATCTTTGTAGAGAAAAAAAAAAAAAAAAAACGAAAAGAAAAAGGACTGACTTAACAGCATAAAAATTTCTCCACCACGTTAATACCGGTGTACAAATTAACTTGTCACATTACATCTTTCAAGCGAGTACATATGATATACTATATATATAGGAGTAAAAAAATTATGATATATACTGGAGGGGTACGTAAGAAATTCGCATTATAATGCATATTACAGCTGTTATACCAACATATATATATATATATATTATATACTATAAAGTCCTGTACTATATGTATAAGATTTATAAATCTCTGCGTATGTATAATCGTATGTGTGTATATATATATAGATATATATACACGTAGAGGGAATTGCACGGTAGATGAACAAGTTCAAGGAATTTATTCTCCATCTTTTACCACTTCTTGTTCTCATCTTAAGTGCGTTTTATTCACAATGACTAAATATCCACACAACAGCTGGCGTAACAGGTGTATATATATATATATATATATATATGGATGTGTGTATGTAATAATTTAAAATTGATTTCTATTCGCAAATAAGCAAAAAAATAATAATAAATAAAAAGCTAACAATTTATAAATAAACGGAGTAAATTAGAATCACTATATTTATTCACATGTACTATATAAACTACGATCATAAGAGATGAGTGCACTCTGTATAATATAAATATCTATATAAAAATTATATAGGTGTACCCGTCGTGATACGGAATGAATATCTAACGGTAAAACACGTTCAGATATTATCTTATCGCTGCAGCATATCTGGGGCCAGTGAGAAAAAGGATAAAAAAAAAAAATTTCTTTCCTTTTTATTTTATTTCTTTTTTTCTTTCTCTCTCTGTCTATTTGGTATTTTTCTTTTTCTTTGACTATTTCATACTTATTTTTTTTTTTTTGTTTTACTTTCGTGAAAAAATCGAAACCATCCGTTCCGCGATGATAGAAAAAAGAAAAAAAATAAAAAGTAATAAATATATGAATTGTGTAATAACTACTTCGCAAACACATATGTATACACATATTATATACGTTCATTATGGTATCTAATATTTATGTTAATTAATACCTAGATACACGGCAAATAGAATTTCAAATTCATTTTATAGTTCAGAAAGTGGTTTATGTCTTTTATGTATATCCGTTAGCGGAACTGTGTTTAACTCGTGTCTTTTTCTATGTCTCTTCGAGTTGCGAATTGCGGTGCAAATGTCCGAGCAGTGTAGTAGGCGTGTGTATATGTATGCGTATAAAACACATATAAGATATACTATAAACCGGTGTATTAAGATCGTGAATATATAAACATAATAGACCTTAAATTACATGAAATTCGATTTTAAGCGTATCTAATTGCGAAGAAAGAAATCAATATCGCGATGATTAATTTCGTTTTTTGTTTTGTATTTTTTTTTTTTGCAAATTGTTGTCATTATATTTTTATTTTTTATTCACAGAGCGAATACTACCTTCCACCACGATCAGCATGGTACAGAGTACCTCAGCAGATGGGCAATAATAAAAATGGTCAAAATACAAGAAAATGGAAAATCGGTAGCGCGGTTTTAATCATATCTGCAATGCTTGTACTTATCGTTGTTCTGGCTATCGCTGGTCTAGCTTTATGGATGGGTGGTGAGCATATATACAGATATATGATGGTATTTTAATTTAAATATCAATAAGCGATTAAATAATTCAATATTTATATGATTTATCTTTAAATTTGTTACAGCACTTAGAAACGACACGAAAAATGGTAAGCAGTGTTACTATTTAAAAAAATATGTAAATGCAGAATTTCTTCTTATTTTTTTATCAAAACTTTGAAAATCGATCAAATTTTCATTGTGAATGGGAAATTCGAGTTTTTAACAAAACCTGAAATAGCTGTTACAGGATTTTCGTGCAGTTTTCGGATCGTACGTGGCGAAAGATATAATCCGATGTTGAAGCTTAACACAAGTATGGTATTCCGAGAGAAAGAAAGAAAGTACAAAAATATAGTAAGTCAAAATTTGGAGTGTAATTTAATTTGATTTCTAAATTTTTCCTCTTAAGTATTGAATTTTTTTTGTTTTTTTTCTAATAAACTAAATGTGTTTCAGTTCGAGCTACTGTTCAGAAGAAGCGTGTTATCCGGTGCTTATAAAAACACAATTATTGACAAGTTCGAAAATGGAACGTTAAAGGTATTCTTTAGGCTTTATCTCGATCGTAGGAAGATACCAAAGTCTATAAGCAACGTGGAAGACGCAATTTCTGACATCCTGGCCAAAGAGACATACTCGAAATCGTCGCTTTTCAAAAATATCGAACTTGATTTGACGAGCATATCAGTGAAGAGTAAGATAATGGAGAAATATTTGTTAAAAAATGAGAAAAAAAAGCATCGTTTAATTATTTTTTATTTTTTTATTTTTATATTCTCTCTCTCTTTTTTCAGAACTGGGCCAAGACTCAATCGCGAATTCTAATCAACAACCACGTCAATCAACACAAAAGAATAACGCAATGATAACAAAAAATGGTTTGCTAAGACCAAGCCAGAGAAATACATCGACAACGGTACCTGCATCAACGGTGACTAAGCCAATATCAACTTTAAGGCCTTCGGCTAAAATTGAACCCGACGAAACCAACATTGATTTCAGTAACATCCCGACTATTCAAGGCACGTATAAAGTGACTAGAATAAACGATACAACGACTGTGGCTACAACTGCATTTACAACTACAACTACAACTACAACCACAACCCATAAACCTGCGGAAATTATCCCGTTGTCTTACAAGGTTAAAAATGGTGTAAAAACCGATCTAGCTTCTTCGACAGTTAAAATACCCGAAGAAATGACCACGAGAAATAAGCCTGATAGTATAATAGCTAAAAAAGATGAAGATAATGACACAAGAACTACTGTGAGATCTAAGATTGATGATGAAACAAGTAAAAAACCGTTCAAAGACTTCGTTGATCCAGAGTTCGAAACTTCACCATGGAGACCGATAGTTCCCGGTTTTGTTAACACAGAATTAAAGCTCCTATTAACCGGAAACGAGAGTTTAGAAAGGACGGAGTCGAACTTGACCAAGACAGGAATATTCAAAGAGGACGAAAGAGAAAGTAGTTTTTCAAATCCCGGTTTTTTACCAACCGTGACAAAGGTTTCTGAAAAATTTCACATACCGGAAGAATTGTCGCTACCCCAAAATCCCGTGTCAATTGAAAGACCGGTATTATTTACCGCTGATTTTATACCCGGTGATGATACTCTTGTAGGTATTGACTTTCCGCAGGATCGTATAGTGCCTCAAGAAATGGTCAATTTTCGAGTAAACGGTAAATTCAAAAACAAAATAACAAATGGCAATGAGGAAGGAGAAGAGCCACTTTTTCGTGACGATGTAATCGGTCCAGTTTCTACTTTTGAAAGCGGAAAAAATCGGGTGGCTAGTATAGAGGTTGAAACTGCTATTCCACATATCCAAAAGACTTACAATGTTCGTTTGAGCTCTACAGGTACTTCGAAATTTTCAACCCCTAACGAAGAAGGAGAATCGGTGTCAGAATCTACTCGTTTTCCATCGACCCTTGAAACTCGGTATTATTTAAACGACCACAAATTGGAAATCCCTGAAATCGAAGGAATCGGAGAAGCCCAGGTCGTCATTGACGAAACTGAACTTGAAGCTAGGAATAGATTCTCAAATATTGAAGCCGAAACTGACGAAGAAAATACAGGTGATTTTATGCAGGATAGAAAAGCAGCGGTTTTAGTCAAGGAGCCGGTATATACGAGCTACAAAAGCCCGGATTTAAATGGTGAGGCTAAGCCAAGCCTTGTAGAAAATCCTGGGACTCTAAGACCCTTCAGACACACAATACCGGTGGATAAAATCACGAGTTTAGTCGCGCCTGATCCGATTTTTGATAAAATAAAATCTGACGTTATTTTTGACGAAGGAGATATCCTCGGTACTACCAGGTCTGACAATAGTACCGAAATCGTTACTGAAATAACAAAACCCAGTACCGTATCTGATCATTCGTATATTTCGTTGAAAAAATCGCAAATCGAATTAGCGGATCAGAGGCCATCGGCTGAAAACGATCGATTTCCAGTATCCGTTATTATAGACGATGATAAAACGTTAGAGTATGGAACAACGGAATTTTATGCCGAGATATTGCACCCGTTGAATAACAACGCTGAAAAATTAATAGACGGTGAAAATATGGGAGAAAATTATTCTTCTGTTCTTACTTATAGTTCTACATCGAATTATTTACCGAGAAGGAATTCTACCTTTGTTAAAATCGACACGGTTAAACACACGCCGATTTACGGGGCTTCGGATTCGTCAAACTCTTCTGATACCGCAGAAAATAATTCGCAAAAATTAGACGCCGATTCTAAGATCTACAACGAAACGTTAAGGGCAAACGTTGTTCAAAATCTCGTTACTTTAGCCCCTGTAAAAAGTAACAGTGGAATCGGTAGGCCGATACGACCCCGACCTAAAATTGTACCGGGTCAAAAAACCGAGATATCAGATTTAGACGAGGAAGAAATTGACGTAGAGAATCGAAACTTTGACGAATCTTCAAAATTCGATGAAATCGTCGAAGTTATAACGTCGATAAGTACAAAAATTTCCTCTTCCTCCTCTTCCTCCTCTGACGATCGTATAGAAAATCACGATGGAAATTTAAAAGTTGAAGAAATGGTGTTGAAAAAAAAGACACCGAACTCAGATATCGAAGAAGAATCGTTTGCTACGAGTACCGAAACGTCTTCATATCCAAAATCCGATAATTTTCAAATCGCCGTTAATTCAGACCGTAAAATATCCACCGATCAAGAGAGTATAATGCTTTTAGAAAAGTTGAAACAATTTGCAAAGGTGAGAACAGATACTTTGACAATTTCCTCAACGCATCAGGGAGACACCGGTATGACAATAAACCAAGCCCCTATAAGATCTGATAATAAAAGACCGGAAGTGAACAGTAACGTTGGAGAAATTGCAAATTTTCAAGGGCTGATTAAATTAGCGGATGTTTCAACCGGCGATAAACTAAACTCAAAAAATGAATCCACGGATTACGTCCTAAGTCGTGACGGTGTTAAAGTTTCAATTAAATCTTTAAACAAGGCTGAGGAAAGGACGGAGAAAATGCGTTCTAGTACGGAGGAAAATCAGGATCCAAAAACTCTCGGTAATTAGGGGTGAAAAAAAAAATATTATATATATATGAATAAATTTATAATCTGTATAAATTTTCTACAATTTATTTCCCTGTTTTATTATTTTTCAATTTTTTTCTCTAATAGCAGAAAGCTGTCAAGGATTTCTTTGCAATGATGGTAAATGCCTGCCAGCTAGTGCGCGATGTAATATGCTAAGGGAATGTTCGTCGTCCGAAGACGAATCTAACTGTAAATGTAGCGATTTTTTAAAAGCTCAATTACTAAACCACAAGATATGCGACGGTACTCCAGACTGTTGGGATTATTCGGACGAAAGAGATTGCGGTATGTATTTAATTAATTGCCGTTAAATAATGAAAATTGATATAAAAAAAAAATCTATAAAGAGTAATTTAATGGATATAAATTTCGCAATAAATTATTTCCAGAATGGTGTAACGAGGGTCAATACGTATGCGGTAATAGCCGATCGTGTATAAATACCGAAAAAGTATGTGACGGTTTACGCGATTGTCCAGGTGGTGAGGATGAAAAGAAATGTGCAGCATTGATAGACGATAATACATATGTCGTTGAAAATATAGATATTAAAAACGGGGATAAAACATATCTGAATGATACCAGAGATGCGGAATCTGAGAAGCAGAAAATTACCGATATTCGAATTGGTGAAATCGAGGATAGTGACCCAGAAAAAATTGATAAAGAGACTATGGAATCGTCAATATTGGAGACAACTACGTTTAGAATAATTGTTAGCAGTGATATTAAATCTGTAGAATTAATCGGTGAAAATATAACGAAAAATTTATCAGTAATAGAAAAAGGTGAAAGAGAAATTTCCACGTCTTTTTCTGGTAGGGAAATAACACCGAATAAAAAATCTTCACCGATTAAGGAAAACTCGTTTAACACTGTCGACGATTATACGACATCGTCAAATCCGAGAAAAAATGATATCGACGATTATAATAACAAGGGTTTTCTCAGCGTAAGAAAAAACGGTAAATGGGGTAAACTGTGCCTAACTGGTATGGAGAATCTTCTCGAAAGAAAAAGGACTATTTGGACTGTCGAGGATCTGGGACGCGCCGTATGTAAAGCGATAACATATCAGTGAGTATTAAATTTCTTTTCTATTAATCAACGCGATGTACGATTTAAAGAGGAGAGGGGAAAAAAAAAAATAATAATTAATAATACTAATTGAATAATTAAAAAGGGATTATGAAAAAGTGGAAAAAGTTAGACTCGAGGTATCTAAAACTGGACAGGATGACTACTACAGTTTAGTATACAACGAAAAATCGTCTGACAAAACCAGCCTGACATTTAAATCGTCAAATTGTCCAAGCGGCGAAGTGTTAAAAGTGAAATGCAAAAATCTGGAATGCGGTGTGCGAACACAAACGCCAACTCAGGCCAGGTGAATGAGATAAATGAAAAATGATAAGACCTAAAATGATTTAAAATTATTATAAAATCTCACTCACCCAGTTGGCCTTTTTATCGGCGTTCCAGGATCGTTGGGGGTGGAAGTTCGACGTCTGGTAGCTGGCCATGGCAAGTTGCACTTTATAAAGAAGGTGATTACCAATGCGGCGGGGCTCTGATTAATGACCGATGGATTTTGTCCGCGGCACACTGTTTTTATCAGTAAGTTAATTGTCAGAAATTTACATTGCGACAATTTTTCAAATTGAATATTTCTTTATTATTTTATTTTTTTCCACAGTGCCCAAAACGATTACTGGGTAGCAAGATTGGGGACAACGCGAAGGGGTAGTTTTCCAAGTCCCCATGAGCAGTTAATTCACATTGATAAAATTTCACTCCATCCCGAATACGTGGATAATGGATTTATAAACGATATTGCAGTTCTTAAACTCGCGATATCAGCTTCGTTTAGCGATTATGTTAGACCAGTTTGTCTGCCAAAAATTGAGCCAAACGGTGGTGAAATTTGCAAAGTAACCGGATGGGGACAACTCTTCGAAGTTAGCAGAGTTTTTCGTAAGTTTAAAAATTGAAAAGATATTTTTCAAATCATTGATCAAATTAAATGAAAGAAAAAAGATAAATAAAGAAAATATTTCTAATCTAATTACAGCTGACACGTTACAAGAAGTTGAATTACCGGTAATATCCACGGAAGAATGTCGTAGAAGAACGTTATTTTTACCATTATACAAAATAACTTCGGGAATGTTATGCGCCGGTTTAAAAGACGGCGGGAGAGATGCTTGCTTAGGGGATAGTGGAGGACCCTTAGTTTGTCCCGAATCAAACAATAAATACACACTGCAAGGTATGTGCGAATATTGTGTTGATTAAAAAAAAAAAAAATAAAAAATTGATTTTATTCGAATTATGCATGTTCTTACCTTTAAAAATCACTTTAATTGTTTCTCCTAAATGTTTAGGTATAACATCGAACGGTTACGGTTGTGCACGTCCTGGTAGACCGGGTGTTTATACAAAAGTACATCACTACGTCCCTTGGATCGAAGATATTATGTCAAAAGATGATTTTTCAATATCCGTATCAATTTGCAAGGGTCACAGATGTCCCTTAGGAGAATGTCTCCCAAAATCACGTGTCTGTAATGGATATTTGGAATGTTCTGATGGTAGCGATGAACGAGGGTGCACACTATCGACTGATTAAATAATTTTTCACAATAATAATAATAATATAAACGAATTGAAGAAAATAATTATAAATATAAATATAAATATAGAGAAGAAATATTTTGACAAAACCAATTAGAGATATACAAAAAATGAGAAGTATCTTTTGTTGTTAGCGATTTCTTTTGATTTTTTTTTTTAATATAAAGAAAGAAAGAAAGAAATGAGTGTGCAATTAGTGTGATAATTAAAATGACGTAAATTATTTAAACCATTATTTCTATTCCAGTCTTTGTTTGTGGTTTTTTTTTTTTTTTTGTTTATAAGAAGATATAGGATATAGTATTAGTTAGTAATTAGTTGAGTATTTGTTCAAATTTATAGCAAGTATGACATAAATATGAATTTAAAAAATCATATATGACGATAAATTGAAATTTCTTTTTGTGATATATAAGAATTAATATTGTAATAGGTGTTAAATGAATAAGTTGTTAATAATTTTTAAGTCGATAAGATAAATATTTATAAGTGGAAGTAATTCGCAATTTCTTGCTCAAGAAAAAAGGGAAAAATAAAATAATCCACGAGAATTTTTGAATTACTGAATCGAAAGAAAAATAATAATAATAATAATAATAATAAAATAAACCTGGCAATTCGGTTTTGACTTTGAAAGTAAAAAAAAGAAAGAAACCCTAAGGCCATGTTAGTTGAATAAATAAAAGAAATAATTTTTTTTTTTTTTTTCAACTAAGATTTCAACATTGTAAATATATAAAAACAATATGTAAATGTATAGCAATATTAATAAAGAGAATAAAAAGGAATGATGAAAAAACAAAGGAAATTTTTTAATTTGAAATAATTGGAATCATGGATTGAATGAGAGAAAGATAAAGGAATTGCGATTGGTTCATGTTACTTAAATTATCGATTTACTTTTTTGATTACACACTTTATTTGATAAAAGGATTGCATTATTTCGAACAAACGTGGAAGAGATAAATTTCGACGATTGAACCGCCCCCCCCGGCTTGTTTGATATTGATTTTAAAAGAAGGGTAAAAAAAAAGAGTAAAACAAAAAAAGAGAGAGAACGAAGCTTGCAATGATTTTCAAAATGGGCAAGAAACCGATTTGAGCAATTCTAAATAAAGTAATGTATCCAAAAGAACGAAGATTTATTTATGTATTTGTTTTTTTTTTTTTCTTTAAGTAAATTTGACGATTTAACATAAATTTTGGTAATTAAATTGAATTTAAGTGAATTGAATTTCATTTCATTTCATTAATACTCTCGAAGAACTCATCTAATACCTTAATAGTTTAGTAGTTTTAGTTCGTGATTTTCTTTACTTGAATTAGGTACTTAAAGCTAAAAAACTTACAGCTAAGATTATACTGAAAGTTAAAAATCACATAACTATAATAATAATATGAAAATTGTACGCCACTGGCACACTCTTGCATACATATATAATTGAAATTTCAATTTCGTATCATCAAGACCGATAAAATAGTCTAATTATTAAATAAAAGACATTTTCCTTTTTTCTTCTTTTTCTTCTTCTTCGAGGTCTTATTGACGAAGGTATTTTCATAAAACGATAGGAGGAATTTAGTTCTTGTCATATTATTATATTAATAATAATGAAATATCATTATAAACTTTGGAAGCCACTCTTAGGGTTGATGAGAATTCTCTGAATATTGATAACCATTTACGTAGTTTGGGCAAAAGTTTAATTGTAGTAGCAAAAAACGGTGTAAATGTATAAAATTTGTGGGTCAAAGGATGGAAATGAAACTCTTGTCCAAACCTAATTCCTCCTTTCTATAAGTCTGTTGAATTACTTCCATTAATTTATAAACGGCAAAAACCGTCGTCGTCTAATAAAACGTCAAACGGTTTTTAGGTATACCATAAAAAATGATTAGTGTTTTTTATTTTATTTTTATCTTTCCAGATATTTATTATATTAGCATAGAACTTATAATGAAAGTTCTTAATACTCGTACAAGAAATATCGCATTTTCATTACCTTTTTATCCTTTTTATTTCTTTTCGTTTTTTATTCATGAATAGTGATTTTTCGCTTTTTTTTATGTATATATGTGTTACGTAGTTTTTTTTTTGTTTCTTTTTTTTTTTCTTAATTAAGCTGATTATTATTCATAATGTATTTCGAACAATTGTAAATATTAATTGTATAAACTGCTTCATCTTCTTTAATTTTCTTTTTTTGTTCTTTTTAATCACGTATTAAGATTTAATTCTATGGTATGATGATATATAATAATATAATCTCCATTTAATGGGATTAATTATTTAATTTCATTTAAATTAATTTAGCACAGAAGAAAAATTCCAAGCCGCATACATAGGTGTAATATTGAATTGACTGAATGAAATATTAATTAATCAAATTTGAAATACGACGAGATATCGTAGTTAAATATCTATCGTTCGATAAGTGTAGTTTTTTTTTTCTTTCTTTCTTTTTTTAGTTATTTTCTGCAGAATACTGAATCGTCGATACAATAAGTGTATAATAAGTATTAAAAAAATAAAAGCAAAAATAAAATAATTTTTTTTTTTGACTTCTCGGTTATTTTTTTAAATATTAATAGTCAAGTCCTGCGCATAGTATATTATTATAATCAATCGATAATCAATTCGCACTTTTCTGTAAATATAATAAATAATAAATTGATGATTTTTCTCTTACTGATAATATCGCTGTACCGCATCTCGCACTGTAACGACGAGACGATGATCTTTACGGTAAACTTATATACGATGAAAATTGCATTTTATTTTTTAACCCAGAGAGTCAACAGCCGTTGTCGAAAGACCCGTCGGACTTATGGTTGTCTTGAATTGTTCAGGTACTGGGTACTCGGTCTGTAAATAGTAGGAAAAAAAAAAAAAGATTATAATATAAATTTAATAAGTTAAACTATGAAAATATATACAGAGAGTGATTAAAAATTATAATTTTTTAATCAAATAAGATACTCACATAATCCCCATTCCCTTTCGGTACCATAACATTCATTTCGCTAGATTTGCTAGACACAAGTTCGACTTGGAGTGACTCTTGGCTAAGGTACATCTGGCAGCCGTCAGTCTTGTCGATAGAAATAGTGGGTACTTTGCCTAGGACCTGAAAAACGAAAAAACAGCAAACCATGATTAGATTAAAAGAACCATTTCAAAGATCAGCGTCGCTATGCAACGGCAAGAAATATTTCTTAGCTATTCAATTGTCTGAAAGAGACATGTCATCTAATTATAAAAAACGTCAAAGATAATCGTGATATTTTTTATTTTTTTTTATACTAAATAAGATTTTTTACCCCCGCCTTAAATGAGACCGGGTTTTTATTCGTCAATTTACCCAAACAAATGGTCAAATATGAGGTGGAATTTCGGTATGTTTAGATAGCTGTAAACTTTCTAGATGAGAAAATTAATCAGATATTTTACTTCCGATCATAGGAGGTAATCTAAAACCTGTTCGAATGATTTGCGAGCATGATTGGAAAGAGTGTCCGATAGCTGTGGTTAGCTACATATGGTCAGAGATGGTTACTGACGTTATAGATGGTATAGACGGTATAAGTGGCGAGACGCAGTTGTGGCGTGTAAGAAGAACAATCAATACACGGATTTCATTATTTCCATAAGCTGATAGAGTATTCTTTAAAGATTTTAGCCGTTATGCTTCTCTGTTCGATGCTGCTTCATACTGTATACTACAAAATTAATTGGTTGAACAAAAGCGGAACTGAATTCTCCAGGGAAGACCTAATAAAAGTTGGATTCAAAATGCAGGATTTGGAATTAAAAATCAATATATTAACTTACAAAATGCAGTATGGAACCTGGCCAATGCCTCACGAAATTCCTACACCTAGTTACAACGAATTAAGAAATGTTAAGCTGACTCTGTCCAATACTAGCAGGCAGAATATGTGGACAAAGCATCATTTGCATGGGTAAATAAGAGTTGAATGATTTAATAAAGACTACTAAATGTTTAAAGTGATGAAATACTGTTTTTTAGATACATTTCAAAGTTTATTAGAAACTCCAAAGACATGGATTCAGATGAACAGAATTTACTATCTCAATTTGGAAATAGAAATCATCACTTTGAGTCATCGATGTCTAAAGAAAGACTAAAGTTACTAAACACAGAAGAAAATAATAGCAACGATTATGAAAAGCTGGTGAAGACAGCGGCTGAATGTAGAAGATACATGGATGAAATAAATGAGAGTAACAAGAGCATGGGATTGTTTGATAATTCATCAGACATAAGTGATCGGAATTCAGTAAAAAATATCAGCGCTGTAACAGAGTCGAATAAAAACAGTCACTGTTTTTTGATAGATCCAAAGAAATGGCATGAGATTTACAAGTGTAAAACTAGAGAGAACGTAGAGGTGAGTGAAAGTGAGATTACTGGATCAAATCAGATGTTTTCTATGTCAAATTTGAAGCATAATGATCTGTTGTTTAATGCCGACGACGAACAATACCCTTTAAAGAGTTCTAATAAATCAAGACTGCTGCCACCAGGTTTAAGCATCACGTTTTTGTCTGATAAATTCAAGAGATTATCATCCGGCGATAAATGCGCAAGGCAAAGTAGAAATAAGACTTTGACAAATGAAACGCTGAATAAAGTCAAAGAGAAACTTGAGAGTCTACATGATAATAAACACTCTATGAAGAGCTCAAAATCATTAGGCAATGTCGACGAAAGTATGGGCGCCAAAACGAGCTCGGAAATTGTGAAGGGGATTAAGAAATATAATACAAATTCAGGCATTGTCAAAAGTTTGCCAAAAATAACAAGAAGGGAAGATAATTTGTCAAATGAGAGTGATTCTATCACCTCGTTTGGAATAAAATCAACTTACACAAGGAATAAGGACTTAAATTTACATAGACAATTGAATTTAATTGAGCAGGAGCCTTTCGGACCAAATATAAATGTTGTAAGAAGCAGAGGAAACATGGTAGAAAATAATACAAAAATGAATGTAACTGATGAAATAGAAAGGATTTCAAAGGCAAGTTTGAGCTACGTTTTATCACCTGAAAATAAAATCGTTCGTCAAACACAAATGGATACTGACGAGGACGCAAATTTAATATCTGAAACTTCTAGCCGAACTGAATTATCAAAAGATAGCGACACGGATGGTAAATCAACAACAACTTTGCTGCGGGAAGCATTGGAATTCAAAAAAAAATTGCTGATGCAAATTCGTAGAGATAATGAAGAAATTAGTGAAGAAAAAGGCTCGAGAAATGAAAGCAGCGAGTGTGAATCTGACGATACGTCAATATCTAAAACGGATAATCATTTCAGATCTAAACTATTGGATATTATTTCTGAAGAACAATCTGCTGGCAGTTCGACAGAAAAGACTAGCAGAACTTACATACTTTCGAGGTCAATTAACGAAACGAATCTGGTGGATGATTCTGACAATTATTTTAACGAAAATAATAACGTGAAAGATTTGAAATGTGGTAAAGTCATACTAGATGGTGAATGCTGTGAGGATTCAAAAAGCGCAGTTGCTGTTAGCTCCTCAGAATATTTTAGCACCAATACTGTAACTGATAATGAACAAGCTGGCTCACAGACATCAAATCAATGTATAGCAGACGGAGACAGACTCAGAGAAGCAGAGAGTTCTGTCATCAGACAAGAGGACTTGGAATTAAATGTTGTTAAAAATCATGAAGACAATAATAAATCTCGAGCTTTTGATTTGAAGTTAAAAAAATATGAAACTAAAGAAGGAAATGAGTATTGTGAAGAGTATGAAGAGAAATTGAACCCTGTTCTCTGGAGAGAATACCACGATATTATAAAAAAGCAAGAGATCAATAAAATTTATGTAGAAAATTCGAGGGTGTTGAATAAATTGGAAAATATGAATAAAATTGGAGAATCTATAAGAGAAACGTGTGGAGATTTATTGGATAAAATAGAAGAACAGGTAGATTCAGTTGGCGATAAAACTGGGACAAAAAGTGAATCAAAACTAAAGTTTTTTAGAAGTTTGAGTTCTATAGATTCTGAAAAGGGAATATCATGGAATTCTATAAGTGAATCATCGAGCAGTGAAAGTATAGCGCAATTTGTAAATGCTTTAGCAAATATGGAGTCAAAGAATATCGATACTACAGCAAAACAGAAATTATTGATGCTAAACTCAACGGACTACGAAGGACGAAATTTTGCAACGGCTGGTGAAGATTTAAGATACAGTTTGAATCCACAAAACAGAAAACAGAACAGCTTCGTCTGTTTTTCGGACCGAAGTATATCCGAGCAGGGGAACAGCGTTGTAGAAGAGATATTGGGAATGATTACAGTTCCTGAGATTTTGAAATTAAATAAACCTGAAACAAAGGAGCAAAATGCATCGGCAAGAGATCACTCCAAAGGTTCGAGTTCATTCAATTCAAAGTTAGATCAAGAAAAGCTGCAAAGAAAGCAAGATATATTCAGCAAATTGAAAACTCTAGATGCTTTCACAAAACCGCTGGATATAAGCGAGTGTAATTCAGAAAAGAATGAAAATGAGGAAGAAGCTAGCCCTCTAACAGGTCGAACAGTGGTTTGCAGTTGCAATAGTAAAACTAAAAACATCACTGAATCTTCTAGCAAGGCAGAAAGCAACGTTATAAAAAATGCGAGCAAAAGCAGCTGCATAAAGACTTCTGGTAGCCCAATTTCCGAGACAATAACTTACGATGATAAATTGTCAAAAGAAAAATGTAGACAGCTATTTTCAGAAACTGAAATAAACGAAAGTAAAGATTTTGAAAGTAACAAAACCGGACTAGATGCTAAAACTGATAATTTAAAATGCTGCGGAAATTCAGAGAATAAAACTATGACTTCAAACACGAAGAGAAATCAGTTATCCAAGTCAAGTATCACAAATTTCAGCACCGATACATCAGATTCATACTTTGATGTAAGCAATCATGATTTTGCAGTATCAAGTGTGATTTTAACGTCTCAAAATTCAAACTTTGTGTCCAATCACAAAGATGATCTAACCAAAAGTGATACGTCTTCTTCATACATTGACGCTAGTGATTGGTCTAAATTACCGAGCAATTCAAGCTTAACCGAAAGTAACCCAACGACAAATTTAGCTGAAAAGAAAAACCATCTTGCCGAATCGCGGACAGTGCAAGCAAACACGAGTGAGACGGAAGTGATTAAACCTCTGGATACAAAGCTACCAATAAAGGATGTTAGAGTTCAGAATAATCTAGATTCGAAACATGAATCTTTGACAAAAACACAGCTAATACCTAAATGTACATCAAGTTCACCATCTAATGATAAAAAATGTGAATTATATGGACAACTTTGCATACAGAAGAGCAGCGGCGATTTAAATCAACAAGCTTTGAAATGTGGGTCAAGATTTAAGTTAGAAAGAAGTAATTCTAAAAGTAAATCGACGTCCAGATCATGTATACCGGTTTTAAAATCAAGAATTGAAGTTCCAAGACGCGATAAGTCGATGGAAGCTAAAGCAAGATCCCGGAGTCCGGTCCATAGATTAAATACACCGAGAATCGAGGGTGCTGAAAGTAATTGTCGGATGGTAAGAACAGTTAGCGGTATTAATGAGAAGGAAAAAGGAATTAGACAATCGATTTATGGGAGTAGAAGATCATTAAACAGTAAACAGTCGTACACTTTACCTTCTAAAAACAGTGATAATAATCAAGAATGCCCAAATGCAAAGCCTGACTCTGTGGAAAATAAAGACTGCGAAATTGTGGGATCGGTTTCAAGCCAGTCAACTGGACTAGCTAACATTGTTGATAATTCGGGACAATTAACTAAAGAATGTACAGTTATATACATAAATATAATATCAGATTCAGATGGGAATGAAAATCCGAGTGTTGACCCAAAGGAACTAATCAAATACGTGAATGGAACGGACTTTATATCTGGTGATAATAAATCAGATTCAAAGTGCCAAAATTTATCTTTAAGAAGTCTCAAATCTGATCGATCTAGCGAAGGTAAATCTGAAATAAATCAAGCTAGTTATACTTCGGACAGTAAGCTATGCAAAAATGAAAATGAAAATGCTTTTACTGTGATTAAAACTTCCTTGGAAGCAGAAAGAAAAGATTCAGCACATGCAAATGAGTCGGATAAAATTTTAAAACCGTCTGTTGAGAGTATAACTACAACAGCTAACAAGCTGTTGTCGACGAGTACTTTGGAATTATCGAATACGGTCAAAATTGAACGAAGAGAAATCGAAGTTTCTGCTAAACCGTCCATTAAAACTACAAGCACATCAGTATCAGATTTTCCCGATGCTTCTCCAGGAGAAAAACGATCTTTTTACAATTTTGAGAAGGAGGTATTCGACGTATCGAAAAATGTCTTACAAAAGGAACAAATTGTTTTGTCCGAGATGCTAGCTACAGATCCAAACTTTTTTGAATGTAGAAAAACCCATAGACTTTACAACAAACTTGGACTCGGAGTTCAAGATCAGACAGAGGAATTGTGATAACTTGTATAAAAAAATTACCTCACGGATGTTAGACGTTATAAAATTGTTAGGCTCTAGTAGTATGGCTTTTTTAAATATGTATCTTTACTGTTTTTAATCTTTTACAGATATTTTAATCTGTTTCCAAGTTGGATCAATAATATATCATAAAAATGAATCACAGTCTTTTATTCGCCTAATTTATTTACAATTAAAAAAGCTATTGAATTTTTTAAACTATCAAAAGATGTTCATTTTTCATTCTGATGAATGACAAGGTAAGTGTTTCTTTTCGAATATCAATAATAAATATATTTTTAATTGATATCAATCGAACAATGTGAAAAAATAAACAAATTTTAACATACCTGCATCTGTACGCTTTGGCAGTTAACGAACTCCACGCTGGATACAAGAGAGTCAAATACGACGGAGGTCTTGCGGCATGAATCCAAGACAATAGAGTTGACTTTTCCTTTAACTACCAGTGTGCTATCTTCACAACGGAATACATATACCACGTTATTCATTTCTGCGTTTTCAATCAGCAGATTCTTATTCCCTTTTTGATACTCCTGTAATATACGTAAAAACCCAGATGTTGTTTGTATCAAAGTAAAATCTAATAGCTGGTTTTACTATATACCCAATAATTATAATTATACTATATAAATCACTAACCACAAGCCACTTCTTTCCGTCCCGTGAAAATACAGGAGCTTTATCTACCGGCTTGGTAGCTCCGCTGGAAACAGAATTGCCATATCCGCTAACAGGTGCCTTAAACGGAGCCGGACCAGTTCTGAGTCCAGGATTCTTGTGCGTTTGCATATCAGAAGTAACTTTCTTCAAGCCTAAATAAAACCGGGAACAAGACTAACGTTATTTTCTATTTTCACCGGCAAAAGAGAACGAAACAAACAAACAAACAAAAAATGTGAAATAGACAAAATCGACTGTTTCATTCTTACACTTACTTCTGGTGATACCTTCGCCTTGATTAATCTGGGCAAAAAGAGCGCTTCTGTCTTCTCCAAGGTCCGCGGCAACATCACCGATAGGCATTGAAGGCGGTGGTGGTGGAGGAGCGCCTGGAGCAGCGGGAACAGCAGGGGCTCCAGTCTTGGCCCATACCAAACCTGTTGTATGATTTTGGCGAACGTATTTCTGTAGTTCGGTGAGCGTCTGAACCCAAGCTTTGCACCATTCAACGTGATTCTTGTCCCTAGAAGAGAGAAATTCAGATTTGAGTTAAGCTAAGAGGAAAACGCGTGGAAAAAGGCGATTTTTGCAAACTGTAATGCGCTCTGAATACAAGGGATTGATTTAACAAGCAGTATTACTTCTCTTTCCAGTCCTTTAAGACACGGTTGGTGTAAAACTGCCCAGCGTCGTTCATCTCCTTGACGTAAGGAGCCGGAGTAGGAGATACGGCAACCCAACCCAGAGCAGGAATACTTTCGCTGATAGCTGAGAGATGGTTGAAGAATGGAGAGCCTCTGCTCTTTTCTCTGAACTCTTGTATCACCTGAATTTGGGTAGAAGTTGGAGCTAGAAGAGCAACTTGTTGCGTCTGGTTAGCTGGAGCCGGATGAGAGGCGGCTGTTTGAAGAAACTGTAGCTGAACTCTAAAAAAATAAAAATAAAAGTCGTAGAATAATAGAATTTGAAGAATTCACTCAACTATATTATATAGAAGAATAACTTTTTTACTAACTGAAATGCTTTGTCGACCAATTTACTATGTGCCATAACATCGCCACCGATTTTCTGACTTAGTTGTAAATACTGTTGGACTGGCCCTGCGATTATCTCCTCGTATCCTGCGACCGACATCTTGGATTCTTGAGATGTCTCTGTTACTGGAGGAGAGTGTTTTATTGGCGAAGGTGTTTTGGTTTGAACAGCAGTCTCCTGGGTCTGTGCCAAGTTTGGAACTCGTTCCAGACGCCTTGTTACGTTTTCTAAACGAGTAACCAGATCCTCAAGCTGATCCTCTCTGCTGTCCGGTTCACAGCCTGTTTAAAAAAATTCAAACTATGAATTCTAAAAGAAAAAAAAAGGTAAATGTTTCGAGACAGCCACAGCTAACGGATTTACATTGCAATACAAACTAGCTACGCATACCATGAGATAAAGATAGATGAAAATACGAATTATTATTTTCGAGGGTACAGCGCAAATCCATAAAAGTTTAGTTGCATAATTACACAAGAAAAGATCAAGTTCAAGCATAAATTAAAGATATTTATTACTTGGAGAAATTTGACGAGTTAGCGACGATGAAAAGTAGGATTTAATAGTTAAGGGACGGGTAGAAGCTAAGAGAGAATAATGAATTAGTAAATAGTTTGTAATCTAGTAAAGCAGATTCACTTCTATAGTTTTTCCTTTGTACTTTTATTGTTCTGCTAAGATTATGAAAATTCTTGCGATTCTGGACACACCTATGTATTCACTTTCCAGAAACTAGTTTTAGACTAAGATATCTTACGTATGATGATACAAGATGCCAGAATATACCAATCTATTATTAGATAACTAGCAAAAACAGAGAGAGCGAATGGAGTAAGAAATATATGATACAGGCGTTAGTTATTCAACACGTAACTTTTACATATGTATTAATAACAATTGCCAAACGTTTTCGATCATACTTTTATTCGGAATAAGAAATTCTATTTTTTGTCAATTCACCGGTTTTCCGTAGACACAAAAAAAAATATAAAAAAATAAGAAAAGTAAAATACCATCTATTCAAGTATTTATAGAACCTATTTTCTCTCTAACAATTATTTCTCATTTCTTATTATAATTTAATCGTAAACAGAGATTATAAACCGTTATTAATTATATCGTCACAAAAGATATACGAGTGTATAACATGCAACGATTGATATAAATATTAATTATTATTTTAATCCTGGCCCCTAACCAGTGTGAACTGTTGGTCCTAGCGGATCGAATCTCACTCTATGTTCAGAAGTGTTTTGTGCAGCTTCTAGAAGATCGGAGAAAAATCTGTGCCGACGTAAAGCTAGTTCATCTCTTGCTACAGGTGTAGCAGGGGGTTCTTGCATTCCTCCGCATCCCTCTGATATGTTATCAGTCTCTTCTTGAGATAGCCATCTCGTTAACGGAGCTACTCCTTTAGTTTTTTCAGTCAAAATTTGTTTTCTTTTATGTTCATTGCAATAAAACTATCATAATACATATGTACATACATTTATATGAATCCCGAATGCATAAAAGTGATTTATTAAAATTATCTGTATAAAAATTTTCAATAAAGAAAAAAACAAAAAAAAACAAAAGAGTTTCTTTTTCAATTATTTATAGATTATTAGAATAGCCAAAGATTGCAATCTGTGCAAAGGTGCTTTTGAAATTTTCTCTTCTAATCTATTTGATTTTTATAATCTCTATTTTTTTTTTTCTTCAAAAATATAAAGTACCTGGCAATGTTTTTTTATTCTGTATGTTTTCTAACGACGGCGGTCCAGCTTCGAAAACAGAGTCGTCTCCCTCCTCTTCTGGTCCGTCGTCAATAGTTCTTTCAATATAACCAGCAGCTCCGTACAAAAAGCTTTTATGCGGACTTGGAATTTTAACTGGCGACTGCATCAACGGAGAAATTGCTTGTGCTTCTACCTTTTCTATTTTATCTTCTTCGTTATTTTCGTCAAATAAATTCTCCTCTATTTTCTTATCATTTTCTACCTCAAGGGTTTCTTTTTGAGGTGAACAATTGGCTTCAATTTTTTCCGCCTTTAAATATCGATCTTTATCGTTGGGGGAAGTACTGTTAAGCCTTTCGCTACTATCCCGCTTGATCTCAGTCTCAGATTTTTCAACATTTTTAATAGAGTCAGAAGATTTAACGCCTTTCGTTTTTTTATCATTTTTGCCTAACTGATCATTGGCTTCTCCTTTCTTAGACTTTTTGTTACACGCGCAACATTTAAACATCTTTGCTAATATTTTGTGTATTAAATTTTCTTGTCAAAATTTGATAAATATATATAAGCTAATAATACTTTTGTACTGATTATTAGATTATAACCGTTTTATAATACGAATTTATTAATTATTACAGAATAATTAACGTCGTTTGATAGGTTAACAAGATTTAGTTATTCATCGTATATATTGTATTTATAAAGCGTAAAATTATACTATTTTTTAATTAATTAATAAACTTTTCGTCATATACTATAACATTGTAGATAAATAAAACATTTGAAAATCAACAAAATTAAGTTTTTTCTTTTTTTTTTTTTACTATTTGAATTAGGCTATTTTTGATTGATTCGTAATACGTTGAAAATTTACTGATAAACATACATACTCACGAGTAACTTGTAGATAAGTTAATGTTTTATCTAATCAATATAATAAACGCGATGCGTTAGTTTAATAACTTCGATATAATATAATATAAATATTATTATTTATTTAAATAATTAACAGGCAATTAATTAGCGAAGCTAGGAAATTACTTAGGGGCGGGGGGGGATCATAGATGATTCGTAAAGCATATATAAGACAATTTCTAATCTCATATTAATTAGCGGTTAGTGATTCATATTTCCACACCTATGCGTATAAATAGAATTTCGATAACTATCGATTCTTATTTGTTTTTTATTATTAATAAACTATATCGTCGCTTACTATCGGCCCAGGAATTGAATATAAAAATAATTCGTCCCGGTTGCATCGACTTTCGACATTTTAGTATCTATTTGCCGCTCCCCTTCGATCTAAGAAAGAAGCTAATCTTCACGGGTCATAAAAAATGAAAAAAATAACAAACAAACAAAACACTCACGCGACTACATACACCCTTTTTATTAGTTTATTATTCGGTTTATTCATACTATGAGGTTTTATTAGCACCTTGATTTTCTCCTTTATAATAACAATACTTTATCTACTGTGTAGAACGGCGAAATTCACTTGTCAATTTTACACACACTCACATATACACACCATACACACACAATGGAGAACCACGATCTTACAAACTCGAACGCCAACGGGCGAATGGATAGTGAAGCGAGTCGCGGAAGAATCTCGAAAGGCATAGAGCATAGAGTTCAGTCTAGACGGCGGACTCGACTATGAATCCGCTACACCGAATTGACGATTTTTAATTGGACGATAAAAATTAACGACAATGAACGCGCGAACTAAATACAATTTAAACATACTTTGACATAATAGAAATACAAAAATATGTTAATTATTGTTTAGAAAAGAAAAATAAGAACGTGAATCATGTTTTAAAATATCAAATAACGTGTAAAATAAAATTCTATATTTGAATGTTATGATTTTAACATTTTATTCCCACCTATATCCTTCCGTTCTATTATAATTGATAACATATCTGTATTTGAATAAATTAATAATTTACTTACGATTTTTCCAAAGCGTTAACAAGTCTTTGTAATCCTCGGGAATCATCCTAGACTCTGATTCTTTAGCTTTTATATGTGGCATGTCGTTATTAAACGAAATAAATTCAAACTAACAATGATTGATATACTATATGCTGAGATTATTAAAAAAATCGATGGTCAAGTCGCCTACCCAGAACCGATGATTTTTTACGAATGATGATGAAAGTCAAGTCGTATTATGATAATGTGAATTAAAAAGATTCAGAGCGGGTGTGGCGGGGCAATGTCGATTACGATGACGAATTGTTTGCGCAATATATGAGATATAATCTTTACAATGATAATGACAAAACCGACTGCCAGTTGATAACTTTAAATGAAAAGACAATAGAATATAAAAACCGAGATGGGAGATCGAATTTTGTTTAGGCTCTAGTATCGCTTTGTTAGTTTAATCGAAGACTGAGATCTTTAAGCTGAAAATCTCTAGTTAAAAAGTCTATTTTCCCGTTACTTTAATTTATACCTACTCCTCTCTCTCTACCTCCTAGATTCACTGATTGGTCGACAGACTAGCCAAATTAGTTTTTATTTAATTATGCGCATAGAATTGAAAAGCGATAAACCGGTAGTATGTTTAAAATATAGATATACGCACGGCCGGACATTAAAAGGCATATAATATGCATAAAAGTAAAGCAGTTTATATCATAAGTTGTTGTATCGTTATTTTCAATAAACACGAATGAAATATAACGATTTAAAAAAAAATAATTATCCCACCTTGTAGCTAATAGAAAATATATGTTACTTCATTCCGCGTGCAGATAAACCGCAATAACTGTACATACAATACATCCGCTAGATTCTGTAATTCCGTAAGAGGTGAACGGAATCTTTTCAATTTATTATACAATATTACCGTTCACGTTTAGCCAATTTATTATACAGATAAAAAGAAAAAGAAAAAGAAAAAAAAAAAAAGATCAACTATTCTAGGCGGAAATAAAACGAAATCATTCACGCGTTCATTCAATAAATGACAGTGCATCTTATATTCATTGAACTTCCCTAAACAAACAAGATACATAAATGAATGAGAGAGAGAGAAAGAAAGAAAGAAAAAAAAAAAGAGCAGATTTCTGTATAGCTAATTGATTGTGAAGCCTCAGTAAGCACAGCACAATATACACGTTCTATGGCTGCCCCTCTATAGTATGCATGAATTAAAATAGCTTCGACAATACATAGGAAATAATAATAATAGAATTATAAGAGGAAAAAAGAAAGGGGATCATCAACATGCTTATAATATACGTAGATATACACACGTATTACACGTAATTAACAAATTACCTCATTTACGAGATTTTAAATTACGTGTCACGTAGATGATTAACGTTAAAACATTGTGCCAGCTACCTTGACACATGCCAGGTGCCAGGGTGACTCATTTACGAGACAGGAAAGGGCATTAACTCAGTGGGGGGTACGAGGAGAAAATAGAGTGCATTTTTGTCTGATAATAATGATTATACGAACGACATTTTTCACGTTATACCGGTTAGAAAAAAGAATGAATTTTGAGGTAATAAATTTGTAGATATTGAGACATGGTTTAAAACTGGGAGATGGACCCTTCGGATTTGATATTATGCGAATAAAATCCACATATGCATATATGTTTATAGGCAAAGGGTGCAACGTTTTTCGCAATGTTAGTATTACTATACATACACATACAAACCGTTACTGTAAGCCGCTAAGGAATACGATTATATTTTATTATAATAACGATGTAATAATATATTACTTACCGAAATAATACTGCTACCGTAAACCAAGAACACTATTGTTGCGTATAAAAGTCTTATTTACTCTTAATAGTACTATTAAAATAGAAAAAAACTCACTTAATATTAAACACTGTACGCTTGACTGACACAAGTGCACAGTGACAGGGCGTCTGCCGGATATGATAATCACGAAGTATGCGGACGCGCAAGAGATATGAAACTCGACGATGTTCGTCGCCCGTTATTTTATCGGTTTAAATTCAGGGTGGCGCCATCTTGCATTCACGAATGAAACTAAAGAGAATTATGACGTCATACCAGATTATTTATATTTTTAAATAAACAAATTCTAATAATCAACTATCGCTATTATTGATTACTATTAATTAGTCTGAAATTGAATATTTTTATGTAATTTTAAAGAAATGGAAATCCTCCGGGATAAGAATTACGTGAGTTATATTTATTTTAGATTTTATAAGAGACCGCCTGTATGTCTGAATAGGGAACGCCAGAATTCGAACCGTAGCTTCCTTAGTCGAAGGAAGTATGGAATAATAAAGATATATCATCGTAACCTAATAGTTTAAAAGAAACCAAAATATCCAGTGAGCTTCATAGGTTATAAATAATCGTTATGACGTCACTACTGAACAAAGGTAATTAGTTCGCTGATATAAATAAAATTAGATTAAAATCGGCGAAAAAATTCACTCATTAACAGATCATTTTGTTGACCGTACTGCGGAAGTGTACCGTGTACACCCACACATACAAGTTGCGATAGCTATTTTACGGAATGTTTTCTGCTATCTGCTTTCATCCCATTTCCAATGATCCTTAAGTTAAGTTGCGAGAGAGATGGTGAACCGAAACAACGTAATGGCGAATGCGTCTGTTCTTGAATATCCACAAATAAATAAGCTTTAAATTACCACGACGCGTTATCAAACGTATTATTTGCGTCAAAACGGCTCCTCATAAATCCCTAAATACTCTAAAAATCTAACCAAACAATTGATAAGATTTTAGAACCGTTCAAAGTGCGCTTATTATTGGTGGGTGTTGCTGCTGCTGCTGCTGCTACCTCTGTTACTACAACTGCTTATATTATATACCTGTGAATCATTATTCCCAACGAGAACTATCCAACAATAATTAGAGACTATAACTTGACAATATAATAGAAAATTAAACGAAGAAAACAGACCGAGAAAATATAGCTAACCAAAAAATCAAAGAGTTGATTAAAAAAAAAAAAAATACTTTGCTTAAAT
Source organism: Tenthredo notha (assembly GCA_914767705.2). Taxonomy (NCBI): domain Eukaryota; kingdom Metazoa; phylum Arthropoda; class Insecta; order Hymenoptera; family Tenthredinidae; genus Tenthredo; species Tenthredo notha. The sequence goes on along the minus strand of OU611920.1, from coordinate 1,616,203 downwards.
TTCCTTAAATCATTCGAACGAGAAAATTAACCAAAAATAAAAATACATACTTAACAGGTATGATCCCTCTCTAAGAATGAAGGTAACAGTGTGTTTTGACAATATAAGAGTGGTCGTACCCTGCGGGGACGGTACGCTTCTGGTCAAAGACTTGATGCGAGAGGCTATACTGCGCTACAAAAAAGCAACGGGTAGAAATGACGCGTGGTTATCGATAAACAGTCTGTCCTCTCTGACTGGCGGAGGTTTACTAGACCCGGACGACCGGCTTTGCGACGTTGCTGACGATAGGGAACAAATAGTCGCCCATTTCGTATCTGGGGAATCCCAGCTACATGTTGGAGGAGATGGGGCAAGTTCAGTCGGTACTAATAGCCCGGATTTCTTTCACTCTGATAACAAAGATCAACATTATATAGTGAACGCCAGAGCAGCTCATTACTCTTCAAGCCATATTAAACGCGAAAGTGCTAAGAGATTGTCTATGCATTCGTTATCTACCAAAGAACCTTGCCTACTCACGCCTTACTCTGCCCAATCTTTGCCGAGAGAATCTAGACGCAAAGAACCACTGGGACAGGATTCAAAGTCTTATTTTGACCTAGCTGTTACTAAAAATGATAATTATTGCTTTAACGGAGTTACAGAGGCGGATGAGGTCGTTATTAAAAATGAAGCTGGACCTCTAGGCCTTCACGTCGTACCTTGTTATGATTTATTGGGCAATGATCAAGGGCTAAGAGTTGAGAGGATAGAAACTAACGGTAGAATCGCTAGGGATGGACAAATTGAGCTGCACGATAAGATCATAAAAATAAATGGGCACAATTTACTCCATGTACCGTTCTCCAAAGTACAAGACATATTTATGAGCGCTATGAACGAACCGTGCCTTAAAATATCTGTTATGAAGAACAGAAAGACAATAAAAAGCGATAAAAATACAAAGAATATTAATTACAATCCAAACCATAGCAATAATTCTAAGAACGAGGCTGAAGAAAGTCTGAAAAAAGTACAGGGCAGCAACTACAATATTCTTCAGACTGCTAATACTAGGAAAATTGGAAGAATGATTGAAATTGAACTCACCAAGGGCACCAATGGACTCGGATTCAGCGTTACCACAAGGGACAATCCTGCTGGAGGACATTGTCCTATTTATATTAAAAATATATTACCTAAAGGCGCCGCGGTAGAGGATGGAAGACTTAGACCCGGGGACCGTTTACTAGAAGTAAATAAAATGGAAATGACCGGTAAAAATCAAGCAGAAGTTGTTTCCCTTCTGCGCAGCATACCTCCGGGCGGTAAGGTCAAGATCGTCGTTTCAAGGCAGGAAGAAGTTACTGCGGCAGCTACAGACCCGCAATTAATTACACCTTACACACCTAGAGAATTGACCGTTTCTTCTCACTCGACTGAAAGCAATGATAATATTAAATACTGGAGTACTCCGAGCCGTTCTCCGGTGAAAAAAAAAGAGGCAGAAGAACCTGAGAAGATAGAAGCACAGCATAGCTATGGGAAAAGTAACATCAAGGGCCCGAAGCATTCGGACGACGTTGTTTTATCCCCGAGAAAAAATCGCATGATACTAACTCTAGACATTCCCGTTCACGATTCTGAAAAGGCTGGACTGGGCGTTAGCGTCAAGGGAAAAACCAGCAGCACTGACGACAATTCTAGCGTCGATTTAGGCATATTTATCAAAAGCGTTTTGCACGGAGGAGCAGCCTCAAGAGACGGAAGATTACGTACTAATGATCAGCTCCTTAACGTCAACGGAGTATCGCTATTGGGATTATCAAACTCTGATGCAATGGAGACGCTCAGACGAGCCATGCTCAATACTAACAGTCCATTCACCGGAGTTATTACACTTACAATTGCCAGAAGAGTATCTTCCTATGACGGATGCGAGAAAATATTTTCTGACTCTCTACCTCATTCTAGATCAAAGACAGACTTAATAAACAGAATATACATTGGCGACGCTACATCAAAACAGAGCGAGAATCGAGTTAGGGAAAAAAACGACTTGAATTCACAGTCCGACGCGGTTGATAACGGCCAAATTAGCTCTGCTACTTCAGTTTCCCCGTGGAACCCGGTTATTGATAGACTGACTGAACAGTATAATAAAAACAGTCTAAGAAACGAGAGCTATTGTCTTGCTACTAATAAAACTTGGATAGATCCTGGGAACAAGGCCCAGAAATTGACGCTCATTCACAAAGAAGATTCTCTAGAATCTATATTAGCCGAAGAATCGAGCCAGCAGGATAGGAGCCAGGGGAAGAAGCATTCTGAGGATAAGGACAGCCAGTATTCTGAAGATCCGACTTACGACAGTCAGCTATCTTTGGAGGAGTTGAATTCTTCGGGAAACAAATTTTCGAGAGATGCTTTAGGCCGGCAAAGCATGTCTGAGAAGAGGCACGCGGCATTGGATGCAAAGAATACCGATACTTATAAGAGAAATAAGAAGCTAAGAGAAGGAAGAGAAGGGAAGACTGTCGAAGCCCAAAATCAACACGATTCATTCGAAGATCCTCCGACTCCAAAGAAGGTGCAGAGCGTTGAGAACTTTGATAAAATCAGAGCAAAGACCACTTCTCAGGAGAGTAATTTCCTTGAGGAGCAAAAGAATCGTCAGAAAAAGATTATCCCCGATTCAACAGAGTCTGATTACTTGTACACCATACCTGGCCGAAACAAATTCATTTCTCCGAGAAAACATTGGCTTGTAGATGACGTACAGGGTGAAATATCGGACGCTAATAATTACAGAAGCGAAAACGACGGGTTTTCTAATAGCAGAGGAGATGTGAAGCAAGCTTCGCTGAATTCTGCGCTTGACGATCGTTATAAAAGGTCGAGAAAAAAAGGTGGTATTAGATCTATGTTGAGACTTGGAAAGAATAGAAAGTCGCTCAATTTTGGTGACAATATAGAGTCGCGCCAAGAGGCTAACAATTACTGCAGTGGCACTATAAATTATATAGCGTAATAAACAATTTTCAAAATATTTCTTGTTACAAAAGTGCCTTAAGAATTGAATTTAAAGACATTATGTTACATAGTCATTGTATATGTATATCATTTTTTTTTTTATATCCAAGTTTAATCGATGCAATGTTTGTGTGTAGCTTAAAAATTTCATGCAGCTAAAACGAAAGCGAAAGTTTACCTAATTAGAAAATTTTGCAAATATATTTTTTGTAGGCAGCTGCACGATTAAACTCGGAAGGAAATGAAAAAATTATTAATAATAATTATAATAACATTACTACTTAGATAAGGACGTAAAAACCACCAAACTGCATCTTACTGCATTATTTTTCAAGTATGTAATACTGGCTGGAACGATTGAAGAGAATAAAAGACGCATTTATTCTGTCATAAGATAAAATAATAAATTGCTAATAGTTATATATACGATTTTTTTTTCTCTTTTTTTTCTTTTATATAAACGTTACTTGATAGTTGCGAGAAGCTAACTCTATAATTGAAATGCAGTTTTTTTTTCTCTCCGAAGATTCTTTATTTCTTGAAACTTCTAATCTATTTTTTATTATTCCCTTTTTGGTTTAGTTTAAGAATTTTGAAATATCAAAACAGCCTTGAAAGAAAAAAAAAAAAAAAAAAAATTGTATATTAAACCAATTAAATAGTTATTGTATATATAAATAATGAAAAAAACAAAAACAAAAAAAAACAACTTACTTTTTCTAAGGTGCGATAGGAAATAATAATTATTTTTAATCATTAATATAGCCATTGTAAAAAAATATACTATTATGTACTCTTCGAAAACAGTATTTGAAGTATTATAATATTCAAGATCCAATTAAAATAGAATGAAATATTCACTCTTTCTTTTTTCTTTTTTTTTTTTTTTTTATGAATTACTCAAGATCAATATTTCGAAATTAATTAATGTATACATGAATTTAGGTGAATTTGATGAGCAGCTAATTTACGTGTGATTGTATTTCTTTCTTTTTATTTAATACAAGCTCACCATTACCTAGTATAATAACAAAGTTCTTTTATATGTGTAGAATTGTTTTTTTTTTTTTTTTTCTTTTCTACTTATTAAACGAAGACAATATTAATTAAGGATTTGATAATTATTTGTCAGAATAATTATATGTATTATTAGAAAACGAAAATAATAATGATAATAATGTTTGATTATTGGCGCTGCCTAATTTTAATATAAATTAATTAGTTTCGGTATTCAGGTCAAATTTATATACTATACATGTTATTTGATCTATCCGTACAATATATTCAATAATTATTATAACTGTACCAGAAAAAAACCATTATTATTCAAATGAAATAATAAGTTAGTTAATATTTATTTGTCTGTAGAAAAAGAAACACACTGGATTTATAGATTGATTATTATAAAACTGCGCAGATGAATGAAGTTTATGAATTTAGAAAAAAAGAAAAGAAAAAAAAAAACGAAGAAGAGTCTAATCCATATATCTATAATTTATTATAAATATTTTTCATATGAATTTATTTCATTCCCAATTTTATTATGTTACGCATAATTAAATTACGAAATATTACTGTACTTAATAATATAATTTTATTTCACAATCAAAAGTGATTTATATTATGTGTATTAGAATTTTCAAACGGTATTTTACTTAGATTTGTTAATTATTTTAAAACGCGCAAAGAAAGTCTTTATTTCCAGATGCTCAAATATCTGTATATCTATCATCAGCTTTTCAATCCATCAACCAATACCTAATTTCGAATATTCATTCCATTAACTTTAAATTTAATGTGACGAAATTTTCCATTTGTTACTATTAATTTAATCAATTTATTTACGACTGAATCACACATCATGTAGCTATGTTTAGCTATATTATTGAAATATATAATATACTTGAATTAATGATGAAATTATTTGCGTATATTGTTAATAAATCGAATATACCATTTCAATGAGTATTTGTATTTACTTTCTTTAAACTCATCCCTCCTTATAAATAATACCTAATATCCCAAGAAATGCATAAATATTAACAAATAATAACTTGAGACTTTTCCTAAATTTATAAACTACCAAAATTTCCAACTTTTCTAAATCAATTTAATTCTATTCAATAAAATTCAGATCTATATGAATATTAAACTAGTCTAATTTATATTACAGGATGTATGTTGCCTCTGAGGCAGTTGATGGTCCAGCCTAAGAGATTTCGTGGGAAAATAAATATCCAAAAGCCTCGACCACCGCACTATGAGAGAGCAAAAGTGATGGAATTTGTAAAGCCATATTACTTTAGCGAAAAAAGAGGCAAATCCCTGGATGAATTATGCCAGAAATCTCGTCCAAGTATATGGAAGAAGCACATCGATAATCCTTTGGAGCAGATTATTGCTCGCGAAGCATTGAATTGGTTCAATAATTCCAGAATGGTTGCATTCTTTCACCTCAACCCATGGGCGACAGATGACAAATTCAACTTTGCAGTCGCTCTTAAGAAACATAATATGCATTTCAAGTTTTATGGACGTCAGACTTTGACTATAGCTCTAGAAAATACACCGCATGAAGCGGTACTTCGACTGTTCACATCTCAAAGCTTGATAGTATTTGGCCAAGATACAAGCGTTGAACAACTGCTAAAACTTATCCGCAAAAGACCCGAACTAGTACTGATGGGTACGTATATTTTGATCTATAATATAAAATGTGCTAATTAAAGAAGTTTTTAATTATTTACAGCTGGAATAATCGACGGAAAGTTTCTTAACAAGAATGATTTTGTGAATTTCGCAAAGCTGGGTGATCTGACAGCAGTTAGATCGGGATTGGTGCAATTGCTGCAAAATGCTGCTGGTGTAAACCTGAATCGTCAATTATCACAGCATCAAACGACCCTAGTTTCTCGTTTAAAACAAATATCATCGCCAGAATTACCCGAGGAGAAAATCTGAATGATTAGTTTCTAACTACTTAACAGTGTATGTAATCAAAATCTGATTATAACTTATTTGTCGACGAGTTGATGTCAATTTTTTTTCAATAAAATAAACGCTAGGATATTAGAGATGGATATATGTGGATAGAAGGCTTAAGTTTTTCTACCTTTAACTATATACGTTAATTAATCAGCTTAAACTTTTCTTATTTATTGCTGAACGAAATATGTACAATTCTCTCGTGTATAAATAATGGTATATCACGTTTTTTTTTTTCAATTAATAATTATAACATGAAAAATCTTTCAAAAACTGTTTCGATTAACGACGATAAATTGATTCAACGATATATTATAATAAAAGAAATTGCATATATTTATATTCATTAGTTAAGTAGTTATAACTCTCAAAAATAATAATAATATCTAAGCAGATATTACTATTCGTGTTTATATTCCTTATCACATATCCAGAAGACATCTGTCCAAGACTGCTGTTAAATTTTCAAAACTGTATAAAACTATAGAAATTAGATGATATAAAGCGGCGATAAGACTGCAATTCATCTCTTTAACAGTAAATTCATTACCTGAAGTAAAAAGAGAAGTATTATATCAAACAAACATATTTTAATGGCAGTAATTGCACCGTGGATGACATTTAACTCCGTTTTCTCCGCACTTACAGCCTCCAGAAGTATCTCCTTTTCCCTGTTGAAGTTTATAAACACGAATTTTAAGATAAGTAATACATTGGCTCGTAATTAACTTCGTATATGAATATTGGATATACACAGCAGGGCTTAAAACACAAATACGTTGCAAAAATTGTGAGGGAAAATATTTTTGATAAGCGAGAATACCCCATGAGACAAAATTAGGAATAGAAACTCACCGCAGGTCCCCAACGTGGTCCTCTAGTTACCCAGCAAATCTCAGTCTTGCACATAGAACATCTGAGCCAATCACATCCCCATTTCTTCATCAATACTACCGCGCAAGTTGGGCAAGCCAGCGCTTCGCCGCTCTCAACCATCTCTTCTAATACAGCAGCTGTGCGTTTAGTTTCTTGATCTGTTTCTTTTAAAAGTCTTATTTCGTCCTGATACTCTCTGCAGTTTTTCTCCATGTGGATAGCCTGGGTTTGACAAATTCAGAATACAAGGGATTAGAAAGATTGATTATTAAATCAGAAACAAGTATTTCATTGATCCAATTCTTAGGGACACTCACCTGGCAAGTAAGGCAATTATTAACACCGCACACAGGACAGAGAAAAACGTTAACGTTATCGTCGTATATGCACCAGCCTCGACAGTCCGGTGTTTTACAATGGAAGGCATTATTCCCTGCGTTATTTTCTGCCTGCGAAACAGATTTTGCTAAATGCTGTTCGTATACTTCGGGCGTTACCAGCTGAAATTAGAAATGTAAGTGATCAGATATAGAGTTCTTTTTATAGTTTCCAAAGCTTTTATATCAGATTCTTAATCATTACTCCGTGCATATTATCATAATTACAGAATACATGATTTTCGAATGAATGATAGACATTTTTAAGCTCTATACTTTTACTTTTGATTAAACAATCAAATGTTTACCGCTTTTATTTCACGTTCTTGAAGAGTAGATTCGCAAGTATATTCAGAATCCCTAAACGGACACTTTACCTCTGCTTCTTCGCAGTACAATATGGTGTTTGCGATGCAAGTTCTATTAGATAGAAGGAGGAAAACAATTTGTTTAATAAATGATTTATGAAGATTTGAAAAACAGTTCAAGTCTTTATACTATTATAATTTATTTTGTATATCCTGAAAATAATAGAAAATCATTTCTCTATATTCTCTTCATTTGACTCTCAGAGCTATGATTTGAATTTAAAAAGCTGTTCAAAATACCTGCAGAACATGTGCAGACAGTCCCTGAGAATGACTCCTTCGCAGGGTCCGTAAGGCGCGAAACAAATCGGACATTCAATTGGCACAGAATTAGGTATAACGTCAGAGTTTTCTAGAGACATCAGGTGTTCGTATCTCTGTATTTTCAATTCCTCTACAGTTGGTTCCTTTGGATAAAATAAAAAATAGAAACTAAGTGAATAAATGAATAATTTAAAGCCTGCTAATTGATAAATCGAATGAATTATTTCACTGATCTAATACACAGTGAAATAAATTCAATAAAAAGGGTTTCTATGATTGAAAAAAGGTCTAAGATTTTTTCTTTCTACATTAATTTCTTTCTTTTGATACGAACTGTGTAGATTAGTCCTATCTCACCTCAGGAGGTATAACTTCAGCTTCCTCTTCTAAAATTGGTACAATTTCATGCCGTTCTTCGTCTACAGGTACTTCAGCCGTCTCTTCTTCTTTCACCGCTGGTTTATCCACTCGTGTACATTCGTCATTTTGCAAATCTATAAATAAAGTAAATCATTTGACTTAATATTATGTAAGTAATATGTGGTATGATACGTGATTATCATAATTTATATACAATCGACGAACTATTCGGAAAAAAAAAACCATGAAAATCTTTATTTTTTTTTCTACAATATCGATGCTTATTTTTGTGGATTTTTAATGATCTTTCCGGCTCAATATTCTGTGAACTTTACAATTATATTTATACTCTGAGTTGATTGAAAAGTCTAAAATATTTCCTGATAGTTTAATGCCTAAATTAAATCGATACACAAGTGAAAGAAAACGTAAGAATATGATAAATATTTGAAAATTTTACCTGGTGCAACGAGATATAAAAATATCGAAGATTTATCAACAGCCTTGAGTTCGTTTATAGTAAAATCGTCATTATCGGCTAAATTTTTTCCAATAATCCATCGCTGTACGTTAGCCGGGATTTCGAATTCGGCAAATACTTTATTCTTCAGTTCAGCTACGGTCATATTCAGCGAAAGCTGGAAAGATAGAAAGAAAAAAAAAAATCAAATAAATTAGTAACTGAACGAAAATTCGGTACAATATTTTTCTCGATTATCTGCATTTTCGAAAACGATTTCTTACCTGAAGAGGTATCGGTCCTTGATGAGCCAATTTATCCTCTATATACATATCGACGTTTATGAAATCTGCGGCTTTAATATTCCCCGACCTTTGCCTCACGACTGAACAATGAATTTTAAGCTGAGCAAGTTCCTTGGCTAATCCAGCAGCCTGCTGATGTTGTCCAGAGGCAATAGCGCCTTCTAATTTTCTTAGCAATCGATTGATGGCCATAGTATTCATGTTCGTTTCCGTCACATTTGATTTCTCATCCCCAACTCCTTTGAACAATAAAATGTCTCATATATAAATAAACCAATGGATATAACGTTCTATTTATTTTTTTATTTTTATTTTTTGCATTTAATTCATAAGTTTTCCTCCCTACCTCCCAAAATTCGTGAATCAATTTCCGTCTTACGTGTATCTGAATCTTCGATCTTAAATCCAGCGTTATAATTTTGTAAAAATTTACCCGCGCTATTATTACCGATATTTTTATCATCGTCGTTATTTACCTCCTCGATTTTATTAATACTTTCGGTTTCTAATTTTTTCATAAATTTATCCTCCCCTATTATTATCCCCGGATTAATTACCGCGTTGGCATAAATCGAGTCTTCTATTACGTTCATATAAGTATTTTGAGACCCCCTAACAGCACCCTCTAATCCTACTTTTTCTGTCTTAAGTGCTTCGATGCAAGCAAAATCCCTAGGTCTTATAAGCTGGAAAGTATTCCGTGCCAGACCTCCCGCACTGTTTCCTGAACTCTTCTTTCCTTTCATGGTGTAGATGGTATCCTCCGATTTTTTAACTGCGTATTTATATCGCGAATTGTCGACTACTACACGCTGCCTTTCCCTATCTCTCATGGGTTGTAATGGTTCGACTCTTCGTATATTAGCACTAGTTTGCACTCCAGACGATACTTTCGTCTTAGTTTTATCAATAATTGAAGACGTGCTGTTTTCCATCTCATTTTTCAACAGCTCAACTGGCTTTCCTCCATTTTTAGAATATCTAATATCCAATTTACCGATACCGGTTGATTTACTAGCCAATAATTTACCCTCGATTAATTCAGACTGAATTTTTTTCTGTGGGTTTAAACTCTTCTCGTTATTCATTGGCAACGATTTACCAGAAGATTTTGGCTTAGGTCTCTTAGGCAATGAGTGTTTCATCTCTATCAGCATCTCCTTCAAATCAGCCCGAGAAAGATGTTCGATTTTATCTCTGTTACGATTATCGTGAATTTGAAAATCTCTCTGCTTGGCGAAATAACTTTTACCAATATCGTCGCCTTTCGAAACGACGACGGGATTATTAGACGAAATAAATTCTTCTTTTCGATTCCTGTTACCTCCACCACCTTTCTCAGGAAAATATCGTTTTATTTTTTCCTCCCATCCTGGAGCTGCTATTGCTGCTGCTGCTGCTGTGCCGGAATTAAAATTGTTAATATCAGCTTCGGCTTCGAGTCTGCGAAAAAAATTTATCGACGAAATATCTGCCGCTGTTGTCTCATTCACTCGCTCAGTACCATCGCAGACCAAACGTTTAGTTACTAAATTACGATCGTTACGATTTTTCCTAGCTTCTCCAGCTCTTACAACATCGATTTTAGAGCTCGATTGACTCCCAGAAGATTTTGTAAAAAATGTAGCATTTACAGTGACTTTAGTGATATTACTTATCGCGTTGAACTTAGAAATCAAAGCTCTAGTCCCTCGCCTTTGAGAAGGTTCTATCGAAGAGGATACAATCTCGGAAATGATATCTCCACTTGTTGTTTTCATCGCTTCATTTTCTGCCAAGGGAAATGAAGAAGATGAAGAAGAAGATAGTGAAGATCTAGCAAGTGCAGCTTGATTCCTGGCCTGTTCTTCCTGTACTATGGCTGCCGCTTCTCTATCAAGTTCGCTTATATTCGTAAGAATGGAAAGATTTGATTTACGCTTCTCGTCTTTCTTTGTTTTAAAAGCATCGCTTCTACCAAAGAGATGATTCAATCTGGAGAATGATTTGTCAGTAGAGTTAAACTCGGCGGAATTAGCCCCCGATTCATTACTTAAATTCTCAGCTGTTCCAGGTTCATGGTGAAAACTAAACCGTCCGCCTTTGTCTTTCGACGATTTTGACAACGTTGCAGGAATCTTTAAAACCTCTCTTCTAAAAGAACCGCAAATATCCCGTTCGCTGAGGGTCGTATTGCTTCTTTTATACCACGGACGAGGTAGTACAGTATTAGTTGTGTTACAAGATATCGAAGGGTTTAATTTTTTCACACCGTTTTCCAAACCCTCGGTTTTAACCGCATTACTCATATCTAATGATGATTTTTCAACGTATTTACTAGGCAAAAGAATACCGCCTTCTAATTTAAGGGTGTCGTTTATAATCGGCGAAATATTATCCCTGTTTTCGCTATTCTTTGACGTACCAGAAATACCTAATTCGCATTTATTCGTATCTAACGTTAATACCGGAAATTTTTCTACAACCGGCGGTTTAGGCGCTTGTCTTTTACGTTTAGCTGCAGTGTTAGTCTTCTCCTCGAATAATTCAAATTTAATTGGTGGTTTAGGGGCACGACGTTTACCCCTTACATGAACATTTCGTTTTTTATTTTTCGTAAGATCGGCGGTTTTTCCAGCGGTCGGTAAACTTCTATAATAATTTTCCAACTGATTTAATTTCTCTTCTTTATTATCGTTTAAATTTTTATCAGAACGTGCGATTATTGTCTCGTATTTTTTATCAGCCTTTTTCTTCTTCTTCTTCACTGCCCCAGATGTCGAACTAAATTTCTCATTACCTTCATTTTTATATACACTAAAATAATCACGATCTATTGACGGCTCGCTGTCAAACTGACTTACGACACGAGAACGACGTAGCTGTGGATCTGCGGCGAAATCATCAGCCGATAAATGTTTACGAAAATTTTTAAGTCTACTCCGTATACGTTTATCAATTATTTCAGGACCTGATCTAAACGTGAAACTATGAACAGTAGCTGTACTGCATGTCGTATCTACGCTACCCGAACTTGAGTATATCACGGATTGAAGTTCACGATTTTTACACCTTTTATTATTACATCGAAACGCGGATTCTTTTTGGTTTGATATATCGTCGATTTGCACGGTTGAATTTACTCCTTTTTTAAACCAGTTAAACAGGGAAAATCTACCGCTGCTTCTTCTTTGATTTTGGTTTTGGTTTTTGTCGAGTTGCAGCTGCACGTTTTGACGGTCGGACAAACACTCCGCTTTACTTCCAGCCGCACAAGCGGAGAAAAGCTCGACGTTTGCCGTCTTTAGTTCTTCTTCGTCTTCGTCTTCGTCTTCTTCTTCTTCGTCTTCTTCTTCGTCTTCGTCTGATTCTTCTTCTCCAAGTCTGACTATTTCGGTTCTTTCCACTCGGGGAAATTCCTCGACTACTACACGGCCGCCGTTTAGAATTGTACAAACCAAGAGTTCGGACGTAGCTGCAGCAGCTTCTTCAACTAGAGACGAGTTGCTGCTTCTATGAACCATTATTCGTCACGACGACGACGACGCATTACGTATTGAATTTATTTTATTTCAATAGGATAAAGACCGGGACTGACTTCAAATTTTCTTCATCTATGTGATGATTTTACGAATTTACAGTTTAGAATTTTTGTCAATTATAAAATCTTTTTTTTTCTTTTTCTATCCTTTAGTCGTCTTTTTATTTTTATTTTTAATTATTTTTTTCTATTTTTTAATTTTTTTTTATTACGCGTTTTCGTGCAGGTTGATAAATCTTGAATATATTTTTGCTGAGCCAGTATCTTATAGTTTAGTTAATCTCGTAGAAACGATATGGAGAATAATCCTGTTTTTATTTTAATAGTTTCAGTCAAAAAATAAGAATTTCAAATCGCGTATGTAAATATGAAATAATGAGTTTTTCGGTACCGCGATACGCTGGTTAACTCTCTCTCAGCAAAGATACACTAGTTTATACTATAAATAACTTATGGCTCCTCCTATAAATGGTTCCGAGTTATTTTCACACTAACCGCTTCTTCTTCTTCTTCTTCCTCTTCTTCTCCGCACAGTAGCTAGTACTACTGATGTATGTATGCTTAATGTATACATAAGTATACGAATGTAATTTAAAGATTTTTAATTAAATAAATAAAAAAATATTTTATACTATTATTATTTTGTTATTATTCAATCCATGGCCTATTTTTCATCATCAAAATATAAAAGACTATATTTCGTCCTATATCCTCTAATTATAATCATTTTCATTTCTAAACGCTCATGACCTGTTTGGCTCATCGTCAGGAAAATCGAACTTACATACGTTGATCTAACGTGTAATTGTTATAAATTATCAAAATACGAAATTATAACAAAGAATATGAAAAGATCGAATAATATTTATAGAAAAATCGTCGAAATACAGATTTGCATAACGTTCGACCAACAATCAGTACGAAAATACCACGAAATTGTTTTTATTTCGAGGTTATAAAATATTACATCCCCAATATTATGTACCTAAATCTATTCAATGAGAATTATGATGCACGAATATTTTTTAGAAAAAGTTTACATTTACATAACTTAATACGTTTGTATACACATGCATATTCCCTAATACAATAAACTCACCTGACGTATTTTCCCGCGAAACCCTCCACCCCGACAATCTCGCGTCGTCGCATATTACGTTGCTTCATAGTCGGTGGTTTTTAAAGCTTTGTTAGCTCCTATCCACCGTATATTATGTCGAATTATTCACCCATCGCACAATTGATACTTCTGTAATTCACAACGCGGTATTTTTCATTAGTTTAAAACGTAAAAGGCTCATATAAATGAGATAAATTTACTAACAACACGATCTGACAGCCGGCGGTCGCCATCTTGGCAAACAACAAAACAAATGAATGTCAATGTAGCAGGTTGTTCGAAATCAAAGTAATCGTACACATGGCGCCATCTCTGTCATAAATTAATAACTAATTTTAGGTTGTTTGAAATCAAAGTAATCGTATACATTGCGTCATCTCTGTCATAAATTAATAACTAATTTTAGGTTTTTCGAAATCAAAGTAATCGTATACATAGCGTCATCTCTGTCATAAATTAATAACTAACTATGTTGACATACTATATGTAATAAAGCCAATAAAATACGAATTATTAATAATAAAATATTAATGATTAATGAGTTTTATTAGTTACCAACAAACTCCCGGAGTACGCAGAGTCTATTATTAAATAAAATTTATAATAAATAACCGCTAAATTGCGGTGAATATGGAAATATACAATCACAAAATGTAAAGAAATCTAACCTTTATTAACAATAGGTTAAAATCTACTTATTAATACTGAATAGTTGCTTATATTTCACAAAACACGTATCACCTTTACCGTTAATTAATTACTCAGTAATTTTGATCTATTATAAAGACCTTATACAGCAAAGAATGAATTATTTCGTAGACTAGTTATGGAGAACTGTCATTACTCTCGAACTGTCAGACGTAGTGTTATTTTTATTACAATTCGAACCTCTATGTTAATCAAAAATGAATCAACAACTAATCTTGCTGTAGTAAACGTATTTGTTTACATTCCATATACGTGGATGCAGAATATATTCGAAATAATGAAAAAAATGAAAAAAAAAACTCTTTATTTTTTATAATTTTTTTATTTCGTCATTTTTTATTTTCCAGATTCTTGCCACGCTGAGAATATTTTCATCAAATAACATGGACAAGCGTGGTAACGACAAAAATGCAGAACGTTCAAACGTGATACACTATATAGCTAAGAAAAATACAGTATTGAACAGGATCTCAGGTAGCTGCGACGTAAATATAAATACTTTGCAACTTGGGATGTTAGTGGAGGCTGTTGAAGTATTGAGAAATGGAGGGCTCAGAATCCGAGTCGCAGATCCTGCTGGTTCAGAAGTTTGGCAAAATACAGAATGGCTATGCCATCGTTACGACTTGGTTCCCGTTTCATCAATAATGTGGCAATACTTAGCCGGAGTTCCCACGCCGCAGGACAGAGTTAAACTTGCTACAGATAAACAATTGTGCAAAGATTTAAACGAAATTAGAGTAAACAGCAAAGTATTTGTCATATCCGAGGCGAATTCATCAGCTGAGGAAGTACCTGCTGTTATTAAGTACATAGGACCCGTTCCAGAAATTGGTTCCGGCTTCTATTTTGGTCTTGAATTATTGGTACATCATTTTCTTATCGTCGTTTAGAAATCTAGAGATTTAGTGTTCACGAAATGTTTATGATATAATGATTATCATTCGAATTTGGCTTTATTATAGTTTTAAATTTCAGGGTAATCGGCAAACTTCACAAACTGTTGATACGATGCAGAAATACTCGACTACATCTAAGGGGAATGGGATTTTTGTTAATCTGAGTAATATTAGACCATATAAAACGGACTTATTGGACTTTGGGGAGGCCGACGACAGAAGAAACACTAATTCTGATGAGAATCTAACTACTGTTTGTAAGTTTGCGAGGGAAATCAAATTCCGAATTATAAAGCTCGGAACTTTCTCGCTTGAACTGTAATATTTCAATGGCTTTACGCAGCTAGGAGTTAAAAAAATGATTTCAAATCGATTTTATCTGTAATCTAAAGTCCAATAATCATTTAGTATGAAGTTGTTCAATATCTTATGGATATTTATCGATAAATTACGTCTTTCAGATAAAATTCATACGAAATTTTGCAATGATAACAAGAAATAACGATAAATACAATCGGCATTATATTGAATGGATTTATTTAGCTGCTAGGAAATTGTAGTATGTTAGAATTGTCCCTGGTCCAAGAGTAGTTAATAATACCTACAATAAGGTGATTTAAAAATAGCTATTAGCTATAATCTGAACTTAAAAACAGTGATTTTCATTGAATTAGTAAAAAGTCTTATTATTTTATTCGGTATTCTAATTAGCAATCTTCTTGAAGTTAATAATAACTGAAGTATGATGTTTAAAAATAACTCTGAGGGAAGCCAAGCTGGCTCTCTTCTACTCTAGCAGCTGCTAGAAAACACTGAAACAAGCCTTACTCAAAATTATAACTTAAATTCACAATACCATGTCCATTATGCTACAGAATATTCCACTATTTGTATTAGAACATAAATGGAGCAGTGACTTCGACTCTAATGTGTATAGTGATATTGATATTCCAGTTAAAAAAGTCAGCCCAAATTATGGTAAGCTGAAAAGCTGTTAAAAAGTTGTTAAGCTCTAGACAAACATAATTATTCTGCCTTTAGGATCTAGCCATGCTTATTTAGAGACTTTATTAATCCTGAAAAATAATTTGAAATTCACCCAAATTAAACAATAATCTTTTACCTTGTACTCTTCTGAGTTTCTTCGTCTCCTGAAATTGGCTAATAGTCGTGATTTAATTTAATATAATTTCATGTTATTTTATTCCAGGTAATGTTCTACCAAATAATGAAAGTAGGAATATCGGGTCTGTTGAGAAGTTAGGAGAACTGCACATTGGTACATCGGTTGAGGTTCATTTGGGTTCTACTAGACACCCTGGCCTGGTACGTTGGATCGGCTCACTCCCCGGAGTCCCTCCAGAGAAGCTAATCGTCGGTGTTGAATTGGTGAATACTATTTCCAATAATGAAAAGAAAAAGATAAAGTGCCAACTCTCTTTGATAAAACAAAATTTCAGGAGGATGAACATCCGCTCGGAACAGACGGCACATGCAACGATATAAGATACTTTCACTGTAAACCACACAAGGCTTTGTTTGTGGACATAAAACAGTGCCAATTATATAATAGATTAAGGGTAAGCGGTGAATTTATTCTCCAAGTTGTAAATAATCCACGTTATTCATTCATTAACGCGTTTCTTTTCGTTATATAGGATTGCGATCCGCAGGAAGCGGACTTTCATAAGTTTGGAATAACTGGGAGCTCAGTAATAGCAGGAATGATACGTCCTATATCTGTGAAAGGTGATTTGGAAAGTATCTGCGGAAAGTATCGCGGCATTCAGGGACATCACAATTCATGTTATCTGGATGCAACTTTGTTCAGCATGTTTACTTTCACAAATGTCTTTGATAGTCTTCTATTCAGGTATTGAAACAAACCAAGCATGTTTTCCTTCAATATTTTCTACAATAACTCAAATAAAATGACATTTTAATTGTCTTTGCAGACCTCCTAACGAAAAAGACTGTGCACAGTACGAAGAAGTGCAGAGAGTTCTTCGGGAAGAGATCGTGAACCCTTTAAGAAAGAATTTATTTGTCAAAGCAGATCGAGTAATGAAGCTGAGGACTTTACTTGAGAAGTTGTCGTCAATTTCTGGGCTTACTAGCGAAGAAAAAGGTGAAAGATTCTTGTCTTTGGGTGGAAAGTGAAGATTATTAGAGTATGTTTAACAATTTCAGATCCAGAAGAGTTCCTAACTTCTTTGGTAGCTCAAATATTGAACGCAGAACCATTTCTGAAACTTAGTTCTGGCCAAGACGCTTATCATTATCAACTATTTGTCGAGAAGGATGATCACCTGAATCTTCCCACTGTACAACAGCTTTTAGAACAAAGTTTTCTGACTAGCGATATAAGATTGAAAGAAGTTCCCTCTTGTCTAATCATCCAAATGCCTAGGTTTGGAAAGTCCTTCAAAATGTATCAGAAAATACAACCCTCCCAGCTGCTAGACGTAACAGACATCATCGAAGACTGTTGAGTATAATCGATACAACAGATATAATCTCGTGTTCGAATATCCTGAGGATTAAATAAACATTGATTCATTTTAGCCCCTAGGCAATGCACCGTATGCGGAAAGCTAGCGGAGTTTGAATGCAAAGAATGTTATGGACAGTGTGGCGTTGGTCTTGAAAGTATAGCGTTTTGCCTGAAGTGTTTAGAAAAGGTGAGTAGCAATTTATAACCCGAAATTTTCATCCTGTTTATTCATAGTTAAATAAATGATCATCATTAATAAAGGCCCATAGTCACGAGAAGAGGACAAGCCACAAACCGAAGAAGCTAACAGTGCCCATGGTATTCTCTATCCTTCAAGAACACTGTCCCGTACCACGACTGTACTTAGAACTATCGGCGGTAGTTTGCATTGAGACTTCTCATTACGTTTCATTTGTGAAATGTGGTTCTGGTCCTGACGCGCCTTGGTGTTTCTTTGACTCCATGGCAGACCGCAAGGGTAAATATTCAATACTTGAATTCTAAATAGGAGAGATCTAGACCTAAATTTGACCTTTGTTATCTCAGGCGAACAGAACGGCTACAATATACCGGAGATGGTACCGTGCCCTGATTTTCCATACTGGCTTAGTGAAGAAGGGGCTCATTACTTGACGGAATTAACAGACGATCGCCAGCTGCCTGAACACGCTAAGCGATTATTGTGCGACGCTTATATGTGCATGTATCAATCTCCGGATGTGATGATGTACCGATAATGAATGTGCGTTTGATATTAGTATTAATAAATCTAACTAACGATAAGTAAATTATATAATACAGAAGTCAGTTTTATCCATTCAATTAGTTTTATTGAACAGTCGAAATAAAGGAAAACCGATTAATAGTTATATTTGAAATGTATGGTATGTGTATGGTGCTGGGAATAGTCAGCTTGTGGACAATCTATTGAAGTAGATTTTATTCTTCTTTTAATTCTATTAGCTATGTGATATGTCTAATTTTGTCTCTGTGTCTAATTAATTATAAGAATTGAAAAAGAAAAAAAATGGTAATTTTTTTTATAAAGAAATAATTATTATATACTATACACATGTATTATTACATCTACATCCTATTTAAGATACATACACATCATTTTTCGTGTATGTAAATTAAACTTAAACCTAGTTTATACGATCTTGTTTAATAAATTTCAAAATAATATTTAGCCCTAGGCTGAATAAACAGGCTCAATATTTCTAAGAGCATCAACCTCTTAGTCGCTAGATGATGATTTTTCTTTCCTTTTTTTTTTTCTTTTATACTTTATGCGATCCATAGCTTATAATAAACTTATGCAGAATTTTTAAATCGTCATAAATCTACCATAAAATAGTTGATCAATCAATCAGTTAACATTTCGCAAATGACATTTTTAATCCATGACTCTGTTAACATTTTATTTTATTTTTCTTTTTTTCTTTCTCTTTTATATCTCGTTGTAAATAATTATATATTTTTTTTTCTTTAAGTCTACTATTCACATTGAAGTGCAGAACGCTTTTGAAGACACGTTAAAATTATTATTACATATTATTATTATTTTAATCAGCTTTGCAGCAAACTCGGGACTATTTCATTTCTGCTAGATAGAATCTGTATAGAATACATTTATCACTGTTAATTGTTAGAGTCTTCTGAC
Organism: Tenthredo notha; assembly: GCA_914767705.2. Classification (NCBI taxonomy): domain Eukaryota; kingdom Metazoa; phylum Arthropoda; class Insecta; order Hymenoptera; family Tenthredinidae; genus Tenthredo; species Tenthredo notha. Next base: position 1,596,789 of record OU611920.1, on the reverse strand, counting down.
TGTTATTTATGTTATTGATATTCTATTAATATAACATCATTCCCATTAGTATTGGTTGATTGTCAATTAAGTAAGTCAGAAAAATAATAATGATATTGTGCCACTGTTTAAGTTTTTTTTTTTTTTCTTAAATACCGTTATTATATCAACAAATAATACAGCTTTCAAGATACCAGCTAAGAAAATACAATTACTGACCACATTACTATTTTCATAGAATCAATTGATTAGTCAATTATTTAATTAATTAAATGTACCATTTATCAGATAAGACTCTGGTTCATCACCCGATATTAACTTTTCAGTAATAAAACTTTCTTCAATATCATTGACTGTTTAATAACTGATTAAAACATTTTTGCCTTTCAATGTTGTCTATTTATATCAACTATAGATTCTCGAATTAAAAACAGAACGTTTTACTCTATTAATATTAAAATGACTTATTTATTCATCAATATTTACTTTACTATCTGCTCATTTTTTGATTTCATTATTCATCTAGTCAGAATCTAAAATCAGATTTCTGCATATTTGAGAAAAAAAAATTGACTACTTCTTCACAATTTTTCTTATTCTCTCACTCGCAACGTATGCTGTCATGCAGATAACAGTCACATTGATAAGTTATTCAAGACTCGCGTTGTTCAAACGTACTTGATTTCGTAATAGAGTCTAAAATTATGTTATTGCAGTTAGAAGTAATTAATAATATATAATAGAAATACATATGTTAGACGGATAAAACTATTAATAACACATCACACATGCAATTACAAGTTCCTATTGTGAGATAAATTGAATGCAATTACCATTTCTTTAACAAGGCACATTCTGATTAGATAAATACTCTGTTATTGGATTGAAATTACGGTATATAATAATTATATCATGTAATACATATACAAGCAACAATCAATAGAATTAAATGAACCGGCATCGTTATTAGAGAATATCATTTCATTAAATTGCCAATAAACTTGTTAGCGAATTGTGATAATGTTAAGATAGTTATTTAGTCAATTTTATATCATTCTTACACACAAGTTCGAATAGTAACTCGTTAATTTAGAGATAAAATTCCGCAAAGAGCTTGGCTCGTAATATTTAATATCAAGCCAAGACTTTCAATGATAAAATATCTTTTATCTCTATCAATAGACTACAGCTGAGACAATTATCTAACTAGAAATAAACAAGTCAAAGAATTTATGTAAATAAGACAAGAAGAGAAAAAAAAAAAACTTCCTCAGACGGAAGCACATTCTTGTTTCTTTCCTTCTCTTCTTCTTTTTACAAGCAAAGAATTCACTGTTCAATATAAATACTTTAATTTATGCTTTTTTCAATTACGGGCTCAAATATATTATGTATCATACTATGTATTGATATATCTTGATATTTGAGAAGATAACTTCGTCAGCTGTTGAAGAAATAGTTTTTTTTTTTTTACGTAGCACATTATACGCTACGTATCCATACTGCAATTCATTTAGAAACAGAAAGAGAATAATGTTGTCATGAGAAAAGATATTATTTTATAATATTTGACACAGGACTTTGAGTTGCGGTGTCTAAGAAAAGATATAATATATTCATATATATACGTAATATATATCGGAAAGCTTGAATTATCGCCTAGTCATGTTTAATTGAGTTTTTTCTTATTCGTTCTTGTTCTTTTTGTTTTCTTATCATCAGAGACCTAAATTTTATAAATATACCTAAGATATAATTAGACACTGGATAACAGCGTTGATCAAAGACTTATAAATGAAAATACTATGGTACGTTAATTAATCTGAAACATCAAGAGTAGTAGTAGTAGTATTAGAGTAGTAACAGTTTAAAATAAAAACGATAATGAAAATTCATATACTAATGTGAAATTCGAGTGTGACCCTAAAGTGTAGTCTCATAGAATATTTTAATATTGACTGCGCAATCAGCGATGTTATTCAATCGTCTTCATCCATTGCAAAATCACTGCCCACCCCGGAATCTAAAGTATAAATTGGGCTGCAAAATAGAAAAATATACTGTATTATGCAATCCGAATGTTTTCTCTAAATTCACAGAGGTAAAGATCATGCGATTTCATCATTTAAATACTCTTCAAAATATGAATATACTCACTTTATTGCTCTGCAAGTGAAAAAAACAATTCTCTTCAGTTTCTTGTTGTAAAAAAAATAATTAAACGACCACAAGCATCCGTCTTCGCCGAATGGATCTGAAGCTAAGTCTGGATTGTAGCTGTAACAGGATAAATAAAAAGTCTTCTAAAAATTCTTTACTGATTATATAATAGAAGTTTCAGAGCTAAAACGGTGCAAAACTTTCTTTTTGATCGTTAAATACGATTCTGGTACGTTTTCCGTAAGAAAAATGTTTTGAGGCTGCAGTTTCCTTTATTTTCAGAAACTGGCTTTCTGAAGGAAAGATAACAGGAGCTCGATAAACGATTAGAATGAAAAATAAACGTTGTAGAAGTTCTTTTCAGTCGAGGAAGCAAGCCTTTTGCCAAATATTAACGTAAAAGAAGATAGTCATACTCCTCCCACCAAGTTTTCCCCCATCTACCTGTAAATATCGCACTCTCCCATTGATATTTCATCCTCAACAGCTGTCCAAAGCGCCGACCGAAGTGTGCGATAATAGTCTCCAGCAGTAGCGCTGAGATTGCTATCAACGGCGTTAACAACCCATTGAAGACTGGGCTCTTTGCTAAACTCATGGCTTTTAGCATCGGAAAAATCGTAGTCTGGGTGAAAAGCTGCATTCAATGTAGCTATGAGATAAAACAGTGTCTTTCTGCTTATTGTGTCGCACAAGGGCCCGTCTTCATCACCAGAAATACTGCGACTGTTGATTGGAAGAAAAAAAAAGAATAGTCTCAGAATCAATTGACAAGAGATATTAAGAATAGATTACCATAAGTAGACAAATTTCTATTTTTTCTCTGCTCTTAAGGAATCACCTAAAATAACTCTGCGCCGGCGAAGCACCCAGAGATGTTTGAGGCGGTGACAAAGCCTGTAGATCATGAGGAGTCACTCCTTGTTCGGCGTTGAATCTTTTATAAAGTTGTTTGTCGTTTCCCGCCATTTTACACGAGTAGCTTTCAATCCTGTAGAGAGAATAAAGAAGGAACGAGAACAAAAATTAATGTTTTACAGTTTATTTTATTTTTTTTCATAAAAAGAAGGAAGAAACAAAATTTAACAAACTTACCGCCCTAGAATTTTACTGTCACCTGTCTTTATGGACAAGGCACTGTTGATTGCTTCAAACCTAGTGCTTTCCAGTAGTTTCATATTGAAGATGTTGATATTTTTATATATTTTTTCAAAATTTTGGCATTTATTCACTTTTATTATGTTTTTTTTTCTTTAATTTGTATTTAATAATAACAAATTATAAATTACATATAATCGAATTGTTTTATGCGTTATAGTTGTGTGTAATAATTGAGATTGAAAAATTGTATTATTTAACGTGTGTCCGTCATCCTGTCGACATTTGGTGTTGTCGTTAGTTTGTTAATTATTTTTTTATTTCTCAATCTTTTTTAACATGTGATAAGTGTTTGACATAAAATAATAAGCGATGTACGTACTTTTGCGTATAATGAATCTTATGTTATTAATATTATTACCTTTTTTTTTGTTTTTTTTTTGTTTTTTTTGTTTCTTTTTTTTTTATTTTCTTGTTCAACAATGGTGACAATTTAAGATACTTATATTACATTTAAGATGCGGTATTGTGTTTTTGAACATTTTTTTCGGGTGTATGAAGATTCCTTTCCTCTTCGAGTGAACGAAATTTATTATCGATGTAATGATATTTTTCTCTGTATTGTGCGTTCGGTACATTACAAATTATTATAATAATTTTTACTTTTTCTTTCTTTTTTTGTTTTTTCCTTTTTTTCTTTCTTCTTCTTCTTCTTCTTCGTCTTTCGTTATAGCTGCTTCTGATTTGCAGTTTTCTACGTATACGTTCTTATATTTACTAGCTGTCAAACTTTTTTTAGTTATTTATTTTATTTTTTGCTTTTCAATTATTATTATTATTATTTTTTATTATTGTTTATGCACTGACAAAATTGACGCGTATTTTATATAATACATATATATATACCTATATATAATAAACACACACGATATTCGTAAGGATATACGCGTACGTATGCTATATATGTATGTATCTAGGTTTTGTTAACAAGGTTATCGGGCGGTTTGTATAATTATTTAATATACATACAAGACAAAAGAATTCTTTTATCGAAGGGAGAAGGGGGTTCGTATTTTGTTTTATTTTATTTTTTTTGTTTTTATTTTTTATTTATTTTTTTCAATAAACTTTTTTCAGTATTGGTATGTATACCCAAGCCTCTCTAATGAAAACTATATGAAGAAAAAAATGAGTCTTTTTTCCGTTTTTCTTTTTTGTCTCTCTAATAAATCGTTTAATTACCACACTCACTACTACAGAAGACAATCCATTATCACAAACATTGTTGATTATTCGATTATGTAACGTAATAGATTATATTAGGTAAAATAAATACACTACAAGCCTTCGACTTGTCACTTTTTAACTGACAAATATATATTTATTATTAGTATATACTCCGTTTTCTTTCTTTTCACCTTGGATAGTGTGTATAGGAGCTATTAAATAAAAATGGTTGCGTCCAATCTGTGCTGCCATCTATCCAATCGCAGGTAAACTATGAACTCGAATTCGCACTGCCATCTATACGATGTGGTTATGGTTCATTGCCTTCTAGATCAGTGTCTAATTCAACTTTAAAACTTTAACGAACATAACCTGAAATTGTAAACTTATAACTTGGTTGGAGAGAAGATAAATGAAAGAAGGACCGACAAATCGTATACTTGGTATATTTAATGTTTCTAAAAAAAAATTTTATCACAAATTATTGAAATTCTATAAAGAATAAAAATAAAAGAACGTAGCTCAGTCATTTTTAAAGGATGTCTTCGAGTTTTGCTGAGGAATTTTCACTGAAAATTGAAAGTTATCTACATAACAATAGCGCATTTGGTAAATTGTAAATCAGATAAACGGTATGACAGTTTTAGATTATTTAACAATTTTATTTCAACCGTTGTCTTAATTATTTCTCATTGTACTTCGGTACGGTGATTGTAGGATGGTGTCCTTAAATACCTTTCCGTATATTTCAAACCATGTTGTCCTTCGTTGTTGTAGAATGAGTATAAAGGACCATCTAATAAAGAAGGTCTAAACTTTGGAAGAAAGTATATCCAAGCTTTGGTCAGTTCTCCAATCTATGATAAGTTTTTAAATAATATATACGAATAACAATTATCAAGTTCATATTTTCAATGCTAATTTTATACCTCTTCAAACTTTGATCCGTTCTTATAATCCGCGTCAGACATCAGTCTAACATCATCTTCAGTACGGACATAGAACGTCGGGTGTTCCTCCAATTCATCCAAAGTATTTAACATCTTTGAATCAACGTCGTAAATTTCACCTGTTACATGCTGCTCAAGAAAATTAATATACATAATCTAATAGATCCGATCTTTATCTATATTTTGTCTTTTTCTTTTTCTTTTCTTATGAAAATTTCTCCCACACTTACGTGCCCGACATTTGGATGTTTTAACAAAAATGGAACGTTGTATTTCGTGGCTATTACCAAAGGATATTTAGCAACTGTGCGAGCGATTCCAATTAACTTTGCATATCCTTTGGTAGAATCTTCAATCAATTTGTGATTAGGTTCTCCCCTTTTAAGGGTTCCGTATACAAACACACGGTGCAAAGGGCTCTTGAACAAATTTTCGTACATTTTTTATTATTATTATTTATTATCACAATAAATTAAATCACCTAACCTAGCCTCACCTAACATAAGAGAAGATAAAATACACGGAAATGACGTATGGTGGATGGCAGACGCGAATCATTCAAATTTTGCCATTTCTAAACTAACATCGTCATTTTGTACGGCGAAAATTATTCTGCAGTCAAATTTTCGCGTTTAATTTACAAATTCTTCGAGTATATTATTGCAATATGTTATTGTTCGATATTAAAAAATTATACATATATATCATTCGAGATCCACATGCTTCCGCTTTGTCGCCATGTTCAGATAACTGTCAAACTGACGCTGCGACTTTTCGTTAAGGCTCGGAGATTGAACAGTGTCCAAGCTGACCGACCGAAACAACATCACACTATGCTTTAGATAAAACAGCGATGCTATTTCAGTCAGTATATTCAGACTATGTTGGTATTCCTGAACCCACTTTCTCGGTTCACATTTCCCTGTTGCGTCAGCCGTCTTGATATATCTATAGTCAGCGGTCACTAAAGTAAAGAGCGTTTGAATTTTGTTCGGAAAATTTTTATATACTTGTTAATGAATATTTATTATCGGCTAATAGAAATATTTCGCATGGTTTATAGATTCTGAGTAAGTACGTAAGATAATTATGAAATAGGGTTATAAAATTGAACAACTTGGAAATAATATGTACAATTGTTTATTGACTATTCAATATATTCGAATTCGGAATTCCAGTATCCAATGCATTTTGATAATATAACGAGGTACAGAACATATTATAGATTATTTATCGTGAATCCATATAAAGTTGCTGCTTATCCCATAGCAAACGGAGAGTTGTTACGAGTAGTGAGCTGGAAGGTACCACGAGCTCTGTAAAACATGCAGAATATTACAAAACGCTGAAATATGTCGTTCAGAAAAACAGTGTCCAGTCAGAAAATTCATTTCATGTAGTTTAGCTATTTCATCTAAGCATGAATAATTGGATAACTTGTAATAAATCTTCACCTGTTCATTGTTATATGATTCTAGATTTAATCTACACTCACGTTGTAAGAGTTCGGCCGCCCATAAATACTCCAGAAACTCCAGTGGCACGGAAGCCCGTTGGGTTGTGAATAGATTCAGCAAAGAAGCGGTAAGCACGAGAATGGGCGCAAGTTCCTGCACAGAATTTAGAATTGTTGAATTTAAAATTGAGACTCATATAGCTTAGAGTTTCAGAATTCAGAAGCACCGAATTACACTTAAACCTCTTTGAGGTTCATATCTATCAGAGATGTGTAACATAAAATTAACTAACTCTGCTTTACTTACCAGCTAGATCGATGCCACATCCTGGCTGGCTTTTGCCACCATTGGGGTAAAAATCGCTATCACCTGCAGCTCTCTGGAGTCCCAGCTGACCAGCGTTGGTGTGGATTACCTGAACGTGGTTGGCATCATTGGGGTGAACTCCGCTACCAGCACCGGCGTTTTCAAATCCAGGTTGGGCCGGGTCAAGAGCTGAAAACGGATCGAATATACATTCAAGAACTTCTTGGTAAGGCAATAAGGCTCAACTGCATTTGTCTGGCTTGTAAATTCAGGAAACTATCTTCTCTCACTAACCGACAACACCCTGGATGTTTCCGCTGGCTCCGCGTGCAGCGATACCAGCAATATGACCACCAAGAGAATGTCCAACCACCATTGTTGTGCCAACATTAAGTCCAGCCTCGTTGCGCATGAAGTTTATAAACTCTGATACTCGGCCGGCCACATTCCTGACGTTACCAGCAGCAGCACTATATGATATGCTTGCTATGCTTCTCCAGTCAACAACAATTACGTTGTAATCTCCTGTGGCTAGATAAGCTGGAATATGAAATAACTTTAGCTAATCATGCCCATTTTTCACTCTAAAATTGCGATAGACAGATAAATATTCCCAAAGATATTTGAAATGAAACTGATTTATCTTACCATTGCGGACTAGGACACAGGAATCTGAAAATTGGTTGGAATTCCATCCATGAGTAACGAAACGGGTAGGACGATTCCGGTTAAAATTACTGGTGTTGATAGTCGTTATTCCATGGATGAATAAGACTTGGCCATTGTTGGGGTTATTTCTGAGCAAATAATATTAAATGGTTGCAGTCACATTGAGCTTTGATAATGTCTAAGTCATTCAGAAACTGACAGTGTTCATATTCACAGAAATTCCTGAGGAATGTAATACTGACCGTGTGTACAAGTTGAATGTGATGGTGTTCAAATTGCGCTCAAGATTCTCAGGCAACTCCGCATATTTCTCATTCAAGTCGATTAGATGAGGAACTCCGTTGCCGTCAGGAAACCAGATATAGTTTGGCTCGAGCTGGGTCTTTTCTTCGGCATGAGCTGTTGGAGTTGGACAAAAAACTTATGATTTATCGGATGTTCAACGGTTTAGAAAATTTAGCAGAAGTCTGGTGGGTGTGAAAGGCTTTCACAGTAAAGAAAACAGAATACTTGTCGCATTCGTTACGTTATCTTGTATCAAACATTCCAATTGGGTTCCTCTTTCTAACAAAGTTTGAAAGTTTCATGAATTTCTTGACGAATAACGAATAGATTGGACATCAAATTCTAAAAGTGAATGGGAAACCATGTGATGGACCTGAGTTTAGGAATGGAAGAATAATAATAATATAAGTGAAGGTTCTTTACCAGAGGCCAAAATGGCAAGCGACACTATCAGTAGTAGCTTCATGATTGACATCAAATCACAGAACAATAGTGACCCAGCAATCGCGTGTTACCTATTTATAGCCAACCCTACGGATCGTATTATCTGATATTAATCAGTTAAATACCGGAATCACTCATGATCATCCATTAGGGATTAATAACATTTTTAGTTCCAATCTGACGTAGAAATCAAAACAAAATATATGGGTAGTTACTTCCAATGTATCCAATGTAAGTAGACTTGTCACAGCTTTCATCGGTACAATATCTCAAAAGATATTTAACTGACCAGATCAGACTCTAACTTTCTGCTTTGTTGACAGAAGACCATAGACTTTACTGATTTTGGCTTTTTTATATTCCGATACACCAAATCAGGAAATCATCTTTACATAGTCTGAGAATATATGTTCATATTCTTCATTTTTAAGTATGTTGATTGATCTCATAGGATCATCTATCGATATCGAAAGTCCTAATCTCAAATCTATCTTTCCACTGCTCATTATCAAATCGATCACAAGATTATCTAACTAAAACTTTCTCAGATTACTCAATCCCCATCATTCGGATTGAAACCGAGATTTTTAGTTCGATTCTAAGATATAATCGACATTCTAAGATATAATTGTTAGCATAGATAAAAAAAAAATCCAAAATTATAATTAAACTGGTAACAGTTATCAATGTGCAATATTACTCAAATTTCTAAGAAACATTATGGAGTCAGATTATAACTAAACGCCCCTTTGGCCATCAAAAGCAGAAAAATTGTGTGATTTGGTCACAATAGGTTTGAGAAAACATATTGGTATACTAATTCGCTATGATAGGATAAGTCGTAAAAGGAGAGAGAGGGAGAGTGATTCGCTATGATAAAATATAGAATAGCAGTTGTTTTGAACGAACGAGCTTTAGTAACCGGTAAAGAATTTACAGTATATCTGTAAGAATGATAAAATTATCACGATCAAGGTGTAACAGATAAAAGCAGTGGCATCAAACTAAGTTATCAATTCAATAATAGCTAGTGGTCAGTACAAACAGATAGCATGAGATTGATCATGAACCACAGTTAATCATTTAAGAAATCTGATAAATCTTGTAGGGAATTATCACATGATCACTGATCCCACGATCATGCGATCACACGAACCATGATCGATTTATATTCCAGAATGTTGGACATATTGCCGATTTTAAACAGTGAAATGAACTCTGGAGAATAGATTAGACCTTGATGAAATTATATATTTGCAAGTATTGAATGTTGCAATGTGGGTCAGGATTTTAAAGGATATTCTATAGCTCTTCTTGCGTTACTTTTATTCTAGAAGTCAATCTTGAATTATTTCAATAACTTATTTTTTAAGGATTGTAAATAACTGATCATTCTACTTCTAGTACTGATAGCAGATGAACGTGTGAATTTTTTCAAGTCGAATAACTTATGCACCAAGATATTTGATGATCTTTTGAGAAGAGACGTAATATTTTCGTGTAACGAGAAGATATGCCCTCAATTTATAATTTGAACTGTTTCACAGAAAAACGTAGAGCAGCTATAGTCGTATGCTTTTGGTCAATCAAATCGACTATTAATCACATTGAAAACATTTGCCACATCACGTAGTAACGTTGTTTACGATTCTCTAGATATCCTATCCAAAGAAATGAATACTTTTCATCATCGTAGTGTTCAAAATATTCATAAGTGATATATATTTCATAGATTGATAAAAGTAAAAATGAGCAAATGCATGACAGGGTAACAAAGACTCGAGTTTTGGATAGTGCAATTTTTATTAACTTTCAAGATAGCTACATAATGCGGAGTTTAATATATTGAACAATGCACATATTATAATAACATAATCAATAATAAAATATATCATAGATTATTCATCGGCAATCCATAAGGTTCCTGTTTATCCCATAGCGAACGGAGACCTGTCATTAGTATTGAGCTGGAAGACTCCATGAGAGCTGAAAGAGAATAAAAATGTTAGCACAACTGAAATGTGTCGATTAAAAAAGCAGTGTCTGTTCAGTAAATTCGTTGCATGTAGTTTAGCACTATTGTACAATTCAGAAGAATTGTGCAATATGTAATAAATCTTCACTCGTCCCCTGTGACATATTCTAGATTTTATTTACACTTACTTCGTAAGAGTTCGGGTGCCCATGAATACTCCAGAAACTCCAGTGGCACGGAAGCCCGTTGGGTTGCGAATAGATTCGGCAAAGTAGTAGTAAGCACGGGAATGAGCACAAGATCCTGCAAAGAGTTTAAAATTGTTGAATTTGAAATTGAGAATTCTATAATTCAGAGTTTTTGAATTTAAAATTATGGATTTTAACTCAAACTTCTCCAAGTTTCATATCTATCAGAGATGTATAACATAAAATTAACAAACTCTGTTTCACTCACCAGTTAGATCGATGCCGCATCCTGGCTGGTTTTTGCCACCATTGGGGTAAAAATCGCTATTACCTGCAGCTCTCTGGAGTCCAAGCAGACCAGCGTTGGTGTGGATTACCTGAACGTGGTTGGCATCATTGGGGTGAACTCCGCTACCAGCACCGGCGTTTTCGAAACCAGGTTGGGCCGGGTCAAGAGCTGAAAACGGATCGAATATACATTCAAGAAGTTTTTGGTAAGGCAACAGGGCTCAACTTCATTTGTGTGCCTTGTAAATTGAGGAAACTATCTTTTCTCACTGACCGATAACACCCTGGATGGTTCCGCTGGCTCCACGTGCAGCGATACCAGCAACATGACCACCAAGAGAATGTCCAATCATTTTAGTTGTGCCAACATTAAGTCCCGCTTGGTTGCGCATGAAGTTTACAAACTCTGACACTCGGGCAGCAACGTTTCTCACATTACCAGCAGCATTAGTGTATAATGCAGATGCTATGTTGCTCCAATCCACTACAATTACGTTGTAGTCTCCGGTGGCTAGATAAGCTGTAAAAATGAAATCAATTCAGTTGATTCTCCCCTTCTTCTATCATTTATTGAAAGTAATTTTTTCTCACCGTCACGTACGACTACACAGGCATCTGAATTCTGGTTAGAACGCCAGCCATGAGTAATGAAACGGGTCGGACGATTGGCGCGAAAATTGCTATTGGTTACAGTGCTTATTGAGTTTAGAGTTAGAACCTGACGATTGTTGGGGTTGTTTCTGTTGAAAGAGAAAAAGACTAATCAGCATTGGATTTAGTTTTAAAATATTCTCAGAATTCAATAAATATATGATTTGTAGGCCTTCGAGTCATTTATTCAAATGCTAACTATATGTTTTTTGTTTTTACAGAAGACGGAATACTAACCGTGTAAATAAGTTGAATGTAATGGTATTCACATTGCGCTCAATATCAGCAGGGGACTCTGCCACTCTCTGCTTCAAGTCGACTAGCTGAGGAACTCCGTCGCCGTCAGGGAAGAACATGTACTCATGTTCAGGCTCGGCCTCTTCGACAGGATGAGCTGTTAAAGTTCAACAAAAAGACTTTAGATCTATCAAATATTCAACGGTTTAAAAAATCAAGCGACAGTCCGGTAGGTACGAACTGATTTCACAGTAAATAAAATTGAAGTCTCATCGTATCCAATATGTTATCTTATAGTATTGGGTTTCTACTACAACTAAAGTTTGAAAATTCTATTGAATATCTTGTGGTTAACAGAAAAGATTGGACATTAAATTTTGAAAGTAAATTTGAAAATGTTCGATAGACTCGAGTTTAGGAATAAAAGAGTATTCGTATGTAAAAAAAGGATCTTACCTGTGGCCGCAATGGCAAGAACAACTATCAACAGTAGCTTCATGATCAGAACCGAGGTGCAGAACAACAGTACTCTACGAATTTTGGATTCTGTACTTATAGGCTGCCCTACGGAGTTAATTATCCTGTCATCAATCAGTCAAATCCCTAAATCCATAGTTCTATCATACATGACCGTTAATTATCGTTCAATTTCGTTCGTAGATCTAATCTAACATCGAGAGCAAAACAAAATATATAATTACGTGCATTAACCAAGCGCATGGAGATCTGCAGCAGATCTTATCTCCGATATCATGCAAAATATTTCATTAGGCAGATTAGATCCTCACTTTCTACTCTATAGGCAGAAGAACGTTTCTCTACTAATTTTGCTTCTTTAAATCTCGATATGCCAATCGAAGAAATCATCTTTACATATTCTCAGAACATTTGCTTACATTTATCGTTTTTATGAATATCAAATGCCCCCTATAAGGTCACTTATCGATAAAAAAAGCGCTAATCTTGAGTCAAGCCTCCTAGTGTTCATTATAAAATCAATCACTACGAGATTATCAAGCTGAAACTTTTTCGGATCCTTTGAAATCATATCAGTAGGATTTAAACCGGGATTTTTAATTAGATTTCAAAAGACAAACACCAATACTTCTTGCGATAATGATTGATTAATCCATAATCACTCTGTTACATATATTTTCAACCACCCTTTTTCCAATGTCAAATAAAAACTGTACTGGAGGTAGATATACAAAGCTAATATTTTTATTCTCATTACTAACCAGCACGAGAAAGCAGCTTGCTTTCTAATTTTCTTCACATGTTAGTGTGCAAATTTACTCAAAATTATTTAGAATTTCGGGATCTCTTTGGAAAACTCTAATTAAACGTTCCTCCAGTCTTCGGGAGTTATGAAGTTTACTTAAAAAATCCGCCTTTATACCCTTAACCCAAATTTGAGTTTATTTCCAACAACAGTGATAATATTGCGACCAGGCAATAACAGATAGTATCAACTGCAGGGTACCCTTATCTAGTCTCATAATTATCAATTCTAGTTGATAATTTATAGACTCTTTATTTTATCCGCATTCTTTCTCATAAGAAAAGTTTTTTGTAACAGGCGATTGAGCGAACCGAGATTAACGTATATCCCAGGAAGTAGAAGGATTGGTTTAAAAGAGTCGAAGAAATCAAAGAGAATTCAATATCTCTCAGTGAAATTATATTAACAGAACTATTAAGTGTGATTAGATAGCTTCTGACTTCTGAGAATATCTTGCTTGGGTTTTTGGCCAGTCTGAGATTCGTTTTTCATTAATCAAGGATTATTTACACTCTTCATTGCTATTTTATAAACATAAAATGTATGAGAGTGTTTCAGGATTGGATTTAGGGTGAAAATGGTAATTTAGCAAGAGAAATAGAGTGATATGATATGATATTTTAATTTTTATTCACTTTTGACACTATTGTTCAACGGATTGTGAAATTGTATTGAGGCGCATATGCCGAAAAGGTGTATCTTCATATTTTTATTTCTCGTCAATTGATGAAACTTTCCTCGTTCTTTGCTTATCCCAAAGCAAATGGAGGATTGCTAGCAGTAGTCACAGTGTAACTGCCACGAGCCCTGCAAAATAAAAAAATTGTTGATGAAGGTTCCACCCTGAAGGAATCTAAAGAATTTAATGCATAAACAACAGCGTCAGCTCCGTAACTTCATTGCTACTTTTGTGAATATCTATATCAATGAAATAACAACACATCAGCTCCAATTCTCCACCATATCACTGATCATTTTATCCAATCTTACTCTTTGCTCAAAAACGGGCCGCCCAAGTATACTTTGGAGTTTTCGTTAGTTGGGAAACCAGTTGGGTTTGTGATGGACTCAGCAAAGAACAAGGGAGCGCGGAAATGTGCGCAGACTCCTACAAAGAAAATAAAATTTATTATTTAACTCGAATTTAACCATATTGATCGGAGATTCATGGTCAACTAATATGGCTCGCTTCCGCTCTTACCAACTATGTCCAAGATGCATCCCGGCTGGCTTTTGCCACCGTTGACAAAGTAATCGCTATCACCAGTAACCCTGGAAAGTCCCATTCCTCCACCGTTGGTGTGAATGACTTGAACATGGGAGGCATCTCCAGATTGCATACCAACAGAAATAGCATCAACGTCATTTTCAAAATCAGCACCAGCTGGGTCCAAACCTTGATAAACACAAGAAATATTTGTTTACTATATCGGAACATTATATAAAGTTCTCTGCCTTGACTAATATGAGAAATTTATCCGCTTGGACTGACCAATAGTAGCCTCGTAAGTTCCGCTGGCTACTCGGGCAGCATAGGAAACAACGTGAGCACCAAGAGAGTGTCCAGCCAATTGAGTTGTGGCAGGATTAAGGCCACCGGCTTCTTGCAAGAAGTCTAAGAACTCTGCTATCAAACCACCAGCCAATCTCACGGTAGTCGGAGGCTTGTTGAAAATTGATTGAACTGCGCTCCAGTCTATAGTGATTACATTGTAGTCTCCGGCAGTGATGTAAGCTGTGGAATTTAAACAGGATTAGCTGGGTCTAGGTCTTCCTTTTCCTTATTTCAACGAGCAATTTACGCATAGATATTCAAACAGTATGGAAAATTACTGCTTATTACCAGCACGGGGTACAGCGGCAGAACTTTGTTGATCATTTCCTTGCCATCCGTGAGTAACGAAACGAGTTGGACGAGTTTTGTCGAAATTACTGCGGGCCACACTGTCTGCATCTCCAAGAACAAGAATTTGGGCAGTGGTGGGGTTTGCTCTGTGGAAAAATATAAGAAAAGATGAAAGAGAACGGCTTCAACTAACTAGCACTTGGACATAGTTAAATATAGCAGAATACTGACTGTGTGTACAGCTTGTAAATTATGCCGCTGCTCCTCGAAAGCCCCGCTGCGTCTGCTTCAGCATGAGCTGTTTTGGGGCAATAAATAACTTGTGTTAAATCAGGTGTTCAAGAATTCGAAAAAGAGTTTGATACCTTTTATCGGATATATTATATTTTAATCAACATCAATGTTCTATTATTTGTTTAAACTTATTTCAAATAACTTGGAGAATCTCAAGAAACTAATCCGACATCAAATTCTATGATTAAATTAGGAGAAGTTTGTATTTACCTATAGCCAAAATGGCGAGAACCGATACTAAGAACACCTTCATGATTCTGCACGATAGTATTCTTTCAGTTGTGAAACTTCTATTTATATATTAGCCGATAGCCCTGGAACGTCACTGTTCTATTATCGAACCATATCAAACCAGTTAAAATCTAAGATTCTATCATAAACAAACAATTATTTTGGCTGCCTGAAATTTTCTCTCCAGATTAAATCTAGGTCAGTTAAACATTGAATAATGTTAAAAGTCAGTCAAGTCAAAGATTGGTGACAAATCTTATCGGTACTGAAACTATATCTTCTATTCTGCAGGCGAAATTTCGTTTCTTTATACCTTCACTTATACCGGAATAGGATAAATCATGCCTACATATTCCCAGAATATTTGTTCATATTTTGCGTATTAGTAAATATCCGACTTTTTACGCAACTAATAATCATATTTCTTGAAGTATTGCTTATCAACGTCTCGAGTGTCAATCTTAAATCAATCTCTCTTGGCTGTATATCATAATATTAATAATTGAACTTTCAATCTTTGGGGAAATTTGTATGAATCGTTCATTCTTATCAATATGGTTGGCATCGAGATTTATGATTAGATTTAAATAATAGCACGTAATTATTTTACTATCAGTCCCATAATATTTCTCAACTATTCTACTACAAGTATACGTTATATCAGTGACAATTTATCTAATCGGCAGCTGAACAAAGTACAATAAGACCAGCAAAAGCTGCTTTTAAAATTTTTTTGTAGCTCATTGATAAATGAAATATAAAGGAGTAATTATAAAATAATAAGCTTTGATAGGGATAAGAAGATCAGATCTTCCCATATCTCAATAGCACCTCACTCGTTATCTTATGAAAGAATCATGAATCGTATTTAATAATTTATAAACACTTTAATCACAGTAATCATATCAAATGATCTGCAAACGCACCTGCTTGGATAAGCGATATAAAAAATGTTACACTTGCAAAAATAGTATAAGTAAGAGTACTGATCCTTATTAAATAAGCTTTTTCGTCACTCATGCCCAATTCCAACCGTTTCCGATCAGATTTGGCGCCGATAGATGGCACTTTCTCGTATTAGTCATGAAAAGGCGACGTGCGACTGCCTAGGTAATGAAAACCACTTTTTCCTGCCTACGCATTGAAAAATCGGACCTGAAGGCTGCCAATTGGGCGTTTGTGACGAAAAATAGTATATGTGATTCGACTTCGACCTCAGGTTTTTCAGTCAATGTTCGGTTCGCAGCACTCGGCATGGTTTGAGGGATCTTGGCACGCCTTCCGCGTGCCTCGAATCATCAAATCATGCCTCACACTGCGAACCTCGCACGGTCCGAAAAACCTTCGGTTTTCAGCCTAATGACATAATGTACTATTGTTTTTATTTCAGAGAGTAAAAAGCCATTGCCATGTCGCTGGAAGCTGGGAATGAAGTATTTCGAATAAACAATCATTTGTGTAGATACTCGAGCGACGGAAGGTTCCTCGCTTTTGCATTCCAGGGCAATTTGGTAATTAAAAATACGGGAACTTACGACACGTTTCTCTCCTTCCCATTCGTCGATATCATAGAGGTAGACTCATATTATCTAGGGATTAATTTATTTAAACTACGTACAGATATTTAAGATGTTCTAATCCTTTCAGTACATCCAATGGTCTCCAGATAGCGAATACATCTTATGCGCTAGTTTCAAGAAATCAATTATTCAAGTATTTTCAATCTGCTTTCCGGATTGGAGATGTAAATTGACAGAAGGCAGTGGTGGATTAGAAAAAGTTACTTGGTCACCAGATAGTCGTCACATTATTACAACGGGAGATTTCAACGTGAGAACAACTATGCTCCTTTTTCATTCGCCCTGAACGGTTGATTTTCACTCTTTCCTTCTAATTGCAGATACAAATATCGATATGGTCTCTAGAAAACAGATCTGTCGTTTATATACAGAGTCTAAAATCATCGACAAGTGATGAGTTGAATTTCAGTCCAGATGGAAAGAGATTAGCTCTTATCACGACGAATGGCGAGAATAACGTCGCTATCTACAAAACTAACAGTTGGAAAATAAGCAGGGTGAGTAAAAGGGTATGAAGAACGCAGGGAATGTATAGATAAAAGAGTTTATTTCGTTTTTCCGAAGTATTGAGAAGGTTTATAAAAGCGAGAGGTCTTCGAAGCTGAAGTTATGAATTTTTACAATATTATCAGACCCACAGCTGGCTAGTTGGAGAATCAGAGTTTCTGAGCTTGGGGGATATGGTCTGAACGAGAGTCTCTTAACAGTAAGATGATGAGCACTGGAAGAATCCAAGTTCTTGTATTTTCTAAACCCTTTAGAATCTTCCCCGACAATAAGCTTATGAATTTCAATTTCTCCGCTATCTAAACCGACTGCTAAGATGTAAGAATTTTTTGCTGCGCTGACCCCAGCGAAAGCGAGCGCAGTTATAGAATTTTCCTTCATTTCCAAGCTCGTAATCGGGTGGTATTCTCCCTTGTTAAATTCCTCAGGTTTCCAGATCCCAATTTTACCGTCTCTAGACCCAGTCGCAAAGTATTTAGAATCGTGAGACCAAGCACAGGACCAAATAATCCTGGTGTGAAGTCCGTCCTTCTTAGAACTCGCTGCTTTTAATTTATATCCATTTTCCCCCCTGCTAAACAGCGACCATCTCCTGTCCCTAGATACAGACAGTAGATAATCATCGTTAGGGGAAAAAGCCAGCTGTGTAACGGTCAGTTGATGCGAGACGAGTCTCTCTACAATCTTCCAGGTTTTAGAGTCCCATAAAATGATAGCTGAATGTTCAACGGACGACGATTTACAAGCAGTAGCAAGCATCGATCCATCGTGCCTGGCAGCCATTGAAAATATCTCGTATCCATGTCCATAGAGCTTTTGTAGCTCTGGCCAAAGTGTATGTTGTATCAGTTCCTCCTCTGTTGGAGGTTTTCCAAAATCCAAGTCCTTGGAATTACCGGCGTAAAGATTATCCCCCGTCTTTATCAAGTCCTCGTCAAATACAGCCTTGTTAGTCAATCCGAGAGCCGGAACCGAAGCGCTCTCAGCCGTTGATTCTGGGCAATCATCAGCGCTGGAAAGTTTCCTCAAATAATTTACGAATGTAGCAGGGGCAGAGAATGTTCTAACGACTTTTTCCTCCGCTCCCGATGCGAAGATGTAAGGAGTGAGCATAGCCACGCAGGACATATCGTACCCGTGTACCTGCGGGCGCCCTATTTCGTGCCAATTTTCTCCTGACTTATAGTCCCAAGGTGCATGAGCCCGCGTAGTTTGGTCCAAGCTTGTTGTTAGTAGAAATCTTCCCCTCGGATCCCAGCAGAGATCAACAACCTCAGCAAAGTGTCCGCTAGGAGCAGGTCTCGGCGCCCAGTTACCGGTCTTTTCACAACGATTCCAGATGTGAAAAGATCCCTGGTAGCCATGCGCTAATAGAAAATTTCCCTCCGGGCCAAATTTGCAGCCGTAAAAACCCAACGAGTTTCCTCCCACGTCTCCGACTCTTACCGACTCAAGCCATATTCCAGATCCCACATCAGGCTCCCATAATATCATTGTTTTGTCCAGAGAACAAGAGAGCAATTTCATAGGCTGAGAAGACCGTTTGTTGTCCAGATATATAGCAGGGTGCCAGTTTAAGCCGTAAACCCATCCGTCGTGGCTTATCAATATAGAATCCAGAGATACGTTGTATTCCAGATTTTGAAGACGAAATTTTTCCTTCCTTTGTTCAAGGTCCTCAATATTCTTCGTCTTATCTTCTCTATCAATGGATATTCTCCACAGACGTATCATGCTGTCTTGAGAACCGCTTGCCAGTAGAATATCCCCGTTATTGTCATTGGCGAAGTCTAAACATCGGACCCAGTCTTCGTGGCCGGATAATCTTTGGACTTTGGAAAAGACAGGCTCTTCTCCTTCCCCACAGTTCAGATTCTGGGAAATCAATTGGATAGAAGAATCCTCCAAGGCGATAGCTATCAAGGGGATATTCGATCCCGGCAAAAACCACGCGGCAACTTCTGTGGCCAATTTTTCATCGAATTTCATAGTCTGGGACAATTTTATATCTCCGTTTCCATCTCTCATCCAGATTTTAATATCCCCGTCTACATTTCCTGTACAGACTAACAGCTTGGATCGATTCAACTTCTCCCCTGTATTTGGGTCACAGAGATACTGCGCGGTCGCTATTCTTACTGCGCTAGAATCTTTCAGTATTGCTGAGGCCTCGAAAATACCGCTTGACGATTTACTCCATACTATTGTGCTTCCGTCCGTAGATCCGGATATAAATTCTGTCTCAATCTCATAGTTTCCAGGCTTTATCCAGCGCACAACTGTTACGCTATTTTTATGCTTGTGTAAAGTCTGTAGAACTTTGCCAATGCCAGAGGCCTTTGGGTCGTATAAAGCGACTGCATTACAAGCCGCATAACAAACTAGATCGTTTTTACCCCAGTCTAATGAGTGCGGGGTTCGATTACAACCGCAGCTTATGTACGACGTTAACATTATCCAAGTTCTTTAATGTTTTTCTACACCTTTTGTATTGACACATGAAAACACGTGCTCAGCAGACTCTGTACGCTGCCATATTGGATCAGTACCACCAATGGCATGGGGATAAATTCCCTGAAAATATTTAAGCGATGTTTTGATCAGAATTTTGAATTAAGGCCACATAAAGAGGCATGATTGTTTTAGTATTGACCATTTTCTCATAGATAATAACTTGTGTTAATAATGTTTATCTTTTATTTACTAGAAATTGATATGCGAGCGATTGAAAAGCATCGACGGGATATCCTGGTCACCGAATAGCGAATTACTCTGTATCTGGTCATCGGACTTTGCCGAATCTAAATTATTGGCATTTTCTACAGCGTCGGAAAGTCTGGTAGGCTCTTATATACCCGACAATGAAGAAACGGAAATAAAACTGAGGGAAGATGGAAATGAATTTGTTAGAAGATTGAAGGGGATTAATAAAGTCAGATGGATACCCAGCGGGCAAATTTTAGCTGTTATTGGATACGGCGAACTGGTAATATATCCAATTTATCAACTAATAATTTATGAAATTTAATTACTTCAGCTTTGAAACTCTTCCAGATTGTTCTGCTGAACTATTTGACGTGGAAGCCTTTGGCCTGGCTTTATCATGAGCCGATAATCAAAGATAATGATTACTCGAACAAAGTCTATAAAGAATTCGTCATGCAGATCCGAGATTCTAACAAGCAGCCTACATTGCATAATCGTAACATTAGTAAGTGAATTAGTAAACGAATTTTATCACAGCTGACTAAGACAAAATCTATAGGAAAAGAAAATACATTATTATGGTCTGTTTATTTTCAGTGGAAGAAGTGCACACTCGACCTATAAACCTTCCCACATTAAAGAGGGATTCTATCTCTGAGAATCTACCACCAGAAATCGATATCGTTGAGTTTAGTAATTGTGGGAAATACTTGGCTACCAGACATCAGTTGTATCCAACTACTTTGTGGATTTGGAATATATTTACGGACGTTGTTGAGTATCTCATATTCCGTAATATGATTACTAGTGAGTATGAAATATCGTTTTTATTACTACAAAACTTGAACGAATTTATTAGACTCGGCTTTCCTTTTGTTATTCACATTTCAGGTGTACGATGGGATCCGACGAATATTCGTTTACTAGCATTCACAGAAAGCCCTAATATATTTGAATGGACACCTGATTCTGCCCTTTGTCTATCCACACCTAAAGGAATTACGGTTTCTGATGCCCAGTGGCATCCGCATGGAAAAACCGTCGCTTTATATGGATATAACAAAGCAGCGATACATCATGTATCCAGATCTTGAATTGAAAATTATCATTTGAATATCTTCAGGAGAATTGGGTAGAATTGATAAATTGGATCTCCATAGATAGAAATAAACCTTTTTTCATTATAAAAATGGGAATTGAGTGGATCAGATCAACAGAATATTGATACCTATACGCGAAGGAAATGAATTCAGATTACGAAGGTATTACTGCTCGGTTTTCAGGCAATGATTGTCTATCAATAATTAGTAAGAGTTATTATAGTAGTAGTAATTAATTTCCCTAATGGTAATTAGTCATACTCTTGTATCCTTTATTATGTATTTACAATATTCTTACTGCTTATTTCATATTGTCAAATTTTCTTATGAGTTATATCATCGACGAGGAATTTATACTAAATTCTCTTATTTTCTAGTTTTATTATTAGTCTTTTTTTAGCAATTAGTATCATCATCAATCTCATCACGTTATATCGCTCGTTCAAATATTCCCGCCCATTTTTCTCCTCTACGTTCTTTTTTTTTGTTATATTGGTAGCACTGTTCAAATTTCTACAAAAGCTAGGAATAAAACATTTGACAGCTGTTATTAATTCTATTCTAGGACTGTCGTTTGTTAACAGAAGAATAAATACAGAGTTCCGTTACTTTCCGTTACTTTACATCAAAAAATTAATTATCTAGTCACATTTAACGGCCATAAGTAAGATACTGAACTATAACAATCAATAATTCACCGAATTCAAACACCGTGAGTAATGCAGGATTCTTAATCTTATCAACAATTAATTTTAGGTGAGGAATAGCTGAGTGTAGTTATGTCCGATCCCCGATTATAACTAGAATCAATAAACAGCAAAAATCTATTGATAATTTCCTTTTCCTAATCTATTGTGTAAATATTTCGGTATTTATTTACAGATATTAATATGTCTGCTCCTGCACCTCACTCGGACAGAGATTTAGACCTGAGTAATGCAGGCCGAGGAGTTTGGCTTGTTAAAGTACCAAAATACATAGCGAACAAATGGGAAAAGGCTCCCGGAAACATTGAAGTTGGAAAGTTGAAAATTACCAAGTGAGTTGACAACTTTACGGAATCATTGCCTCGTATAACTCGGTTACATTGTTTTGAGAATTTAAGTCTTATTTTCTAATTATTTTCTAATTATTTTATCCAGAAATCCAGGACACAAAGCAGAAGTTTCTCTTAGACTATCAGAGGCCGTTTTAGCTCTCAAAGAACCAGGAGAAGAAGATATTCCCAAAGCACATAGGCTGGACGTTACTGCGGTAACTCATCAAATGCTTGGCGTATTTTCTCACATTACTCGTAAGATTGAAAAAAAAATTTTTTCCATTGTTATAACAGATGCCACCCTGAATTTTTCATTCCTTGTGAATATATGCTGAAGTATAATCATTATCGCCAAAAATCACCCATTTTTCCCAGCTTCTGGGAAATCAAAAATTGATAAATAATCATTGAGTCTGATAAAAATACCTTCTTATATAGACAGATTTTCACCATTCTTTACTCTAAATTAACTGCCTTTATTATTTCTCACACTGCTGTGTTTTCATTATCTTTTTAGCTTCGAGTAGTTCAGACGCGATAGTTCCAGAAACTGAAAAGCTGTTTATGGAAGGTGGGATAGTCCAGAAATTAGAATGTCGACCTTACGGTGAGTGAGGAGGATAAGATTCCCGAATTTCATTCGCGAATTTATCCTGGGTATAGAAATAATTTTTTAGAAAGAAAAATACGTTTTGATTTATCATCAGTTGAAATTTAAATTATCGTTTCCAGCTGACACCTGTTACATGAAACTGAAATTGGAGAGTATAAAACGAGCTTCAGTACCTCAGAGGCAAGTTCAACAGTTGGACAGAGTTGTACAGAACTTCAAACCCGTGTCTGATCATAAGCACAACGTAAGTTCAAATCCTAAGAGAGTTTATTATCAGTTTTCAGCTTCTGTACTAAACATTTCGTCCCTAATTAATATCACAGATTGAATACGCGGAGAAGAAAAAAGCTGAGGGTAAGAAAATGAGAGATGACAAAGACGCTGTTCTTGATATGCTGTTTGCAGCGTTTGAAAAACATCAGTATTACAACATCAGAGACCTTGTCAAGATCACCAGACAGCCTATTGTAAGCTGAAAATGAATATTTCTAAACTTTTGTACAGTTTCTTGTCTTGGAAGATTCTAAACCTGAAAATTAGGACTCATACAATTATTGTTATTCTATAATAACATTAGATATAAGTTTCTTCTACTATTTAATTTGATGAATCCATTGATGTTTTAATAAACAAATTACTTCGCAGGTCTACTTGAAAGAAATTCTGAACGAAGTCTGCAACTACAACTTGAAGAATCCGCACAGGAATATGTGGGAATTGAAGCCTGAGTATCGTCATTACAAGGATGATGAAAAGCCAGTAGAATCAGTCACAAAAGTTGATGACTCTGACGACGACGATTAGTGTATTTATTTTTTTTCACATTCTACTTTTTCCATCTTCAGACAATTCGCGATCATATTACTTATGTTAAATCGGTAGATAGGTAGTTCAATCAAATTATTATCGTTTGGTAGCATGGGTCCACGCATATTTTTGCTCAAAGAATAGGTACGGATTAATTATTCGAGCATTATCAATTAAATAATTGTGCCAAGCACAAAGTGAGACCGATAGATAGATAGATAAATTTAAGAGATGAAGAGAGAGAGAGAGAGAATGGCAAGAATCTGAATTTGATTTGCCTTCGTTATTATAAGAGAACTTCAGAGACTTTCGGGTATTTAAATTATTCGTATATTTCATGTTAAATAATATTCGTGATAAATATTGTATTTATTTTTACAAAGATCACAATAATAGACATGTTAAAGAAGGAGATTACTTTATCAAAACTTAGGTAATTATATTTCAACCATTATCCTAGTCGTTGTCATCCTCTTTCCCGTCTACAAACCTATTGCTAGGAACAGAACTGACTATTATTAGGAGTATTTTTTAGTCTACAATCAGTTCTAGTGATTCGTGCCAAGGTTTTATGGTTACATATCTTGGAGGTTGTTAGACTCTTATGGCCCATCTCCTGATTATTTAAATTTGTATTTTACAGTGATTTGATTTCTATTCCTTACCTACGAAGGCGGACTTGGATTTGTGATCTATTCCTGAGTCCGGATCAGCAGGCGCAATTGAAGTCATGATACGTGAATTAAAGAACAGTGAGTATTAGATCTTTGCAAGAATATCTATTTTTAAAAAGGCATATAATCTGTATTTTTATTTCTTCAATGTTCTAAACTTCATGTTGATCATATATCGCCTTGATTTTCGCTTATCCCAAAGCATACGGAGATTTTCTAGCTGTGGTAAGCGTAAAACTGCCTTGGACACTGTGAAAGTAAAATTTCCATCGATTTATTGCACAACTGTGACACAAAAATTGAAAAGTTTGATATTCAATCAGAATACTTGGAGCTTGTGCATAAGTCTTGCAGAAAAAGATATCAAAGTGTAAAATAGACTTGTATTGGTCTTACTTTGAATTCAGCTCCTTTCCTCCCATAAAAACTTTGCCATCTCCGTTGAATGCTTTAATGTTATGAGAACGTTGTCCAGTAGCTCGAAAACCAGTCGGATTTAGGATAGACTCTGCGAAGTAGTAGTAGGCCCGCAAGTGAGCGCAGAAACCTGAAAGGAATGTTTCATTTTTTGGATCCAAAACTGCTTTGTCATAAAATATAACAGCGATTCACTCTATGAGACTCTAGTATCGTACGATAAGGAATAGCAAACTCTCAGGTACGAAAAAACTCACCAAGAAGATCCAGGCCACATCCTGGTTGACTTCTGCCGCCGTTAGGATAGAAATCAGTGTCTCCAATCGCATTCATGATTCCAAGGAGTCCGCCATTTGTGTGAATTATCTGTACGTGCTGGGCGTCAGTTTTGTCAATTCGTTGGCCAGGTCCAGCTCTCTCAAATAAAGGCAAGGCTGGATCAAGGCCTGGAAAAATGTTGCCTTGAAGAAGTCAATTCGCAGAGGAACACTGGGACTATAATATATGAGTTACTGACCGATCACAGCTTCGACAGTTCCACTAGCTAGCCGAGCAGCAATTCCAGATACATGAGCGCCTAGAGAATGGCCGACCAACTTTGTTGTACTCAAATCAAGGCCGGCATTTTCACTGAGGAAATCTATCATCTCAGCGACTCTTGAAGCTACGCCAGGAACGCTGGGAGCTGCGTTGATGTAGATAGTGTTCGCAAAGGAGTTCCAATCGATTGAAATTACATTGTAATCACCGGTAGCTAAGTAAGCTAGAAAAGGTAGAACGAAATTGAAAATGAAGCAACTATTTGGGGAGGAGAATTTGGCTTCTCTCTCGAGAAGTGAAGAAGGGTTCTTACCATCACGGACTACCACGACAGCGGTTGAGTCTTGACTACTTCGCCATCCGTGAGTAACAAATCGAGTCGGACGAGAACTACGGAAGTTACTCTCCTTCAGACTGCTCACTGAGTTGAGAACCAGATGTTGAGGGATTATGGGGTTGTCACTAAACAGAATATGATTATAAGTTAACTGGTCTTTCCCCCCTATATTGGAATAAGTCAAAACTCACACTGTGTAGAGTTGGAAGATTATAGTATCCAAATTACGCGCAAGAAGCGAGTCTTTTGAACTGTAGCCAGTCAGGTCCTGACCCTTCTCCAACAAGTCAATCAAATGTGGATTCCCAGCGCCATCGGGAAAGTACATGTAATCGTGTTCAGGCTCGACCTCCTCCTTTCCGCTAGCTGTGTAACAAGCAATTACAAATTCAGGATATTATTCAAACACAAAAGCTTAGCAATAGAAAAAACGTCTTATCACGAGACTCAAAAGTAATATAATATCAGAATATGTTTGAGAAATTGTTTTTTATGCATTATCACTTATCCGCACCCAAGGCAAGGATGGCAAGAGCCACAACTAGGATGAATTTCATGTTCAGTATCGAAGCTCTGAGTTATGATAGTCCTCTTATTATTCAGTCCCTCTTTATATAGCTAGACATTCGTGTAATACTGCCGGAATTAGATTCTATTGATATAATTTCTGAAGATCGCACCTTACGTGACTTTCAATTTCATCATTACTACCCGTCGGATTCTGGTTTGATCCTCTCCAAGTCATGTCAACTTTGACTTTATCGTTAATTGATCGCTCTAATCAGCTAATCCATCGTCTGGTTTTTCTATGCTAAAATAAATCATACTAAAAGCGGCTGGGTTTTACCAGGTCATGTAATTGTCTTCGAGACTCCTTAAGTGCCAAATTAGATCTTGATGTACTGTAAGTGTATAAGTTCCAAGTTCTGATAGAAAGTCAAATGATTTCGAAAAACAGAGCCAAGTCTCTATCCCTCGTCCTATGATAACCACCTGTCCTTCTGGAAAACTTCGAAAGCATATGATTGATCATTTATCTATTGAAAGACGTCATCAAACTATTTTATTTAAG
This sequence comes from Tenthredo notha, assembly GCA_914767705.2. Taxonomy (NCBI): domain Eukaryota; kingdom Metazoa; phylum Arthropoda; class Insecta; order Hymenoptera; family Tenthredinidae; genus Tenthredo; species Tenthredo notha. The sequence continues at coordinate 1,569,830 of OU611920.1, read as the reverse complement.
AAAAATTGTAATCATTCAATGTGGCTCATCGATTGATCCCTAGCTACCATTTGCTGACACGAATAAAGATATGGACAAGATAGATTGGGCGATTAACAACCTAACGTCAAAGACTGAGCCCAGAGAATGATTCTGACTTATAAATGCCATTTCAAATAATAAGTTGGATATAAGAAATTCAAAACAAAAATAACAATGTTATTATGAATACTTTGTTTACGGATTAGACAAAGTATTCAGATCCAACCAGGGAGCGGAGTTTAAAGACCTGTAAAAGCTGATAATGGATGGTAACCATAATTTATCATTCGTACTTCGACTTAAACTTACTAATTGGATTTTACTTTAGTGATTTTACTAATCATAATTAATCGGTATATGCTTCAGTGAAGTCACAATCATTCGGTAGTTCGATTTTCTCAGATACTTTTACTAATGAGAGTCTGTCATGAATTCGAATATAATTTTTTCGGGCTCAATGCTGAATAGTTTTGATAATTCATAAATAATATTCAGGTTTTTATATCTAGACTAAGAGGAAGTTGGAGTATGAATTGTTTGAATGCACAATATTCAATCGTTATGATAAATATTGTATTTATTATTAGACCAATATGATGAAACAGTTACATTAAACTAGAAGAAAAAGAAAGAAGAATAATAAGTAGTAAGATACAACTGTTCTAGAACAGCATTATTGATAACTTAATTAACAGTTTTTCAAGCGATATCGTAATCATCGTCGTCTCTTTTTCTCTTCGACGAATCGTCGGTTTCCATTTTTATCACAGGAACAGCTTGGCCCGAAGATATTTGAATCTTTGGCTTTCCTATCGGCGGTTTTGCTGCAGGAGTTCCAGCAGCACCTTTAATCAGACATATAATAATTTGGCATTGTTGTTACGCAATAACTAGTCCTGTATACATCCATATGATGAAATCTAGATCATATTCGAGAGTAGAAGTGAAGTTTAGGCTCAGGCTTGGGTTTAGATTTAGGAAAGAAAAGTTTTCCTCAAATCTATGATACAATTATTGACTAATCAATCTAATATATTGTAAAAACAATCCAAGATCTTTAAAATCTGTTTCATTCATTGAAATAATATCATCCAATTCTTTAAAATCTTTCAAAAATCAGGTTCTTCTGATTAATTCTTCAGTTTTTACCAGTCGAAAATTTGAAGACTGGTTTTGGTATGGATATAGTTTGAGTTCTAGCAACGGTGGCCAGAGTTCCAGGCCTCTTAACAATAGATAGTCCAGTTTTATTAGGTTCCATTTTGATCCTCTGCTGGCTTCCGGAAAAGTTATTTCCTGGAATTGTGTGGATAGCTTTTCCGACAATCTTTTTTGTCGCATTTTTAAGCTTGTAATTTGTAGAATTAAGACAATAACGATCTGGCGGAAGACGCAGTCCGTTATTTGGCTTAACAAATGGTAGGGGAATGTTGTTCTTCGCTCTTGCTACGTCCAAAAGGACATCTCTTGGCGGAGGGTTAGTGAACGATCTTTCCAACTGCATTTTTACCGCCAATCTCACGTCGTCCAAATCTATGAACTTCTTTTTAGCATGATTTGCGTAGATTCTACTATCGTCTAATATGCAGGTAACATAACCTGCAGAAAAATTACATTATTCAAATAAAATGATGGGAATTATCTCACCGGACGAGAAAATCAGAAGTAGATTACAGTAAAGGAAGATAATCGATGAAATAAATTCCGTTAAACTTACGATATGTAAACTCTAGAAGTTGGTTTATAACCTTAGGTTCGTAGTCTGTAATTCCCATATCTTTCATGATTGACATAATAACCTGAGCATCTTTTGGCACATGTTTAACCTGGCTTACAGATTTTGGCTTCTCTGCCATTTCTTTATAGACTTTTTTTTTGGTTTATTATCAATCTTTCAATCGAAGAAAATATCGAATAATCTGTATGTGTTTAGCTTTTTAGGTTATACCCGTGTCAAAAAACTAATAAGTGATAATAATATACAATTGTATACGCTTGAAATTGGCAACAGTGAAAAATAACACTACGTCATAATATATCGAATATCGATATAGAATAGATCGCGTCGGTTGAGGTTCGACTTTCGCGGCTAACTTCATATAGTGTATCTTGTCGAAATTTGAACTCCGTATATTGTTAGCGGGATATTTATTGAGTAAATTTAGGTAAAAATCTGAATAAAACAAAATGAATATCACGGCAGCAGGTAAGAAACATACTTTCAATCAATTGTCGAATACTCTGTATGTGTTTAGCGTTTTAGGTTATACCTGTGTCAAAAAACTAATAAGTGATAATAATATACAATTGTATACGCTTGAAGTTGACAACAGTGAAAAATAACACTACGTCATAATCTATCGAATATCGATATACAATAGATCGCGTCGGTTGAGGTTCGACTTTCGCGGCTAACTTCATATAGTGTATCTTGTCGAAATATAAACTCCGTATTGTTAGCGGGATATTTATTGAGTAAATTTAGGTAAAAATCTGAATAAAACAAAATGAATATCACGTCAGCAGGTAAGAAACATACTTTCAATCAATTGTCAAACAATGAATATCGTTTTCGTGACAATATCGAGCCTAAAAAAGATTTTGAAATACCGGTGACTTGTTTGGACTTGTTAGTCGCTCATTGAGGAGATCGTGATTTGCAAACTTTGTCGAACATAACCAATAAGGCGCGTAATGAAATAAACGGAATAAATATTGAAAAACAATCGCGAAAGACTAAAAGCTACGTTAAAATTATTCAATATCTAGCTTTATTCCGTTGAAATTCGTCTAAACATAAGTCGCGTCATTTTACGGCGTATGTATTAGGCAGAATATTTCGACAAAATTTGTTGAAACAAGATGAATATCACCTCGGGATGTGAGTAATATAATTCCTGATCAATACAAAAACCAGAATATCAATATCGTGGTGAAATTGATCCTCAAAAAGCGTTGATGAAATAACGCTCATTGATAATAATCATGATTTGCATTTCGTCGAACATAACCTACGAAATGAATCTGAATGAGATCGAAAAATCATGGGAAATTATTAGCTCGATCAAAATGAATGAATATCGATGTTTCTGTTCGTCAGAAGAACCGCGAAACTCCGCTAACCGACTTTTTTCAACTTTCCAAAATCGCACGTTTTATTTTCTTATCATATTTCAGCTGGTATAATATCCCTACTTGAAGAGCCGATGCCAGAGCTGAAAGTATTCGCTCTAAAGAAGCTCGATCTTATAGTGGACGAATTTTGGCCAGAGATATCTGAAGCAATTGAGAAAATGTGAGTTCCGACTTTTAATCAAATTTAACCATATGAATAAAAATGATTATGTTTTAAAAATATTCGGAGAATAAGAATCGATATGAATATCATTGCTAAGTTCCCAACTTTAGGTCCTCAGACACATTTTTCTGATGATATATTTTCTTTGTTTATCAATTCAGCGAAATTTTGCACGAGGACAAAGGATTCAATCAGCACGAACTTGCCGCGCTTGTAGCCAGTAAGGTTTATTATCATCTTGGAAGTTTTGAGGATTCTTTGACTTACGCTCTTGGAGCTGGCGAGCTTTTCGATGTTAACGCCCGCAACGAATATGTCGATACTACAATCGGTGAGTTTCAATTTATTTAAGCAGAATAAATTATTTTATTAATCTTTTTCAAATTTTTTACAGCAAAATGTATCGACTTTTACACTCAGCAACGTGTCTTCGATGCCGAGGGTAAATCTATACCACCTACCAAAGCTATCGATCCAAGACTGGAAGGAATAGTTAATAGAATGTTTCAACGGTGTTTGGATGATGGTCAATACCGTCAAGCTCTTGGTCTTGCTCTGGAAACTCGTCGGATGGATATCTTTGAAGCTGCCATTATGCAATCGGTGAGATATATTGCGATTTATTAATTTCCCGATATGATTCAATATAGGATTCGTACTTATATCGAGAAAATTGAAGGAACGAGTTCTTCTGATAGACTTTTTACGTTTGGAAAGATATTTAAGAGTTTGAATGATATAACAGGCTATAAAATCCGAAAAAGAAACTATTTCAATAAATTTTCTTGATCTTTAAAAGATATTCAATAGTCTGATTGATAAAACAGTTTGTAAAGGGCAAAATGCAATTTAAAAATTACAGGATGACGTAGGTGGCATGTTATCCTACGCGTTCCAAGTGGCAATGAGTTTGATCCAAAATCGTGGCTTTCGTAATTCGGTTCTCCGTTGCTTGGTCAGTCTCTATCGCAACTTAGGCACTCCTGACTACGTGAACATGTGTCAGTGTCTGATTTTCCTCGACGATCCTCTGGCGGTAGCCGAGCTCCTCGATAGACTGAGCAAAGGATCTCAAGAGTCAACTCTAATGGCTTATCAAATAGCCTTTGATCTATACGAATCAGCAACACAACAATTTCTCGGCAGAGTTCTCCAAGCACTAAGAGCGACTGCCCCAATCCCTGCGGCTCTCATGGTTAAACCAATTATAAAACCTGCCGTTAAAGCCACCGCGGATATTCCCGTAGATTCTCCAGCCGCTGAATCCGAATCAAATGGCATCACGGCTGAGGATAAGCCGCAGCGCAGCGTCGAGAGCTTGGTAAATAAATTGTTAAACAGAAATTGTTGGCTACATTCTCCACGATTTTATTCAATACTATAACTTTCGCTTCTATTATTCAGAACGCAGAAGAACGAGAGCAGCAGGAACGGGTCGATGCTCTATCCAGCATCTTGGGTGGCGAAGTCTCCATTGATTTACATCTCCAATTTCTGATACGTAGCAATCATACCGATATGTTGATCCTGAAGAACACTAAAGATGCTATTAGAGTATCAATTTGTCACACTGCGACTGTTATAGCAAACGCATTTATGCACTCCGGTACAACTAGCGATCAATTTCTTCGGTAAGTTCTAATCCTGAAATGGAATTCTACAAATCATTTTATTCCTCTCGGAGATTTAACTAGTTTGTAAATATTCAATTTCTGCCAAGTCTCTGCAACTATTTGTTTCCTTATTTTCAGCGACAACTTGGAGTGGCTAGCCCGTGCTACTAACTGGGCTAAATTAACTGCGACAGCATCTTTAGGAGTTATACATAGAGGCCACGAGCAGGAAGCTCTTGCCTTGATGCAGTCTTATTTGCCACGTGAAACTGGAGCTGGAGCTGGATACTCAGAAGGAGGTGGTTTATATGCTCTGGGTCTTATTCACGCTAACCATGGCGCAACTATCACCGATTATCTTCTTGGCCAGCTAAAAGACGCACAAAATGAGGTAATTATTCCTATTATCATTTTTTTTTTTTCATGAAAACCTCAACATTTGCTCTTTTGTTTATTTTTCAATAATAAAACAATCAGAACTTTCATCACATTTCGGTATTTGAATTAAATATACGACATCTAAACGAATTTTTATCTTCAATTATCAGATGGTACGTCATGGAGGCTGTTTGGGGCTTGGTCTAGCTGCTATGGGATCTCATAGACAAGACGTATACGAGCAGCTCAAATTTAATCTTTACCAAGACGACGCAGTCACTGGTGAAGCTGCGGGTATTGCTATGGGGATGGTAATGCTTGGTTCTAAGTCTACCCAGGCAATTGAAGACATGGTCGCAGTGAGTATTAAAGGCTTTTTATTTATGCTATATTGTTTATCATGAATTACATATACATATACATATACATATCAAAGGTTCGGTGACTATCTTACGTCCTCCAATTTACGAGATACTTGAGAGTTGACCTTTCAGTTAGTTAGTTAGTTAGTTAGTTATCCTAATGCGAATGGAGCGGAGCTAGCTGTAGTTAAGGTGAAGCTGCCTCGAGCACTGTAAATTCATAGTTCAAAGACATATTCGTCATTAGAAAGTTTCACACATACTTGGAGATTGTGCAGATTCAGAGTTTTCATTACTTACAATACACTGAATTTTCGTCCGCCCATGAATACTTCAATTCTTCCATCCATGGCTTCCATATAAGCAGATCTTTGTCCAGTTGCACGGAATCCAGTCGAGTTTCGGATTGATTCTGCGAAGTAGTAGTAGGCTCTTGAGTGGGCGCAGGTTCCTATACGAAATAACATTCAATTTTACAATCTGGAATCATTGTTTCATTGCTTCTTTCCATGAATTAGAGTAATCCGAATCTCTATTATTTCATAGTTTGATAAAGAAATTCTTAGCTTTTATGAGAATTTACCAAAAAGATCGATGCCACATCCTGGCTGGCTACTGCCACCATTAGGATAGAAATCGGTGTCACCAATCGCGTCCATGAATCCAAGGAATCCACCGTTCGTATGAATTATCTGTACATGGTCAGCATCCGTTTGGTGAATCCTTTGGCCAGCTTCAGCCCTGTTGAACAAAGGCAGAGCCGGGTCAAGTCCTGAAAATATATTTAAGCAAGAAGAGTAGATTAGCAAATGATTGGATACAAACAAAATGAAATTTGGAAGGGGTTTGAGAATTTAATATGCAATTTACTCACCGACAACACCTTCGATCCTTCCGCTAGCGTCACGAGCAGCTATTCCGGCTACGTGAGCACCCAGAGAGTGGCCGATCAATTTAGTTGTCCCAAAATCAAGCCCTGCATTTTGATTTAGGAAATCTAACATTTCAGCTACTCTTGCCGCTACCCCACGTACACTGGGAGCTGCGTTGACGTAAAGAGATCCAGCGATAGAACTCCAGTCAATTGCAATTACGTTGTAGTCTCCTTCTGCTAAGTAAGCTAAAGAAAGAGGAGAAAGAAAATTAGTTTATGAGTCCGCAATGTGAGAAGAAGTCATTCTCGCTTTTATGGAAGACTTTTGAATTTTCTCAATCATATCTCTTACAAAATAATTAGAAATTAGTAGCTTAGATTTCTTACCGTCACGGGCTGCTAAGATTGCGTTTGAGCTTTGATCCGACCTCCATCCGTGAGTAAGGAATCTAGTTGGTCTAGAATTGCGGAAGTTACTCGAAGTCACACTGCTCACTGAGTTGAGTACCAAAATTTGAGCGGTAGTAGGGTTGTCACTATAAAAATAAAGAAAGGAGACGACATTCTCGAATTTAATTACCGTCTTTTTATAAATCAATAACACTCAGTTCATAAGTAATAGAGAATTTTTAATTACACTGTAAATAGATTGAAAGTTATTGTATTAACGTTACGCCTAAGATCAGAATCTTCAGTATCGTAGCCAGTCAGGTCTTCGCCTTGTTCAAGGAGGTCAACCAAATGAAGAGTTCCACTGTCGTCAGGAATGTACATGTAGTTGTGTTCAGGATCGGTATTTTCCTCCCCAGCATTAGCTGCGTAATTAATCAAATTTTAAATGTATTATTCAATAGTTTGAGTAGAAAAAAAGATGATATTTGTTAGGGAAAGTATTTCATCCCTTAAATTAGAAAATTGAAATATATATCGAAGCACCAAAATAATTAGAAACATTTATCAGAGATTTATTCTTTCAATGATTTTATATGATGTTCAATTTTATTTATATTTATTTATCACCTGAGGCAAGGATGGCTAGAGCCACCGTTAAAAATAATTTCATTTTTAATCTTCAATATGTTTGATAGCTTGCAACTAGGAACAATAATAGTTGTCTGATTATCGACTCTCGTATTTATACATCGTAGCAATCTTTTAAATATCATGAAATCACGTCGTGGATATAGATAAATCAAAATTTTATCGTCTTATTGCCTATAGTCATTGCTTTATCGTATTTGATTTTATCGAAAATTGACGGCTTTAATTTGTTTATCAATATTTTTTTTAATCACCTGTTGCGTTTAATATCAGAATAATATCCTATGGCAATATGAATTGCCGGATATATCTGATTAATTATTATCACCTAAATGAAATGGCGTGATGTTTAAAGATATTCTCCATTCATAATCGTCTCGATTTCACATTTCAATTAAACGTTATATAAAAAAAATTCTATATATGTTAATCAAATTTCAACTTCTTTTTCGATTTTATTTTTTCTTCAGATTTTTTTTTTCTTTTCTTCCAATTTCATCTGTAAATTTTTCCTTATTATATTAATTTCTGGTATTGGCTAAAGGAACGAAATATTGCTTATGCGATTTATACGTTATATTCATAATTTGAGATAAAACTGAAAAAAAAAAAAACGAACGAAGGATAGGGAAAAAAAATAAAAATAAAATAACAGAAAAAACAGAAATAAGTAAGAGCCCGTCAAAATCGGTGAATCTAAGCGAAAGGCTGCAAAAGGGAGTATAGGTAGTAGGTATGGGTATAATTTATTCTTATCAACTTCGCTGTAAGATATTCCGAGGGGACGGCAGATGTTGAAAATGTCCCTGACAAATGGAGCGTTGAAACGTACCATTGGCTCGTTTTTTTCTTCTTATTCTTCTTTTTTTCTTTTTCCTTGTTTTATTTTATTTTTTTTCATTTTTTCTCTCTTCCTATTTTTATTCCACCCGCTCGTCGACGTCCTCGACTCGTTCGGCTATTATTATACCTACGAACCGAAATTTTGGGTGATACTAAAACCTGATATTTTTTTCCACCCGATGGTGACCCACCGTTCCCTTATTACCCGTATCACACTCAGAGATAAGAATAAATAGAAAAAATATTATCTATAAAAAATGAATATGAAAATAAAAATTTTCACCGTTTTTCCCTCGACTCGACTACCTCAAACGCTAATTATTGATGCTCGTATAGATTAAAGGAGACGAGAAATTAACCCGAAATTTAGTGGCTATCGAAAAAATGATGGTATCTGGCCAGCATCCAAAAGCTGGAAGGCACAATCTCCTTGTTCTGTTAGTTGTTTATAAAATTCATCGATTTATTTGGCTTCTATACTTCAGAAAGGACTCCAATTCCCTGTAACATATACCATGGAGTGAACATATACGTACTATAAATGTATATGTGGTACCTATAATTGCAGTAAGATACGAATTGCGAGATCACTTCAATCACGAGGTTCGAAATTATTGGTTAACTTTTACACGGTATATATATATATATATATATCCCAGAGTCTACTGTAGTTGTAGGTGGTACGGCTTTCCCTTTTAACAAGTGTTGAATCGATTATCGTTAATTGCTCCTTGTAATTTAACAATTCTAACAATCAGCTGATTATACAATGTACAACAGTTTATACAACAATTTTGTTCATTTCTAGAATTATTACGGGATAATTGAATCTAGTCTTTACAAAATTTGACGAAAAATTCATTGATAGCTAATTTCTGATATTCTTTTCTAACCCTTTTTCTTATCTCTTTTACTCTTCTAATCCGAAATGAATAGATGGCTAGAAAAAGTGAGGATTAATCTTATCTCGTAATTTTTTTTTTTTTTTTTGGGTTTTCTTGTCTTTTTTCTTTTTTCTTTTATACCACAGTATCGTATGTATTTGGCTTTGGCTTTGGTAGACGATGTGGAGGGGCTTTTGAGCCTCTGGGCCTCGCTTCGCCTCGCGAATTCTGACTCGTGACCCGTAACGTTGGCTTTTATTATACATACTTATAGCAGCTTAGGCGAAACTCAGCGGTCACTAGGGACCAACGTCATCACCGTTTTCCGGGCACCTCTTATTCTCACGATCCTATTTTAGAAGAAACTATTTGGAGAAATTTCCGAATATACATTCTCCTAAAGTACTTTAGATTTCTAGGTTCTAATATTAGGATCTAGGCACGAAATAAATTCGTAGATTTTAAATAGTTAAACCATTATCATTATTATTATGATTATTTTTGATCTACCTTTATGGAATTTTTCAAATCAGCTGCTAAATTTGAGAACATTCAAATTCCGAAGGGATAAAAACTCAAAACTCCGAAAATTTCGGTCGGTTTATTTCTTATTTATCTTATTTCTATATTTCATTCTCATTTTCCCATATTTTCCTTTTTCTGTTTCTCTAAAATTCGTATAGTACGCCCAAGAGACTCAACATGAAAAAATTTTACGCGGTCTCGCTGTTGGTATTGCTTTTACGATGTATGGCCGACTCGAGGAAGCCGATCTGCTCGTAGCGTCATTGAGCGCTGATAAGGATCCGATCCTTAGAAGAAGCGGGATGTATACCCTTGCCATGGCCTATTGTGGGACAGGAAATAACCAGGCGATAAGGAAGCTTTTACACGTTGCGGTGAGTTAAAATTTATCAAGAGACAAAATTTTCATCTATTTTTTTTTGTTTTTTTTTTGTCATCTCCCCATAACTTAATATATTTCATAATTTTCTTTAAATTCATTTAATTTAATCAAATTTTATCATTTCATTTATTTTCACAGGTTTCTGACGTAAATGACGATGTTAGACGCGCCGCAGTCACTGGTCTAGGATTTCTCCTGTTTCGGTGAGTCGATTTTTCTTCATTTATTTATATTTCTTTATTTTTTCACCTATGTATATCATAGAATTCTGAAATCCATGAGCTGATTCGAGTTGAGTATTTTATACTGCGTATTTACAGGAAAACCATAAAAATTTTTTACTATACTTTAACCAATTAAAACTTACGACCTACGCAATTGAATTTTATGAGTAAGAATATACTCGCAGCTTTTGAAAACTGTTCGTTAAAAATTTGCTAACAGGATAAAGAGAAGAAACTGATCTTGTCACTCACATGACTTTTGTCATGTTATATTAATATGTGACTGTTATCTTCTCTCGCCTATAGATTTTCATTTTATATTTATTCCACATATTTTATTTCCTATTTTCATTCTAGTATTTAACAATATTTTTCACCTTATTATAACCGCGACTCTCTGATCATTTAACAAAGATATCACGAATCAATGTCAGCCTTTAATCTCTTCGAGATTTTCATCGCGATATAAATAATATTGTAAATAATAGGTAAATAAGTTAAAAAATATAACGACTATTTGCTTTTTCTTATCGTCGATCGTTTAGCTACGATTTCTTATCACATAATATTATAATGTCAACAGTTTTTAAACCATAGCTGTGTCTATATGTATAAATTAGGTACGAGGGAAAATTTTACTCGTCGATGATTTCTACGTTTTTTTTTTTTATTATCATCATCTTTATTTATCGGCAGCGAGAAATATTAGGTTTTTATCTCGTTCGTTGGTCATCGTTTTTCTTTTCAAATTTACTTCTCAATTCTTTTATCTTCTTTTTTTTCTTTTGTCGATAAAAATATATAAAACTGATTGTAATATAATTTATTGGTTCCCTCGGCGAGGTTTAATAAGAGAAAAGGTGCAGAAATCGAAAGCCGAAATGTATATAGGATCTTAAATCTTTCGCGAAGATTTTTTTGGTGAAAAGAAGGGAAACAAGTAAAAAAAAAAAAAAGGCGTTTAATGGCTTGAGAAAAATCGTTAGGGGTTGGAAAGGGAAGATATGAATTCGGTTAGCTTCGTATAAAACGAAAAAAAATAAAAAAAAATAATACCAACAAAGGAAATAATCGTCTATATCTAAAAATCCATCTATTTATATCTTTTCGGTCTCGTCATCGTTTCGTTATCTTTATTTTGCGGGCCAATAAGGTGGGTAGCGCCGCGACGCGACGCGAACCGTCGAAAAATCGTTTTCACCTAAACCAAAGAATTATTTATACCACCTATCAAAGAAGTGTCAATAAATCTTATCTCATTCTTCTCTTTACTCACATATCTATAGGTACCTACATACACACCTTACTGCTTGCTTTCATCTATACACCCACGTCCACGTCCCGTTGCTTTCGCCTAGCGACTCGCGGTAGCTCGTTTCTGACAAACTCACGGCGATTTTTTATTTTTTTACCTTTTTTTTTTCCCCTCCCGTACCTTTTTTTTTCTCTTCTCTTTGCTTCGCGCTTTCGATACGATAGGATACGATCGTATCGGTTTCCTTATCCGCTTATATCCTTGGACGTAGGGATTACCTGTAAAAGCAGCTTCTTTTTTCATATTTCTTTTTTTACTTGTTTTTTTTTTTTACCATTTTTTTACTATTCCCTCTCTTTCCATCGTTTCGTAGACGAGGGTTGTAAACGACCTCAGTTGACAGTTGACCAACGACCCTTCACCTCGTGCATCGCGGTCGCTTAGTTCGATATTTTCAGGATATTTTGTCCTGTATAGGTATAGCTGTGTAAAACTCGGAACGTTTTGCCTGGCTGGTATATCTATGTCGTATGTATGTATGTATGTATGTATGTATGTATGTATGTGCAGAATTGCGAAATTTGATTTTTAGAAATCTCCGAATTTACGAACCGTTGAATATTGAATTAGATAACAAATAATAATAATAATAATAAATGAAAAAGGAGGAAAGAGATGAAGAAAAAAAAATTGTCAAACTAACACAAACTGTGTATTGTTTGTATTTCCCTGATTTACCCGGTTAACAAATAACAGCTGTATAGGAACGTAGAGTAGCGTGTCCCTGCAAATATACAACGATTCCGTCATAACCGTGTATGAAATAGAAAATCTATAACTAGAATCATGAATAGGGGTGTAATTCAAAAATATGCGATATATTGCATTATATATAATATAGAAATTTGATTTCTCCCTCGGAACTGTTCATTTCACGATTTTATTTTTATTTTCATACGTCATTCTATTTTTTTTTTTTTTTTTTTCGTTTTTAATTTCAATATTTTTATTGCCCTTCTATTCTGTCGTTGCTGTTGGTTTTTGCGTTTTATTTTAACTTCGTAATTCAAGGGATTATTCGAAACGAATATAAACCGCGAGGTTAATAATATCTCTGTACACGATCCATTGCGACGATGTACCAGGTATTCACGCTTCGTTAAATAGTCGAGGGTTGATTTATGAAAAATAATGGGTTGATGGGTGATTTCATTGATTCTCTTATTTTATAACCTGGACATTTTTATCTTTTTGGAAGAAAGAAAAGAAAAAAAAAAAAAACTAGAAAAGATATTTAAAACGGATTTTATTTTTATAATCGATTTTTCGTTGATGAAAAGAAAAACGGACGTAATCTTAATTATTTTCTCTCTCTCTCTCTCTCTTCATTCTTTATATAGACTCGCAGAATTGATCAGAAAATATACCTATAGAAATAGGAAAATGAAAATTTTTCGATGCGAAAAAAATAGAAAAAAAATAAACTTCAAACGATTCACGATAAATGATAAACCATTCACACGCTTAATCTTCCGATTATATTCTGATAAAACAACGTCGTTATAGAGCTAAGATTAATCAACGACTGCAGACTAGCGTCGGTACAGCCTCTTCGTCTTTGTCACTTCACTGATCTCGTATAGTAAATCGCTCGAGTGACTTATGCCGCTTCTTGTTTATCTTGACGTCTAATTTGTCGCTTTTTAATACGAAGAGAAGAAAGAAAAAAAGTCAACGTCTTCTCATACAGTAATAGACTTTTTCTTTTTATCTTTTTTGAACATTTTTTGTTGTTGTACGATTTAAAAAAGTATATTACTTTTATAAACATCAATTTTTGATTATAATATACTATAAGTTTCGACGTATTGTACCTTATACTACTTTATACACGTTTTGACATAGTCAAATGATCCGCTGTCGAGTCTATCCTAGTCTGGTCACGATCCTTGAAACTCATCTGAACCGTGCGTCTGAGCCATCCGGTTCACCTGAATTAATTAACATTTATCCCTCAATTAAAGTCCTGATTAAAACCGGGCAAACTATAATATCTTGCGCCTCGTCTAAAGGATTATGCGGAGTTTAGTTTAGGACATGTATAATCCCAGAAGCTGTCGATCTCATAATCTCATCTCACCACGGATACAACGGTATATATATATAATATATATAATATATTTTTACGAACTCTCTTTACTCTCAGCTACTAATTTTTTTCTAGAATCGATCTTCTATCACAAAATTTTTTTTTTTTTAGTTAAAACCGTATTTCTCTATTTCGAAACATTTATGAGACGGATGAAGATTCTCCAAGTGTCCTGTCGCTTTACATAGCCCCATGAATCTTGGACTAGTTTGTATGAACGAAGGCATTTTGATACATGAGACATTAAGGAAATTGAGTTCGAGTTGGTGTCTCTATGTTACGTGACGAATTACTCTGTCAGCTCGGTATATATGGTCAAGATGGTTATATTCTTCCGGTCAAAACTCTTCGAAATAATATATACTACCACCCCATTATACTATAATATCTAGCTATACCTAGTCTTCCAAATTGACCTGCAGACTCGAACTCATGTCAGAGAAATTTTATTCGCGTTTATCATTTTTCCTTATTTTTTTTTTTCTAGATATTCAAATGATTCAAATCATCAAAATTGGTCATATCACGCTTCTTCTTCTTATGCTTTTTATGCTTTTTGGTTACAGAATCTTTGTTTTACTAACGACGATAGAATTTATTAATAAGGCAATAATCCTTACGTATAGATATATTATATATATATATATACCTATATAGGTGTTATACCTACCTTTACCTATTTGGGTCGTTGGTTATTAAACTGGATGTAGGTCTAAGGTAGTGACTAAGGAAAATCCTCTGGCCTGGTAATCGCGTTATGAACTCCGTGTTGGAATTACGCTTTCCGGTTATGCTAGAGAAGTTCGCTCTATACCTGACTCCTATACCTATACACTTTATCGATTAAATATAACAACAGATTGTTAACAACGAATACAATAATACGGATAAATTTTTTTTTCTTTCTTTTTCACAATACATTAAATTTAGTACGATTTCATTAAAAATTATAAACGGGAGAGAGAGAGAGAGAAAAAATAAAAAAAATTCCGGTAACTTTGCCGATAATATTGTAGATTATTTATATTTGCGATAGCAAAAAGTTGCGAAAGCTATACCGAATTCGGTATCGAAGCAATTCGTTTTATTGACGGGTAACGATTTATGGATCTGTCCTAGTCCGGCTGGGGTGCAGGATATCTTTACGTAAAGGTCCTATAGTCCCCCGGTTTTAGGAAACTAGTTAAAACTTAGTTTCAGAAATATTGTATCGGTTCGAAACTACAACGGAGCTTCTTTACTCCTCATATATATCTAGATCGATTTTTTTCCTTCTTCTCACCGCGAGTTCGGAGGTATTATATTATCGAGCCTCAAGTTCTTCGCACTTTCAATGGGCTTTTCTTCTTATTTCATTTTTTTTCCTTTTTTTTCTTTTTTCGTATCTGATCTTGAGCGAATCAATAACTCGGATTCTAACAATAAGATAAAACTGGCCGTTGGCTATGTGCTGCAGGAGATTAGATTTATATTCGAGTAAATAGAAATCGGAATCGAAAACTACGAGATGAACATGATTGAGTAAATAATCGTAACAGGGAGGATATAGGTATGCCGGGAAAAGAAATTCAACGATAGTTTGAGGGTATAATGTACGGGTTTCGATATCGAGTTATAAATATATTTTATTGACGTGAAAATTGTATTATTATTATTTATTTATTTATTTTTTATGTTTTTTTTTTTTCAACAAACTCCAGAATCTTTAGATTTCTTATCTCTAATAATTGTTTGAAAATTCGAACTAACGAGATTAAAAAATTGCAGAATACTGCAGAAAAATACCTTGAGAAATTTTCTTTATTTTTTTTCGTTTTCTTTTTTCTCTCTTCCTCTCTTCAATTGGAAATATTTTTCAATCTTCTCGGACCTCGCGCTGTTCGCTAAGGGATTGAAGGGATATTAATGAATCGCTGTATAAAATGGTTGGAATGGGTACAGAGGTACGGTGAGTGGGAACGAGGGTGAGGGTGAAAAGGTTGAAAAGGTTGAACGAATAGTAAAGGAAAAATTGAAGAAAAATTATTACCGATTTTATCCGCACCATCTGATGTATAAAAGCTTTGCTGACTGACTCCAGGCGTATATGAAGTATCCTTTCAATCGGCAGTACTGCTATGCAGGTTATTACTCAAATGCCCTATACAGCGTGTAAAGCTTCTGAAGCGGAATTGCTATAATATTATATATTATATTATATATTAAATGATATTTACTTAAGAAAAAAAAATTATATAATCTCCTTGATGGTTTTTAAATCAACTCGGCATCGGATAATATCTTTTTCCTCCATCATTCCGTTCCTCGATATGATAACCAAATTGCTGATTGAATTCATCGTGTTTCGTTTTCATTTTATGTAAGGGTTTTCATTTTTCACTAAATTTTCTTCTTCTTATCATTCTATTCTATTTTATTATTTAGGGAAATTTCAAACTTATGAACTGCGTATAGGTTGATATGATTATTGACGTGGGTAACAACTCCGTAATTAGGTGGTGGAAGTTGTAAATGAGATAAGAAATTAACCCTGGCAAAGGGATGAGATCTCTTTGATATTAATTGAAAGTGAAACAACGCAACGATTCTGGTTCTGGTTCTGGTTCTGGTTCTGGTTCTAGTTCTCCCTCGGAAAATCATTTCGCGAAATGACTCCCTCTGCTCAGATTTCTACGCTCAAAGCATAATATGTAAGGGTATACCTTATAACTTACTTAGCCTTATACCCACTGTAGTAGACTGAGAATTGAGAATCTCATTTCAACTATTAATGGATAAATTTGATACGGCGTTTAATCATAGATTGAGTTATAATAAACCGCGCGGAGAGTAATCAGGGTGAAAGAAAAAAATAGAAATAAAATTAAACGGTTTTAATAATAAATAAATGAATGAGTAATTAAATAAAAATTAACAAAGTCCGAGAGAGCTAAGAGCAAAAAAAAAAAAAATATATAAGGGAATTTTTTTTTTTCTTGTTTCGAGTTCATACAGTCGAAAATTATTATCACGTGTTATATTTTCCGGCTGACGGTTTTCCCTCGGTATAAACTGAATCGAGTTTTCGTCATTTAGCGACTCTGCTGTGTCTAAAACGATTTATAATAATGATACCTACCCTGACGCGATAGGAAGGATCGATTGACGTTTAGAAATCTTAGCGAGCTGGGATCATCCTCGTCGTTTATAATAATGGGGGATAATTGCGTTGACGTGATAAAATTTCATCTTTATAGACGAGATATAAATTCTTTTACAAATTAATATTATATTTTATATATATATATATATATATACCTGTTTTATATTTTACTTCTCGCTACTCGTTTCTTGTAAATTAAATTCAAACCCCTTATACATACATATTTCGCGCGAAATACTCGCAAGACGTTTTCCATTCACGTAATAAATATAGTAAAGCAATAAAAATTTACCACTCTAAATGTATGAAGACATTTTTAGCAAACTACTTTTTTTTCTTACTTGAATAAAATGCTTCGAAATAAATTGATTTTAATTTGAAAGAATTATTTTCCAATTAATTAATTAAGTAATTAATTATTATTCTGATAACGATTGTTTGATTTGTCGATTAAATTACTGTTAAACTCGTACCTTATATACCCGATTAGTTTAATTGACCGAGGTGTAAACTATCGGTGGTGAAATAAACGCTCTAACTACTCAAACTTTACAAACAATTTGCTTATCATCATGGGAAGGCGTAGGAGTTCTAAAGCAAGCAGACACTTGGCTAAAGCTGTTGGGTTTCAAGAAGTTTCTGTTATAGGGATTAAACTCAGAGCTATGATGGTTTATTATATACCTATATGCCTTATTACATATATCCTGAACATTCAACAAACTGAACAAACAGTAAAGATTACCCCAATTTTTTTTTTTCGATATATATCTATATATATAATCCTGTTCAATCGCTCGTACCTAATACTATATTATATAGAATAAAAGATATATTATATATATATAGATATGTTCTCGAATTATTGATGTATAATAGGAAATCATCTGCAGGCCATGAAGCAGAAAAAAAAAATGAAAAAAAAAAAAAACGCTATCCGATTTCAATTCCCGCGGTATATCTTTTTTCCTTTTATTCTTCTTCTTCTTCTTCTTCGTCTTCTCCACTATCAGATAATCAGTTGTAATAATCTAGACACCCTACTAAGGGAGAAACAGAGAGAGAGAGAGAGAGAGAGAGACCCCTTCCTTTTACGATTAAATTAAATCCTGAAATCGAATCGAAGATTATTAGCTGTATAAAAGAAACGGTTAGAAACTGATTCTTTTTTTTTTTTTTCAAAATTACTGCTTTTCGGCTTATCAATTTTCTTACTTTATTATATTTAAGTATGTGATAAAATGGGAAGAATTTATTACCATATCGAAAAAAATCACCAAATCGAAGAAAAAGAAAAAAAAAAAAAACAATTTTGACAAGAAACACCTCGTAAATTCACTGCGGATCCTGGGGGTACGTAGGTAAGGTATGTACTATGTACCTACAACGTACATATACCTACATAACAAAACTCTTCAGTTTTTGGGGCAAGTCTCGGGGGTTTTCTCTGCGCTACTGGATGAAGGTTAGAGAGGGTTTCACTTGCGATGGTGTTGCGAATACATTAGGTGTACAATAAGGACGAACAAAAAAGTCCAGCTGTTCTATATACGTATGTCTATATGTATAAGTACGTGCGCGAAATCCTTTCATATTGTCGCGGGAGTATAAACAATGAATATAACGGGTGTTGGTTCCTTTTTTGGACTTTTTTTTCTTTCTTTTTTTCATTTCTTTGTATCATCAATGGCTACCGGAGCTGGGCGTGTAGTTAGGTAGATACTTATTTTCCTTTTCGTTCTTTTCCCTTTTCTTTTCTTTTCTTTTTTTTTCAAAGATCCTCTTTATTCTTCATTCTTAGCTTTTACCTACAGCTAACACCTTTCACCTTCTTTACTCAGAGACTTTTTGCTTTTTCCTTCTTTCCCTTTTGCTTTTTTTTTTTTTTTTGCTTCTATTCTCTGGTCAAAAAATTGTCGAGTCACTTTATCTATTTTCATTTTTTCCTTTTTTTCTCTTCGTCTAAAACCTGATTTTTTTTTTTACCATATATTATAATATGGAAAATTTGAATTTCGTTAATCTTCGAAATCTATATATTATACGAATATTTAATATAATTAGAAGCTTCTACTATACATCATGCAAAGTAGGTATGTCCTACCTTTCGGGTGTTAGTTTCCCTCTTTAGCTGTTCTCTATTATAGGTTTCCTCACAAACCCCAAGACATGATGAATTAATTTCCTCTTTTACCTCCATTTCTCTCTTTGTCTTCTGCTCTTTCAGTCTAGAGCACAAAACATCGAGGAAAATGTCACGAGTTTAGAGAGAAAAGGTCGACTATGATGGTATATTGTATTTTATACCTAATGAATGCTCTAGTTATTATATAAATATAGAAATCATATACGAAATTGATGAATGAATAAAAATTTAAAGAATATTTTCATCAGTTATAGAAAATTGATATGGACCAAAAAAGTGAATGATAAAATTAAGTTATTAAATAATTGCGTTTCTATCTGCAGGCTATACTTATATAATAATGCATGCAGTTTACGTTTTCAAATCAACTTTAACTTCGGTTATTTAGCTTGAGGGGAAAACTACTAGTGTTGCATAACTAATGTAGAAGAAAATTATTTCCATATCTGTCTTAAAATTTACCTACCTTATATATTTCTTACTTATCTATATCTATCTATCATACTTCGCTATATCGCGTCTACGTCAGCGTCTCGTACTACCGCTTGGTATATTATGATCTATTTAAACTTTTATTTTAACTCGTTAATTGCGCTTTTAATTAAAACGAGATAGCTTAGCTTTTAGCTTAGCTTGAGCTTAGCTTTAGCTCAGCTGAGTCGAGTCAACTCGAGTTCAGTTCAGTTCAGTTCAGTTCAGTTCAGTTCAGTTTAGTTTAGTTTTAGTTCAGTTTGGTCGAGTTGAGCTGAACTCAAGCCAAACCAACTTAATACTCTGTATCGCTGATATAAGTATATAAGTTCAGATATCATAGTTTTATATAATTATTGTTTATCTTAATATGATGAGAGAAAGAAGAAAAAAAAAATGAAAATTCACGTTTTCGAAAGAATAATCTCCATTTATATCCTAATATTACTGACAATGTTACAAAAATAACTATATTATTTCGAATTTCATAACTCAACGTTGTCATAACTCGAAAATTGCTGCAATTAAATTCGCAATTTATCTATCTGTATAATCTAATCATAACACGGTGGTAAAGCGAGTGAAATGATGCAGCTCGATGCACAATGGTATATGATATAGTGAATTAACCCCTTCTATTATCAAACCTTTTGTAATTTCCAAACTTGGGGCTAACCAGGTTGTCAATTTTTGCTTCCTGTCTGAAGCGATACATCTCTGCCAAAGTTCTGCGCACTCCTTTTATAGTTGATTTTTTTTTTTTTTTTTTCTTAATTTTTGATTCATTTTTTGTATTCATCAATTTTATTTTATTCGCTCATACCTCTGTAATTCTGTCAAAATTTCTTATCGGTATATTTGATTGTCAAAGGGTGTTATCACATTTTTACCTTTTTTTCCCTAATTCGTATAGTATTTGAGAAAATCATACGAAATTCAATCGGTTATTTATAGATAGGTCAGATACTCGATTGTCATGGGGTGTATTTTTTTTTTTTTTTTTGTTCTTCTCTCTTTTAATTCTTCAAGGTGTTTTATAATTAAAGATTTACAGGGATTTAATTGAATCGTAAAGACTTGTGGCCCCCGGCTAATACGTTCTAGTATAAACGACTGATTAGCATTTCAATCAGAACTGGCGTTTTCGTAATCGTGTTAGTTCGGGTGTAATTATTTTAATAATTATCAAATCGTTATGCTAATTTTTACCGCGAATTAATCAGTTCACTTACTTCCCATCACGGTTCATCAGTACTGTGTAAGAATATCCTCGATGAGGGGTTGCCAAAAAACCGTATGAAAATATTATATTTCAGAGAATATTCTATTATCGCTTCTAATTCACCATAAATTTAGATTTATATAAAAAGTCACACTTGTCCGTGTTTTTCGTATATACGGCTCGTGAAAAAGATACGTTGTTAGAAATTCTTAATAGGTACTTACTTTTTTCCCCATGAATTAATTAATAATTTCAAAACTCTTATGAGTTAGAAGAAGGACAAAATTTTTCATAGACATAGACAGGATTATTTAGTCCCAGAGAATCCTATGGTTTCGTTTGATAATCAAAGGCGAAAATACTGTTAAAAAAAAAAAAAAAAATGTTTTTGAACTTCGATGGTTTTTTTTCTTTTTTATCCCCGAAATCGCGAATTCTTTTACTTTTTACACCAGGTTGTTCTTGCTTTTTTTTTCTTCGCCGCATCTATCCCCTTCGTGTTAATTAACGCCATCGTTGTTTTTATTTTCATTTTTATTTTCAGTTTTTTCTGTTTTTTTTTTTTTCACACCCCGTTCCACATCATTCTATACTTTTCCCAATTTCCACCCTACTCTCTCCCCCTCTCAGACCACAACCCTTTATCACCTAGCTTTCGAACTGCCATCACCCATCACTCGCGCGACCCCTTTTAACCCTTTTAAATTCCCCGTGCCCTCGTCGTTTTTACTTTCTACCTCGCCGTATCTTATTTTTTAACTTATTTTCTTTTCTTTTCTCCTTTTTCGTTCAAGTTTCTTTTCTCCCTCCCTCTCTCTTTCGCCCCTTTTTTTTGCGGCTTAAGAAGAACCTCCGAGTGTTATTAAAAGTAATCAGTGAGTTCTTGTTGGGGGGGGGGAGGAGGAGGGAGTCTTTCCCTGTAAAAAACCGCGTAGTAGATAGGTACGGCCGAGGGGTACTATAAAGAAAATATTTTTTCGAACCGTATTTTTTTTCTTCTTCTTTCCCCCTTTCGTTTCCACATTTTTCATCTCTGTAAGGAACTAGGTATTATCGAGTTTAAAATCAATCAAGATAAAAAAAAAAAAAAATATCTGAAAACGATAGGTTCAATTTTTGTTTTCTTTTTTCTTTCGTTTCTGTTTTTCCAAGGAAAAAATAAATAAAATTCTTTTTGCGAAATTGACATAATTTCGAAGCTTTTAATATCTCGTAATAATCTTGAAGAATTTTCTTCTTCCTATATCGGATACTATATCTTGCACTCTCATTTCATGAGACAGAATAAGTGAAATAATATATCTTTTGTGCTATCATAAAGTTCGTCGACAAAAGTAGCTAAATTGATTTCAAAGATCTATGATGGGGTAGTCTTTTAGTTGGGGATGGTGCTTTCTGGCTGCAGCAGATGTTCGTTCAGAAAATATGTGTTCAGAGGCTAGAATAAAGGCAGCAACAAGCAGTATAATATTTTCTAATACTACTACTATTACTACTACTACACATACTACTACTATTACTACTATTCACATAGCTATTGTATTCCTTGAAAGAAAATCTACTGTAATAGATTTTCTTTAGTTATTTTTAATTAGAAGAAAATAAATGATGACTAGACTCGTATCGTACGTATTTGGTATTTGATACAATTTCAATTATCATCATGTTTCTGGTAATTTAGTTGAGAACTCGCTTGAATTATCAAACTGAATATAATAATCGAAAACTTGACATATGAATGGGAGTAGGTATATGTATTTAATATATAGATATAGAAACTCGTGAATCACCGCTCATACTTCAAATCCTACCGAATTCCACGAGTTGATTATCCACCCACGCATTCCCCATGCGATCGAGTCAACGAGCTTAATTAGCTTCCCTCGGTTACGGTTACGATTACGGTTGCGCTTTGGTGTACTTGGTGCCTGTGTTCGTAAGTACTCAAATTATTTGCGCGAATGTTAAGGCTTGTTAAGGATTAACGAGGAATATACCGTTAATTGCCTAGCATAATCTGTTTGCGCACTGTAAAGAAGCTATAAGCATTTGACAAGCTTTTCCACATTCACAATGATTTTGAGTAAATAGAGGGCATAATTATTTTAGGTTTAGAGGTGAAAACAAAGAAGAAAAAAAAACCAAAAAACGATAATTTACAATTATAATTGATTTTCAAAGAATATTTTCTTTTTCCCTTTTCATTTATAATTTTTTTTCTTTTCTTACACACGCAAAACTTCAACCCATCGTCAGAATATTTATTTTTATTTATTTATTTATTTAATTATTCTTGTTTTTCATTCATTTGACAATTCGTGTATAATTTACTATTAATATGATACTAATTATCATTTTTGTTTTTCTTGTTTCTTCATTAACATACGTTCTCATTATCCATCTATACACATATCTACAAACACATTCAGCTCATGTAAATTCGATATTATATATTTATATAATATATTATTATCTATATATAAATAATATAATATACATGTATATTTAATAGAGAGAAAATGAGACGCTGAGAATCAACGTGTACGTAAATTATCATTTTTTTATTTTTCTTCACCAAACACTCTTTCATTTTCTCTAGATTATACATTTTTATTATTACTATTATTATTATTATTATTCTTAATAATCTAGTCGTTTTTATCAACTCGATTAGGTGTATATAACGTTGTATAAATATCTTATCGCTAGAACCATGATATCAATTTTACTATACAAGGTGATTCAAAATAACCACACCACAGGTCATGGGGAACCATTCCCTGTGGAAATATCTAAGACTTGATTCTCCTTCGCCATCAATTTTAAGGAATCGATTATTTTCAAGTTACAGAGGTTTGACTAATTTACAGAGAACATCATTTAACACGTCATCATGATAATAGGGTGTAGTGCCAAAAAAAATTGTGTAATTCGAAAAATATCTGTAGCATCTAGACATTTTTGGTTTATTAATTTTATTCCTAAATTTTTGAATTAGGAATTCACATATGACTCGTGCAGTTAGGTAATTCTGAATTTCACCCTGTATTTATTATATAATATTTATTATATTCACGCTCTACTATTTAAGCGTACTGTATCCCCCTTCCCATATATCGCATTTTTAATCGCGTTTCTATCTTAATATTCATATCATGCATTTATGAACCTATGGGCACCTCTACGAGTAAGCGAATTAATTAAAAACTCGCTATTCAAGGAAAAAAAATTTTTTTCCCTTAATTTATTCAATTTTCTATACACATCTGCATCGATCTTTCGTATTCTTTTTTATATTCTATATAATTTGGTGAAAAATATAATATGATCTTTGAATAATTTGAATATTATATCCTTCAGTACAATAGAGAGAGAGAGAGAGAGAGAGAGATGGGAAGAGACGTATTATTACGTTCTATATAAAATCTACCCTTATTATTTCGAACGATATAATTAACGCACTATACGTATACACGGAGGGTAGAGGCTGTTCCTAGTGTCTAACAGACCTTTGCGTAATACTTCAACCGTTTAGATTCTCTCAGAGAGTGTTCTTTGATCTATCACCTTGTTATCTTTGTATTAGGCCACCATTCTCTTCATAGAGATCGAGAAAGGTGAACCCAAAGTAACGAAACCAAGGCGTTGTCGCTACGTGTTCGCTTGGCTATTTCTCATTTTGGCAAAATCTGAGATTTTTTTTTTTTTACTCTTGGTTTTTTTGTTATTTTTATTCTTGCATTTTTTATTTGAAAATGATAGAAAAACTAGAGAAATTATATAACTGATGAAAAAAACTATAATTCAATCAAAAAAAGAGAAGAAGAAGAAAAAAAAAATATAAAGGAATCACCCCGATATTATCAAATCTGATGATACTTAATCACGAAAAAGCTACTGTAGGTTCAATAGAATTAGAGAAACGGGGTGGGTGAGGTGCGCGACTGTGAATTTCAATAGTTCAATTTCCATTTGCGTTTCATTATACGATCACGAGAATTTTTCAACGAGGTTTGATCCTCAGTCAATTGAAAAACGGGGGCGGTATTTTCATTCATCGAAACTACGACCCAACGGGACTCGGTATGGTAAAAATAAAAATGTAAATTAAATGAGAAAAGGTATAAGGGGATGTAACATCGGTATAAAATAACGAGGAACTTCCTTTTTCAAGTCGAGAATCTCAAAATCGATAATAGACTCTAAAATTTTTGCGGAACTAGTAAAAAATTATTCATTCTATATATTCTTACGAATCGCTGTATTCCTCCTCAATATCATTATTCGAGTATGGAAAAAAAAAAAAAAAAAAAATAATGAAGAGATTAATTAACAATCATTTACATTTATAATATAAGCTTATATGATTAGCAGCAGCTCGTCAATTAAATTTTAGCACCTTAGATTTCCTTACGTATAAAATATATCCAATTTTCTATTCGCGAAATCCAAAAACAGTTGATGATTAAAAAAAAAAAAAGAAAAGTAATAAAGAAATTTCGAAAAACTAGGAAAATAATTTATAAATAATATAGACACTTGACTGAAGCTTTTAATATTTGAATCATTATTTCATCTAGGCCCAGTAATGAAACGGTTTTTATTATATTATATTCGTTATAGTTTATTCTCTCATAAATATCTAGACCTGTCTCCTTATTTTATTTAAACTATATTTCATCACTAAAACTAAAATATATATATGTATATATATATTTATTCGCTATACAGAAATTATTTACATATACATTATATAATATAATCTATATACTTGTGTCTCGGGAGATTGTTCGGTCGCTTTTTTTATTTTCTTTTAATTATAATATATATATATATTTTATTTTTTCAAAGGTCTATTATAATTAATTTAATTATCTAGGCAATTTTTAAATCTACAGCTTTAATCGAAGCGTCTAAAAACCGCGTATTCAGGAAGATATAGAGATAGGGTAGTATACCATACGGAATTTATAAAGCGAAAAAGTAGAATTTTGTTTTTTTATAAACGATGAATGAATATAATAATAATAATGATAATAGAATATAAAGAAAAAGTGGAAATGTGTTACGCGATACCCACACGCATAGAGACTTCGACATTATTTTTATTTCATTTTTTCTTCTCTTTCATTTTTTATTTTCTTATTCCTAAAGGCTTTTGCAGTGAATGAGATCAAACGCTTACCACCTTTCGTATATAGGTATAAACTTGAAGAGGCCTTGCCAAACCCTCGAGAGTGTGAAAAGAAAAGGGACATTTTTCATACGCTAGTACTGATTTGAAACGATAAATATATTATGCACGTCTAGTTATGAATTCTTTTTAAAAATAGGTGTGTTCTTTCAGTTTTTAAATAACAGACTCTGTAAATTGTTTTTTTTTTTTGTTTTTTCTTATCCACTCTTTACAACCGTGTCAAGGGAGTTGAGTGATTCTTTCTTTTTACAACCTTTTCTACGTGATTCCGATCTCTATATTTTCTAATTAATTGAATAATTAATCAAGATATGTAAGTAAATCCTTTCTCCTGCCCGTTTCGTTTCATATATTAAGGCATGTACGTAAGGGGAAAGAACACACCTAAAAAAAAAAAAAATCCAAAATCCAAAATCCAATCCGTTAGAACATTATAGAAGTTATTCGTCAATTTTCTTTACGTCGTTTAATCCGTGTGATATAATTCTTTCAAACACCCATTGAAAAATCAAAGAATGAATAAATGGTCAGAAATCAACGAATTCTGGATTATAGTTACGAATAAATTTTCAACCCCTAATAGTAATTTAATTATCATACACGTCGTTATTTATTGAAATACAAATTGCATGCATTAACAAGCATCATTGTCACGTTGAGCAGTCTGTAGGTTTCCGATCGCTTCTATTATATCTATATAAACGACCAACATATTATATAATCATTTAAATTAATTATCATTAATTTATTATTGCACTGTGGTTTCTTATATATTATTATTATATTATTAATGAAATATAAACTTAACTAAATCGTCATAAAAAATAATATATAATATATATATATATTTAGCCCGAAATATTGCAGAAATAAAACAGTCGGTATCTTACAGTTTATTTATTACTTATATAATATTACAAAAAATTAAAATGATAAATGTTCATTTCGTTTAAAAAAAAAAAACTAACATATCATTTCGCACCATATTACCTATATTTTATTAAACAATGTTGAAATTTTAAACTCGACTAGCGGCGCCCTTAGGACGACGCTTGGGCAAGGCCTACCTGGCTGGTCTCCAAGTCTGATTTCTGTATCTGCACAATAGTACCTTTTTGAAAGCCTGTCGAAAAACCTTGTTGAATATTGTGTAAAAAATTGGGTTCACCATCGAGCTAGCATACCCTAGCCAGGTTACGAGATCGAATACTTTATGGCTTATCCTTTTCTCACAGTCAGGACAAACCGCGGGTACTAAATTAAGTACAAAAAATGGTGCCCAAAGTATAACAAAAGTAAAAAATACAACGCCTAAAACCTTGGTAGCTTTTTGTTCAAGCCTTATTATTCTACCATGTCTGGAACTGTTCCTAGATACAACGCTACTAGTTCTAGAATGATGGGTACGAACCGGTCCCGCGTATCTCAGCAAACAGGGTGATGATGTGTTGTTATTTTTAGCCGCTAGACTCGCGGCACCGTTATGTGCTCTCATAGTCGCTGCACGACGCAATGGTGTTGCCCTCGGCGGTGCTAGAAGAGTTTTTGTACCCCCAATGCTAGATCCTCTTCTACCACTTCGCCACGTAACCACAGATCCACTTCCTTCGAATTGTTTAGTCTCCTGGACTCTTCCTTGTCTACCTAACAGTCCCATGTCTAGATTCTTACCTATCGGCTTCAGGGTGTCACTGGAGACAATTACCACCTCGGTAGAAGGTCGGCACGGTGGTTTTTCAGACGATTCACCAAAGTAAGGACATGTGCAAGGCGGTGGAAGCGGAATACCGATTTCTCCGCTTGGTTTTTCAACGAATCTTTTCACACCCTCGTTTTCACCCTCTTCAAATACACACTCCTCTTTTCTCGACCTTAATACATCCTCGTGAAAACTTGAAGCTCGTTTACGAGTGAGTTTCGGTGGCGTGTTAACACGGCTAAGGTGGGCCTCGTTGTATGTCGATGCTCTACGTCGTTGACGCCATGGGGTTGGGGGTGGTATTGGTTCGTCGGTAGGTAAAGCCAGACTTGTTCGTGAGCCGGATGTACTGCTTGTAGCACTTCCGTCGAATCTAGGAACAGAAAAATGGGAAATATTTAAATAAAGAATGAAGAGATTGGGAAAATTTAGCATTCAATAAATCGTAATATCGCGTGAATTCGGGATTCTAGTCTATCTCACAGAGATTCCTGTTCTATTCTATTCTATTCTATTCTATTCACCGAGAAACGAATACGAGTGGTATACGTAACGGTAGTAGTTCAGAGGAATCAGTTTGCCAGTGGAAACGAGAAAAATAAGAAAAATAGAATTGATGCCTATTGGTTTTCGAGTGAACGATTTATTTTTTATTTTATTTTTTTATTTTTTCCCCCCATACGGTCCTATTGAAGGGAAGTAAATTTTACCACCGCGAGAAGAAGAAGCAGACGAAGAGGAAGAAGAGGTTCCACGGTTAGAGGTATGCTTATATGGCAGATGCTTTTATTGAGACCGATTCGTCGAAGTCAAGAGTCTCGAATTTCAGATAGAGAGGTATACTGCTATACCCAGACCGAAAGGAGTGGTTTGGTCAATAAAATAGTAGGGTAGAACGTCAGGCTTTGTCGCTCTTCATCAACGAACGTAGACAATTAAACTGGTTGAAGAAAATTCGATGATTCTACGTAGTCTTTTCTTTTTCTTCTTTTTTTCATTTTTTTTTTTTACGAGAAGTCTGACCGTCGAATCTTGCCTCGCCAATTTTACCTCCACTGGGGAGAGAGAAGAGTTCTTCTGGTTTTCTAAAAAGTCAAGAAATATTTGTCCCGACATTGGATTCCCATTATTTACGCGATCCTGATAGACGGAGTATTCCGGACCTTACTAAGGTTTGAAAAGATTCGTTTCTACCAAAGTCAAGCAAGCAATCAGAGTATAAAGTCTTGAAGAGGGAGCGAGGCGCGATTCTATCACGGATGTAAAAATCGCGAAGGAGGAAGAAGCTATATTAAAATGAAACCTGGATCCATCCCACACTTTTATTTTATCTCTGTTTCGAACTGTTTATATTACAGAAGGACTTTCACTGGTGAAATTTCAAACTTGGGTTGTTTTTTTTTACTAATTTTTAGGGTTCATTCTGATATTCGATATTCGCACAAACTTCTGCGGTCATTTTAATCATTAATAGATTACTCGTGTTACCTATAGTGGCGAAACATCGAAATTCGGATAGTTGGCTCTCGTGCAATTTGGCCAACGAGTGTTTGCCTCGAGTCTATATTCTGATCCACACGATTTCCATCCGCATTGTTAAACCATACAGGGTATCTACTATCGGCTGACAGAAGCTTCAAAGCGATGATGTACCTAATGTGTACCTGGACTGGCATTTTCGAAAGCTAAATTTACCGTTATCTACTTGCAACATTGCATAATGATTTTATTGAGAATATCAAAGTCTTGAATGAATTTCGTCATTGTCGTTTCATATTACTAATTATAATTTATGGCCTTTGGTTCTTTGTGGATAACTTTTTTTTTTTTAATATAATTTGAAACGAGCCACCCCTAAGTTCATGCGTATATTTAATATGTACATATATCTGTATAATGTACAAAGTGTCGAGGGGGTTTGCTACTAAGTCATTCGTCGTTGGTTGGCAACGAGATTGAGTCTGGTTCAATTAGTTCTGCTCAGAGTTCAAATACTGAGAGACTCACTCTTCTCCTTTCAGTTTCTCTTCTTGTACTTCTTCTTCTTCTTCTTCTTCTGTATTCTGTATTCTGTATTCTGTATTTTGAAGGAGCAAAAGCGGTAGAAGCAATGGCTTCTTCTCTCTTCAGATTTTCTCACTAAGTAAAATTTCAACTCGAGGTAAACCAAGGGGGTCTTCTGAAAAAATATCTCCTTTAGTATATAAGCAGACGGTCTTTATCTCATACTCTTCCATTCCTTCTCGTTCCTTCTTCTTCTTCTTCTTCTTCTTCTTATTCTTCTTCTTATTCTCATTTTTACTCCCTCGAAAGAAAAAAATCTCTCCTCTTCTCTTTTCGACAGCGCATTTCATCTCGGCCAAACCCACCCCGTCATAATCAAGAAACGGTCCGCGTAGTCCTCTCGTAGCTTTTCAACGCTTCAGAGATACATATAAAAGTTGCCAAGATTTACCGAGATTATAAGCAATAAGGTACCTACTTCTCGACTCTTTTCTTATAATATCTCAAGACGAACTATGTACATATATATACAACGGCGAGAATAAACTAGTAGAGAAGAAAGGCTTTGCGAAATGTTATACCCTAAAATCCTACCTTATTAATCAAAATTTATTATCATAATCTTTATACGGAAACTAGAAACACTGAGGGTTACGAATTTGCCTCCTCTTCCTCCTCTCTCTCTCTGTCTCTTCAGGGAGTTCAGACTTTTAGTAAAATCGTGCCCTAGGCTCCCGCTGCTTTTGAATTTGTAATCTTTAACCCTCCGAAAATGCCGCAACTTAAGGTCCTGGCTCACTTTCCTCTTTCTTTAAGAAAACCCTTTAAACTTCTCTCATCTTTTTACTCTTTAATTATTTCTTTCTTTATTATTTTTCTTTACTATAGTTTTATCATACTATCAGCGCACATCATCTACTCGACAGTTTACCAAAGTGTAACGAAATCCTCCTCTTCTTCTTTTTCTTCTTTTTCTTGTTTTATTATTATAGTCTAAACACTCTTGACTGATAAACCCGTGAGAATAATTGAAAGACACGATCCGCGCGCGTTTATACATTTAAAGTTTAACTTCCGTAGAATTGACCTAAAATTGAAATATCTTCGAAATTTCATACTACATGTAGGTACTTCTTTACTATACAATATCGAGAGTGATTAATAATTCTTATTTTTTTTTACCCGTTTCGGAAGCTGCATCTATGATGTGTCATTGATTGATGATGATGTTGACTCTGGGCCAGTTGATGACTAGGTGATTTTTGGTTAGTTTGACTATGGCTAGGGCTAGCCATCCCTTCAAGTCCTCTAGAAAGCTTTAGCATTTCAGCACCGAATGCGTGAAGTGCCGACATTGCTGAAGGGGGTGGATCGCTCTCGGGAAGCCACAACTCGTGTGTATCGAGGGTTGTGAGTTCGGTGTCTGTCGAAGCACCGGAAGTGTGCTGTGGAGTACCTCCACCACCGCTACTACCCCCGGTTAAACCTTTGTTCAAAAGTAATCTTCTCCAAGTACAACGTCTGTCGAGACCTGTGTTTCATCGGGTTGTAAAGAAAAGAAAATAAGAAAAAAGATAAATAAACGTCAATGAACATGGGGGTGTAAAGATACGTATGTGTTCATACAACATCCACACACACACACACACATACGCGTACACATATCAATGAATAAATAACGAGACAAAGAAGAAAAAAAAAATCTATATAACTACTGCCATGTATTTTGCAATTTGCGTAAGTGCAAATTACCAGAATATATATATATATATATATATATATATATCTACCCATATACGAGTATGATAAATTGATCATAGATTCACGATAACGGTTCCGTCGTTCACGAGCTGAACGAGGCGTGACGTAGCGTGCAGTTTCTTTCGACATATGTATTTTTCTTTTTATTCTTTCTTCCTATTTTCTTGTTTCTTTTTCTTATGATAATCATCGGCTTTTTTGACGTACGTAAGAATTTTCAAGTGGATTTTCATATGTACTATACTTTACTTTATTAAATAGTGGTGAAAAATAGATGATTGTTAAATTCAGAGAAGAATTTGATATTTTTTTTTTTAAGGGTTGAAAAATTATTTTTATATCGTGTAAAAATTGTATTCTTTGATATATAGATATTTTTAAAACCGGATATTATTTTATAACCATTATTGAATCTTTTTTTTCATACATCGAACCAATCAGGATACGAATATTATAAAGTAATTGGTATTTCATTATACTGAGATTTCGATTCCTAGAGCCGCCTTTTGAAGCACATCGTGAATCGTTTGATTAAATTGAAACTCTTTGCCGATATAAATTTCGACTATTTTATACTAAGATAGAGATACACGAAATAAGCTTGTAGAATGTAAGAAAAATAAAAATAAAAATAAAAATAAAAAGAATAAGAGGAAATAACTATTGAGAAAGAATGAGGAGAAGTAGACGAACGAAGACGGATGATACTTTATTGGATATCTCTGTAATTGAAAACATCTAACTTCTTCTTCTTCTTCTTCTTCTTCTTATTCTTATTCTTTTTATTTTATTTATTTTTTTTTTATTTATATTTGTTTCATCTTAGTTTTTTCTATCGATTATTTCTTATCCACTTGCGCGATGAAACCCCTCCGTTAATTAGTTAACTTTTCTCAACGCGTAACTTTGATCAGTCACTTTTCTAATCTTGAGAGGAATTTTCGCCCACTTAATTTTATCCTGCACCCTTTTTTTCTCTCCTTCTTTATCACTTTGTGAATTCTTGTTTTTTTTTTTTCTTTTCTCTCTTCAAATCCATTAATTAAAGAATAATTGACGAAATAAATTAAGTTAGTGTGTTACGCGTTATTTCCCGGATGCTTTCAGTCATCGATAATTAACAAGGGACCGGAAATAGTTGCCTAGAGATATTAATAATGAATTAATATTCAATCGAACGACAGCGGTATATTTCTAGGTAAAAAATACCTAATTTACGCAAAACTAAAACAGTGACTAAACTAATAATTGAGATTAATTGACATGACTCTTTTTTGATACACTACTGTTGATACACACAGGTTAGTGTACAAATAGTATACACTAACCTCCTACGGCGGTGCCCTGGGGCCCACCCAACCACCCTGAAGACCAACCTGCTGCGCCCCCAATATTTTGACGTTGTTCAGCCAGTAGACGAACGGTCAAAGCATAAGTCAGTAGCATCACTCCTAGAGGGATGTAGAAACATATGATACTTCCTATAAGCTTGTAGAGAGGATCTGGTATCTGACAAGCACCGTTTACTAGGACAGAGTTGTCGTCCTGAAACAGAAAAAACGATATTTATTTATATTGATTAATGGATTCAGATTTATAGTCTAAGGAAATAATTTTACCAAACAAAAACTCTCATGGATTTCTGAATTTCGAGAATAGAAAAAAATTTGATCGATATCGATTGAATATAATTTCAATTTGTATAATCATCATTCATTACTTTGAACTATTTTTTTTTTTTTTTGTTTTTTTTACAGAACTCCCGAACAATGTCCTAGCGTAGTTTCTCTATTAGCCGAAAGCTACAACCCCCATGTTAGATACGGTGCTGCAATGGCTTTGGGTATAGCTTGTGCTGGTACCGGTCTTAAAGAAGCAATCGCTCTTTTAGACCCAATGACCAATGATCCAGTAAACTTTGTTCGACAAGGAGCCCTGATCGCTTCAGCTATGATACTCATACAACAGACCGAGGCTACTTGTCCTAGGGTCAAGGATTTCCGTGCTCTTTATGCTAAAGTCGTTGTAGATAAGCACGAGGACGTTATGGCTAAATTTGGAGCCATTCTCGCCCAGGGTATCATCGATGCTGGTGAGAAATTACCTTATCCTCCTTTTTTTTTTGTTCTTTCTCTCTCTTCCTATCGGTTTATCATTTTCTTCTTTCTCTTTTTCTTTCAGGGGGTAGAAACGTGACTGTTTCTCTTCAGTCTCGGACTGGGCATACTAATATGTTAGCAGTTGTTGGAGCTCTGGTATTTACTCAGTACTGGTACTGGTTCCCTCTAGCCCATTGTCTCGCCCTTGCCTTTACGCCGACTTGTCTAATCGCCCTTAACGCTCACCTCAAGATGCCTAAGCTTGAAATACGGTCGAATGCTCGACCAAGCGTATACGCTTATCCGGCACCACTTGAAGAAAAGAAACGCGAAGAACGCGAGAAGGTTACAACTGCTGTACTCAGTATCGCGGCACGTGCTCGTAGACGTGAATCTGAACGTAGAGCAAGAGATTCT
This sequence comes from Tenthredo notha, assembly GCA_914767705.2. Classification (NCBI taxonomy): domain Eukaryota; kingdom Metazoa; phylum Arthropoda; class Insecta; order Hymenoptera; family Tenthredinidae; genus Tenthredo; species Tenthredo notha. The sequence continues at coordinate 1,535,823 of OU611920.1, read as the reverse complement.
CATGAAAAGATGGAAGTGGTGAGTTTATTTGTCGAAAACTTTAGAAATTTATTACTTATCCTCGATTTTATTGTACATTTCTTTGAAAAAAAAATTTGATTTTTTATTAATCAGGACCCATCGCCATCTGATAGTAAGGAAACGGTTGAAATTAAGGATGAGAAAAAAGAGGATAAGAAAAAAGATAAAGATGAGAAAGAGGCCAAGGATAAAGCAGACAAAAAAGGAGTGGTAGTACCTAGTGGTAGCAGCAGTAGCAGCAGCAGCAGCAAGGAAGTTGATACTGTCGAGAAAACAGAAAAGGAAAAAGAGAAGGAAAAGGAGAAAAAAGAACCAGAGCCAACATTCGAAATCCTGCAAAATCCAGCTCGTATACTTCGCCAACAACTCAAACTGATCTCACTCGTTTCAGGGAGCCAATATGCTCCTGTTAAAGACGTTGGGATAGGGGGAATCGTTATGGTTAAACATATAAAACCAGATTCTGAAGAAGAACTCGTCGAACCTGTAGCCGGTGAGTTAATTAATCACGTTTCTTATTCGTTGTTTTTATTTTCCTACTTATAGTAACGAGATGAAGAAAAATTTTAGATTTTCGCAATTTCAAACAGAAGTAAAGGAATTTCTTTGAATTTTCATCGTTTTCTTTTCTTTCTTTTATTCACGTATATCCAGAAATTCGTAATGAAATATTTCAAATTTTATAAACAAAGAAAGAAACAAAGAAACAAAAAGTCGCTGAATCTTTCTTCTCGTTTTATCATATTTTTGTATTTTTCTCTTTTCATTTCGTATAGCATTTGGTCCTAAGCCAGACGAAGAGAAAGAGGCTGAGGCTCCAGAGCCGTTTGAGTATACCGAAGATTAAGAATAATTTAATGATTATTCCCGATCGAGAGACGACACAGGCATCATCGTTGATAATTATTATTAAAAACTTATCTGAATTGAAATTTCTAGGTACGTTTATTCTTTCAGCTTAATAATATTGATATTAGCCCTGTTTATTAATTACCTCGACCCGATAAAACTATGCAAAAGACATCGTCTTTTATTCAATTGAATTTTAGTTTTCCCATATACAACAATTGAGGTCATTTTAAGTATAATAAAAATTAATACATAAATCGATTATTATTTGCTCAATAATCACACGGTCGAGGGAACTGTAAACCATTTTAAATAAATATAAATATGCTATGATATGATATTGTGTATTAATAATGGCAGGCTGTTTATTCATCTATTCATTTCTTTTCTTCTTATATGATTACAGATCTTTTCCCGTACCAGATTCCCGTTTTCCTGTGTATATGTGTCCAAATGTGTTCTAGTTTATCGTATTTATTAGTTTTTTCTTTGATGCATAATTATCAGAAATTAAAATCGTTAAGTATAGCTAAGTGATCGAACGGAAAGTATTTATTGAAGAAATTAATTCAATTAATTAAATCACGTGTCTAAAGTGAACGTGTTAAAAAAAAATAAAATAAAATAAAATCTTTTCTTTTCTTAGATCAGAATCAATTGTTAATAGTGATGATATGAGGGAGAAACAAAAAAAAAAATTAATAATCCAAAAAAAAAAAAAAAAACATAAATTAAAATTAAAGGAAAGAAAAAAAATTCTGGCAGTTCTCTGTAGGATGAAGTTATAAGCAGGGAATTTCATACTTCGGATATATAGCTGAGTATAAATCTGAAGAAGACAGCTAAAGGTAAGAGAAGAACATCTTTTTTTTATTATTATATTAATATTAAATAATGGATACCTATATTTGATATATTTTATTACGATGATATATGGGCATTGGGATTGTATGATACTATTGACCGACGATTATGTGCTTCGATGAAATTTGACAAATTTATACATATCTGATAAGACATAATTAATTTATCATTATGTTATAGAATGATATTTTATGTATTCTATTATTACATAGGGTTGAAAGGGGGGTAGGGGGGTCAGTCGACGATGTATAGAATAGACATACGTGTATAGTATATATATACCTATATGTATATCCCAGTGTACTCTCATGCGTGTTGCTAACAACATATCGATCTGCGTAAAAGCCAACCAAATCGCGAGTTGTGAGTTCAATGCTTCGCGGAATTAACGAAACGTCATTATCAGACGGAGCTATTAAAGGGAGGGTAGAGAAAAAAAAAAAAAATTCGACTCAATAATTTATTTTTCGTTTCTAATTTCATCCCGTCTCTTCTTCTTCTTCTTCTTCTACATCTTATTTCATGTTTTTTTTTTTCATTTTTATTTTTTCTTAGCTTAGCTTTTTCTTCAATATTTAATCTCTATCTCTCTCTATATCTTTGTCTCTCGTCTTTGGTAGGTATTATATTTTATGTATAAATTCCGTGACGGGGTTGACTCTGGATCAGAGTGCCAACTGCTTTTGTATCTCAGTCCCAAGGGATGCTAAACACCCTTTATACCGTACCGAGGTATATCTAATATACACTAGTACAGGCCAGTATCTCGCAGTCTAGCAGACATATAAACTCACGTCTGTAAACTTCTGTCAGAGTTAATCACGTTTTCTTTTCAACCAACGAACGTCAATTCCAATAATTAAAAATTTTCAACCTTTGAACCCGCGACTTCACTCTCAGAGGAAAATTAAAATGAATAAAAAAAATAAAAAAAAATAAAAAAGAAGACAGGAAAGATACGATGATGTTTCGACGGGGTTGGGATTACATTCGCGAATCTGCAAACGAAATTGACTTTTACTTTTTCCTTTTTTTCTTTTTTGTTAAAAACTTTTCTAATTCAATGTTACTAACATTCCATATAGTCGCGGGGGTCCTTTTGTTCTTCTCTATCTATCTACGTAATTCATTGTGTATAACAATAAGCCGTATTGTTGTTTGTCTACCTTCATCACCGAGATTACCCTAATTTTAATGATAGAACCAGCGATTAGAGATCAACAGAGCTTAAGAGCTTCTCTGAAGAGAGTTAAATGTTTGTTAAGAAGACAAGCGTAGAAATTTCTACCGCTATATATTTTTGATAGGGTGAGAGAAATCACGGAGGGTAGCTATTAGTATAATTCGTCGAGTAATTTGAAATCGAGAAACCGATAGGTTCTCATTACAAAAGGTATATCATTTTTTTTCTTGCTTTCTTTTCTTTTCTGTTTTGTTCTTTTTTGCATTTGCGCTCCGTTTCTGTTTTAGATAAATTCAAAATTATAACAATTTCAAATTCATATCCCTTACGCAGTCGAGGGGATGAGAAAAAGAATGAATGAAATGAAAAAAAAAAACATGAAGAAAAAAGGGCTTAGGGAAAAATGTTTTCCATCAAGTAGGAAGAAAAAAATTCAATTAATTAATCAATGGCTTACCTTTGAATACATTAGACTGAGGGGTAGACTCATCGCAATACTGAGTAGCCATACGAATATTATTTTTAGTGTTACTCGTCTCCGCGTTTTATTACGACCAAATTTCATCGGATAACGAAGACTTAGATATCTGTCCACCGATATAGTACATAGATGCATTATACTCGCTGTACAGAATAGCACGTCGAGGCACATCCAGGCAAGACAGTAGATTGCTGGTAGAGGAAAATATCCTGAAACAAAAAATAAGAAAGAATTATCGTTTTTCTTTTCTTCTTCTTCTTCTAATGAATAAAGTAAAGTATAATAATAAAAAAAAATAAAAAAATATATAGAACTGTAAAGGGATATAGCAGTTTGATGCTGCTGCTGCTGTCTTTTCTCATTTCTATTTCGTATCTCTTGCGCGTATCGTATACTATATAATACATTATATATTAGATGGGTAACGAAAATTCAAATTCTAGATTCGCTAAACCACCCCCTCTGATCCTCATCCTCATTCTCATCCTCATTTCCCTCACTACGATCGTGGCAGAATGAAGAAAGCTTTTAAAATGTAAATCGTTCGAACATCAATCAGAGCAGCTGCCTTTGTCCGGTATTGTCAACGGTGAATTTATATCACACTTGTTTATTTATACGATTTATTTATTTTCTTTTCTTTTTTTTTCACGACGTCATTGGTTTACGGGAAATTGTTCGGTGATACGAAAAAAAAAAAAAAATTGTCTTTTTCTATTCTTTTTTGCTGAAAAACTTGATGTATATTTTTTTTTTTTTATTTTCACTTCTAACGATGTAATGAAATGAAAAAAAAATAAAAAAAAAATTTTAAGTGAATGAAAGTCTCCCCAGTTCAAGGTTAAAGGGGGTGAACCAACCCTCCACCCCAGTTCGGGGTTGAAGTTGGAAGTAGAAACTTGGCGTATCTGGGGCGAGGGTTAATTTGTTGCGGTGTTTAAATTAAGAGAGAAAGTGTGCGTGACGGTATAAGTTCGCCGAGAGCTGTGCTTCTCGTTTTTCGCTTGAGTTTTGTCCGTGCGAAAGTGCCGCCGCTCGGAATCTCACGTTAATTACTTTTCTTTTTTTTTTTTCTTCTCTCATTTTCTTTTTTTAATGTTTTTATTTTTGAGAACTTTTTTTTCCTCGAATTTAAATTAGCACTCTGCGCTAACTTGAAAATTAGTGCGGTGGATAACCGCAGGATAATAATGCGTCTGTATACTTATAGTTATACGTATTATAGGTACTATTCCTATGTATAACTTTGTATAGATGCATATAAGTACAATACAACCCCATTGCACCAATTTCTGACCTCATTCGTAAAAGTACAACTAACACGCGACTGAAAATGATGTACAAAAACTAAGTGTGCTAGGAAAATAGTTTGAAAAAAAATAGAAGAAAAAATTCACATTTTTCTTATATATTTTCAGGGTGTAGGTATAATATAGAAGATTTTTTTTTTCTATTCCTTCAATCTTCGATAAGAAATCTCATATAATATAGTATATAAACTTGGGGGGGTTGCAACGTCGACAAGCCCTTCGGAAGCACGCCGGAAACTAGATGTGAACTTAATATCCGGTTGATAGTCGGACTATATACGTGCGAAATTGAAAGCTGGTTAATTATGCGAAGATATACAATGCATAATAATATATTCTCGGTTATATTCTTAGTAATATTTCGATCTACGTATGTCTATAACGTAAGAATATATAAAAGAAGTTATTAATATATTCGCGAATATAGTTTTTGTTCGCATTATCTATGCGTATACGGAATGAGGAAATAATATAATAAAAATAATGCGATAAGGGTAGTAAGATCGAATAAATATAATATCTTTCTTCCAATTTTTATAATATACTCTCTTCGTTATTCTATATCACAACCATATATCCCGAAATCTAATCATATTTCAAAATTCCTTTTATTCTATGTACATATATATTTACCGACATATATGACAACGGCTTTAAGTACTAGAGTGGTTTTCTGCTTCGTAAATATTACACAGTATGTACATGTTACGTATCTAAGCCATGCAGCGTGTGCCATGCAGCTTAATGCAGATAATTGAACAAGTGGTGAAGTGCTGTAGTGAGTTTAGTGTTAACGTAACGTTATAGTGGGTATATTAGTATATAGACGGGTGTAGGAAAATTAGAGTAGTATAACTAAAGCTTTTAAAAACTTTATCAAAAATATAATTTTTAGTTTGTTTCTCATTCTATACTCAGAGACAGACAGCTTATAGCGTAGTTTCATTTATTTCACACATTTTATTTATATAAATAAATAAATAAATAAATAAATAATACGATAATACGAAATGGCCAGGATTATACTATATAAGGAAATTATCTATTTCTCTCGTTATTTCCTACTTTCTGCTTCACCTTTATATACCGTTATACTTATTCAATTTAAATTTACATAATTTTCAAAACGTTTCAAGCCTCGAGGATACTACAGGCGTATAGGCCCAAGGCTCTCGCAACTTGTGTATATCTTTAAAAAACTTACAAAGAATCTTCACCTTATTTCTTCGTCAACACTATTCTTTACGATCTAGTTGAACTTAGAATTCCGAAAGTCTAAAGATACGAAAATTTCGATGTATTTCTCGGGATGTGAAGAGCCAAAAATAGTTGAATCTCTTTACCTGATACCTAATAATTTTATTCATCAAATTCTGATGATTAAGAAAAATGAGAAAAAAAAAAATCATTAGATATAGCCATAGCGTGTATGGGTTACCTATACACCCATAACACATAGTATATAGCAGATCGCGGAAATCCCTATAGGGTTTATCAAGATTGTAAGTTGAAAGTTTGAAGAAGCGATGAAGCGGCATTGATTGTCGAGGAGATTGGCGATCCAGCCGCGGGGGTAAACCCATTTGAAAAGCTGCTACCGCAAATAAACTCGGGTTACGCATCACAGCAGCTGCGCCCAGGGAATTAATTAGCTTAGGTTCTATTCGTTGGAAAAACGATCGATTTTACCTTCCCTCGAGAATTTATATAATAGTTAGGGGTAGGTGTACATGTACATATATATAATATACGAATTGCCCTGCAGTCACGAAAACACGCTCTATCCTATATACATCTATACTATGTATAAGCTTGCATATATACCAGGAAAAGAGAGAAAGAGAGAGAGAGAGAGATTCGTTAATTTTGCACCGCATTGTTCAGTCTGCAGCTATTGCATTTTTAATTCGCTAGTGCTTTTACGCCATGTGAAACGCGTTACATTTGTCGCGAACTCTGAACAAATGTGTAAAACCGCGTGTAAAGATTTTTTTTCGAAAGAATCTTATATATCTAATGGCCTTTTTACTTTTTCAAACAGATGAAAATTCTTTCGTAAAAAAATCTGATAGAATTGAATGAAATTCAGTGACTTTTTCAATCTATCCATATATAGATTTATTTGTATATATATACATATACATAGGTATAGGTATAGGTATACAGGAAAAGTCAAGATCGGTATATTACTCGAGATCGTTTCAACTTGGTCCGACAACTCGTCGTGACTTTTCTCAAAGGTATTGAAACTCCTGGGGAATTGTGATTTCTTGTACGACTTTGACGAGGGTTGATTAAACTGACCATCCTTGAAGACCGCGGTCCGTTTCTAACTCCTCTAAAAAAAAAAAAAAAACAAATTTTCCCCTATATTTCTTCTTCTTCTTCTTTTCATATTTCTTGCATATTATTTATCAAAGAAATTCTAGTCGCGAATAAATAAAATTTCACTCCAGTTTATCAACGCAGTTTTATAGAAAAGCCTTAATACCGCGACCTGTTGATTATATATACCCACTCGTACGTATAGCTAGATCTACGAGTATCTCATTATTTCAGAATTTGATGAAAAAGAAAAGAAAATTCTATTCCTATAATACTGATTGATATTACGTAGAGTCGAAAATTGAATGTTGGCATATTTCATAAAGTAGGTATATAAATTTCAAGCACTTAAGACTAGCCAGTAGGCCGGCCTTTTGACCGTTCAACACTTTGTCTATGCATATAGAAACTTTCCACTTTGAGGAAAATTCAATTCCGTATGTAGGGTAGGGTAGGGTAAGGTAAGGTAGGTGGTACGTAGGTAGGTACTTAGACATTCAAGTGTGTTATAGTTTCCGAGTACCCTATACACCTGTCTATATAGTATAAGGGTGTTATAATTCGTAGAAATAAACTAGTGCATTATACGGGGATGGAAGTGTCATGGAAAACTTGGCGTAATGGTATACCGCGATCAAAAGCAAAAGAATGGAACAGCTAACATAAGATAAAATCAAATAAATCCAATAAAAGAAAAGAAGAAGAAGCAAAAAATACAAAAAATAAAAAAAGATTCTTTCGTTGACATTTCTACGAGTGAACAAAAGGCAAACGTTGTTAGATGTACGCCTACGTCGACGGAGTCGACGTTTTCGTTGTCGTCGACTCGTATATAGTATAACGAGACAGGAATGACATCTAGGCTGGAAACTTTATCACTATATAAACTTTTCTAACTCGAATTTATCACGCGTTGAAAGAAATCCCGATAATATATAGATTTTCGTTTATTTTTTTTATTTTTTTTTTTTTTCGAAAATCCATATCGCGAGAACGGCTTGTTCACTCGCTCGCTTGCTTGTCAAATCTGACGACAAAAGAGACGACGAAATATTATATACGCGTATCAGATGAATAATACGATTTTTCAATCTTTCCAATATATACCTATAGTATATAAATATACATATAATAAGAAGCTATATAAATAAATACTTAGGTCTGTTAAAAGAGATTGATTTGAAAAAAAGAGGGTTGAAAAATAATTTTTATTTGATTTTTTTTCTTTTACTTTTTTTTGGGGACGGGGGTGGGGGAGGCTTTTTTTTTTTTTTATGTTGTTAGCTGGAAACAAGAAGAGATTTGAAACAGTGACTATAACGTAAGCAAGAATCTCGTGCGTCGGATTACCACCTGAATGTATAAACAATGGGCTTCCTGAAATACGAGCTCTGTATTCTGTACTTTGCCACAATACTATATAAGGCTAAGGTAGGCTTTAGGTACCTAACTACGGGAGTGGGATAAACTTTGGCAGAACTTTTCCCATAGCTAACTTTAGAGTTTGACATCATAACGGGCGCGTCTCTATACTATAATAATACCATGTGATAAAATCAAATGGATAAAATAGAAAAAAACAAAAAAACAAAATTATTACGAGGTAGAAAGATGGAGATAACTTTAATAGCGTAATTTTAATTATCAATTAGTACCCTGTGACATAATTTACTATACAAGACAAATATTCTATGGATCAAGACTTTTCTACAGGAATGGGAAATATTCTGAAAGAAAATAAAACGAACGTGTCATCTGATCATTTTTTTTTTTTATTTTTATTTTTTTTCTTCTTCTTCTTATACTTTACCTAATATAACAAAAATTCAATCCCTTGTCTCTCTGTACCAAGATTGAAACTCTGTAGTTGTATGTAGGTGCTTAAATTGACTTATCGGTTTTTCTTTTTCACCCCTCGTGAGTTTGCGATAAAAGATATAAAATACGGAACAAAAAAAAAAAAAAGAGACACAAGGAAAAAATAAAAGGTACCATAAAATTGTTAAGAACGTATATAATATTCCAATAATGGCGAAGAGAAATTAAACGTCGAAACTTTGTCTATTCGTTTTAAATGTTTATCCGCAAAAGTTTGAATCGTTAATAAAATTTCGTAATCATAAAAATCATCTATCATAAAATGATTATTAATCTCAAAGCGATACGATGTCGGGAGGATGAGAGAAAAAAAAAATTCACGTTTGTTTGATTAGAAAAAAGAAAAAAAAAAACAATAAATTTTCATTCATAAATGTTTTTTTGGTAAGAAAATAATAAATTGATCTTTATTTTCTTCTTTATATTATCATCTTTTCCAAATATCACAATATTTATAAATGCGATTGCCTTTCTGCAGCAGACATAGGTACATATACTATTATAGTCATGGGGGGTGAAAAGGCTGTGAAGGGTTTACCGGATATTAGGGTTGAAATGGCGTTAAAGAGCGCGAGCTAAAGCTATTGTAGTCGGAATTGCAAGGCTTTTACAAAGATGGCTGACGACGCCACCACCGGTTCCATCAACTCATCGGTACCTTCAACCCCTATATATCTATATACATATTACGGCTTAAATTTTTTTTTCACCTATAATTGATGCCGCTCCTAATCGATCCGCTGTTATACTAGAAACTTGCAAATAACGCCTCTGCACGATTCTACGAAATTTACGTTAGAATAGGAAGGGTAGGGCTTTGCTTATATATAAAATCGATTTCACAAACGTGAAGTGAAATCGCTAAATTATCATTATATACGATTTTTCAATATTTGTTACCATTTGTTTAGCTTTTCGGATTTCAATCTATAGAAATATTCTTCAAATCTTTTAAAACTTGTGAAGAAAAAAAAAAAAATAGAAAAAGCAAATCTCTTGAAATATTGACGAAATTCTGTAAGAAATTTACTCGAAATCTTTTGAAATCTCGCGAATTTTATATGTATATTAAAAAAAAAAATTGGAGTAAAGTGTCCCGGATAAGCGATAATACCCCACACACACACATATATATATATACAAACGAAGTTTAAACACGTGTAACTTAGTGGAACGTCACGACGGCTTACGTTAGCCAAAGTTTAAACTCTGTACAGATCCGCTTGACACCTCGAACGTCCATGAGCTTAGATATAGCCAAGGATTCTAAATCCTTCCTTGTTTCTTGAGAGACGATTAACCGAACTTAAAGATTAAGCTTATACCAGCTTAGCGATTTATTCTCGTTAAGTTTACGCGAAGGAGATAAAAATAAGAAGAAAATTATTTTTGCAGTACAATTTATTATAATAATATATCTAACTAAAATAAATTCTAAAATCTGTAGAAATTTTTGAATGAATTATGAAAGAAAGAAAAAAAAAAAAAGAAGCACAAGAAATTAAGAATAAGGGATGAAGCTAATCGAAATAAATTTTATCAAACTTCTTTAACGAGGCAATTCTTTTGAACTTTTGACAACGATTGATTAGACAGAGGTGAGATCGGTTAAGTTTATACCTAATATCGAGGGTTGAATGAAAATCGGGATATAAAAGATGCGACGATAAAGCCCCCCGGGTCTTAATAACGCGAGAAATGTCCAAAGTTTCTAATTTGCTAAAATTTTACTCCTGCAGGGATATGAAAGTCGACTTGGGCGGCAAGGATGTTAGGTCCTAAGTATTAATAGATGTCTGTGAGTTCTCGCTCGTGTCTCTCTTCTGACGACGACTGTTAGTTAATTTTAACATTACGGATAATTAGAGGATCTAAACTTATCACCCCTAAGGGTAAGCTGTTAGCTAATAATGATTAGCACCTTACTCATCTATAGTTGCGAAATAGAAATAGAACTTGAACAATAATTATCGTGCATTTTGTCACGCGATATCAGTTTTTAGTAGTTATCAAAGAAATCAGGAGACACAGTCAGTCTACGCCCTTAAAAATTGCTTTTCGTATATTCCATCGTTATAGTTTTTTTTTTTTTTCATAGCTGCGGATCATCAAATGATTTAGCTGCGGAAAATTAACAGAGAATATATAGTATATATGCGTATCGTTTTCAATTCAAAGAAATGCGTATAAAAATTTGGAAATTTTTCTGCATTACCTGATTCATGCCTCATCTGAAAAAGAAAAAAAAAATTCTTTTTTTTCTCATATCGTTATCGAGAATCTTTTCCGATATAAGGGGCGTTTTTCTACTTCAGGTTCAGTACAGCTGTACCTTCTATATAGGTATATATATAGGTATCTATTCACGAGGCTACAAAATATGCCCCTGGCTTTTCCTTATATAGCCAAGGTTTATCCCAGGTGGCGTGGGATCATCCGACTTAACACGTTGGTTCGCGGGCTCGGGTCGCGCGGATATTCCCGCGTTACCAGAGCTCTACGTTTTACTGCAGCGATAAGACACGGTAGTCAGTTAAATTGATGCGGGGAAAAAGTTTTATCCTTATGTAGTAACATGTATAAGATTATAGCTTTAATTTTATTTAATTTTCGTTTTATTTATTTATTTTTACTTTCTTTCTTTCCTTCGACTTTGATGATAAAATAAAAAAAAAAAATTAAAAATTAAAATGGGATGAAAGAGAGAGGGAAATAACGAGGGAATATATGACATTCATTTTCGGAAATATATTACGTCTATTTTACTCGCGGGTTTAAAGCCAAGAATTCTGTAAAATATGAAGATTTTCCGGTTGGATAGAATCGATGCTCAAGTCCGGCAACGAGAAAAGACAAGTTCATTGTGGCTGATGGAAATAGAGCGAACGAACGAATGAACGAACGAACGGCGGGAAAGAGGATTTGTAGAATTTGCATAAGAGAATCTCTCACCGCTTGTACGTAGCGTAAGAACATCCGTGAATAAAAAAATCAGTTCCCTCATAAGTATACGTGGGTGGGTATACGTTAGTCGCTTTTTTTTTTTTTTTGCGACGAAATTAACCCGGAATTCAGAAAGTAAAATTAAATACAAAAATGATGAAGAATCTGAATAGCGTAAATTAGCCAAGGAATCAAATCGCCTCTTTCGCACTGCAACGAAAAATAAATGTAAAAATAATTTTTCCCTGCGAAATTTCATATCATCTCGAAATATATTTTTCAACTTGAAAAAATTTCAAGGTGTATCCTCCACTGATATATATGTATATATGTATATGGTATCTAATTAGCTAGACGTTTCATCGCGAAACTTGCGTTCACGAGGATGAGGTCGTCGGGCGTGTCCTGGATACCATATTTCTGCAGGTTCCCCGATCCTCTCCTTTTCCCCGTTCGCATTTAACATTCTCGGTATTCTATGCCACCACCACCACCACCACCACCACCACCATCATCATCATCCCCTGTCGCAGAAACAGCTGCTGCCAGTTGAATGTATTTGCATGATAACCTAAGAGTGCTTTTATTATTCAAGACAGGTTTCCAGATTCACGCAAACTTTAGGTTGACACGCGATTCCGCGCCTTTGCATTACGCAATTTTTTTTTTTTTCCACCTTCCCTTACCACCTTTTAATCTTTTTCTCAATCTTCTTTACTTCATACTGACATAAGGAATTAACTCTTTTCATTCTTTCTTTCTCTCTCTCTCTCTCTCTCAATTTTTTTTTTTTTTTCATTTTCTTTTTTTCCCTTACTTTCGTCTTAAACATATGAGACGAAATTTTAATTCGGTACTTACGCTTGATTGTCGCGATAATAATTAACGAGTCTTGTTTCTATTCCACCAAGACGATTCCTATTCTCTCCTCATCCATCAGTATAGTTTCCCAGCTCAGTACTTATTCTTTTTCTTTTTATTCTTATTCTTATTATGTTTCACGGTAAAACTCAGTGAATTTTTACTTAGATAGGTATACCCATTACGCTTTCAACTCCTAACCCAATAAATTACTGATTGTTAGACCGAGAGCCCGGCTATTTCCCTTTTACTTATTCATTCATTACCTCCTTTTTTTTTTTCTTTTCTTTGTGTTTTTTTTTTTTTTCTCTGCAATTTTTTGTTGATTCAAACCACGATTTTTACGAGGAATTCACCGGTTTGAGAAAAGTACCGCATTCAGTTTGGTATATATATAGTATGTATCGTATGTATGTGTATATGAGATACTGGAAACATTCGGTAACTGAATAATTAATGATATATAATGAAAACTGGTAACATATAGAACTGGACCACTCTCTTCTCTCTGTTATATTCCTTATACATTCTTGTGTGTATCTGGTATCCCTTTTTGGGTTTGTGTAAATAGAATCATTTTAATATTATGCATTATGCATATGATGTATGTAGCTATAGATATACGTATACATGTGTGTATACCACTTTCCTGTTTTCGCACACTCGCGTTGCTAATTCAAATACGGTATAATGTTTTGTGTATAGGTATAACGTTCATATACTGGCATATATATATATTTATTTATATTTATTTATTTGAACGCATATATTGCTGCTCATGCGTAAGGAATAAATTAGGTAAATACTTGACTGTATTTCGCGGAGAATTTAATTGTTTTTTTTTTTTTTATTTTTTTATGCACGCTGATTTTGTAAGCGATTTTTAATCCGCTTATTCCGCAGGTGAATGAACTTATACTGAGTAATTAATTAATATATTCAGTAGGATGTGAAAAGTTTGAAATTTTTTTTTTTGTTTCCTTTCGTTTTTCTTCTAAAAAAGAGAGAGAGACAGAGAGAGAGGGATGATATCTTCATCAGCAGAGAGGGAGAAATAGAGATACGAGATACTTAATTGTATATTAGAATTTCGTCTCACGGTAAATTTAATTCCGTTTGATCAGAGTTAATTGGACTCTGTGCCAGTCTATTATTGTCTTTCGTATCATTACGAGGCTTGATTTTCAATGAAAAGTCCTGTCTACGTCTACATCTACATATAAGTACTCACATATTTTAAACATACGTGCAGGGGTACGTGTTGAGACTTTTCATGATATATCAAATACGGTTCATGTACTAAGAATATGAATTCTTTTAGCTTTTAAAATTGTGAAATTGAATGATTAGGTACATATCATAGATATCGAAATTGATTTTCATCATTTTTATATTACTTTATATTTAGTACTTGGATTTTAATAATTACCAATTATTGAACAAGAAACTAATGTAAATTGGAATGAAATTCTTTAAATAAACGTCAGATACGCGAGATTTATTTTTTGAATAATTAGGCACTTAGTTGAGGGTGAGAATAAGAACGTATAGTTAATTATTAGGTACAGAAGCTAATTCAAATTCTACCTTTTTATGTAATTATTTATCAAGGTATTCCGAGTATTTTCATTTTTATTTTTACTCATTATCGTAGAAGAATTTTATTTATTAATAACATTTTCATACATTCAATTAAAACTCCGATAGTTCAGGAGTTAGAAAAAAATTAATTACAATATAAAAAAAACGTATTTCTCAAAAAATAGAACTTAGACGGTCTTATAGCCTGAAGTCCTTCAATTAGATTCTAAATTATTATTATTTACAATCAAAAAATAAAGTTTTTCTCGATAAGGGTGATACGAGATTTCTCGAGAAGCAACTTTAAAATCTCTTCATATTCGCGTATAAAAAAGATAAAAGAAATCCGTAGACAATTGAAGTGCTGTCCAATTCCATAAGTGGCCAATTTCCAAGCCCAATCATCGAACCTCTTAAAGTAAAAATCGCGGGGGTCTAAATTTGAAGCTTAATAAAATATCTTAGCCCTGTATAATCGATTCGGTATATTCTCTACTTGGGGTAAATTTTATTTGTTTTAAAATAGCTCCATTTTTTAAAAAATTTTTTATTCTTTTTCTCTTCTCATCTCGTTTGCAGACGGTTGGATTCAACCCCGGATCTCGATATCTATGTATTTATATCTCAAGGGATTTCTCGAGTTCTCTGATTATTATCACCCACACACACACACACACACACGCACTTTAAATTTAGATCGGCTTTGAGGCGAACAAGTAACGCAACTTAAATTTCGTGAAGAATTAAAACGAGCCTGAATTATATACGGCTATTGTATACTTTACGTCGGGCTTTTATCATTCACGATTATACATGTATATCCATATATCTCTATATATCCATACATATACATAAAGGGGGGGGGGTAAAGGGTGAAACGCGAATAAAGCGCGATATATCAAATATTTTACACACCAGATAAATATCCAGGACAATTACTCTCCTTTAAAATCAACTTATCGTTCACACTGTGAGGCTCATAAGTTATTTCTAACATTTATTCATTTTTATTTTTTTCTGGGAGACATTAGATTATTAATAGACGTTTGTTATTTATTTCTATAATATTCGCATTTTGTAATCACAGTTTAAAGAAAAAAAAAATAATAATTTCGTATCATTTTTAGAAGAAATAAATAAAACATAAATAAAACAAGGAATGTTTTTTATGGATGTAGTATATTATACATATGTAACTTCATATACTCGTTTACACTATAGTGTGATGGGCTTTTGACACGTGAACTATATACTCATGCATAGTATACTACTCTGTGTACGTACATTACACGCGATCAAAGTAAGAACCAGCATTATTATCGTTTTATTTACCTATATGGTCGTCTGATGTATATACTGACGATTGAAGAAATAAATATCGCCATACTCCTACGCACGGGGTTGGTTATTATTGAATTCCCGAGAGGGTATACCGCCTATGTATTATAACTATATATATACAGAGTATTTTAGCACTTTTCGGATTCAGGTTTGGATTTCGTTTTCGATTCATTCTCGATATTGTATTTTTCAAATTCATTTTTTTTTTTTTTCTTTACATCCCTACGGAACACGCGGGGAGCCAAGTATTATTGGTATAATAGGTAATCTTTGAGATAAATTGAAGAATTTTTAGAAAAATATTAATAAACACATTAATTTAGATCAAAATTGTCGAAAATCAATGAATCAATCTTACGTCTAAGGAATGACGTCTTTTTTTTTTTCAAACCTATATCCATAAAATCTGCAGTTCTATTTTTCACCTATATTATATATAAAAAACAGCGACCAAAAATTTGTCCGAGATAAATTATCAGCTGTTTACCCCCGTGAGTCATGACAAACATTTACTATAGCTTCCGGAAAACGTAATCCGTTGAATGAATCGGTCCGTCCGTCCTTGTCAACCTGAACCATTGCGTGCGGTTTACTTTGGACTGACCACCTCGAACTACCCTTTCGGCTAGTGTTTTTCTTCAATTTTATTCTCCCTCTTGTATCCCCTAGAGGGTTAACTCCGCAAAATTCTTTATTTTTATTTTATTTCATTTTTGTTTTCGACCAATTTGAATTTGCCTTATAAAAACTATGCGGATATTTATTCGTCGAACTTATTTTCATTAAAGAAATCTGAAATTTGAAGGTTTTTATGAAATTTAATGATTCATTGATCATCGACCCAAGTTGTTCAATAGATAGCTGCATAAGCCTTTAGGGTATGTTGTTAGTTAAGCTGATTTGAGTGAGTGGAACTCTTTGACGGAGATTTGAGAGGGATTGTTATTATCAGCTTGCCGAAGGGATTTCTAACGCTTTCACGATTTAGTGAGAAAAAGATAACAAACTAGTGCGGGAACAAGCCTTATGAACGTCGTTCTCGAAAGCTTTGCTTTACTCTTCTCTGATTTTACCCCCTCAAGCTTTTACTCTGCAGACTTGTGATCATCGTCTTCTATAAGATCTTATCGTTATAATTGCCTGTCTTACTTCCCACCCTCTTACATTCTCTACTCTCTCTCTGTACTTTATACTCAATTCTATTCATCGTCAGACCCCAATGCTTGAATTTCAAACGTTTTTTTGCGTGTTAAATAATTTGAAAATCTACAGAGAACAAGATTTTCATTTATCATAACCGTTATCGAGCTTTATTCTTCGAAAGACAAACAAAAATATGATAATATGCAAAAATACGAAACCCAAAAATATATAATATATACTCGTTTAACCCCATCACTTTATATGTAATTGCTAATTTCACGCGTCAATCCATTCTGAAACTCGAGAGCTTCTATGCTTTTGCGAAGTGAAGCCTCTCGAAAATAGGTAGGAAAGTGTAAGGTAGTACCTGGAGCGGAATGAGGAAAACGAAACCTCTTTTTTTTATATTTTTTTTTTATATTTTCCCTTTTTTTCACCGACACTTTCAAATTAATCGAGTATTAGATACTACAGAGGGTGAAAATTTTCCACTAGAGTAACAGCTACTTATTGGCTTTTACCTCGGCTCATTTATCAGCAGCTCATATAACCTGATATTATATGCACACACAGGAAAAGAATAACATACGCGAATAAGAGTCGAAGTTTGGATATTCGTAGATCGTTTTATACCCTTAATCGTAAAAATTTAAAGAAAATAAATGAAAATATAGTATTTATAAAACATTTATTTGTTAAAGTACGAAGGTATAGAAGAACAAAAAAGAAATTATATAATACATATTGCGAATTTATTGCGAAATCATTTCTTTCGTGTATATATATATATATATATTTAAAACCCTCGGTCGTTGATCGGCGTCTGACCCGACCCGGGTTTTACTCCTGGGAATTGAAAGCGTGTTAGCATCTACCCGCGTTGATTAAATTCTGAATTTGTTCGGTATGAGATGCTGCTGCTGCTACTGCAGTTTGGTCTTTCGATTATCGATCCATATATCTTCTTAAATTTTATTTAAATCGATGAAATATATATCGCTGCAATAGATAATATAAAACAAGAATAATAATAATAATAATAATAATAAACCAAAAAGGTACAGGGAAAGGTACAGGGAAAAACCGTTTAAAACCCTATATGGTGAAGTAATGTTTAGATTTAAAATAAAGTGGGGTATAATCTCGGCTGAGAATCGCGGTACTATCAATCCGGGTAACGGAAAAGAAAAAAAAAGTCAAAATGAAAATAAACGCTTTGGAAAATTGGGGGCGAAAGTTCGGGACGAATAGGTATACCTAGGTATGAAATAAGTACAAGTTGCGTTGGTTTGAAAATTGGGGTTGTAAATTTTGAAATAAAGAGAAAAATCATTACCCCTTTTCAGTTATTTCACTCACCTCGTACAAGCGTCAGAATCCCCAATGGCATAACGAGGACTGCTACCATAAGGTCCGTGATAGCTAGGCTCATCAGAAAGTAGTTTGTCACATTTTGAAGCCTCCTTTCCCAAGTTATTGCCAAACATACTAAAATGTTGCCAGCCGCAGTACCGACGACTAAAACTACGGCCAACATTGCCCACCAATTATTCAATGAGTTGTCTTCGTCTTCGTCTTCTTCTTCATTTTTATTATCTTCGTTTATTACAGTCAGAGGATCGAAAATACTCGTCGTAGTCGTAGTTCCATAGTAATCACTGATATTTAATATTCCCGTAACTGCCACTCGCACGATTTCATCAAACACACTTATATCACCGTCGTATTCACTTTTATTTTTACTTATATTATATATTATCGTGTCGTTTAACGTACTAGGATAAATAAACGACGTTAAGTTTTTCACAGAATTATTATCATTGTAATTTTCCATCCCCGAAGAAACTCCAACCTTTTCTTCAGAGGCTTTTACGTCCATTTCTCAACCGTCTCTCATCTAAACACACAAAGAAAATTAAAGATTATAAATCCGTATTTAATTAATTAAATAATTAAATAATTAATTAATTAATACGCAGTTATTTACACCGAAAAATACAATTTTAATGTTTGAAAATTTCCTAAACTCGTTGGTGATAAATTTAAACCGCTATTCTTCTTCTTCTACTTCCTGTGACCGCGAATCTCACCCGCGGATACGGGATTCCCGCACACGTTTGCCCTTCCGGCTAAATAAAGACGCGGATGTCAACCGCAGAGCCTTTGCTCACGCTTTTCGAGACTCTGAAATTGAGCAAGAATCCTGATAGGATACGTTCTAGTATTTTTTGGATTATTGTTTTCGCTTCGATCTCTATATCCTTTTTTTTTTTCTTTTGTTCTTTTAGTTTCATATTATTTTTTGCAATACAAAGACGCGGAAGGAACGGTGTAGCGTTTGCTATACCTATATAAAGAAATTCGGGGTAAAATTCAGGAAATTTTATTAGGTTTAAGAAATTCTGGAAATTTCTGAAATTCTTTTTTCGAACCTTATATACGATATCAAGTAAGTAACTCATGAAAAATGAGAATACCTTTTACATATTTTCATTCGACTATGTCAGGAATATATTTTTTTTAACAATTGAAGAATTTTGAATTGGGTGAAAGAATTTTATCAACCCTCAATATTTCATAAGAGATTTTTTCATAGTTGCTGTGATATTCTGTAGTTTCGGTTCTGATAATATGGGAAAATTATTGAAAATGTAAATTCGGTATCTCTGAAATATAGAATGTAAAGATAATCTATATCGTGAATTTGTTTAAATTAGGAAAAAAAAAACAATAACCGCATTTTATTTCTTCTCCTCGAGTGATAAAGTGTAATTAAAATTGATATAGCCAATATCTTGATGATGTTCATTCTTTTCAACGAATATAATGAATCGTTATATCAGAGATGAGTAAATCCTTTGTTTGAATTCGATATTATGTAATTCACGAGGTGAAAATATTGGGAAAATTCAACAGCAGAAACTAAGCTCCAGTTCATGATCTGCTTGAAGTCTAATTGGAGGGGAGATAACGAGCTTTTGAATACAGGTATATATTCAGAAGAAGAAAAAAACGTAAGCGCGAGAAGTATTCGAAAAAATAAAAATAAAATATTAATCTTACACTAAATCTGGCGTCTATTCATTTTCATGTTTTAATCAAATCTGATGGAACTCAAATTTCCCTTAAAAAAAAAAAAAAAAGTCACTCATATTTTTATTTCACGCATATTCTCTGATATAAATAATGAAGAACGAACTTGTTACTCTGGCAGATGATTTAAAGCACTCGATGAAAATATTATTATATTCTATGTCCCTTGGGGAGGCTTGACGTTGGAATAACTAAGGATTATTAAAGACAAATTTCAGCCAGTGATAATTAAGACACGAAACTTTCTCGGCTATTATATATCCACGCCGCCTTGTGACCGTTATAAACTTTTAGAGAAATTTTTGGAAAATTATTTAGGTGGTATAACAACGACTGAATTAGTATATAGGATATAAGAAGGAAAGGAAATATAAGCTTCTTTAATAATAAATTTAACATTACTCCCGTGGCTACAATTCCACAGAATTTCCGTCTACTTTCCGGCTACGCGACGAAGTGTCGAAACATTTTTATCAAATATAAAAATCCGAGAATTTTATTCTGCATGTATGTAGACTTCAATAATTAGGCAAATTGAATACATATTTTTTTTTTACTCAATTTAGACAAGGAGGATTCATGGGGATTATTGAAATCAGGATTCGGGGAATGAAAGACATTCGTTTTAATTCACACGATTTATATACCATCGACAAAATTTTCCTATTAAAGTGAAACAGCTATACGTGATTGTGAAAATTTCGTACCCCACGTAGTAAAATAAAATAAAAATGAAAAAAAAAAAAAATACTGGATAGAATGAAAATAAATCCAGCTAGGATATTACCTAGGGGTATAATAAAGCGCAGATGTCGCCTCTGATAAATGCAATTTGAGGCACGATACTCTATACGTATCCGAATAAATCGTCGCAACGTACTTCACACAACCGTCACGTATATATTCTCGTCGAGGAGAATCGTAAAAGGATTATATTAAGGGTGCACGGGTAAGAAAGGGGTGGGAGTTAGGTAGATAACTTCAATTTATTTTATAATGCGTTTTGACCATATAGCTATATATCGAATATTACATATATGTATGTATCTCATGTCAGTGCAAATATATGGAGTGAATAAAGTAAGCGCCCATCCGTCTACCCACCTCGAATCTCGATCAGGATTCAGGGATTAACTACGTTATCACGGTTCACAGGATTCTCGAAAGACTTTAATCGGGAATCGAATGTATAGATGATCGAGTTCACTAGACCAAGAAATTCAAAAGTTTGATTTTCAACGTATAGATAAAACCTGGATAATATCGACTTGGATGATTGATCGGTTCATTTTTCTTTATTTATTATTTTAATTTTTCGAAACCCTTTATGTGTGTGAAAAATTTTTCTTGTCTGTCCATCGACTCAGGGTTTTTTTTTTCCTAAACTTATAAATTTCAAGTTTCGCGCGCGGACCCTACCCCCCCGCGATCTTAACTTGAATGAGTCGCGGTTTTGACGCGGCGAGATAACGGGCAACGGTATACTGACGGCGTGCTCAAACTACTACCCCAATGCCCCCCATTCTTGGCTGTCCAGAGGGGTTGTCCCCACTTTCCTCAATTTTCCTTCCTTCCTTCCTTCTATACCCCTGCAATACGCGCGCAAGCGCCTGCCGGGTATACCACCCGTGCTGCTGCGGAATCCCAGACACCTGTAAAACACCCACGCCGCGACTGTCTGTCTGTCTGTCTCTCTGTCTGTACATCTCTACTTTCGAAAGGGGGTTGAAAAACCTGGAATTTTTTTTCTTTCAATTTTATTTTTCACAAGGTTCAATGCGTCATTTTTGTTGATACCATTTTTCTATTCTCTTCTTTCTTTTTGATTGTGATTTTTTCTTCTTCCATTTTTTCTTTTTTCTTTTTCATACCTACATCTTTCGGTCCAGCTAACATCGTTTCTTTTATTATATTATACGAAAGGGTTGATGATAGGTATACGCTTTTTCCAATTTCAATACTTCTCTTATTTTTTTTTTTTCTTGCTCTGATACTTCTTCGATGATTATATATATAAGGGTGTACATATACATAGGTAGGTGTGTATGGGGTCGCGGCTCTGAAGTTCCTGTCCACTTTGTAAATTCGTCTGAGCACGAGACGCCTTCAAAAAGGCGCACGGCTTGGGGGGTGGTGGGAATTTTTATTTATACAAAATGATAGAATAAAAAAAAAAAAACGAATATATCCCTGAGAGCGAAGAAATTCTTGATAAGCGATTTTAATTAAGCCTCGAAAATAAATCTTTTTCATTTCTACTATTTTTCGTGTTCATTCGTTTTTTTTCTTTTCTATTTTTTCTACCCCGCCATCCCACACCGATTTGAGAACATCCAAGCAACTATTGCTGTATGGATTATCGGCCCCATATTTTTCAAATTCTTTTTTTCTTTCTCTCCCATGTTTCCCGTCTTGGTTATACGCGAGGTACACACGCGATGTCTTAGAAAATCCTGCAGACTATGAAATAGAATAATATATTATATATATTATATAAGCTTGCCGAATATATTTAGACAATCTAGTTAACATGCTCGCGCGATGTTCTTTAGGGAAAAGACATAGATTGATCGTCAGCTAGTGTTGCAGAATACCGTACATGGTATTATACACCTATAAACACGCTTCTGTAATAAATTCCATATTCAAAATTCCAAATTCCAAATTCCAAATATAACCAGTGAGTGACGGTATTATTATTATTATTATTATTATTATAATAATAATATAACAGTTTCAGAATTTTATGAATTTTTAAACTTATATACTTTAGCTTTTATATATTTACCACGTTATAGGTATATACCTAAAACTTTTAGATAAAACCGCGCAGACACAGGATCATGTGTCTCGAAAAAAGAGGATTTTCTTTTCTCTCTTTCTCTCT
The DNA here is from genome assembly GCA_914767705.2 of Tenthredo notha. Classification (NCBI taxonomy): domain Eukaryota; kingdom Metazoa; phylum Arthropoda; class Insecta; order Hymenoptera; family Tenthredinidae; genus Tenthredo; species Tenthredo notha. Next base: position 1,513,063 of record OU611920.1, on the reverse strand, counting down.
TTTTTTTCATCATTTTTGACAGTTTTATAAAACGTGAATCGACTTAGTCTCTGTTTTCAAGGGATGAGGTAAAAACTGATTTGAATATTATAAACGCGTATTTATAGTACCTAGAATATATATAGATATATATATATATATATATTACGGTCTAAGTTGATATATCGTTTAAATTTTCCTGTATAACCGTCCGGAAATACGTGCGGGTTTAATTCGCGGAAAATATTTAGATAAGGGAAAATGACAAAGCTGTTATACTTGGTTATATAGCATAGGTATATACGTATAATCGTATATATAAGGTATATTACCTATGTAAATTAATTATACAACATTTTTCCTTGCTTTTTACATTTTATTTTATTTCCTTTTTCATTTTTATTTCCCGATACACAGTATGTATCTATTCGTTCATTCATTCATTTTACATTTTCCATTTTCTTATTCTTCGTATCGTGTCGTATCTTTCCGTTGATTGTTTCCTTCGTAAATTACGTTTTTTTTTTGTTTTTTTGCTGTTCCTCAGCTCGGAAAGAGAGTAACGCAAATAAAAAAAAAAAAGTATGATTGACCTAATGAAAAAATTAATATAAAAAAAAAAATAATAATAATAATAAAATGAAAAGGGAAGAAAGAGAAAATGAAACAACGCAACATTTCGAAAGATTAATTGTTCGAGGTACGAGCCACGGGGACTGAGTGCTACCTATATACATGATACATATAACCTGCACCTAGCCTGCTTTGTGATTAATGGCAAAAACGTGACCTTGAACTTATAATATCGCTTACTTACTTACTGAACGAAATGATACCGTCTAATCACAACGCGCTATTCTAAACATTAATTAGGATATCTAAAAACTTAATTAACGCTAGCTATGATCTCAAGGTATCTGCAGTTAAAGAATATAAATACAATTGTATATAATTTGAAGATAATAAAACTACCCTTAACAAGCGCGGTTTTTATTTACGTCACTATCATCGATAATCTCTTATTGCATTATCATTAAATTGATTTTTATTTCAAACTTATTTCAACCTCTTTGAAAAATACTGTATGTAGGTAGGTATCAGTTCATTTATTTTTTAATCTACTACTACTAATCCCTCGCACCTATCTAATTTCCGTTTGGTAAAAAAAATCATTTTCACTCATCGCAACTCGGAACCAGATTCCCTTCCTATCTCTTCCCTCGACTATACACGCTTGAAAAGCGAGTGAGCTTTTAAGCTTTTACGCTTTTCAACTCTCTAACCATAACGCGTTTGTCATTTTTTAAATCAACCACCGTGATTCCATCCCTGAATATAACCGACTCCTGTCTTCCGGGGTGCGGGTATCCTATCTATATCTATATACGTATATAATACCTCCAACCGCTATTCCAGATTCTAAAAAAAACGGAAACTCTTTTATCTACTCCCGTATACAGCCTGTGTCAGTTTTATATACACTTATACATAAATTCTACTCTTATATATATATATGTATTAAAAAAATAGAGAAATAGATATTCGATGAAATTATGTGGAGAAAAAGAAATGAAAAAGAAAACTAATTTTTATTCAAATCTTGAAATATTTTAAGGGATTGTTTGACCACCTGCAGCGATTTAACTACATACATATGTAGGTATACATCTATTTAACGCCCTGTTCCATATCTGTAATTACCTGAGGTAACCCACTACCCTTAATTATATTACTTAAATTGCTAGACTTGAGGGCAGTCGTGCAAAGATAATTATTTCCTCAAAGTGAAAATCGAGACTTGTAGGTATTATATACATGGGTACGCAGAGTTATACATATACGATATATTTATTTATTTATATTTTATGTGAAAATCGAATATATATTGAATATGAAAAAGGAAGAAAATTTGTGACTGAAAACAAATAAGAATGAAAATGGAAATGGAAAAATTGTACTTGAAAGAATTTCAGGGAAAAAAATATTGAAAATAAGATGAGGATGATGAGCTGGTTTACTAACACCGTTGGTTTCGTATCTCTAATCTATAATATTAGTCCATAACCAGTTTTGTTATAGTGTCGTTTTGTTGCTTGTGAGCGAACTAGCTAGAACAAACATATAAAGTAAACCGGGGATGGACCTTCTCTTCGTGAACTTACTTCTTACCTATGTAAACAATTACGGCTATGGAATGGAAAGTGGTAAACTGGGAAACCGGAAACTTAAAGCTGCTGCTGCTGCTGCTGCTGCTCCAAGAGAGACATAGCCATGTATATAGGTATATATTATATAGAGACAGAGAGAGGAAGGATTCTCTGGATACCTCTAAAGTCTAACCGACAGTTTCTCACCCCTGACAGAGTTACGACAGATACATGGATACATGCATACATACAACCATGGGGGATATTCCTCTCTGACAGTAAACTTGTGTCTTTACTCTATGTACATTTACTCTCTCTGTCTCTCTCTCTCTCTCTGAGTAAATGGCTGACGGACACCGCAGGCTAATATGACGTAAACCACTTTCGCTAAGATCTCCTAGTATTCTGGGTCCTGGCGTCGAGTCGATAAGACAGACAGATAGACAGACAGACGACATCCTTCGTCATCTAGGATTGAGTAAATTATATTGTAAATAATTTGAAAACCGTTTTTTTACGGGGTGAATTTGACAATAAAGTCAAGTGGAGTTTGTGCAGATATAACAGAAGGCAGCAGGGGGTTCTGTTTTATGCGGAAACTATGTTTGAGTTGGTTTTCTCTTTCTTATCTTTACCCTCACCCTCACCCTTACCCTTATATTTACTTTTACCTTTACCTTTACCTTAGCTTATTTCCCCCCCCAATTTACCGAAATACACGGTTTACGAAAAACAGACGCGAGCTAGCATAACGTCGCGTGTTGCTAATAAATGGCAAAGGCGGGCTAGCTAGCTAAGGTGCTGATACTGAACGTAACGTAGCGTGGATTTATGACGCGTTTTAAGACTCTGGGATATGGGCTAATATATAGAACAGCTATGGTGGTGTGGCATAGCTTTTCTCGGTCTAAGCAGTAAGCTCTACATCCACAGCACACACATATATATATATATAATATTACTATCGCATTTTTTTCTCAATTTTCGTTTTCTTTTTCCGTACTCTGTACACTTCAGTGCAAATCCGCGATCCTCTTTAATATATAAGCAACATTTTTGATCTACTATATTTATAGTAATATCGAATATATGATATATATATATATATATATATATATGCCTGCAGCTAAGGAAAATTGACGGAGCTGTTTACCCGTTGAGTTTTTTCGTTTCGATTTGGTATATAAGGTAGAAAGGAATCGATATTCGAGAATAGTGTATATACTGTATATATAATATTTGAAATTTCCGTAGACTTGAACACATATAAACGGATTTATGAATCTGTATACCTTACGTATAGTATATAGAATTTTTCAATACCAAAAATCTTTAGATATGATACGGATGTGTGTATATATATATATATATTACTGAATAAAATAACATCTCTGCCACCTGTAGAGTTTGTTCAATGAAACGAAACAGCTGCGCAATAAATTCGTTTGTAATATTTTTCAATTTTCAACTAATATAAACGTAGTATACATATATATATATATATATATATTTGCATTATATAAAAATGTCAAATATATTGTATTTAGATTCTTATAACATTTTCGACCGAGTGACTCTCGAGTGTTTGTTCTTCTTTAGGGTATAATTGTAATATTGTTATACTTTTTTAAGAAAATAAGAATAAGAATAAGAAAATAATAATAAGAAGAAAGATGTATAAAAGAGAGATGGAAAATTTTTCATTCGAGGAAAATATCTAAGCCCGTGGTACCTACCCATAGTACCGTACAGGTGCACCTCTCTCCTGTCTTGTACCGTGTTTGTCTTTCGCAAAACTGAATCCATCGTTTCAATTTTCTTAGTATTCTACTACACCATATTGTATAGTTCCGAGTTGAAAATTTGAACAGGAAAATTTCTTATTGTTATGTCTGTATGAAATATTTATTTTTACATATATACATATATATACGTACATGTATATACGCGAAACACAATATATTTCTTTGAAGGGGTTTTATTCTATAATATTCTGCATATACCTATTATACTACTTATTATGGAATCTGCCGGAGTTTCAAGAATTTTTATATTTTTTCTATGGGGGGCGAACCTTTGGAAAATGATAATGAAAATGAAAATGAAAATGAAAATGAAATTGAAATTGAAATATAATATAATAGAAAAAATCGAACAAGGGAAAATATAATAAAAGCGAATGAAATTCCGTGAGAATTAACACACGAGTTATACAGGTAACACGCCGTGCCGTTGAGTATACCGAACTTTTCAACAACCGTATAGAAGGGTTGTTTAAATTTGACCTGGACCTTTACTTGTTGGTATAATCCCACCCACTCAAACCTCCTGATCCCACTTTTCGCGTGACAAAAGTAAAATGAAAATTCATTTCATTTATACCTTATACTAGTATATACCTATGCGGTATATATATATAGGTATATCTATATATTATACATGTGCTACATACATATAGTATGACGTCGTTGTCTGATTTTTAGAAATTGATTAAACACCGATATGAAAAACGTTCGATTTTTCTTTCTTTCTTTTCTTTCGAAATATCGTATTTTTGAATTCTCGCAATTCTATAGAAGTAAATGAGAATATACTTATTCGAACACCCTCTTTAATTATTGTCACTGAAATAGCAGCAGTTAGGAACGTGTGGGTGAAACAACCTTGTTAATTTCTCAACCAACCTGCAAGAGTTTAGTAATTGTGGATGGGGGGCTAGGGGGCTAGGCTGGTTATATAACAGAGGTACACATTATTTCATTAACGACACTGTACACTCACTCACCCCATAATATCACAGCGCAATATATATATATATATATACGTTGTAAAACCTAACTTTAACTTAGTCTGACCTAATTAAAGTGCCATTAACCTTCTTGAAACGGAAACATTTCTCTCTAGTAGTAGGTAGCATATAGTATATGCCTGCAGTACCGCATCGACGCTGCTCTGCAGTAGTTTTAAACTATCGAACCATTATTAATTTAACTTATTTTTCTTTTCTTTTATTTTTTTTCTACATCAACTTTTGGTCACATTATTTTATCGTCGAATATGAAGTTGGAAATTTTCTTTATCTATCATCCCCCCTTGTTGTAACTTAATTAGTGAATTTAGAAACCTTCGAAATTAATGAAGTCGAGACTTTGATCATTGCAGATCAATTCGTGAGTATATATATATATATATAGATCCGTTAACCAATGGATAGAAATTTCGTCTAAGGAATGGCTTGGATTCAGGTTAATCGGTGGATTTCGCATCTGATCATCCTCAACGAATACATATACCTATATATATCCTTTCAATCTATTGAAATACGAGCTGAACGTGTATCCCTTCATCTTCTAGTCTCGGAACTAGATTCGATTACCTTATCTAAACTGAGTTTATAATCAATTTTTCACAAATGAAAATGTTCATACTTTAATCATTTGTTAATTTTTTTTTTTCATCTTTGCGGAGGGGGGGATAAAAATATGAAATGAAAATTTTACATCCTTTTATATATAGCACCTGATATTTCTACACTTATTGAACAAATTGAACCGTTAGAAGTTTGCTCGTATATAAGTTGATGCACTGCGCAAGGTGTCGGTGATAAGTGGATTTAGATAGCGAAGTGTTAGAGGCAAGAGATTTTGCCATTAGATGAAATAATGATATTATCTTGCTTATAGATTATTCAGAGCTGTGATATAATTATTATTATTATTTTTTTTTTTCTAGCGAATATGACGAAGGTTATAATAGTAAGCGTGAAGATCTATCAGACTGTAGAAATTTTCTTTTTACTCAACTCAATGTCTATGAATAGGATAGACATTTCTTATGTATGTCTATAGTCCTCGTAGGACCGCAATTTGTGAAAATTGCTTCCAATGTCATTTTGTCTTTAATTTTCCATTCCCAATTTTGCCAATCTTCTATTGTCCGGTAGGTACCGTCCACTATTTTCAGTGAGTGGTGGTAGTAGCCATTGTCGAGAATGAAAATAGGAAGGGAATAAGATAAAATAAGATAAAAAAAGGTATAGAAAGAAAGAATGAAAAAAAGAAAAAAAAAAGAAATGAAAATGAGAAACTAAAATAAAAAAGAAGATATTCTTTGTGGGATGTGTGCCATTTCGGTATATACCATTTGTTAGGTATACTATACTATGTATGGGGATGTAGTATGTACATATACATACACCTATATATCTGGTTATAGAAAGAGGAAAAAAAAAAATAAAAAATATAAAGAAATAAATTGTTTACTGGTGAACAGAGACCCTACGGCTATAATAAACAGCTGCGATAAACGATGTTAGGTAGAAACTTGAACCGTGCACGTCTAGTGGCGAGAGATTAGCCCTTATCTCTTGTTATTTACGTAAGTAATTAATCAATGGAAAACGATGGTAAGATCTAGGGGAGAAATTGGATCTCCAGATTCAAGGAAGTAGAACTTTTCTTGGTTTTCAACACAACAATCAGGCTCACAGGGTTATAATTAAACATCTTGAAATTAACGTTTGTTAACTTGTGTATTTTTTATTTATTTTTTATTATTTTCATTTTCTATGAACGATATTATTCGTCGTCGTAGTCGTCGTAGTCGGTATAACACTCTCGGATATTTTTGTGTAAATATTGTATAGTAAAGTCGGGTGAGTGTATAAAATATCCATACCATACGGTTTAGCTTAAGGGAATAGATGGAAGATGGTATATTTTTTTTATTTTTTCTTATTCTACCTTTACTCGTAGATTTATCTTATACCCTAGTATATTTTCGAAAATTCCATTAAATATCAATTTATAACGCATCTCTCACCCTTATCGATTGTTATTCGAACATTAGGCAGGTCTACCATCCCTAGGTGATTTAAGATTGTAACTTCCATCGCTCACGATCAAACGACGATGAAATTTCTAAGCAAATAGAAGATGGGATGGGAATCGGAGATCTGGCACTTTGACAATTGGTGAAATTTACTGTCAAATCCACCCTTAACATCTGCTTGTTACATTACATCACCTTGCATACCTTACTTCTATATATATAATACACAAATTTACTACCCCTCTCAAGCTCTTTGTACATTTACTCGAGGATTTCAATTAGTAAAGAAACTCGAATATCACACTATGGTTGGTTTTCAGACAGAAATGTATACCAAATTTTACAAAAGCCTTTTTAAAATAACCTGTACTCAATTCAATTCAACTCAATTCAATTCAATACAATACAATAACTCGGGGAGAAATACATAAGAATAATAATAATAATAATAATAATAATGGGACAGAAAAATTTATGAATTCATATACAGTATAATAGTAATAATACAGAATGTAATAAAGACTTTCTACAATTTATATACATACACGTATCTCTAGTATCAGTCCAGTAATAAATACGTTCATAAAGCGCGCTATTGATTACAGGTGAGATTATCATCGCGTCTTACATGTACATGTAGAGAGTAGAGCCACAAGACCGTTCGTTGAAACCATAAAGATAAGAGCTAAGACTAATTTAACTCAATTCCAACGAAAGCTTTGCCATAACTCGTTCACCCCTAAACCTATTTTTATAACCTGGTATATAGAAGCTAAAGCTGAAGTATTGTAGAAATATATTTCCTTATAAATATATAGGTATATTTTATACATGATTTTTATTAGTTTCAAGCTAGATATTATTTTTATATATATATAACACTATTTTTCAAAAACATTGGAAACCCTTTTCTTATACTCGAATAACATTTATGGGAGTTTTCGTTCACGTTCTTAAGATTTACAGGGCGAAAGTGAGACTCGGGCTTTTACCTAGGGGAAATAGTCGTGAAACTTTGCGAGTTACTTTTTTTTCTTTTTCTTCCTCTTTTCTTTTTGTTTTATTCCTTAACGAAATAGATGCAAATTTATACTCGCAGACAATGACCGGTTACGACCTTAAAAAATAATCTTTAAAACCCCCTTGGGAATCGTTGGTCGAGTTTCGATGGTCTTTGGAATCTCTTAAACTCGCGACTCGCGATACTTTAGACTTTATGGAGGAAGGATAAGATAGAATACATAATGTGATTTATTCTAATGAAAATTTTACTTTTTTCTTCTTCTTCTTCTCTCTTTCTCTTTCTCTTTCACTTTCTTCCGAAAGTATATTCTGTTTGTTATCTAATTTCTTCGTTTTTTTATCAATCTTTCATTATTTTCATTAGTCGTTTTTTTAGAAAAATGAATTTCGAGTCTCTAGTTTCCGAAAGTCAGGTTTTGTAATTACATATGACTTTCTATGCTTAAGGTGACGAACATTATTATTATTATAGTATAAAAATGAAATAAATTATATATCTTAAATATTTAAGTAAAACGCGGAAGGATGAATATAATAATATGTAAAAGAGGGAATAATAAGGAGCAGGCCCACCCATTGGACCCGTTTTCAGACTCTGCAGACCAGTCTGACGGATGATTCTCCTTTTGAATTTTCCGCCTTGTATAATAACGAGATACGTTGAATAAATCATAACGCCAATAGCATAAACCGTAAGAAATGACTACCCGATTTTAAGCTGGCATTGTTTCCACGAGTTTTCAGCTAACGCCTTACACCGTTATGCGTCGCAACGGCTGGCACACGTCACGTTTCAAATAAATTCACGTCACTATAGGGGATGGGGGTTCTTAGTTAAACTCGGATAAAAGGGGAGAAAAAGCGTTTCGGAAAGACCGTTGGAAACACAAAAAAAAAAAAGAAAAAAATAAGAGCAGGAACGAAGATGGAAACAATAGCTTAGTATAAGATTCCTATTTTTTTCCATCGAAGAACCAAAATTCTGTCTTTGAAATACGAATCAAAAAAGGTCCAAAAACAATTTCGTTTCTTTTTTCTCTTTCTCTTCGACTCGAGTCTGTTTATGGTCATAAAGTCAGCAATTGGGGGTGCAGGAAAAAAAAAATCCAATACTTACATTTTGCGTATTTTTGTTCCCTGACAATATAAGAGTCGAACGTGAAATCCTGCGGAAGCAGCTTCGCGCCACGTTTTTCCTCCTATCATTTGCTGTTCTTTCTTTTCTTTTTATCATCTTTTTTTTTTTATTATCATCTTCGCCCCTTAGCCTTACTCAACGTCATCTCTTCTACCCCGAAAAAAAAAATATATATAAAGGGCTAGGAAACGTTCTACCAAACAGATGTTATAATTTCCCTACGTGGTGCGAATAAATTGGTGATGATATATAATTGATTTGACAATTTATTTGTTCAAAAAAACAATTAATAACATATTATTTATTGCTTTCAGAACGATCGATCGAAGATAGGAGATACTGCCAGTACCTTACATCCGAAACCAGTATTAAGACTCTGAGTACAAGGAAAAAGGATGAACAAGCTTCTCCTTGGAATCGAGTGAGTAAACTTTTAAATAATTATATAAATAAATGGGGAAATGTTTAGAAGAATTATACATACACATATCATATTATGTACTGTGAAAGTTTCATTTCTTATTTGTTTTTTTTCTTCTTCTTTTTTTTCTCTTTCTTCTTTCTATCTTCCTGTTATTCTGGGCTATACCACTAAACGAATTAACTAGAACAGGCATAAATTTTTAATAATATATTGACAAATTTTGATCGATCGTTTCGCTAATGTCTTCTACGATGAATATGAATCGAAATATTTCTGACAGTCAGATGTCAGTCGTGTTTGTCGATTTATCCGGTAGTGTGTGTATGTGTGTGTGTAATGGATGTACAGGTATACATATATTTGTAGATATTTCGGAACAGATATGAGAATATATACCTATAGAAGGAAATCGATATATTATACATATAAAAGAAAATATTTTCAGCTTTCTCAATTCGATATTCACTATATAGTACTATATTACTTCGTAATATTATATCGATTCTAAGCTGAATGTATGAACACATTCTGTTGCTATAACTAATTTAATGATATTACCTATAAACATCACGTGGATGAAATGATAATTGTTTGAAGTGATAATGGAATACTTTATATGCATACTTACTTACTTACTTACTTACTTACGTCATTGTGTTTGTTGTATAAACGATAGAGCGATGTGTAAACGCGTGTCGGAAACTGATCTAGGTTTAATCTGCTAGTCTGTTGGCTCTAGGCTTTCCATCGCACCCTCGTAATCCGCCTCTCAGTTTACAGATTAATTATACCATATACCTTGGAGAGGATTTACAATATTTTATTTAATAATAATCGATCTATGGATTATAGATTACTTCTTACTTTTGAATATTCGTAAAACTAATTTAAAGAAAAAATCATTTTTCTAATCAATATAAGACGTCGAATTTTAAATAGATCAGAATTATATAACATAGTAGCTGACTCTTTCGAGGATAGAAAAAATTGGTATAGAGAAGAAAAAAAAAAGGAAAAAAAATTTCATTCCGCTGCAGTGGGTTTAATAAAAGTTTTCTCTCAATTAGCAAAGTTATAGCTATACGCTAGAACGAGTAGAAAAATTCCGTAGCGTGTCGTCCGCCAACCCCTTTATGCTCAGATTTCCCGTGGGTCCTTAAATTTTTGTTCATGTATGGAATTCAAAGAGTATGCAAAAGTTAGACAGAATCGAATCACGTGTTTCAGGAAATTATTAAAAGCTTGCCAACGAGTTACGATCGTATAAAAAACTAAAGTTTACATTCTTTTTCTCTAACTTTTTGTAAGTTTTAATTTTTATGGTTTATTGTGGGAAATGAAGGATGGGAAATATGAATAATACATACCACAAAGATGCTATAGTAATAAATTATCTGTTATTTTTCATTCAATATAATTTTTCTTTTTTTTTGTCTTCACGTTTTTTCTTTCTATATTTACATATATTATACATGATCATAGATTATTGTCAGTTTTACAGTAATATAATAACATACCATCGATTATACGATAAACGTATCGTGATATGAGAGTATCAGATCTGATCAAACGATCTTAATACGAATTGTAAAATTGACTTAAGTGAGTAGTTGTATACGATTTAGATTCTTAGCTCAATCATTAATAAACTCTTTTATCCTAAATACTATATATTGACATATCAGATTGTGGGTGTGTGATTTTTTAAATTCTATTCATTGAATTGACACACCGCGATTGTGGAAAACAATTTCTTATAAGTATATATCCGAGGAAATATCATTTAAATAAAAATATATAATCATAGCATTTCATTTTCATAATTTCATTATAATATTTAGTGCGGAGCAGCAAGGCGAATTAAACTTCTTCCTGATTTTATTTTATTTTTTTTCCTCTTCTTTTCAATTTATGCAGAATTATTATCGCCACGGTTCTGTCTCGTCGTACATCCTCTCTATGTTATCTCTCAGCATTTTCTCTTGCTCTGAGAAAAGAAAAAACACAATTTGACGCATAAGTAACGATTTCTTAACATAAACTCAAAGTTTCTTGACACAAACACTTACCAGGTGATAAATTCGCGATCGCACATTGCTTTCGCAAAAATTCTAGACACAGATTTCTTGATAATCCAAAAGCGTGCATATTGCAGGTGAACGTTCTGAAAATAAATGCGTCTGTGTGTTTTATATTTCCTTAATTATTTACTGATTTATTATCAATTATTATATACAAAACATTTCGGCTCACCCCAACTGACCAAAGACGATATTTGCTTGAAACTTTCTGTCATCAGCAGCGATAGCTTCTCCATCCAAAGACTTTGATCTTGGTGGTACAGGGCGAGTTGCTCTCTCGCATTGTACAGCGTCAAAAAACGCTGCTGTCCAAAATCTCATTGATGTCCATATCGGTTGTACTCTTAGATGAGTGTATAAATATTCACGATATGGTTCGAGGCCCGGTACTTCGACTGTGAAATAATTATCATTATTTATCATATAATCAGGTTATTTGACAATTTTTTCATACGGTTATCGATCTTTTTTTTTTCTAATAAAAATCTAATTGAGGAACCTTCGTGATAGAATGTGAAACACATATTCATCAGACTTTTTGCCGGTGCAAAATCGTCAGCTTCATGACACTCGAATAAAGCGACAGCAAAATGTTGGGCGAGGGAGTAAAACGAACTTTCTGTAACACAGGCACGAGCTCTCCTAGCGTTTACCACCCTAGAAAACCAAACCCGTCCTGTTTCCGTCTGAAAATAAAAATTCAATTCAATAAAACTCAAGTTAAATCTCGCTAATTAAATTCAATTAATTGAAATAAAATGAAAAACACTCGCCAAAACCATTTGACCAAATTTAGCCTTTTGTTCTTGATCAACGGTGTCTGGTGCTTCGAAAAGCATAGGTACAAAACTTTTCATAAAATCGGCAGCCGCTTCTTCGGATTGACTATCGGCCGATAAACTTGATGCCCATGATTGAAACGATCCGGAAGATCCTGGGATAGAAAAAAAAAGAAAAAAAAATATACACTTTAATTAAATTCAATTCAATTTTTCTTCTCATAATATAGTATGATAGAAACTTGCCAGATCTTTGCCAGGTTCGACGACCGTCCATATTAGAATCCAGACTCGTACTAGGTCCGTAACCATCCTGATCACTTGTAGATCCACTACTGCAGGGAATATCTATTAGACAAACCATCGTTAGTTGATAAAATCGCGGTTAGATGTTTCTTATTATTTTTTTTTTTTCTTCATTTTTACAATTTTATAAGAATTTATTTCTTTTCTATTCTCATTTTTATCACCTAGCGATATTTCTACTATGTGCTTTGATATATTGCGTGTTACTAGGTATATATTCAATGTACCTAGACATTTACTACGTAATATATTGACGTCAAGTTACCTGTAGCTAACGTTAATCAATATAGTTTACAATCAGTTAACATTTTTTTTTTTTTTTTTTTTAATTCGTATTTTTATCATCACGTTAGCTGCAAATATCCTGTGTAATGATTATTTCATTTACTATTAACACTATATACGACAAATATATGTATATATCTAAAGCCTCGTGTTTTTATCCGTATAACTATAAAGAAAAAATTTAGAAAAAAAACACCTTGTTTCTCTTAAATTTTTCCCTTTACTTTATATTATGAATACCTAATGCAGGGGTGGTGATCACATTGACTAGGTATACTACTTATCTATAGTGATCCACATGTGGTGCATAGGATTATGATGAAGAAAAAGTAAAAAAAAAAAAACTTACTGTTGTTATTTCATTTTAATTTATGGTAATATTTAATTAATCTACCATTTATTATCTATTATCTCTAAAGCTATTATAATATCCTCTCGACATTTAAGCAAACATAATATTATGTTCTGACATTCTATGTCCACGTCACACACATGTCTTATACATACACCATATACAGATATGTATAATTTATATCGTTTGTCGCGAGTGGGTATAAAATAGTGATAATTGCAATTACACGTGCCACTATTACGGACACACACACACATATATAAATGAAAAATATTTACATGTGAAGAAAAGGGATATCAAAATACAGTTTTTTTTTTTTTTTTTTTTTTTTTTTTTTTTCGTTACCTATAACTGGAAAATATTCCGAATAGTAGTCGGCCCTGCTTTCGAAAAAAAAATATTAAACGTAGAGTAAATTTCAGAATTTTGAAAAAAAAATTCATATTATATTCTTAGTTTAAAGATCGTTTTGCTGTTCAGATAAAAAAAACGAATCGATAAAAATTATAAAATCAATTATTGTTATATCATATTATTATCACGAATCACGTATATATAGTATATTCTCAGACATTTATTTAATGATGAAAATAATAATAATAATAATAATGATTTAATGAATCTATCTTACCCATTTTGTAGTCGAATTTCTCGTAGGGATCGTCTCCTGTAGCTTTTATATCCTTTTCTTGAATAGGGCCGATACTTTCGGTCGGACTTTCCTCGTTCTCAGCTTCATATTCGTCTCGTTTCTTAACGATTTTATCTGGGATCTTTACGGCTTGAGATATTCTCGACGAAGTAATTTCCTCGTATGTCATTCCTGGTGGAAATCTTTTAAGAGATCTTGACGACGTGGCGCTACCTTGACGTTCGAGCTTGTGCCTAGCCATTGCTTCGTAGTCTTCGTACGACATTCCGGAACCAAATCTAATATTTTAATAACAGTAATCAATTATTTGTGATAAAAAATAATATCGTCCTGTTTTTTTCTCCGTACCTAGGTAATCGCAGTTTTCTTCTTCTTATCTCATCAACTTCCTGTTTCATTGCTGGTGATGGTCCTTGACGTGGTGGAGACGACGGCGAGGACGGTGTCGTGGTCAATTCGCTTTCTTCAAGGCTACTGCTAAGTGCAGATCCTAGTCTGTTTCCTAAACCTTGAAGATATTCACCACCTCCACCCAAGGCTGACCGCATTGACCTCAAAGCACCCCTTGTACGTCCCATTAAAGATGCTCCTCCATTAGATGATGGTAGAGACGGAGCCACGTCGACCATTTTATTCCACTGTTAATGAATTGGTAAATTAATAATTAATTATATATATTAGGTATATATTTCATTAATCTTTTCCCTTATCGAACATTTCTTGCTCTCTCTCTCTCTCTCTCTCTCAATTCTGATAAAACATTTTCATTTTATATAAACGTCGCGATTTAATACTGAGTCGTACACGTGTTCGAGGTGATATTTTTTCATTGTTAGCGTGGGCGAAAAGCAATCTTAGATAAAAATATATCAACCGCATCATACATGCAACTGGGCCAACGTAACGTGTGCTGTTTGACGTTGGCTCTCGCCCACGCAGTGTTACGCGTTATAATCGTATAGGTATATTCTTCTGATAAGAACTTGTATATTGTCTTTTCTTTTCTTTTTTTTTTTTTTTTTTCGTAAAATTCAAATGACTAGGAAATTTATAATCATTTATTTATTTAGAAATCAGAACCCTTCAATATTTACATCGATTGAAAAAAAAAAATATCTATTACAACTATAAGTATAATGCCCATTCAAAGGTAAACGATATTTTCACACAGCTATACTATTCAGTAATTCTACAGCTGAAAAATGATATTATAATTATCCGAAAATTTTTCCCCTACATGACCCTGTTTTCATTTTACTTTTACCACTATATGTATTAAATTTCAGTATCATTTTACCCACCATTTGGAATAGGTGTATTCGAAATGTTTCATTGTTAATGGAAATATTCTTTTCCGCGTATAAATTAATCAGTTTTTTTCTCACCACGAACGACTATCTTTTCTCGAACTGTAGTTTTATTGTATGTATTTTTTAATTCAGTTATTACACCTACTGCAATTCATACATATGGAAAAAATGTTGAATAAGGTCGACTTGTGGTTTGGGTATAATACAACGACACTGCGCAATTAGGATAAATAATCTTTAAGGATATCCTGTGATACGATGTGATACGCTGTTCTCTATATTAATAAACTACATCTTTTAAAACAATCTTTATAAATAAAATACGAGGCTACTCACGGTTTTGAAACACTAGAAAAAATAAATAAAAAACACGTATGTCAAATTATGAATCTAAACCAACTCTATGCGGGTTAATAAAATAGTCTAACAATTTGCAATGCGGGAAAATAATTGCGTCACGGTATATACACCTATGTAGGATACCTATATACGCGTGCAGGCTGTAAAGGATCATAAAAAAAATGATATAATAAATTGTAATTTCGCATACATTATATCTTTATTAAAAAATTCAAAATTTCTCTGTCATAATAATAAATTAAAATTCATTTGTCAATCATGATGCTTGATATCCTCTTCGTATTATACTTACATCGCGTACATTCAGGTCTCCGCAAATATATACACCTACACCTATACCTATACGCGTACTAAACAAAGGTGAGAATAGGTACTCACGGTGTTAAACCGGAAGGTGATTATCTACTCCGAAATCGATCAGGGGCGTAATACTGGGACCGATTTACTTTTCTTTTTCAAAGATTAGCAAAAATGTCCGGGGACATGTGTAGCTCTAGTTTTAGGTGTCTTATACTTTGCGTATGCCACTGACAGTGAACTTAATGCGACTGCATGTGGTGCAGTACCCCACCTGCCCGGAGGCAGCTACTACGTTAGATTTAAAGTACCGCGATACGTGCAGTGAGATATCGCATAACAGCGCATGCGTTTTTCGCGATCAATATCGCTACTCGGTAGCTGGTCGTTGCTATATAACACGTTCTTAAAACATATAAGACACCGTAACATGCTTGATGATCAACGCCGCAAAACCTCTTATCGGTATATGTTTTATATCATTTCCGTAAACGAAGTATAAATGAGAAAAAAAAAAAAATGGCAAATAAAGTTCTGTGGAGTGATTCCTGATCTCTTCTGATCATCGGCATTAATTCTTTCGCGCCTGTTGCTATTGTTTAGGCCACGGAGTTTTGAATAGCTGAAAAAATGTCACAACTAATGCAAATACACTAGGAATTAAAGGCAGGATATTTAAATGATGTTCGAATCATTGGAGTTCTCATTCAGTGCATAGAAAGAAGTCGTTGATTGTGATTCGGAACAGTTTAGTGTAATCTCTTGTCCTTTAGCGCTAAATCCAACAGACCCGAGTCGTCTATTCACAGGCAACTCGTCGTACAATTATTTGAGTGCGTCAAGTCAAATGCCCGATTACAGGGAACCTTGAATAAATAAATAATAAATTACTTTCGAGTCCCATTTTTTGGTTCTTAGTACAAAATGTTCGCTTGAACAATACATTGAGTTAATTTATCCCATGTAACGTATGTTAATCTAGTTTTTATTTTCACAGGGGTTGTTCGTGGAGGGAAACATAGTCCTGCCCATCTACAAGAAAGCCTCTTCAAAATTCTCCATAACAACGATTCACGCCAGACAGTGGAGCAGTCCAAGCACCAGGGGAATAGCTATTATCGTTTATAACGTAGCATAAGAGTATAGTTTCAGGCTGAGTTCGCAATGACAGTTTCTTTAGAATCAGTTTTCGTAAAATCTCGCACCTCGTCCAATAATCAATTCCGTTTGCAACATTGCACAGAAAACAAGCTAAGATGGTTGCCACTAATTCTTAGTCAGCAAACTCTTGAACATAGTATATGTGATAGATAATGAGACCTAATTTTAATATTATCTACGAATAGGAACAACCACAAGCTTTATGTGGTGGAATGTGTAATTGAATTTTTATCTATAATAAATCAAGTTCAATTACACACTACCAAAGAAATGTGTAATTAAATGCAGTTTATTATTTTTAAATAGCTGTATAATTACTTGCACTTTATAATTACTTCAAATAACTTTACTTTATAATTACTTCAAATAACTTTACTTTATGATTACTTCAAACAACTTTACTTTATAATTGGTTCAAACAACTTTACTTTATAATTACATTAACTAACTTTACTAACTTTTTTTTTACTATTTACTAACATTACTCTATAATTAGTTCGAATAACTTTACTTTATAATTACTTCTACTAATTAGATCGAATGTAATTACACATTACCAAACTAATGTGTAATTAAATGAAGTTTATTACTTTAAACAAACTTTATAATTACTCTTACTCTATAATTACGTTAAATTACTTTACTTTATAATTACTTTTACCAATTGAATCGAGTTCAATTACACATTACCAAAGTATTGGGTAATTGAATTAGTAATGTCATTAACAATGTGATCGGTGACTCGCAACACTGCAAATATCCATGTAATAATAAGATTGTTTATGCAATAAACATGTATTATTATAGTAAATTGGCGCATTCTTGAATAAATATCTCTTGAAATTGTAAATCATCGATCGTTGAATCATTTTCCCCTGTCCTTTCCTTGCCTATAAGTCGAAAATCATGAAAATCGCATGATTTCATAAAGCCCCGAACTATTTTTGCAATATTATTTACTACCACGTGGTTTTCGGGACCACGTGTTTTTAGAGTCTAAAACCACGTGTTTTTAGGGTCCAAAACCACGTGTTTTTAGGGTCCAAAACCACGTGTTTAATGTGTTGATTTCGAGTGTTTTCCGATTGCCTATATTCAGGCGTATTATAGTAATTCAGAAAAAAGGTCGAGAAAAAGAAGAATTTTGCTGATGGCTGGCTTATGCAGCGCCGTAACTTAATTTAATTTAAGAATCGACCAATCAGGAGGCTGCTTTAGCCAATTTCGGCTCGATTTCTCAAAAAGCAGCCTGCTGATTGGTCGATTCTGAAATGAAATCAAGTTACGGCGCTGCAGAGGCCAGCCATCAGCAAAATTCTGGATTTCTGGCAGTTGATACCTTTTTTAAGGAGTCGGATTTCTGGCAGTTGATACCTTTTTTAAGGAGTCGGATTTCTGGCAGTTGATACCTTTTTAAGGAGTCCGATTTCTGGCAGTTGGTACCTGAATGAGGTATCAACTGCCAGAAGAAAAAGGTATCAACTGCCAGAAATCCGACTCCTTAAAAAAGTATCAACTGCCAGAAATCCGACTCCTAAAATAAGGTATCAACTGCCAGAAAATTGACTCCGAAAAGAGTAGTGTATGGATATAGGCATGCGAACGTTGCTTCATGCACGTCTCTCCATGTTTATTCATATTAGCGATTTTTACAATTTTTTGAATTTTAACTCGAAAAATATCTCCTGGGTATCAGGAGAACATCTGACCCAAGGAGGTGTGCTGAAATTTTTGGAGGGGGAAAGGCATAGTGTATTGATACATGCATGCATACGTTGCTCCATGCACGTCTCTCTACGTTCATTCGTATTAGCTATTTTGACAATTTTTTGAATTTTAACTCGAAAAATATCTCCTGGGTATCAGGAGAACATCTGACCCGAGGAGGTGTGCTGAAATTTTCGAAATTTTTTGAATTTTAGCTCGAAAAATATCTCCTGGGTATCAGGAGAACATCTGACCCGAGGAGGTGTGCTGAAATTTTTGGAGGGGGAAAGGCATAGTGTATTGATACATGCATGCATGCGTTGCTCCATGCACGTCTCTCTACGTTCATTCATGTTAGCTATTTTGACAATTTTTTGAATTTTAACTCGAAAAATATCTCCTGGGTATCAGGAGAACATCTGACCCGAGGAGGTGTGCTGAAATTTTCGAAATTTTTTGAATTTTAGCTCGAAAAATATCTCCTGGGTATCAGGAGAACATCTGACCCAAGGAGGTGTGCTGAAATTTTTGGAGGGGGAAAGGCATAGTGTATTGATACATGCATGCATACGTTGCTCCATGCACGTCTCTCTACGTTCATTCGTATTAGCTATTTTAACAATTTTTTGAATTTTAACTCGAAAAATATCTCCAGGTATCAGGAGAACATCTGACCCGAGGAGGTGTGCTGAAATTTTTGGAGGGGGAAAGGCCTAGTGTATTGATACATGCATGCATACGTTGCTCCATGCACGTCTCTCTATGTCTCTTCTGGAAGAAATCCGACTCCTAAAATAAGCTATCAACTACCAGAACCTTTTTTCCGACCTTTTTTCTGAATTACTATAATACGCCTGAATATAGGCAATCGGAAAACACTCGAAATCAACACATTAAACACGTGGTTTTGGACCCTAAAAACACGTGGTTTTGGACCCTAAAAACACGTGGTTTTAGACTCTAAAAACACGTGGTCCCGAAAACCACGTGGTAGTAAATAATATTGCAAAAATAGTTCGGGGCTTTATGAAATCATGCGATTTTCATGATTTTCGACTTATAGGCAAGGAAAGGACAGGGGAAAATGATTCAACGATCGATGATTTACAATTTCAAGAGATATTTATTCAAGAATGCGCCAATTTACTATAATAATACATGTTTATTGCATAAACAATCTTATTATTACATGGATATTTGCAGTGTTGCGAGTCACCGATCACATTGTTAATGACATTACTAATTCAATTACCCAATACTTTGGTAATGTGTAATTGAACTCGATTCAATTGGTAAAAGTAATTATAAAGTAAAGTAATTTAACGTAATTATAGAGTAAGAGTAATTATAAAGTTTGTTTAAAGTAATAAACTTCATTTAATTACACATTAGTTTGGTAATGTGTAATTACATTCGATCTAATTAGTAGAAGTAATTATAAAGTAAAGTTATTCGAACTAATTATAGAGTAATGTTAGTAAATAGTAAAAAAAAAGTTAGTAAAGTTAGTTAATGTAATTATAAAGTAAAGTTGTTTGAACCAATTATAAAGTAAAGTTGTTTGAAGTAATCATAAAGTAAAGTTATTCGAAGTAATTATAAAGTAAAGTTATTTGAAGTAATTATAAAGTGCAAGTAATTATACAGCTATTTAAAAATAATAAACTGCATTTAATTACACATTTCTTTGGTAGTGTGTAATTGAACTTGATTTATTATAGATAAAAATTCAATTACACATTCCACCACATAAAGCTTGTGGTTGTTCCTATTCGTAGATAATATTAAAATTAGGTCTCATTATCTATCACATATACTATGTTCAAGAGTTTGCTGACTAAGAATTAGTGGCAACCATCTTAGCTTGTTTTCTGTGCAATGTTGCAAACGGAATTGATTATTGGACGAGGTGCGAGATTTTACGAAAACTGATTCTAAAGAAACTGTCATTGCGAACTCAGCCTGAAACTATACTCTTATGCTACGTTATAAACGATAATAGCTATTCCCCTGGTGCTTGGACTGCTCCACTGTCTGGCGTGAATCGTTGTTATGGAGAATTTTGAAGAGGCTTTCTTGTAGATGGGCAGGACTATGTTTCCCTCCACGAACAACCCCTGTGAAAATAAAAACTAGATTAACATACGTTACATGGGATAAATTAACTCAATGTATTGTTCAAGCGAACATTCTGGACGAAAAACCAAATAATGGGACTCAAAAGTAATTTATCGCCAACATTGAATTGTGTTTGATGTTTGAAAAATAAATGTGATGCCTAATTACTTCTACAGTAATTTGTCCCTGTATTTATTCTGAAACTTTTGAGCCTCGATCCTCGTTATTCAAATATTTCTCTACTACAAGGTAAGTCTATAATATTATTGCGACAAAGACAAAAATTGTTGAGTCTAGAGATAGATACTGTCTGAGTATCGATAGATAAATGCGTTTCAGCATTGGTTGTTTTGTCGATACACATTTCTAGTTACACAGGATCTTTGGCTGATATAATATGATGCTTACCACTGTGTTGGTTGACTATTGATCCAGGACTAGCTGAATATTATGGGTAGCATCCATCTCTGATCAAGTGGTACGCAGGATCTTTGCTTCTCAAATATCTGTGGGCTCATTTAGATATTCGTCGATCGATACCGCTGTCAAATGAATGAAATGAATGAAAGAATAAATCGATAAGAATAAATGAAAGAAACGAATGAAAGAATAAATCGGGGAACAAGTATTCTCCCAGAAAACATTTGGAAAGTCAGATAATACGAGGAATTAGTTTCACCTCGGAGACGCAAAATATGCTCTTAGAGCAAATGATACTAAAGTACGAGGAACTTGGAATTATACGATTGTTCGTACGATAGGATGATCATTATTATGAGGTTATACTGTATAGAAACTTCCTCGCTCACTTGAATCGTGCTTAAAATAAGTCTGAGAGGTTATGTTAGTAAGAAATTCAGATTATCAGAAAATTATCCGCGGGTACGGATAGAATATACACGAAAACGAACAATTTTTCTAATTACAATAATATTTCGCTTGTAGCGATCCAATTATCACTTAATTTACTGATTGAAATACGCTAAATGTAAACCACGTCCAAAAAGTGTCGGATAATATTTTCAGTATAAAACTACTCATCAAAATTCTTCTTCTTACGAACAAGCAGTGAAATTCACATTTACTCATGGTTATGTTAAAATGGTGATTGGAATATTTCAAACTTACTCATATCCATCGTTCTTTCGTTGATATCAGTCTCTTCGGACTGTAAATCTCCTCGAACGCGTATCGACGCAGCGTTCTTATTGTCAAGTATTTTTCTTCCACGTTTTATTTAATTAACCGCTCCAGATTCTGCCTGTCGCAGGAGCCCCCCACCACATCACACACGTGCTTACTCGTTGGCGCCACGAAGGCTACTGAAAAGTGAAAGTGAAAACGAAAGCGGTTAGACCGGTTTACATAACCGGTTAGACCGGTTTTTTTCTATATCCGCACCCTTGACGGCCTTCAACGGCCTTGAGCAGTGCGCAAGGAACTTGTTGTCGTAGGTCAGTTCACGCAGACAGTGCTGCTGGGTAGAAAAATATGGAACTAAACAAAAGCGTAATAATAAAATGTTCTGCAAGTTCCATCTGACAAGACGCACCGTTTACCCCCTTAGGTTCATCTTATCAAACGAAATGCCAATGAATTATGAGGATTGAATAACGTTCGATAGATTATTGAATACCTAGATTATATATAATTAATGAACAAATGTTATGATGCCACTGGGTCAAAGTAACATTTATTCATAGAAGAATGGGGGCTAAAATTTCATAATACATAGAGCATAAATTTGACACATTTTATACTACCTATTAAACCCTTGATCATATATATATATATATATATGTATATGTATATTAAACTGCAACCCTTATTATTCGCTCAAAAACTAAAATTGAGCAAACCAGCATCGATCACAACACCCATACATCTACGATCAAGTTTATCAATGACTAGATAAAATAACGAAATAAAACTCTAATACATATTATAGGCATTTAAATATAAATAGACTTATACACATTTTTTTTCTTCATGATATAATATAATATAATATAATATAATATAATATAAATACTCTCTTTCTCTTTGTTGGTTTCACGGATCATCAATAGATATAATTATTATATAGGAACATTCGATAAATTCTGACAAAAAAATATATTATACTCTTAAATGCCCAGGTTCTACTCGATAAATAAAGTCACAATTTACATCTGTTGTTATATCGTATTCCCGTAAAAAATAATGCAAAACAATATATTTTATTATATATAATATAAACTCACTATTACTTTATCATAAATAAATAGAATTTTAATCGACCTATAGACTCAATAACAAAAGTTCGAATTTTATAATCGCCTATTACGAGAAAGAAAGAATTCTCAACTAAACCAAGCTACGCTTCTCAATAGTTCTTCTCCTTTCCACACATCAATCTATTACAGATTTATATCTAAGTTACAATACATCTATGCACACAAAATACTACTCTTTTTCTTTTCGTTATTATTATTATTATTTTTAAAGATATTCTCACGCTTTACTTTTTATTCTTATTCCTCTCTTTCTCTTTCTCTTTCTCTTTCTCTTCCAATTTAATCTATTCTATTTTGCAATTGTCGAAAGAACAGAAAATATATCGCTAGAATCGGGCCGCGCTAACTACGATAACATCTATATATATAATTATTATTTTTGCTCTGATTGCAGTGTGGGATATCTGCTATACTATACCCATATAATAAAATGGGAAATAAATCCCCTGACTAGTGGTTTACACGGTTCTGTTCGGCAATTGGTATAATCAACTAAAAAACAAAAAAAGAAGACAGGGTTTTTTTTTAAGGGTTGAGCGACATACGCGGAGGGTTTTTAATAATATAATTAGCTACGGGTAAACTCTCGAAATTCTACGCTTGTTCGGAACGGCGCCTCCTCCCTGGTCCACCAGCGTAGTTGGCAGCTGCTAATCCCATCAGATGTTTAGCGGCTTGTGATCCACTGAATCCTCGGCTGAGACCCAAATCAAGACCACGTTTTGAGCTGAATCAAAATATGAAAATATTAAGGAAAATGAAAAATAAAATTAACGAAAACCGACTAAAATCGTATTTAAATTTCTTTTCTAAATAACTATATAATCGCGCAATTGATATAACACTCACTTTTCAAGCTCGTGAGTGCGGATGAGACTCTGACCAAGACGAGTTAGCACCTCTAGAACAACCTCAGGATCCTCTTCTTCAAGTTGATTCCAATAGCTTTGAGGACTACGATTAAATAATTAATAAAAAACGACAGAATTTATTCATTCCAATTCAAATGACTTAACATTTATTTTCATTATATTTATTAATGATTTGTTTTAGGCAATTATAAGTCTGATGTATTGTGAAATTCAGGGAATAAAATTTATCTTCAGATAAAGTCTAGACAGAAATTTATGTCTCCCATTAGTGGGATTGATTTTCACCTTAATTTTCCCGTCAATAAATTGATTGAAATTTCTGAGTAGGATACAGACTGGTTTTTGCCTTGCTGTTACATAGTCCATATCCTATAATAAGCCCACGTCTCTTTGAACCCAACGTTTCTGTTTCTTATTTTTTTTATTTTTGGGCCATTCACTCGATAATATATCAAGTGTACAACTAATGAATTTATTTATATGGATTCAATAATTTATTGATAGAAAAGTATATTATATATTACGTGTAAGGAGCAGCCTCGGCTCTCGGGGGCGAGGTAGAGAACATCAAAACAATTCCCACTCCAAGCAGCATCCAAGAAAGAGCGATTTTCCTCTGCATCTTTGTTGTTAATTGATCGATCGATTAATGTATGTGTTGTCGATTCGTCTTACGATCACCTGAAACAGAACAAAAAAAGCGAAATGAAATTTAAGTATAGATCGAGATTTGAAGAGACAGCATTTCTCCGGTTGTATAAAAGAATAGAAGAAGATAAAGAAGAAGAAGTATTATAGGAGGAGCTATTTCTACTGGAATTAACTTGAACATTAGTTTGCCTAGGGGGTATTGTGCGAGATGCAATTCGAGCGTCACATCACTACGACGCCTGGATTGAGGCCAGACGTCCCTCGGGCAATGCATTCTGGGTTCTATAGAATACCGACGTTAAAATATACATAACGTTACGAACTTTGAGAAAGTTCGCTTCTATGAAAGGAGAACGAAGAGGGGTACCTATATTGTGCCCTCTGGCATTTCTAGTGGCTCAAAGTGTATCAATATCTATTTTTTCAATCGAATAAAAAGAATCTCATCGTCAGTCGACGTATTCTCTTTCAATGAAAGACAAGAATCCCATTTTCTATCATAGTATACACAATAAAAATCACGAAGTAGTTCTACACAAAGCAGTCCGACCATCGCCTTAGGAAACTTGAGTGAACTCAAGGCGATAGAAATAGAGGTGAAAAATGAGTTAAAGGAAATCCTTCCTTACGCTCCAGATTTTTATCCCGATTTATTTATTGCTCTTATAATTTCAGACTAGTCAAGCTCCTCATCTGTTCAGGTTGTAAGACAGAATGATATTTTATTGCGTCAATTCAATATATATATATATATATACATAGGTGTCTGTATATAATACCTGGTCGTCTTATTTCGAAGTCGGACGTATACCTAATCTGAAAATAAATCGTATTTCGATCCATAGTATAAATCCTTACCCGCAGGTAAAGCGAAGAGCTCCGATTGTCTTTCGATTTCGTAAAGTCATTTCTACTAGGTATGTGGGAAAAGATTTAAACGGGGTATCCCCGCGGAGTTAAACCTACCCCTAAAACCCTCGTAACCAATACCATTCGCATCTTTATTTCCCTTTTTCTTTTTTTTTTTTCGTTTTTCCCTTGAGATATTGCCTAAAATTTTCCTCGACATCGAATAATTGAAACACTCGAACCCTAAGACCAAACCCTGATTTTATTTAGGTGGTAAATTTTTCTAATCAAAATACGTTGGTAGGTATACGTAAGGGAATTTTTTTTTTTTTTTATTTAATATTGATGAGATTTAACTCCCGAATTCATCAAGTAGCGTAACATACGTACGTAGTAGCATGTCATGTACTTATGAATTTACACCGAGCTTATTCGATTATGGAAATCAAACTTATACAGTATATCTACTACACCGTGTATAAACTTCAACCAAATAGGGTTGTATAACTTGTTCCTAGCTACTAGTTGCGTGTATATTCACTTCCCGTGGGGAAACGAGGATGTTTAAACATGTATACAGTATATAATCACTAAGATGTGCTTTTATGGAGTTTGATAATCCTCTCGTTGAAAACGGATTCAATGAATTACTTGAATTCAATTTTTTTATCCATATCTCGTGATGTGAAACTGTTAAGGCATTCAATTTGAAGGTAAAACCAGGAGAAGAAAAAATAAATAAATCAGTTAACATTGCCGAAGCTGAAGGAAGGGTGTTAAAAATTTTTACAAAAACGATAAATTGATTTCATAAAATCTTATTAATGTTACCTAGGTATGTAGTTATGGTTATATCGAAATTACCTAAAAGCACTGAGTAGACCGTCCAATTTACAATAAATAAAATATAACAGCAAGACGTGTAACGTAGGAAACTAATCTCGTAATGGGTTCGAAAGGCAAGCCACATGTTTGATGGTAACTAATAAAAAAAAAAAATTTAAGTACTATGACGAACGTTAAAAGTTCAAAGTGTTTGGTTTTATTTATTTTATTTTCTTTCTTTCTCTTTATAACGTAGCAATAAATAATGCTAACAAACTATCTATTGCGATCTTTGATTTATAAAATTTGTGAATATATATATATATTAGATGTATTTTGAGTAAATAAAAAAAAATATAACTACAAGAAATGATTACCTAACTCCTATAATTTTGTATAACGGGAGTAACAAGAATAAAATAAAGAAAAAAAAAGAGAAAAGGAATTGCTATATTGAAAGAGGAATCTAATTTGTTACGATGTGTGGCAGATAAGGTCGAATGTCAAATTTCTTTTGTCCATCGACGTCTATTCCACGCGCTTTGAGTTTACAGATTTTCGAATAAAAGACAGAAGAATTTTTCAAGGTGGATAGTTCGATTATATATATATAGGTATATATACCCGAATCCACCTTCTCCTTATTTCTTTGGATAAGTAAAAAGCCGGAGAAAAACGCCCTAAAAAAGGAATTAGACACACGGAGAGAAAGGAGAAGAAGAAGAAAAAAACATGAATAAGGGAGAAGGTAAAATCCCGGGAGAATGAAAAGTCTCGATTCTTCCTTGCAGTTCGCACGGTATCATTACTTATACTATAAAAAATCCCGATTCTGAATCAGCACTGCGAGAATTTTTTTTTTTTTTATCACCGTGCCGTATGTCTCACCCCATAAAATTCTTGAGGAATAGAAATGTTGTAATTTTGAAAACTGAGGTAAGTAATACAATAATGACCTTATCTAGAATATAATCGCGGTGTTCTGATCCTGCGGGTGATTAAATAGAAACGAGTTAAACGGGTTAATTATACCAGCTATGGAGTATAAGTTGAATTTTCCTTGTCTGTTAAGAAAATTCTCTTAGTATTATATATATATATATAGGTATATACTATATTTGTATAGTGAAAACGTTGAGAAGTTGAGAGAAATTAATTAAGACACTAAAGGGGCGAAATGGAATAACGTGGGTTGCGATGGGGGTGGTTAGTTAGTTAACTCGCAAAAGATTGGCCTTGAAGAGGTCACAAGGCCAGTACAACTAGATATGCGAATATTAAAGAGAAAATGAAACCAGTAGTACAAATCAAAAAAAAAATTCGTTGATAAGTAATTTGAAAATTTCCTAGTAGTATGAGTAGATTATCGAATTTCGATGTATTATTAGTTTGATATTGAAAAAATGAAAATAAATAAATAAATAAACAAATAAGGTTTTTCGATAATTGCACTACAGTAAAATTCAATTACCTATAGATACAGTGATCCAGGTATATGTTCTAAAACTATTGGAATTCCGATAAAAATTTATAAACTATTGATTAGATTAATAAAACCACGTCGTTATTTAGGGTAACGAGGTTTACATAGAGTATGTAGTAGGTAGGTAACGATAAGCGATAAGTATAGGTTGAGGTGGAGATTGATTGCTAAATTCTGTATTATATATATATATCACGTTAATAAGTCAAGTGGCCAAATGTTTCGAATTATCAGTACCTACCTACCTACCTACCTACCTACCCCGACCATGTACGATAATATTATACACATTACGTGTAAACTTATCGAATATTCTTGTGCATACATTTCACAACGATATTATATTATACCTGTATAAATATGTTTAAACGAGCTATCGACAGATGTTTTATATTTACAATTATTATAATACAAGCACAGCTGGATAAATATATGCATAAAATCATCTACAATATATGTATATATATATTTCATCATTTATTATTCATTTACAATAGTGAAAAATACAACAACAAAAAATTGAATTAATTTTTGGATCCAGAAAGATGAAAAAAATTATTCAAACTATTAATTTTATCTCACCGAAACTTAAAATTTTTTTAATAATGAATTGATCTTTGATGAAAAATTGAAATAATTGAAACAATAGTTATACTAGTACGTGTTATTTAATCAGTGTAAATATAAACTCGGACTAACATCGCACCACCGCGAAATTACATCTTATTCGGACTATAAACCTAACGACGATTGTTTGTTCTACCTGAGACAACAGTTTCGTGGGTAAATGAATTAAGCTTGTAACTATAAATGTAAGCATTGAGAGAACTAGCCATAGTTTATACAGAGTTTACAGAGGAAAATCAGAATATAGTTAGAAGAAAAAAGAAGAAGAAAAAAAAAAAAAGCAAGTACTTCTCAAACTGTATTCAAATGCTCATTTATAACCACCGGGGGATAAAGTTCTAATGGTTTATTTATACGTGTATTTTAAGACTAGGTTTAGAAGTAAGAAGAAACGGGAGATTGGAGAATATGAATGAATGGAATTTGATATCGCTTTAACAATTGTTAAATAATTAGATTTTATGTAGTTTATTATTCGTCGATTTGTACTATATATGTATATAATATAACACAATACCGGTTATGAATAAAATAATTATCATACGAAAGCTCTGATTCATGAATCCCCCCCCCCCAGTAGCTGAACATCAATAAATGTATGAATGAATAAATGAATATATTTTCATGATTTTTAACATTTTCTTAAATTAAATAAAAGAAAATTTTATATACCTATATACTTAAACTTGAACAAGGATTTAGTATTTAAAAATTTTTTATATATCAACTGGGTGAAAAACTCACAATTACGTTTTTCTTTCCCAACTCTATTTCACGTACGTGCGTAATACATGAATAAATAAATAAATATTACAGTACCCAACTCTCTCTCTCTCTATATTTCTCTCTACTCTTTACAGCAACCCCTAAATTTTCGTCTGCTTTTTGCTGCTGGGCTTACAACTCGCTAGATTATGCAGTCTTATTATTCTCTCTCCGATGTATTCCAAACTCTAGGTGGGGTTTAGGTACTGATCATGTTTATTTTATACACTTAGACATAGTCTGTGTGTTAAATAATTCGATAAGGAACCGCGAATTTCGTTGTATCTTATTTTTTTTTTATTTCTTTTTTATTTTTAAGAATATAATTATCTCTCACCTATACGTCCTCCGAATTATATATATTTTTTTCATCCGAATATATTCCATACCCTCAAATCAGCTTCTAAAAGAATTTATCAAACTTTTTTTTTTTCTTTCTTTCATTTTTATCTATCATATAATCAACGATGTGAAAGCTCTTGCGCCTCAGACAAGTAACAATTAACCATTCATAGAGTCACAACTTCAACCCTCGTCCCATTTTCTCGTACTGCCTCAGGTGTTTCCGGAAAGCAAAAACAGCCCCTCCCGTAAACCTCAGTCAGTGGTAATTTACATTCTATATGTATAAAACCATCAGACAGCCTATTATTCTACTAACGAATACTCACTGATTACAAAACTTTTCAAAATCTATAATAGTGTCGTTAATTTTTTTTCATCAAACTTTTTTTTGAGACTCAATTTTTCTTTCTTTTCGTTTTTTATTTCTTTCTTTCTTTCTTCGAGGCTTCTTCTTAATTAACGCAAAATGAAATATGTAAAAATAAGAAAACTAAAAAATTGATGTAAAAATATTCTATTTCCGTTGCATGGGTATATTATAGAACAATGAAGATTCATTTACTAATGAAAATGATGATAATAACTGTGATATAAATAATGAAAATATAAATCCGTCCGTAATAATGGTGGGACACGTTGTCTACTTAACTGGAAAGCAAAAGCAAAATCAAGAGTAAAAGCAGAAGTAGAAAAGCAGATGGTATAATCTTGCTCTAGGGAAATTGAAGTCGTCTTCCGTATCTCGAACGACGAGCGTCTTTTGGGCTTTTGTTTCTGTTTCTGAGATAAATTTTAAATGAAGAAACGGAAAATTTTCAGTTCTTCGGCTATTAGGAAGGTCCTTTATTTTCTTTTAAAGAAAATTTTCATACCCCCGAGGCTTTTAATTTCTTTTTATTTTTTTTCCCCCCTAATTCTTGTTTCAAGCCTAAAAATTAAATGAAAAAATTGAAATTTGAAATTCTACCGCTAAAAAAAATGATTAAAAATAATTCGTTTATAGTCGAATTGCACAGTATAATGAAAAAATAAATAACAGTACGTGTCTCAAAATACACTTTCTATAGATTTTCAATTTATTTACCAAAAATTCAAATGAATTCGAAAGTTTGAAAACAAGTCGTGAAACAAATTGATTAATTAATTAACTAACTCAATCCGTTTCACGAAAAAGTTTATTATAAATTCGAAAACACATAAAATATGGATAATACAATGAAAAAGTCATACGTTCTAAGTTCTAAGCTATAATAATAAAATGGATTTGCATTAAAAAAATTGAAAAAAAAAAATCCCTGTCCGATTACAGAGGGTTGAAACAACAACAAAAAAAAAAGAGGCAAAAGAAAAAACATGGTTGGAACACGTAGAAGGAGGATTAACTGAAGGGATAACTGATAATAATCTCGTATAATACGTCGAAATTTATGGGATTAACGCTTGTAAAAAAAAAATTGAACAACGCAATTATTAACGATTATTTGATTTTTCTTTTGGTCTTTAAATTGAATAATTTTGTAATTTTATCGTAAAAATGAATAAATTGATAATATGATCTATATATTGTACGTGTAAATGATAATCCGACTCGATCATGCGTGGTAATTAATATACATTATAATTCGATCAGTAATTGACCCGATATTTAATCCGTATATGAAAATTATAAACCCTTTACGGATATATTGTTTTTCCAATTATATAATACGATGTATAATTATTATTTTCAAATCTGTATGTACATTGATTGATTTTTTATGAATAAGATGTTTTATTTTCCACTTAATTTTATTGAACTTTAAGATGAAAAATGAAATTTTCCTGTACCTACCTCCCTTAACTAGAATTCGTATTAAATATGAATGAAATTTTTTAAATTGACACAATTTTACCTCAAAATGTCTAAAAATCTATAGATATCTCAGTTGTCAAACTATAACCACCCTCTGTCACACAATTGTGAAGTAAAATGTCCGAATTTCATTTTATTCCACTCGATATCGAACATTCGAATAGACAGCCCCACAGGGAGTCATTTCTCTCACATAGAATCCATGAGTTTATAGGAAAACAAGAAAAAGAAAAATAATAATGTGAAATGAAAAACGAAAATTCTACTGTGTAAAATTTCTACCTAAAAAATTGAATTTCTTTTTATTTCTAATTTTTTCCTGTTGATTTATATTTTCAAATAATTCAAATAAATATCAAATTACTGATCAAAATTGGATTCAATTAAGTTTTTCTGGTTTAAACTAAGAACCGAATTAACTTTCGTATTGTGGAGGTGGGCTGGTGTGATAAATGCTACCTGCATTTCTCAAGGATCTACGACACAGAACGTTCTGTTCTCTATTGTTCTCATTGAACAGGTTCTCGTTCTCGAGCTTTGGCCTTTTGCTAAAATGCCAATTGTATCATGAATCAAGCTTTGTTAATTGTCCATTGAAAACTGGACGAGGGTTTACCCCTCCGACTCACTTTGGCTATTTAAGATGCGATGAGTCGACGAAAATGATTTATTAAAAGATGAAAAACTTAAAAAATATACTTCAATTATTATTAACTTATAGTTTTATTAAATAGTAAAATATATTTTTAGAGAAATGTATATTTCTTATATATAATAATTATTGATAATTATTCCATGAATGAAATTAAAGAGAGAAAAAGGGAAAAAAAGCACAAATCTGTATGAATAGACAAACCCTGAAATAGAGTGACTCGTTTTCCTTACCCTGAGGATAATTGTCGAGTCTATTTCTTGGTGTAAATTAAACTCGAATATTGTGGTCGAAAATTAATTGGCCCTCCTTTTCTCTTCGTGAAGGCGGAGAAGAGATCAATTACAAGTAAAGTGCTGTTAGCATAATAATATCCCCGTACCCCCTCTGCCTTCCAGTTATTATTCAAGGCTAAGGGTTAAAAGGAAAGAGCCAATAATATATTCTTTAGAAAT
The DNA here is from genome assembly GCA_914767705.2 of Tenthredo notha. Classification (NCBI taxonomy): domain Eukaryota; kingdom Metazoa; phylum Arthropoda; class Insecta; order Hymenoptera; family Tenthredinidae; genus Tenthredo; species Tenthredo notha. The sequence goes on along the minus strand of OU611920.1, from coordinate 1,480,462 downwards.
TAAAATGTCTCTGAATAATAATAATTCACCTAGCTATAAGAGGCATACAACATAAATAGCAAAAAACAGAAGAGAAAGAAAGAAAAAAATAGGGAAATTAAATGGGAAACAGAATTTATAAATTTTTTTTAAACTAAATGGAAAAAAAAAACTACTTTTCTCAATCTGATTCGATTTTTTTCTGGTATACAACACTCCCGAAATTTCTATCTCACTATTTATGGTCGGAGGATCTCAGGAGGATCGCGGAATTGCCTGTTCTACAACTTGAGGCAAATTATTAACAAGATTAGGCCTAGCACCTTGTGTATTTGGTTAGGGTTAGAGAGTATAGGGATATGGTATTATTAAGGTATTGTTTAATAACTGAATAATATATAACCCAAAGATGATTATTATATATCGGTAGATTCCGGTTCATCGACGTTGTGGGTATTGCCGAAATAAATTTTCAACCTAGGTATAGATAGGTAGGCAAGTAGGTAGGTAGGTAGGTTCGTTTAAATGAGTTTTTGAGGTTTATGATATTAATTAAGGATTTGCTTCTCGGCTTTGCACACAAAATTCTTAAGGATCTGACGAAGCCAGGGCTAAAGCTGAAGTAGGTATTCCTTAGGGATAGAGATAAAAGGCGAGATAACGAACCCACAGAAAGAATTAGAAACTCGAAGTAGAAAGGATTAAACAGACGTGGTTTAATATTCTAAACCCCTTATGATAAAAAAAATTAGAAATAAAAAGAAATCGATAACAAGAAAAATTGATTCCCATTACACTATCAAACATGTGAATTATATTGGGTAGTCAATCAGAAAATGAAGAGTTCGATTTTTATTTTTTTTTGTGGAAGAAAACGTCTTAATTTAAAGAGATATATAGCAATTTTTTATTTTAATGTGAAACCAAATATATTGCTGAAATCATTAGAATGAATTTTTTGATTTTTTTTTTTTTTTCTTCCAGGGTTTTGGCACATTCCTTATACCCAATGAGAAGAAATGTTCGAGTTTTATTTCGAATTGAAACAGGCGCCAAGATCTGACAGAGCCGTGAAGACTCAAGTGGGGATTTCGATATTTATTAAAAGACGAAGTCGTCCTGAAGGATTGTTAAGCCCGATTTTGTTTGACTTCCGGATGATCGTCGTCGGGAAAAAATGCGGTTTTAAAATAGGTAGAACTAGAGGTCTGTGACGTGGATTGAATTCAACGAAGACTGAGGAAATGTGTGTTAAAAAAAAAAAAAATCTCATTTCAAATATTCTGCAATAAAAAAATTTTATCGGGCCTATGACTCAATGAAATTTTCCGTATCCCATAACAGATTTCAAATTGTTTTAGGATATTTGATGTGAGGAAAAGTTCTTTTTCCTCGATACTTAAGAAATGAATAAATTTCGTAAAAATTTAACGAACGGTGTTCTGAGATGTTTTCAAAGAATAAATTTTCATGTCTCTCCCTCCCTTCGCCGAGATCGTTGTAGGAAAATTTTTCTCACAAATTTAACACCTGATTTAGAAATTATTTCCCACCAAATTGGGTTTAAATATATATACCTATATTCGTTCGTCTTTTAGTTCGATAGTAAAAAGAAAAACTTAAGGAAAAATTTTGCGACAATGGGGAAAGTAGTCGTTACAGAAAAGGTAGGTGCGTATAGCCGGGAGTTTGAAAATGTAACAACCTTAGGGGCAGTTAAATCTGCAGGGGCGTATAACATTGGAAATAGATTTTCCACGCGGTCGTTAAATGGCCCATTTTCCGTATAAAGCTCTTCGCTGTTCTCGCGATGCAACTCGCGTTTTATGTAAAAAAAAAAGTCAAAAATAAAAAAAGAGCCAAAAGTAAAAATAGAAATAAATAAGCGATCAAAATTTAACTCCTGATCGTTAGTCATGCTTATAATAATTCGCGCATACATAGATGTAATGTACATAATACGTATACGTATACGTATACGGCTACTTTTCTTTAGGTACTTCGTTTTACCGATTCAACGCTTTGGAAGCTTTGTTCTTTGATAAAGTCATACCTACTCCCCTTTTATTCTAAAGCAGATTGATGAATGATTCTCTTTGGAAATATAAAACCGAGTATATAGATATATAACAAAGAACGTTACAACAGCTTTATAGGTTGAATAGAATAGATAGGTTTCATTTTTTTTTTTTTTTTCTTCATTTTTCCTTCATATTTTTGAGAGCGAAAATCTCTTGTACACCCGATTTTCCAATACCGAAAGGAAAGCGTTATCTAAATGTAAAAACGATAAGTCGATTGAGCCATCGTTCACAATTTATATTATTATTATATTTTTCTTCTTCTCTCTCTCTTTCTTTTTCTTTATTTTACTTTTTTTTTTTGTTTCTGTTTCTTTTTACTACAGTATACCTACTGCAGTGAGTCTCCAAAAATTTTCTACAAAAAGACGTTTCAGATTTTAAACTCGAAATAAAGAATTTAGAAGAAAAAAATCGAGAATAGAGAAAAATATAAAAGATCCTATATATGTATAGAGACATAAAACCGAAAGATAGAAAATGAAATAAAACTACGATGGGAAAGGGGGAAAAAAATAAATAAAAATTGGATAAAAAAAAACAAAAAAACTCCGCATCGTTTCAGCGATTTTTTCATACGTGAATATAGAAGAAAAAGAAAGGGGGAAAAAAGAAAACGTAGAACAATGAAATATTTATCGGCGCGTGAAATAGGCTGTATCTAGGTAAACTCGAAAACGAGGCTTGAAGAAAAACAGAAAAATAAAAGTAAAAGTAAAAGCGAGACACATTTTCTTCTTCCTCGTAGTTTTTCGTGACGTGGTATATAGGAACAGGACTAGGAACTCAGTAGCTCACGAGGGAGAGATTACAAGAAGATACAAGGGTTGGCGTATAGGACTATATATACCCTCCTCGAGAATCTTCAAACGCGCAGATTCCCATCCTACTACTCTTGCACCCACACCTCCCCATCGTTTTTTATCTCAATTTCACGTGTGTACACGTGTTTTACCAAAATGTATGTGAATTTCTCTGTATATACATATGTATATATCGTTTCGAGTGCGGAGAACCGCCGAGGTATTTCAATGGGTCCTGGAGAACGAACGAAGAAGTTTAAATAACGGGGGGAAACGCGGTCTCGCAATTATATGAGACGCGAAAAAGAATTGCGAAGAAAATTGCAGATTCCAAAATTTCCGTGTAATTATATTTTTAATTTTTTTCTCCTTCTATTCTTGGATAAATCTTTCGAATAAAAAAATCTATATAACTAAATAACAATAAAATGAAAATTATTTTCAATATAATTTCGAGTTAAGTTGAAAAAAATCGCAGTGTTATATTAATTACGGTTTAGACGTCGGGATTAAAGTTTAACGTGCGCTATACCTCATGACTAATTCAAATAGGATAAGCTTTAGCTATTGTGACGTTATACAGTAGCTGGTTTCGTATTTTCGAGAAGTTATAACTAATGCAAATCACAATATACATATATACAAGAAGTTTCTCTCTCAGTTTCTACACAGGCTTCTCTGTTCATTGGTAATTTCAAATTACTGAAGACTAAAGGTATATACCTATATATTATAATATGTATTAGAAAAGAAAATCTCGTTATACATATATTTATAAATATCAAAATTCAGGAAAGAGAAGAGTGTCTAATTTTATGAAAGTATAAAAAAAAAAAATTCAACTCAAAAGACATAAAAATTATAATACGAGTATATTTATGCAGATTATCGATAGTCTAGTTTCCAATTATCGTCAAATACCTAGTTTCTATGTGTAAACCGTTTGAATTATCGCAAATCGACTACAACCATACCATATAGCTTCGTCATTAATAAAGTAATCCAATTGAAGCGTTAGTAATTAGAAGATTAAGTAATTACATCCGACGATTTCCCAGTTTAAGATAACGTTAACCCAACAGCCTTAAACTACCTTCCTGCGTCGGATCCGGTACGGAAATTTTATCCGCGATTTATTAAACCAAGAGGCGGAGAAGGAGAAGAAGTAAAAGAAAAATAAAAAAAAAAATAAAAGTACGAAGAGCTTCTTGGCAAAAAAAAAAAAAAATAATATAAAAAAAAAAAGTATGAAAGAAACCTTGCTAAATATTTTCTTCAATTCAATGTTAAGTTTCAGATTCTGAAGTACGTCAAACGCTAATTGGCTCATGCATAACGATGAGCCTTGCCTTATAGTATTAAATATATTATTAATTATATCTTTATAAGATCTGATAAAAATTATTTAAGCCTTACTACGGAAAACTTTGACCGATCTTATATCGCGTGATTAGAACTGTCAGTAAAGATTATTAATTTATGTGTTTATAAATGAATATTTAATTATTATATTCAAATTACAAATTTTTGTACACTAGTTGAATATTCTATAATAATATATAGATTGATATTTGTAAGTATATAGTATAAAATAAGGTAAAAACGATTTACTGAAAATAAAATGAATTCATTATATTTGCACTTGATTTTATTACGTGAATAGAAATTTTTTTTTTTTTTTATATTATTTTATACAAAATTTTATATAGCAGACGTACGTTTGTCGGAAAATTGTGAATTTTATAGGTAAGAAATGAAAAGGTTTAAATGTAACGACGATTTACTTTCATAAAATATGAATTTATAAAAAGAAATTAAAATCCTCGTCGTCGTCGTCGTCGTCGTCGTTTATTGGGAGATATGAAAGTGAAGGAGTAGAAAAAAGAAAACTCGAAATGTATTAATGGTAAATTAAGTAACGTTCTTTAAATCGCAGTCACGATTCAGAAGAACAGCTGGTCTTTTTCCCTCTTTGAAATTTAAAAATAAAAAAAAAGGTAATAAATGAACCTTAGCTATTCATCTTGAAAATAATAAAGACAATATAAAATAAATACTATGCGAATGTTGTATTTCAATATTTACACGATGTACTTGACGTAATTAGTAATTTCTTGATAAAGAAAAAAATGAAATCTAAATGAATACGTAGATGTAAGTAAAATCGCAGAGTTAATTAACTCCGAATAACCTTTCACGATTTTCTTTGATTTTAATTTTAATTTTCCTCCATTATTTCCTCGAACGTTTTTATACGATGTATATAATTTATCCATATAGATACGACGATATACTCGTATATAAAAGCGCGGAGTATTCTTTTGATAATTTAAAGAGTTTTTTTTTTTTTCTTCTCTCTCACAAATCTTATATGATCGAGTTTAAAAGAATAAACTTTTATCCGTTTGATTAATCGTCTCGGATATTCAACTGTTCAGAAAACCCGGTGAATTAATAATCCAAATTCACGTTGAACAATACGAATTTGCTAACTTTTATACATATATAAAGTAAAGAGAACCGTGCTAAATCTCTTTGGTACAATTTTCACGTTTTTTTTTTTATTTTTTCCCCCTCGATCCTGATCGCTTAAATTGTGAAGATTTTCTCGAAACCTCAGTTGTCAGTCTCAATTTTTTTCTTTTTCTTTTCTTTTAATTTCTTCTTCCTCTTTCTTTCACTTCTCTAATTCAGCTCTAATCCCCTAACAGAATATTCTCATATTTAAAGACGTTCTCACGTTCGCGAGAAGAAAGAAAATCACACGGTTTTTTCCGGAGTACGGTAAAAATTTCAGAAATAAATTGAAATATTATAATAACAATAATAAAATAAAATATCTACCGAAACTTTAATTATTATAACAACCATAGTACTACGTGATTTAAGGAAAACTCGAAGTCGCGATTGAGGAAATAAAAAAAAATTCGCGGAAAATAATAAGGAAACTCGATTATCTCGAGGGGTTATCACGCTGGTATAAATATGTGCGTGTGTGTTTGTGTGTGACGTATGTATGTAGAATAAATTGTCAATTTCGAAGGTGTAAACAAAATCTAAACACGGGGCGCGTTAAAGTTGCGGGGGGGGAGGGGGGTTGAAAAGGGTTTGCGAAAAGTCATTTTCCTCCCGTAACAAAGATAAAACTCAGCCTTTATCAAAACTAACATTACGTACAGCTACTATTATATTATCTAATATTACGTCTCTTTGTCCAACAAAAGTTAGAGCTTATATGTTGTACGTTGTAAACGTGTAGATGTATAGTATGCTAGCTAGGTACTCGGGCCTCCAACCTCCGCCTCAATTTCTACCCACCCTTTCATATTCTCTCAAATTCCCACATTGTTTTCATAACGTGAGTAACGTAAAACGCGGGTTACACAAAGGGCGCGATTAAAAGTAAACAGCGTAAACTAAAACTTTTACATCATACCGACCGCGACGACGACAAAATTCCTATGCGGTTGATGAAGAAAAGAAAAAAAGTAAAAAGAAATTTTTACGAAAAGTTCTTAATTTTTTTTTTTTTTTCTAATTTTCCCTCTTTCGTAAAAAAAATGAAAAAATAAATAAATGAAATAAGTATTTAAATAATATCAACACAGTGCAGCCTTTACTCGATTCATTGATTCGTTAATCATCATATAAACGTTTATATGTGTACCTAGGATAATATTGTTCCTGATTCGTGGGATATGGGGAAAGGGAGGTGAAGGTTTTATGTATGAAAGTTGTTAACTGAAGTTAGTTTCCAAGATTACATTAAACCAATTCCATTCTATGCAACCTTACGGCGACTCGCCGCCTCGTTTTAAACGACGCTTTAAACGACGGTTTAGCATCGCAGGCGTTTAAGCTTTACCTACATACCTATAAGGGTGGGTGCAGCAGTAGCTGATGCTATATGAGGAAAATTGAGGGCAATATAGCTGATGGTAACAGCCAGCTTTTACCCAAAGTTATTTAACTAACTGCGAACGAGAAAAAAATAAAATAAAAGAGAAGAAAAGAAAAAATTCCAAAATTTATCGACTAATTTTGATGAGAGGAAACGGAAAAAAAAAAATAACGAGGTCTAGAGGCACACGCGGTGTCACATTTTTTCGTATCTCGGAAATTTAAATTTTGTATAATTTTTGTATTTTACTTATCGTATCATTTTGAACGAAAGTTTACGGGGTGAAAAATTACCGAAAATAATATAAAATATTTGATGAATTTAGATTCTAAGTAGAGAAGATGCGAAAAGTCAAAAAAATCTAATCAAATTTCCCTAATATTTCGCATCAGCGTAATTTCACGGTCTAATGCAGCAATCCCGTTAAGCAAGGGCCAATTAATCGATGTCAATATTACCGTGAGGATGTACTGGGGTACAGCCTCTGGAATTTCGAATCTAAATTACCCGTCATAATTATGATAGTCACCGTGATAAACGCGCTTCGTAAACTGCAGTAGTTACGGACCGGACCATCCGTCCAGCGCGTATAAATCGAGGGTGTGATCAACCGGTGGTCAACCGTGCCAAGGTATAATATAATTTGGTGAGTAAAACCGAAAGTCCTCAAAGTCCTTACTCCTTATATATAACCAGAAGTGGTTGAGGGTGGGGGATGGGGGGTTTCCGATGCTGCAGCGAGATTTTAGCACCTATTAAGGAAACTTTTTTTTTTTTTTCTTATTCCCCCGTGAACGAAGTGATTAATCTTTACCGTCAAAAACATAAGAATAAGTAAATCCGCGGTTGTTCAATTAGCAGACATTTTTCTTTCAATTTTCTTTTTCTTTTCGTTTTTTTTTTCTGTAACAGGAAACGAAAGAAGCTGCGATCTTACGCCCGATAATTTTCAGTACGACTTGTGATATAATTAAGCGTTTTTTTTTTTTTTTTCTCTCTTCTAGAAAATTGGATTTTAAATAGAAATACAGAAGAAAAAAAATTCATTTACCGCTCATACTTGCGAAAAAAAGAAAATTATCAATTTTTTTATATAACAAAAAAAAAAGTTTCTGCAGGTACGAGAAAACGACTCGGTCGTTGATGGGTAAAATTTTGGCGACCGTAATAAATTAACAAGACTGAAATATGATTTTGAAAATTAACCGAAAAATTTTCAATTCCTCTCTGGAAAATTATGTCATTTATTAATCCTACCGCGTATGTGTAACGTTGATGTAATATATTACACATATATATGGGAATATTATATATATAATACATAGCTCGAGTTTATATGGGTATAATGGTGAGTAAAAGTTTTTGCCAAAAAGGTTGCTAATAACTAAATATAATATCTACAGGCTAACGTGTGGGGGGTCCTAACTTTCGAAATATAACCGATCTCGGCTAACGGTCAAGCCAAAGTTTGCTAAAATCAAGGAACCGAAAAAAGAAAAGTCGAAAACCTCTCAGGTTTAATCGCGGGTTAAATATCGTTCTCAGAAATTGGCAAACTTGAACAGTCTGATTATTATTTTCTATTTTTTTTTCATTTCGTTACTCAAAATCGATGTTATCAATTATATCAGATATTACACATCGAATAGTCTATTCTATAGAATATCTATGCAATTTTCATTTTTTTTTTTTTTTTGTTCTTTTTGCCCGATTTAATTTCACTATTTCCATTTCCATATTTATATTTTCTTTTAGTTTTCTTCTTTTTTTATTTTTTATTTTTTTTGTTCACTACGAAACCCGAACGTTCGGCTTTGACTAAAATTTTTCGACAAAGGTATGGTATTTCGATAAAACCGTAGGGCAACAGGTGCGCTCCTCCGACACCCATAGTATTGAGTTAAATACTGAGAAAATTTCTATAATAATTTTTGCACCACATATGCATGGTATGAAAATTCACACATGCATCTATTAAACTCATATAATCTAGAGAGATAGTTTAGAGATTAATGATAGATATACCTACGCTAAAGTCGATTCGCAAATTCATTAAATTTTCCTCGTTCATAAAATATTAAAAAAAATAAAGAAAATAAAGAAAAAAGAAGAAGAAGAATATTCAAACTTGTGTAAAATTTTTCGCGAAATATATTTTCTCAGCTTTTACATTATTTTTGTCAATTTGATATTTTCATCTCACTAGTTTGTTATTAGATATGTATTAGGTACATAATAATTACGTCGATTTCTCGTTAATTCGGTAATCCGAGATAAAATTACGTCTAAATGGTGAACACGTTACGGCTAAATATAGTAACAGAATTTCAGTAATGTAACAATATTGTAATCAAGTTGGTCAGCGTATGGAACATAACAGATTAGATCAATTTTCCCCGTTCGTATATTGTAGATCTATATATCTGAAATGAATTGGCTGTCTACCACAGCTGTGGGAGTAATTCTTTGTATAAATAAGCCGGATATCTTATAGTGACTTAATATATTGTATATTGAGATGAAAAAATAGAAAAAAATGACGAGATAATAGTAGCTAGATACCGCGTCTATTTTTCCTAAATAAAAAAATAAAAAATAAAATAAAACAACGAGGAAATAGAGCAACAAAAAAAATATTAATTAAAATAATTATTCCTTGATTAAATGAAGGGGATTACGTTAAAGTAAGAAATATTTTTATTTTTCATTTTCTTTTCTACTTCTTCTTTTTCTTCATTAGTCTATAACAAACAAATATTCTCATCTCCTTAATTAAAATTTTAAATTTAACTAACGAAAATTCCCCGTTATCTCAAGTAAAGAGGCTATAGGATTTTTTTAAGCTTCAATTTTATCCCCTGAAAGTCTCTGCTTAAGGAAATATGATACTAAAAGTCGAAATCGCAAGCAAATTCATAACTCGACGCTGACTATTATTCAAATTTTACTAATTACATATAATATAACGTTTACGATGTACTAGTGACATAAATAACGAAATTTATTTTAATCAAAGTAAAAAACTGACGAAAAAAAAAGGTCAACTGAATTAATTCAAAAAAGACAAGAAAAAAAAAAAAATCGCACAGATCGTAAAAATGAACGATTCTTTTTGCAATAACAAAAAATTCAAGAATTTTTCAGTCTGACTGTAAAATTTCCGCGATACAGAAACAAACGGAAATAATTTTTCTTTTTTACTTTCAGTTTTCTTCAATAATCAATTAATCAATCGATAATTTATGACATCAATTTCGTGCAAATTTATATAAATATATATTACACATGTGTATGAAATTGTTGAACGAAATTTTTGCACCTAATACATATAATATGATTAGATTTTTTTTTTTTAGAATTAAATTAATCAACTCACCCTCTCGAAGCGATGTCGGATATTTGGAGATGTTTTACTTCCGTTTATGAAATGGAAATAGACTGATAGGGAAAGATCCTACTCCGTTCGTGTCGCGGCAGGTGTGAACTACCAGTCGGGAAAATCCCGTTTATATAACCAGGAACGCGAAGCTACCAAGCCCTGCGTCTCTCCCGCCTACATCTTGTTGGCCAATCAGGACTCGACCCCCTTCAGGACCACCGTCAGGACGACGATATGTCATATGTAGCTAAGTGTCTGACGACGACCGACGCCACAGGTCTTTGATGCAAAAGTCCGTCATTTCATTTTTTTCTTTTATTTTTTTATCAATTTTTTATTTTTCTTTCTATTTTCATTAAATTCGATGGATTCCGTCAAGATTATCTCCCAAGATCAAAATTCGCGGTATCATTTTCGCGGATCAATGAAACGATTTAAATAGGGGTTTTTTTTTTTTTTTTAACACTTTGACTGGAATCGTGACTACAGCAAGAAAATCCGCACACACAACACACAACACACAACACACAACACACACTGTGTATGTATACATATACTTATTTTTTCAAAAATTAGAAACGTCAAAACGGTTTTAAAACCATTTTTTTAAAGATTTTTTTCTTCCTTTTCACGTTAACTGTAAAAAGCTGAAAAAATGAAAGAAAATAGTAGATCAATGATCTAAAGTAGTGGAAAGAAAAAAAGTTCGTAGTACATATTGCAAAAAGAAATTTTCTTCCCAAAATTCTGCATTAAATCCACCTCTTCAATTTGCATTAACCCAGTTTTGAATTAAATTAGAAACACGGTTTGAACTATTTAAACTTAATTATCCATTTGTAGGTATAATTACATAGGGTGATATAGTATAAGTAAATAACGATAATGAGGCAATGAAAAACGATATTTTGTGGGCTGATTTTCCTATAAGTATATGAAAAACGATATTTCTGATGAAAGAAGATGAGAAAAATGTAAGAAAAAGAAGAATTTATAGATACATAAGTATTTGATAAGTGCGACGAAGAATAGTTCTCATACTATAATACAAAGGGTTCGTTAGGCTAGCTGATAACATAAGCTTTTGAGGATTTCGCAGTTATACAGTACTCGTCAGTATATATATCACCATTGGGGATGCAGACGTTGTGTTAAATTTACATAAGGGAATTATTAATAGGTGGGAGTTACCTAGTTTGTAGAACCTTAAAGCACCGAGAGAGAGAGAGAGAGAGAGAGAAAAGGAAATATATGTCAGTCGTGGCATTGTCTCTTAGAATAGAATTTAACACCTTATTGTGAAAATTGAGGTATAGATATATAGATATACACGTATACGTATACGTATATCGGACTCGTAAGATTTTCACATCGCGAAATAATCATCGTATAATTATTACAGGTTTATAATATATTTTATAGATATATTTATATATGTATGTATGTATGTATGTATGTATGTGTGTATACCGATGTACGCTGAAGTTTTAATTGATAATTTAATAAACTAGAAACTTTTACTCCCCATCTATGATCTATGATATAGGTATAAGTATCTGTGTGTACATACATGTATGTAATAGCTATACCTAATATTGGAATAACCGAGTTTACGATTAATAATTTCCACCGTTATAGAATGTAAATGGTAAGTGGAGAAAAAAATTTGTGTTAATTTTACTGAGAAATTTTTTTACAGACAATAAGCTATTAACGTATCATATATGAATACACATGGATATAATCAAAAAAATGAAAATAAAAAAATATGCAAATTCTTCTCATTATATACGAATGTAACTGAGTGTATGATGTACGAAAAAAAATACATATAGCATGAATAATGGATATAAATTCATAATTTTGGATTACGAATTTTTAAGAAAAAATAGAGTAAGCATCCCCCTGCAAGCATGTTAAAAAAGAATATCACAATCTCGAAGATAGGAGATGAACTTTTGAAACAAGAATCGCGATCAAAATTTTGGATTTTGAAGACTGATGTAATTAACTAGTTTTCTCAAAACTAAAAAGTTATAATATAATAGGAATTTGACTGTTGAATGGATCAAAGGTAATGACAATCAATTATATCAATTGCACTGTGAAAAAAAAATTACAAAAATTAAAAATTAAAATTGAAAAAAACATTATATATCATCGGAGTCTTTGAATCGTTCCTCTTTAAAAAAAATAGTATAATACCTCGGAGTAAAAGCTTTTCCCATACATATCGAAAGTGGCAGCAAAAGGGATTCGACCTACGTCCGGCTTTGTAAATCCGTTTAATCGACGTCGCTGGTATCCTCTCATCCCCTACAATCGCCCTTTTTTTTCTTTTTTTTTTATTCCCTTTTCTATCCCCCGTCTCTCTCTCTCTTTCTCTCTATTTTTTTCATTTTCTCTCTCAATGTAAGCTATATTATACTGGCTACTGGTAACCGTCACGTTTGGAGGCTTGTACGATAACCGGACAATCGCTCAACCTTCACCAGCAGGGCTACAACCGAGCTTATGCTTATAATACCGATACTGATATGGTCCGAAACAATTTTTCCGCATTTTTCCATTTCCTTCTGTTTTTTTTCTTTTCTTTTTTCTTTATTCATTCATTCACAATCTAAATCAAGGTAACTTATAATAACCACGCGAAAATATCAACAAATTGAAAGAAAAAAAGAAAAAAATGAATTTTGATTTATAAAAAAGTATTCAAATTTCTATAGTTAGTTCGCTTTTTTTTTTTCGTTTCCTAGTTAATGTTTAATAATCACCGTTTTCGTAGTTTAGTTTAGTTGTTTAGTTTGGTTCGACAGTCTGAAGTGATTAATACAGAGCTATAAATCGCGGCGTAAAATGAGCTAAGGGGTTTATGGTCTTTTCCTATTTCCTTCTTAGTCGCTTGGTATACAAAACAGGTATAAAACTTATATACTTTTAATAGTATAAACTGTTATATATATATACGTATTATAAGAAGTATTTTTTTTTTCTTTTTTACTTTTTTTCTCGAATTACAAAAGTATAAAGTATATTTAGTTATATTTATACGCGTATATAAATTATTTCTTTTGCAATTTTGAATGAAAAGGCGCGTTAATTACTTATACGCAATTTGTACAAAACGTATAAACGTTTTTTCTTCTTTTTCTACCCTTGCAGATTTAACCCACCGTTGCATACGCAGCACGTTACGGTCAAAATTTAACATGAGATTGAAGTCTGACCATATATATATATATAGGAAAAAGTTAATTGCATTAATTAAGATTTTGTCGTTAGGTATTATTAGAACGCGTATATTAAACTAGATAAAACATACACACATTTATATCACATCACGCGACAGATATAAAAGTATATATACCAAAACCCCTAGCCAGTGTGCGTTTCTAAGTTTACGATGTATTTGCAGACTCGTAAAAACGGAATCAATCAAGAAAGATATGATTTATATGTATAGATATAGGTATATATATACCATATATACATATATTGTCTAAGAGTATGATATAGGCCTAAAGATCAAATCTCACTGACATAATATATATATACTACATACGAGTATATATGAATAAACCTAAAAACTACCCTATATTTTTATTTTATTTTATTTTAATTTAATTTATTTTATTCGTTGCGACATTAATTTTATCCGAAAGACTAGTATACGCGTATCCTACCTACCTATCCTACCTTATACATCGCATATCCACCCGTATAGGATCAATTCAATTTCCACCCTTGACAGATAAGTAATTAAAACTGTGAGAGATGACACTAGTATGAGAGAAGTCTCTGCTCTACAGTCACTCACTCTTATATCGTAGAAGGTTGATGAAAAATAACCTTTGTATATAGTCATACATATATAAATCTGTATTGTATATACCCTATATCAATTATTTAATTATACTTCTATACCCCCATTCTTTGGATATACCATATATTTGACCGAAGAAGAATTTCATTTCTAAATTAATAATAATAATAATAATAATTATTATTATTATTATTATTATGAGAAAAAACGTTCATTTATTAACTTAGTATCTAGATACATATATATATATATATACTCTATTGCCAGGGTATATACCTATATCCGATGAAATTGACGCTGGCCATCATCATCACAGAACCGAAGAGCTCTGAGCGGATGCGTTAAGTAAGTTAAAGTGAGCCGAAGATAGCGTGGCGCGGCACGTTCTCTAGAAGGAATTCGAGACTCCGAACCCTTTGCCTACATTTATTGTCATATACTTATAAGTAAAATGTATATAATAGATATAGGGTAAAGTGCGGAGATATGCCACATTTCTTATACCTATATATCTGACTCAGATACTTGCCAATAATTATAGTATTGCAACAAGTTTTTCAAATCGTCAAAGACCCTATGTCGTTTCATATTATCACCAACTATATGAATTTCATATGAATAAACCATGAAATTGAATTCAAATAACTTATTATTAAAAAAAAAAAAAAAAATAGAAGAAAATTACTCTCAATTATATCATCAATCGTTAATTAATTAATTAACGAAGTACCTATACAATATATTTATTATATGAATGAATTTAATTCATCGTGATAAAGTGTATTATTTGTCAAAGCTACAATTTTTTAGTCCGATATACATATATATACTATATAATATATATAATCAATAAAGTAGATATAGTTATAATCGCGTGCGAATAAAATATAATCAGTCTTTGAATCATTTTTTTTTGTATTTCTTCGATTTGGGGGTATAAAAAATGTATTTTTATTTTAGCCTATATGGTATATTATAGTCAGATGATATGACAAAGGGTTAAAATAGCTTGGAGAATTGCAAAAGATAGAAAAAGAGAGAGAGAGAGAGAGAGAGAGAAGTAGCATTGATTGTGCGACATGATTAGTGAAATAATGAATAATAAATATTTGCTTTTAGATCGGATAGCGTTAGGCTGGTTAGTAACCGGCGGTTTGATCGACAATGAATCAGTAGGCGTCGCTATGCTTTACCTATACTATACTACGTTTAGGCAAGTATATAAGGTATATATATATAAAGATATATACCCAAATGTAGCAAAATTACTCCAAGATTTGTTGACTGAGTCAATTTTAACAGCAGATACTACCTTGAGGCGGTATCAATGTACCTACGTTCTATAAATGATCCTAAATCACTATAGCTGCAGCTTAATAGTGTTTTAAAATAATTAAACCGTGTAATTTTTATAATTTCAAAATAATTTAACTATTACCCGATGCCCAACTATTTATACATAGACTCGATGATCTATGAATAATAAATATATTATATAACATATATATTGAGTGTATAAATAATTAATTTTATTACACCGAAATAAGGATTTTAATTAATTGAATATATATATATATATATATTTTTTTTTTCTTTTTACACTTTTCATCCGCATGTCAAATTATTCCCTGAATACCTAATGCGTCATTTTTATACCTATATGTATTTCAACAAGCGTTTATTTTATTTTATTTGGGTATATAGTAATATATATTTTTCAGATTACCGAGAACGGTTCCTCGATTATTCACAAAGAGCGTCTATAATTTATTTTTTTTTTTTCTGGTAACAGGTTTTCTAGCTGATAAAGTAAAAATTGTCGATTTCAAGAGTAAAGAAGTTTTTTTTTAGTATATATATTATTATATATATTATATATTTTTTTTTTTTTTTCACACGCTTCAATTTCTCGCTAATCTGTGATTCACGCTTCTCCCTTTGCCTACGCGTTATAATCCGAAGCTATTTACCTTTACATGGAATATAAAAATTTGAAGAAGAAAGAAAATAAAAAAAAAATAAAAAAATAAAAAAAAGACGAAATTACAGAAAGAAATTAATTAATTAATTATTTTTTTTTTTTCCTCGAAATAATGACTTGCCAAATGAAATTATCAACGACGTCGCGATAACTATATTATAGTATAGGTATATATATACCTAAGTAAATGAAATATAATATCGTTAAGGAATTTTTATGAATTATAATCAACGGAATTGCATTAATATAACAGCTTTTGGTTTTACGAATACCGTAAGTTCCGCGAGGCGATGTTCTTAATCGCGTTGAAAATTTAATGGAAAATATAATCTGAAATTTATTGGAGAAGTATTAGGTCGAAAAAATTATATTTTATATAAATACGTCGATCTTAATAATAAAGAAAATCAATTTCTTTGATTATATATTCTCTACTACATATATCCTTAAAGCGGTGATTTTTAAAGTTTTAAAATACCAAATTTCTATAAAAAATGTTAGCTCTTAATTTCGAACGGAAACACGTACCGCATAATGTTTATTTTAATTTTTTTCAATATAATACTTCTTCTTTCATTTCATTCATATGAATAGTTTTATAACTGATGTAATAACACGTATAACAGCTGGGCACGATCGCATATATAATATTCTTTGACACAGATAGAGGTATACTATACAGTCATATACTATATGATATGAACTGCAAGAATGTACGTGTAGCACTTACCTTTTTACAGTCTTGAAATGTGGATATGACTATACACCCCATGTATAGCTCTTTGGAAAATATATCCATCGTAGAAGTGCAGCTAGTATTCCATATATTATGAATAACAGAAGAAGAATAAACAAATGCTATCGACTTCTCTCATTTTTTGATACTTGTTTCCAGCTATAGGTATAACGTTCATGGTTAACGGTAATCTGAAAGAAAAAAAGGAAAAAGGAAAAATAGAAAATAGAAAAATAGAAAAATAGGAAATAGAAAAATATATACCGTATTGGCCTGAATATAAGTCGACCCCCAATTTTCGACCTCCGACTCAGGACTTTTTTTTAGGATCTGAATATAAGTCGAATTTTAGGAGAAAATTACCTATTATCACAGGTCGATATTTATTTATAATATTGCGTTTTTCTTTACTTGATTCATCTGAGAACCCCTAGTCTCCACTGTATCTGCATTACGGAATCTCTGTAAATCCATTCTAATTACAATAAGCAATTGTTGCACACGCGAAACATTCCGTAAATAATTTGTTTATTTCAACTTCAGACTGATGCTTTCAGAAAAAATTGAAATTCGAATATTCGATCTTCGAGATCAATCGCGCGCGCGCAGTGCGCCCCAAGAAAACCTCGACTTATATTCAGGCCAATACGGTAATATTTCCGAACGTAGGAAAGAAAGACGAGAAATAATTCAGTGACGAATTATTCTGGAAGAATTAATTTTAACCGATATAACAATAAATGTTTATAATTATGAAGGGATATATAATCCTAAATGATTTATTTAAGATATAGATATAATATAGATAATTAAATAGATATACATAATATGAATATATGTTTACCTACTTATTTAATTACATTTATATACATATAATAGAGCAATAAGATAATAAACGACTAATTATTTATGATTGTTAATAATCAAAAATAATATCCGTAACAAGATGAAAATATACATATAGTTTATAACTGATCAATTAATTAATCCCCCAACTATATAGTAAATGAAATTGAATAGTTCAATTTTTAAACCCATAAGACTGTAATAAGTAAGTAATGAGCAATAACGATACTCATATTATTATAGAAAATATTCATTCTGACACCAACGTCCCACGGTTATTATATTCTATACCTCAAGGTATTAAAGATCAACTTTTACATGGTGAAGTTGAAAGAAAAAATATTTAGTTAAGTAAAACATCGATTCATGACTTATGATTGAAATTATATACCTAATCTCTCTCGATATTTTTGACAAGAATTCTCTTCATTCAATTCCTACAAGTAAAGAAACTGATCTTTTTATATTTCTAATCGACTAAAACCTAGGGCAAGAACAGAAACTACCGTGTGACATTGTCTAATTATAAAATAACCGATTCTGCTCTATTCATGTTTTAATAATTTTATAACAGAAACTAAAAGAGAAGGAACGAAAAAAAAAAATAGAAACTGAATAAAAACAACATCAACTCTTGGCAAAAAAAAAAAAAAAACTTTCTTCTTAATAATAAAAACAACGAATCATTAATCTGAAAAAAAAAAACAAATCTGTATTCTTTCCTTTATCAATCAAAATCGTATTTAATTCGTTAAAACTTGTTTTTTTTTTATTATCTTTTCATTATTGATATTTGCTTTTTAATCTTCACATTATTATCCCTGTTATTGTTGTTGTTGTTTTTTAATACAGTTAAAATAGGCGACCGATTAAACTAATCATAAGCATCATCCGAAGGCAGTAATACAGCTGACGCCGCGTGCTGATGTGGATACAGGGGATGCCACCAATCCAATACTCTAACGCCAACAACACCGTCTAAAAGTATCATGTGGGAAGGTGGTGTCTTAGGTGTTAAAGCTGTTCCAAAACCGAGCTGTAAACGATGGTGGCAAAAACCAGGCGACAAAGTCATAGATACTGATTGTAGAATTAGGCCCATTACCAGCGGAGTCCATGTATACTTGAGGCACGTTATCTGAAAGAAATAACATAAGCGAATGATGAATATCTCGATGTATCACATATATTTTTGCGTTAAACTTCTGAGATTATTACCTGTAGAATTTTACACCTGTCTTCTGGATTAGCTGATACGTCTTCTAGCATTTCGATAAGATCTGGACGATGGGGTTTAACTTCTGAATTACGTGACGAGATACCTCGTCTTAGGGCTACTTCTTTTAATTTAAAAAAGAAGAACCACTGATTTTTACCCTTCTGAAATAAGGCAGTTTTGATATTGCATAATAGTTCGTTTAGTTAACTAGATTCAGGATAATAGCGAAAAAATAAGAAGGTTTAAAGAAAATTTAGCTTCACTTCACTTTTTGTTTTTTATACATTAATCTTGTGCCTTTGTGTCTTGCCTTTACACCAAGTGGGAAATACAGGAGTAAACAAACAGATAAAACAAATAAGCGAATACAATTAATAAACAAATAATCAAGAAGTCTCACCTGGTGCCACATAAGACTGCATTGACGTTTCAACAAGGAATGAGGTTCTTCTTGAAGACTAGCATCTGGACTCTGGTTATTTCTTCTCTGCGGAAAATAGATGAAATGCAGTGTTCTTATAACACACGATCTCAGGCTGTACAAACGCACCATACACTCTGGTTGTAAACGTTCGGGTAGGCCGGCAGTAGATTTGTAAAATCTGAAATTAAAAAATGTAGTCTAAGACTTACGCGTGCAAGGTTCAGGCCTTCTATCATTTGGAGAAGTTAATTTGAGGGAAAAATGAGTGAAATCTGTTTATATGAATGGGAGATTCTCAGAGGACCAAAACATGCGACTGATTATTGAAAAGGAACAAATTCTGAGCACAATAATGAGCCACGAATTTCAGGATCATCTACCAATTTCAGATATCACAATTGAATTTTGTTTTCAAAAAATTATTGCTTATTGTTTCTTGAATTAAAAATAAGTCTTCTCAATTCTATAACGATATTGAAAAGTAATGATGAACTTCAAACAAACTAAAGTATTTATGATTGAAACAATTCATATTTACCGTTTATACATGTGAAACCAAAATTTAGCTGTATTTACTACGTGAAAAGCGCTTTTGCATATACCGGCAAATCTCCCCACATCTTCTGGCCTTATATATTCAGATATTAGGAACCAAACATCGAGCGGGTATTGAACACCTGTGGAAATGAGATCAAATGGATGAGTTAAAAATCAGACCAGAAGAAATCAGTCTTTGAATTTTTCTTCTATCATATTTAAAATCTTTCCTTATTTAAAAATATCCAAATTTCTCACTTATCAATCATTTTAAAAGAAAATTTACACACTTTTTTTTTCCATAGAAAATAACGAAAATTTTTTCCGACATTAAATCCAAGATCAATTTTTTGCAGTTCAAATTCTACATAAATTAATATATAGAAAATTCTCACCTGTGCCGTCGAACTGCGGTTCTTCTGACTTAGTTTGGCGACGAGGTTTTGTCTGCTTAGCCATAACGACTTCTGCAAGTTAATTATCAGCGTTATTACTACTAAAGAAATTTTTACGATTTTCTTTTTTTTTTTTCAAATAACTAACGCGTTTTTCACAGATTTGAAAAAACGCGTTTTATCGCAAAAAAAGAAATAATAAAATGGAATAAAAATAAAGTCTTTGAATATACAAATTCACCTTTTTTCCCATCTTCATTTTCCTGCTCCACAAACTCAAAATCTCCTTCAAAGTCGTCAAGCTTTTCATCCCATGCCCTATTATCCTCTTCTTTAGTTATTATTTGTTTTACTAAAAATAGGAGAAACTTGGTTAGCTACGAAAGTCGAGAAAACATAGGTATAGCGAAATTTCACTTTAATATCGTAATTTACGAAATTATAGATGAATAGACGATAGGAATGATTCTGACAGATGTTAGAAGCTATCTCACCTTCAGATGACACGTTTGTTGTAGATTTTTTTAGTCTAGCGTGGTTGCCTGATGGTGAATTAGCAAAATCATTTAACGTAACATCTGAAACGGGATATATTACATCGATAAATAATGATTAAACGATATTAAGTAATGTCTTAAATTATGAGGAAATATTTCGTCATCAATGTTTGAGTAATCCGAGATTCTAACCTCCTAAACTTTTCTTGTTGTTTTCATGCGAAGTCAGCCTTCGCCTTGCCGCTTTGCGCGGCCCCGGCATATCACTAAATAATATTTATACTTATCTAAAATAGTATAAACCGAGTACATCTTTGTACGGAATAATAAAAAACAATTAAATAATTAATTAATCTTAGTGAAAACCGACCACCACTATCGTCAGCCATGTTTGGACTGCGAGACTTCTCGAACTTGTCAAACTGTCGATAACGAAATTCACTCTAACTTCTTACCGACGAAAGGTATCAACTGCATTACCAAGCACTCAACTTTAACTCTCTACCAATGTCCGTTAGTTGTAAATCCGTCCACGCAAGGTAGTGTCGTATCTATAACAGCGTTGTTCTATGCCGTTCGGAACTTGAAATCTGACGTGTGACGTCACTACGGAAGATGGCCGCCGGTATCGAAAATGGAGTAGTGTAGGCTGGGTGGTAGGAATTTGTAGGTGTGTCAGTATAGTTTTTCGGCTATAATGTCGTTAATATGCTGTTGCATTGATTTGTACGTGTCGCTGTGTCACTGTAAGCAATTGTTGCTATTCCCGTGCCCTAATTTTCGGTAATATAAAGGTTCTAATGTAAAATAACGAGGCTTTTACCACCTCGTCTTGTCAAATAAGCACCAGCGGCGGCGGCGGCGGCGGCAGCGGCGGCGGTGGCGGTGGCTACCCTATCCCAAGGAGGCTGTATTAAAAGTCCTCAAAAAATAATAATACAAATAATATTGTGCGTGATTGTATAGTGAATTGAAATAATAATAAATAATAATCAAGTGTGATAAAAAAGTGTATATAACAAGAGAAGAAGAAAAAAAAAAAAGAAAAACGGGCTTATAACGTAATTACATGGCTGAATAAAAAAAAAAAAGAAAAGAAAAGAAAAAGGGCATAAAGAAAAATTGCATAAAATAATAGTTTGTTAAATCGAAGGGTGTGTGTGTGTGTGTGTGTGTCTTAGGTATAAAAAATTTTTCTTTATATTATTTTCTAAAGGTTAGTTAAATCTGTGTTGAAATAATAAAATGTGGAACATGATGTGTGACGTGATGCCGACCATTTCGGAAGACAGCATCAGTCAAAGGAGCTCACAGTTTTCTGGTGAAGATGCTAACTTTGAACAGCTGATGGTTTCTATGTTAGATGAAAGAGACAAGCTTATGGACTCTCTTAGGGAGAGTCAGGAACGTTTACAGGAGGCCGAAGCGAGACTACAAGAAGTAGAAAAAGAACGAGACGCCCTGAATCGACAAATAAACGCCAACATTCCTCAGGTATTTGTTTTAAATAAATAAATAAATAAATAAATCAAATAAGGAGAATAATTAACGCCCTTAATTCATTATCGATCGATCGATTTTTTTATTTTGGAAATAGAAATTTCTACTAAATAGGTAGTTGCAAACAGTGAAATAATTAGAAGATGTTATTCATTCGTCATTTGATTTCGAAAATCTTAAAAATTCGTGGCCCTAGGGCAGCCAGAATCGAGCTGTCGCGTTTATATCAGCGATTTTAGTGATGGTAGTATTGGTGGTGGCGGCGACCTCGAAATGCGAGATATTTCGAGGTTTATTGATTGGCGAGTAAGAGGGCCTAGAGCGCCATTTTCGCGAAATAGGGGGCCTGTGGAGAGCCAGCACGCTGTCAAGGGCTGTCATTCATTCAATGCCCAATTCATTCAACGACTACTTGTCTATCTGCATTTTACACGCGGTAATATACCTACTCGGTTCTGATCGAGTGTTAATCGAACCTGTCTCCTCGTCTCTCGTCTCTCGTTTCTCTTATCGTATGCGAAATACTGACTGAATTATTATCACATCCATTTCTCCCTCCCCCCCCCCCAAATATTATTATTCTTTTTTATTTATTAAGATTTATAAACGCGTACGAAGTGTCGATAACTACTTTATAAGTACGATGAGGGTTTACTTTCGATTAATTCGTCTGACCCAGTGTCACAACTTTGTAGATAAAGAAAGTTTTTAGAATTATATATATACATATACTATATACTTATATGCCTATAGATATACACGCGTATATAGACGAATTACACCACATATCTTTATTCTGTTTGTTATTATTTTTATTTTAACTTTTTATCGGAATCTTTTCTTATTATTTCTCTTATTTGAATTATATATACGTGACCGATATAGCAAATTTTTTAAACCTGACCCATATGACCGTATTTAAATGTTTAATGAAGATGAGAAGAAGAAAAAAAAAAACGAAAACGAAAAGTTTAACACATTTATTCACGCAAAGTAAACATTAGCCGAGTAATACTACTTATGAAACGATTAAGGTCATGTGACGAAACAATTTCTTTCTTACTTACGTTATTTACTTCTATCTATAAAGGTTCATGGGGTTAGGGGTTGGGTTTAATATCCGTTAGATAAATAAAAATAACAATAATAATTAAAATAACATAAGAAACGCGTGTCCTGTTTAAAGATTTTTCTTAATTTTGTATGAAAAAAAAAAAAACAAAAAAAAAAAAAAAATACGCGCTTATCTATTTATTATTCTTGATTTTGTTAGAATTTCTAACATAATCTATAACGTATTATTTACAACGTGCAGAATAAAAGTATATATATACATTATACCTAGACTTATACTCTGTACAAACCGTGCCCATTTCCGGTGTCTGCTTTTTAACCGACTTAATTATAGCCGCTCATGTCACACAATTAGATCTATGTATACTACATGCGTACATATATTTATATACATACAGACCATCTTGTCGATATATATTTATCTATAGATCATTTCAGTCTCGAGAAAAAAGAAAAAAAAAAAAAAATAATAGAAAATAGACGAGGAGGAATAAAATCTATATAATATAATTTCTTCCTTTTTCTCTCTTTCAATCATTTTTTTATTTTTTTTTTTCTCTTCAATTTTTATTTCAAAGTTCGCGATCGACGATGATCGCTAATCGTTAAATGTACCGAGCTACCTACCGCGGGTCCCAGGAAAACGCGGAGGTTCAGCGTTGAATGCTGTGAGGGTTTAGGGGATGCCTCGACGAGATCGATTCAGCCCTCCTGGTCTACTATACTACGGTTTCTGCGCTTCCTCTTACACGCGTAGTCACATATACATATATACATATATATATAGTCGTGAAAATACGCGAAATAGTAAATTATACTATAGTGAATAGTCTATATAATGACTCTATACTAGATAGATCAGTTAAGCTTGAAAGAAAAGTAGAAAACAATTACGAATTCGAACATATATAATTTGGGTATTAATCGTTTATTATAAAGCGATATATTTGATTGCAAAAATTACAGAATTTTCGATTTTTTTTGTCTAAAAGAATAAACTTCATTGTACAAGTTTTGAAAATATTTTATTTATTACGTAATTAATTACATAGTGTATAGTAGTTATAGTAATAAAGGTAGAGTCTTCGAGACGGACGGACGTAGTTTTATTTTGTTAGCTGTTCCTGTCGCCGACGTCTAATTGGTATAAATAACACTGATTGCCTAACTGCAACCTCTCTATACGCTAATCCTTCAATCTGACTGAATCTTAGAGGTGTACATACATACCTATAGAGCATAGATCATACATACTATGCATATGCGTTATGGGTTATTAAAAAATTTAGAAATTATCAATGAATTCATTTATTATCTTTTTTTTTTTTTTTATATATATATAGAGGCGTGGACTATTGCCTACAGAATGATTAGTATTATTATCATTATTATCATCATCATCATCATCATTATTATAATTATTACCTAATCCAGAAGTAACTAGACTGCGAAGAGCGAGGCGAGGTACAACACGCCTGAACGATTTGTCGTCCGTCACACGTGTCTGCATAGTATATACACCTAGTATTTTATATGATCTCCGTCGAATTTCACATATAACTCATCATATATATATAAATAATATATGATAAAAAAGAATAATCAAGATTTGTAGTAACGAATCGCCACCAAGTATATCTTTTTGGCCGGCGAACACTAGCAGAGAATCATTTATCCTAGCGAATTCTTATACCTTTAATCATCACCTCATATCTCTCGAATTACTTGATCTTTTTTGATAAAATTTATAAGACTACAAGTCGCAATCCACGAGACCTTAATCACGAAATTAAAACGATATTGGTCCAGCGGTTGCTGAGATATTGACTGTCAAAGTTGATGAAAAAATATAGGATTCTTCTTCTTATTTTTTTTCGGACAGTTTTTTCGCAGACCCCTTTCTTTCGATCATGGTATCTATCAACATTACGATCGATTATTACTATGGGTTATTTTCGATAGCCCCCCATGCACCCTTTAGTTTAGAGAATTTTTCTAAATTAATTTTAACCGCAACTTACTTACAACCCAAAGACGTATTTCAAATTCAAATCTAATTGAAAATTCTTCAGTCGACTTTACTTTCCATTAACGATTTCCACCTTAGTATACATCGTTTAATCTGAAAAAATCCAGACTGGAATAATTATGCAATAGAAAGCTAGTAGATTGTGACAAAATAGGAGAAAGGAAATCTACCCGCCCAAGTGTACGTATAGCTCTTCAAATGATTTTTTGCAACACACCTACTTCGAAAGTTTGATTTTCAAAACCTGTATAGTAGCGTGCGTAAAATATCTTATTTTCAAAAAGTGGAGAATGAATGCGTACATCGAGAATAGTCTACTTTACACACTCATGCCTTTTTTTTTTCGCGAGCACACATTTTTTGTGTTATATAATATTGCGGTGAGATAAAATAGGTACCCCTTTCCGGTAATTATTATTAATTATTATTATCACTCGAGTCATATCTAATGATATACCTATATAGGTATATTACAATATAGTATATAGCTTTTAGTACTACTAATTATCGTTATTCAAATATTTATTAACGCTTACGAAATATGTTAACGACATACAACTCATATCTAACGTATACGTGTGCTATAGATGAAAACAATTAGCGTATAACGTGAAAAAATAAAGATAGAGAAAAAAAACAAAGAGAAAGATAACAATGAAGAAAACCGCGTATTGCTCTAGTTACCGTTGATAATTAGCTATATATACGACACTCTGTATTTCGGGATTTAATATAAACACTTATATATTCTATTATCAAAGAAGTTGTTGCAGTTTATGTATATCGTACGTATAAAAGCATCGGAAATTTACACTATTTTAAAAAATTACTAAATTACTAAAAAATACTCCAATTCGAATATTTGGTAAATTGGAGCAAGTAGTGGGCTTCAATATCTGAATGAAATATTTTTTTATTTTTTTTTTTATCTTTTTAATTAAAAAACAGATTTATTCGATAATTAGAGATACGATTCGTAAGGTTGTACACCTACATACTTACGGGATATACTTTTTTTTTTCTTTTTCTTCTTCTTCTTTTTCTCTTCGCTTTTTTTGTCTCTCTAATACTTCGCGGCGTCGCGAATATATCGCGAGTGGGAGTCGAAGTGGTATAGGTATATAGGGAGGAGGGCGAGGACTGGCCGGGTGCAATGCACGCTGCGCTACCGATCAATACTCACTTCCGGCGCATGAATGAAACACCCTTCACCCTTCACCCTCTTCGCCTATGACCTCTTACTCGCCTTTACCTTTACCCCTCTATATATACGTGCACCTCGATTTAATATATATATATCTCTATATGCACTCGTTTCTGATATTTTATCGACGACGTCGCTAATTTTTACGATTTATATTATTATTATTATTATTATTTTTTGAAAATTTTATAATCCACGACGATATGGGTATTAACTATATGATAATTATAAAGATTTAAAAAGATAAAGATAGTATGCACTTATAGTTAACACATGGCCTTATGATGACCATTAAATCTTGAATTCCTTTCTCCCACGGTTAAATATATACCTATATACATATATTATAGACGAAGAGCTATAATAACTTCGAGAGTAGCTGCAGGTTATTACGTACGTAACAAAATCGTGTATGACGTAATGTAAAAAAAAAATATATATAAATATACATTAGTTAGTACATGTAGTATATAGAATGAAAAAATTTGAAATAATTTAAAGAATTTTATATTTTTTTTTAATTTATAATGTGTACAAATTACAATAAACGTTTCATAAAACATATATTAGGTATACATACAATACATAGATATTTATATTTCCATTGCCATGAGAGTGATGAAATTATGTGGTATAGTGTCTTGAAAAACTGGTTTACCACTATCGTCTTTTAATTTTGTAACGTCAAATTTTGTTAAAATTTCTTTGCCAATTTTAATTGCAATTTTTTGACTGTAAATTGATGTGTAAACACCACTTAGTACACTGACATCGGGTATATCTTTGATCACGGATAATCCAGCCTTGTATAAATCATAAGCAATACCTTTATTACGATCCAATTTATTTACACCAATCAATTCAAATTCGGCATACAATTTGCAATTTGGATATTTAGCGAAAATTATATCCGGACTTAGGGTTTCGATATTTTCTATATATTTAAAAAAGTCTTTTATCACATTTGATCTTAACTGACCCTCGTAAGGATGTGATTTTTTATTAACACATTTTCTTATCTCCTCTTCACGGTCGTGAACAATTATTATCAATGTGCCTGATATACGATTTGTAGATTTGTTTATTGCTAATAAAACTGTACCCTCATCGACAACTGTTTCCATTATTAAACGTTCGTCAAATAGTAAATCATTCTTTTCGGATATTGATAAATCACCAGCGTTCATTCGTAAACTTTTTATCAATGTTTCGTCGTGGAGAAAATTTTCAACCAACATATCGACTATCTCAGATTTACGAAGCTTGTCTGATACCTCGATTATGTAATCTGACGACGTACAGGGAAATACTCGTTTCTCCATCTATTTTTTTTCAAGACAAAAAATAAAAATTAAATTAAATTAAATTAAATATAAATTAGTTATTAATTCAAGAAATAATTAGAGATATATATTTTTTTTTTGCATTTTTCTTTTACTTTTTTTTATCTTTTCTCTTTACTCTTTTTTTTTCCTTACGAATCTTATGAATGAAATCTGCACTCACTTCTATGACAATATTTAATAATATAATTATATAATCTTTCGAATGAAGTTATGTATGCGGATTTAGGTGTGGCTGAGACGACTAACCGATTGAAAGTAAATTATCCTTACTGAACGTACAGATGTGTTAACGTTACGTTATCTCATCGTATATATAAAAGAGAATAATAAGTATATAGTGAGAGGAATGGTTTAGAAACTCGTTGTGGTATTGTAGCGCGCTGCCTTGACCTACAGACGAAGAAAACAATATATATTTGTGCTACGTCGATATGATAGAGTCGTTTTTTGAATTTTTTTTTTTTTTTCATTTCAAAAAAATGTAATTTCCATGAAACAATACCACAACTAACAATATTAGAAATTAATTATTAGCTTATAATTCTCACCCTTAGTCCATTTCGTATTGCATATTTGTGAAGATCGAGATCAGCCGAATCTGTAGGACTATTGCAGACGCGATTAGATGAAGTAGTCATCCTGCATTCGGCTATATTGAAAGCCATTGCTATTTAATTAATTAATTAATTAATATATTTATTTATTATTTATAATGTTTATTATATTATAACTAGATATTATTTATACAGCGAAATAATTGATCGAAAATCACGCAACTAGTAAACATTAATATATCGCGATATGTAGGTATACAACAAATGGTGTAATATCGTCCTAAAACTTACAGTGTATGTCGGTATGAAACAGCTGGTTTTATTTTATCCTTATATTTTCCTCTTATCTCATATTATAACTTTTAGCTCACAGCAATATCTACGTTCGACATTCTGATATCATAAAATCAACAGATAAGAACTCGTGTTATACATTATACATGTATAATGCAGTCGATCGAGAATTTTTTTTTTTTGTTCCCTTCAATTTTATGAATCAACGATTTCATTTTTTAGTTATAATTTTTTATTTCTCTATTTCTTTCTGCCTTTTTTTTCCTCAATTTTCAATTTTTATTCTCGTTATGATATTCACCTGAATTTATTATCTCTATATGTATATCTAATATCGCTTCTAATGTATATACATGCGTATTATTATATAATTATATTTTTAAATTTTCTTTTTCATCGATGCGACTGATATACAGGGTATTATGTCCCATTGCGGTTGGGATGCCTAGTCTGTCTATACGTAATATATATATATCACCCCTTATACCGTAATAATCGCGGCACATATATGCCTAATCTGTATTACTATACAGAAAGTGCAGTGATTGCAGAGTGATTAGAATTGTTACGCTGCACGCGACTTATGCAGTTATAGTCATGTGTTTAATATATATTTTTTATTCTTTTTTTTCATATATTTTTTATCTAAATACATAATATGAATATATACTTATACGAACTTATACAACTTATACCTATTTAGAATATAAGGTACGAGGATTAGGTGGTATATTATATTATACTCTCGCCCTTATTCTCTCGTGAGATTTTTACCAACTTTTTTCTTTATTATACCCTCTTGTATTTCTGTTATATTTCATATATATATAGACGTTATAATATTATTATGTATATTAAACGACGAGGTAACTTCCACTTGTGGTTTATATTGAAAATTCAAATATATCTACGCGTAACAAGTCACGTGGAAGTCTGTAAAATATGTGATATCATTTATACGAAAAAAAATAAAAATTTCTGAGATAATTTTGTTTTCTCTTTGAAAAATTGAAATTATTAACAAATCGAAGAGTATTTGAGAGTTTTATTCACTTATATTTCTAGTCAAGTATATTTTCTGTTTTTACATCCCTAGTACATGTATATATATAGCCAATAAAACTCTTTTTATTATAGTATTCCGATAAATCGATGAACAACAGCTATTGACAATATCTACTCCGCTTTGCGACGACATCGCGACTAAAACTAAGCTTATACAATCGTATATTCTCAATACGATTGTCAGATATATATACATGGGTTTAGATCCTACAGATATATACAGGCATATGTCAGTATTATTTAAACGAAATTATATACACACATGGATTTGGTAGTATGTAGATATATTAACAGAGGAACATTATTCTATTTTTTTATTTCAAATTACAAATAGACATCAACATCTTTCGATCCCATAAGAATCATCCCCTATTCATGGAGAAATTTAGCCGAATTTTATCTGGAATTGACTGGCTTAGATCATGCTAAGCCGAAGATTTGAATTTTCTTCTTTTATTTGTTCATTCTCTTTGATTTCTCTAACTTTTTACTCTATTTTATTTTTTTTTCTTCTCGTTTCTTATTGATAGCATGTGTTTCTCACCAAATATAAGAGGAGTCGAAAGTAGGAAGTAGGAAGTAGGAAGTGGGAAGTGGAAAGCCGAAAGTGGAAAGTGAAAAGTGGAAAGTGGAAAGTCGGCGTCTGCGCTACCTTACTATCCTACCCTTAGCTAGTAGTTTATTTTACCCTGGTAAAACCGACGCACAGGTCACTCTGTTTGGTAACGGGGAGGTATTGCACATACTGTGTTTACAAAGCGGGTTGCGCGCTCCACTTCGCAAGAGTTCTGACGACGACGTCGTCATCGTCGTCGCCGTCGTCGTCGTCGTCGTCGACTCTGCTACTGCTTTTAGCCTTTATCTTTTACATCATATACAAAGTCCCGAGGGTTTACCACGGTTGAATCGGGAGCGTAAAGACGCGTTTTCTATTTTATCTGATTTATTTATTTATTTATTTATTAATTAATTAATTAATTAATTCACGCATATAATGTGAAGAAAGAAAAAAAACAAACGTATAAATTTTACAGTGTTCCTTAAAAAGCAAAAGAAAATAATAATTTATTCAGATATTCTCATTTTCATTTTGTTATTTTCAACAAAATTGTTGAATCGATTTTAAACAATTCGTTACTTTTTCTCACCTGTTTTACTCCTGCCGCTTGGCAACTTACGCCAGGAGAGTGTGTGGAGGGTTTTAGTGTGTCAGGCGTTTCAGGGACTGACATAAAACGATAGTGATTCTTCTTTTCGATCTAATTTTGTCTAAGAATCGCGTGTCAGGATAAGTTAGCCATTTATATATCTTTCGGTATATTATCAACCTTCTATACTCAACTATAGATTTATAGAATATACATATATATACTATATAATAAAGCTAGTTTATTGTCTGGTTAATTTATTATTTCATCCGATTTCTCTATTTACATGGTATAATATACCTATACGTACTATTTACTTTGAAAAATATTTGCAAATCAAAGGGTCGGGTTGGAGTATCAAATTTTGCAAATCGTGAACGTTAAAAAATTCCAAATTTGAATATTACCGAGTCATAGTTTCGAAAAAAATGGTATTTTCGCGAAAGTCTAAGTAGCTGATTAAAAAAAAAAATACTTTCAAACTGAAAAGGAACAACAAGGATCTTAGTCGAATTGATAATTTCTGAAAATTTTCGAAATCTTCAAACTAGTATAATAAAAAGTGTTTTTTTTTTTACGTCAGCTCACGTGCTGCGGGGAATATTCCCGTTGCACACACGTGTTACCAGAACACCGCGGTGGATCGACAATATATGTCATATATGTATTGTATAGTATATAGCGATAATACATGCTGGCAGAAAGATAGATGTAGAATTTGGAGCATCGGCTCTGTATAATCAAAAGAAAAAAGAAACAGAAAAGAAGAAAAAATGTCCGAAATTAATGATAAAAATAAACGAATTTACGAAAGTAATCAACGACAGCAAATACAACAATCGGAATTACTTGTCGCTACGTGTTGCAATAATCCTTGCAACAACTTTCGAATAATAAAAAATAATTTCGAACGCATTTTAGACCTGCGTGAATTAAATACAACTACCGATTCGCGAAATCACAACGGTATCAAAAAATGCTCTTGTTCTCTTCACCACCTGCTGCTTCAGGTGACGACAGAATGCGTATGTGTGTGTGTGTGTGTGTGTGTGTGTGTTTTTTGTATTATTGTATATTTTATTTTTAATTTGAGAAGGAATAGCGAAAAGTATATCCTTTTTTATTTCCGATATAAAAAACAATGTTATATGCAATTTAACTTATAGAATATGTATTCGAGGGGATGATAAAAAATAGGTATTGCGAATGCGAGTACGTACACCCCCACCCTACGTATGGGATAAACAATAAAGAACGATTTTTTTTTTTTTTATTTTTTCTTCTTTTTTTTTCTCATTATTATTATATTATTATCTATAAATATCGACACGTACGCGGGTTTGCGGCCTATTCGTCTCTCTCGCTTGATCAATACATGCTGAGCACTTCTTGCTCCATCCGGGAAAATAGGTACAATACATACATACATACATACATACATACACATATAGAAAATATATACGTATATATATATTTATTTATAACAGTCAGGTAACGTGGGATACTACATACTTATAATACGTACGCGTGCAGCTCGTGCTTTCCGGTACCTAATACTTACTTGAAAATCATATATACGTACGCATATTTCCGCATATTATATACATTCATCGGTATATAGAGTTAGACCTATACAATGCTGTTAAAACCCTTTAACAACCCCACGAGTGTATAAAGGGGTGATTTTTTTTTTTTTTTTTTTTTTCCATCAGCAAGCGATAAATTTTATTCTTTCTCTCCGCTAGTTAATCGCTTAGATTCAATTATATAATAAAAGAAAATATCTAATCACCAATATTATAGACTTTTTAATCATTATTCGCGTATGAGAATGTTTTTTTTTTTTTTAATCATTTTATTCTATTATTATATATAGAATGAAAAAGACTTGAATGAATTTTTTCCTTTATAATTTATTACGTAAAGGTTGAATATTTATTGTTAAACAAATTATCATGTTTTTGATAACTCAACAGGTGTTTGTATAGGTCAAGAAAAAGTAATTATTTATCTTGTTCATCACCCCTATTTATACGTATGGGGTATTTCGTACAGTTATAGTTATATATTACTTTTCATTTACTTTTACATATTGTGTAAAAAAAAAAAAAAATTCTCAAGTAAAATTATATTTATTTTTTTTTCAGGAATTTTCACAGTTAACTAAAGAACTTACGTCGGCACGCGAAAGTCTTCTCGAGAGAGAGGAAGAAATTTCGGAATTAAAAGCTGAACGAAATAATACGAGGGTATGCATAAATAATTATTTATTTAATAATTAGTCTAATTTTATAAGTTACTTTTCTTTTATTAATCAAAGTTTTTTGCAATCGAATCATTTTCTCTAGATCGCATTTCAAATTAAATTTGTGTCTTTTTTTTCTTTTTTTCATTTTTTCGAAATGATGAAAATCTTTTTCTCTTCGCTCATACAATAATATTTCATACTTTTATTTTCACAGCTTTTATTAGAACATCTAGAATGCTTAGTATCAAGGCACGAACGGTCGCTGAGAATGACTGTGGTAAAACGACAAGCAGCCGCTCAATCAGGAGTATCGTCAGAAGTCGAGGTGCTAAAGGCGTTAAAAAGTCTCTTCGAGCATCACAAGGCCTTGGACGAAAAGGTGGAATAAAATAAGCCAGATTCTCTGATACATTTACCCTAAATTCTATATCTTAGAAAAAAAACCCATAAAATAAAAAAAACAACAAATATCCGTTGAGATTATTTATTTAAACATTTGATTACAGGTGCGTGAACGGTTGCGAGTAGCTTTGGAAAGAAATACAACATTAGAGGAAGACTTAGCCCATACCAAAGAAGAGGTGAAGTAAAGTTTTCAAATTATGGTATTTGAATTGAGAAAAGGATTGAAAGTAAAAGAGGAAATCTCTTCTTAACTAGTTGAATTTTTCATATTCCCAGCTTCAACAGTATAAGATAAGTGGACATCCGCAAAAATCAATCGAAGATAGACCTAAGGAAAATGGTCAGACGGATGATAGTCAGCAATCGAATAAGGTAGGTTCATATGAATCTGATATAAATAAAGTGTTTCGATACACTAACATCATCATATATGTATACAATGATATATATCACTATACACGGCATCGATATCATGAATGCGCAGTAGTTTATATACCTATACATACATAAATATGATAAATATGATAAATATATTACCTAGTTGCATTAAGATAATCAAATTTTAATATCTCGCATGCTAGTATGTATTTAAAAAAAAAAAACAAGAAAAAAACAACAACAACAAAAACAGTATTTTGCTCCTTATGAAAAACGTATACCTGTTATTTATTATAAATTGCTTCTAAAGCTTGACTTGACTATATTACTGTTCATCAATACTTACAAATTTTTTCTTCTTTTTTTTTTTTTCTTTTTTTCTTTACATTCATTGGGCTGATCGTTTTATAACTGTGACTGAATGTTATTCAATTTTATATTATACCAATTATCAATTATCATCATCATTATCGACTCAATTAGGCATAATCGGTAAGACTACGCAATACTATCTCAGCTTATAAACTAAATTAATTTAATGAAGGGTTCTAATTTATTTCCTTTTTTTTTTTTCTCTCTACCTTTTCTTATTTATTTATTTATCTTGTTTTTATTTTTCATACCGTATCACAAGAATCATACTAGATAGATTAGGAATAGACAATTATCACGGCTTGCGCGTGCAATTGGAGTATACAGGGTGATCCAGAATACGGTACTTTCCTTAGACCGGTGGATCCCTCGTGAAAATTTAAGACCAAAATTATTTATCCTGAAATGTTGAAAGCGGATCCGTTTAAAGTAAGCCAATACGAGGGCAGGCACGAGACTGGCTTAACCGCTGCTACTGTAGGCATGCCGGATCTCGCAACGCTAAGAAAGAGATTCTGGTCTCAAAATCGACCTCAAACAGACGCAAGACTTCTTAATCGCTCCTTACACGGTCTCAGATTGACAAAGAGTATCGATGTGCGGCCTTTTCTTGAAGGGCGTGAGATTCTCTTTCGTTTGATAACAAATTCATACCCCTAGAACTGATAAATCGCGGATTTTGAGCCGAAAAAGAGAGTTTCATCCCAAAATCGACCTCGAACGGACGTAAGATACTTCGATCTCCGTTGACTTGGGCTCGGGCTCGGATCCGGAGCCACTCTCGTATCTGCCCTCGTATTGGCTTACTTTAAACGGCTCCTACCTGAGAACAGCTTCGCTTTCGACATTTCAGGATAAATAATTTTGATCTTAGATTTTCACGAGGAATCCACCGGTGTAAGGAAAGTACCGCATTCTGGATCATCCTGTATGTTCAATTTCTTTTTCTGTTTTCTTTCATTGATTTTATAAAAAGTAAGAAAAGCATCCCAAACACTCTGAATAAGTGTAGATAAATAATATAGTATAATAGCTTAGCGAGTGATTGGATGATTATGTGAAAAGAAAAAAAGAAAAATGCGAGAAAAGCGAGGCATTCTGAATGTAGTGTTGTGATCGGGCAGAATCAGGCCGACCCACCAGGGATCCAGCAACAACAACAAAACCAAAGTATCTCCAACTCTGGAACAAGGCTAAGCAACGGCAGCCTAGATCCCAACGAGCAAGACTCTGCGGTCAGAGTAATAGACTTGCAGGCTACCGTTGACAAGCAGGTATGAATAATATTATTCTCATTCGTATGTGATCAGAAAAAAAGAAAAAAAAAAACAATCACGTTCGATAAATTATGCAATACTTATTGCCATCTACAGATAGAAAAAAAATAATCACTTTTACTAATCATCTATGTGTGTATCTATTAGAAATTCGTTTCACTATTCACTTATATTATATACTTCATTCTTATCTCATTCACTAAACTATCATCGCTTATTACATTTGAATAATTGACGAGATTGATCACGTTCATACTACAAGTCAATTTCTTACTACGAGATCCTAACTTCCGAAAGGTTCTGCCAGATTCTAATTCTGGATTGGCCAGTCTATTGCTTTCTTCTATTTATACATCATACTCAACAGCAAAAATCTATTTGGGTAGTTATCTATACAGAGGAACATGAGGCAAAGCAAACAAATGTGCTGAGCACTAAATTAAACGCACTAAATAAGACGTATCTTTAAAAAAACAGATCTAATATATGATCAGACAATATCATTGCTTACAGGGTACGTAATTCAGATGTTGATACACATGTTTAGCTAATTTTTAGACAATAATTGAGGCAGGGAAAAAACAGTAGGACTCTAATTCATAATGTAATGTCTATCCGCTCGAGTTGTAATAGTATTCTTTCTATAGGAGTATTAATTTATATTCTGTTTTCAATTAGACGAAGCCTAAAAATTTAGTATAATCGTTGGACTTGAAATATTTGATATAAAATGTAAAAACGTTGTCATATTCATATTTGTGTAAGAGATATGAATAATTAGAATCTGTAAACTGCATGGCACTGTGGAGTGTTGAATGTTCTTTAGTGATTCTGACATTGTAATCGCATGGATAGCGTGATATGGATTAAATTATATATTTAACATCTACTAACACACTTACAAATAAAATTCAATTACCTGTGTCGCTATGCTGGCCGATTTTTATCAAAGAAAACGTAAATTTTGATGAAATATTATGAAATATTACAGAGCACAGAGTTGAGTACATGGCAACGCCGGGTAGCAGAAATGAGTGGACGGGTAGCAGAACTTGAAGAAACATTATCCAAAGCCCAAAAGGACCTCCTCAAGTCGCAGGAGAGCAATGTCAAGCTGCAAAGAGACCTCAGGGAAAATGTTGCACAGAAAGAAGACCAGGAGGAGAGAATTACTACTCTGGAAAAACGATACCTAAATGCTCAAAGAGAATCCACTAGTCTTCACGATCTCAATGAGAAATTGGAACAAGAACTTCAACACAAAGAAGCTCAGCTCAAGGTAATAATCAACGTTAATTTTATACAATATTCATGTATCAGATTCACAATACCTAATTATGTTATTTTTTTATTCTTTTCAAGCTCCAAGAAGAAAAGATAGCTGCGATACAAGAGAAGCTAGAATTAGCTGAACAAAAACTGGCACAATATTCAAAATTGCCAGAAATGGAAGAGCAGCTAAAGCAGAGGATGGAGGCTCTGACCCAGGTGAGGAGGCCCAACCAGGTACGCAGGCGAATCATATCACCACACTGCTGCTACGTCTGCTCGCTCGCTAGCTCTACGTTTCAACACTGTTCTTCTTATTTTCTTAAATGTTATTCTGTTATCCATTCAGTTTTCTCCTATATGTTACAGTCTGCTATTCTTTTATTCTCATTTACTCACTCCTTATATTTATCTTTTCTTCAAGTTCACCAAAGATGCACTAGATATCCTACATACTATCACCTCAATATCATAGATTTATAGAAATAGATTAATCAGTAGCTATCAATACCGCAAGGTTCATAGATTACCAGGTAGCTCAAACCCAGAATTTATACTCCATAAATGTTAAATAGCGTATAGTCGCAGTGTGGAGATGTGAGAGCGCTACCTGGTCCTCGATATACCTTGACACTAGGTATGGGAACTTGAAATTCTCTTTATAATAGTGTATAATCATTTATTTTGCATGCATCTTTTACGTTACGTCTTATCACTTCGGGCATGTAGCATATTGTTTTATCAATGTTTCGCAGTATTTGTGCTTAGATAAAATTAAAAATACTTTTTCAAATTTAATATCTCAACATAACGCAACCACCGATATACAAATTGGTCAATAAAGTCACCTTTTCTTACTACGAATGAATATCTCCTATATAAAAAAGCTAGAAGTCCTCTAGTCTTGATGGCATCTCTTCTTTCTCTGTCTTATAAAAATCATGCTATCTCTTTTCTCCAAATAACTATTTCATTCTACTTATTATTTAAGATTTTCATTATATAAACGGACCAGAATCAATTCAAATATTGGAATTTAGAGTTTCCTTATCCTAATATCGAGGGATCTTCAAATTTTGAGAAACAAGGGCTTCTCCTCGTTTAATTTGTCTATAAATTGTTACTATGTGATATATTCTTACCAGGGCACATATGTATACTGAAATAGGTGATAAATAGTGATATCACGTTCCCGAGATACTTTCAGATA
This sequence comes from Tenthredo notha, assembly GCA_914767705.2. NCBI lineage: Eukaryota > Metazoa > Arthropoda > Insecta > Hymenoptera > Tenthredinidae > Tenthredo > Tenthredo notha. The sequence continues at coordinate 1,442,488 of OU611920.1, read as the reverse complement.
ATAAACTGGTAAAATAATAGTCATATAATGTCATAAGCAGGCTCAAGAGAGACATGGTAGTGCTGAGGACAGAATTCAAAGGCTAGAAGCTCAGCTAGAAGAAAAGAATGCTGAAGTAATGCGTCTTAATCAACGGCTGAAAATGAACGAAGAACACAACACTCGACTGAGTACTACAGTGGACAAACTGTTGTCCGGTAATTATCCAAGGCCTAATAAGTAGCTAAAGAATTGATAACTAGTTGGGAATTCATTTTCTAACTTTCCTCCATCACCATTCTTATATTTCAGAGTCTAACGAAAGATTGCAAGTACATTTGAAGGAGAGAATGCATGCGCTAGAGGAAAAGAACGCACTTACGCAAGAGCTTGAGAAGACTAGAAAGATAGCCGAAGAATTGCAGAATGAGAAAACTGAAATTGTTAAAGAACTTGGAAAGGCAAGGCTGGAAATTGACAATGTTAAACGCCAAATGCTGCAGCAAGAAATTGCATTCAATATCCAACAAACAGACGCTTTGACAAGGAGCCTGTCTCCCAACGTTGTAGATCCAGGCAGCTTCTCTAGAAGTGCAAGTCACAGTAGCTTCGATACACATTCTTTGCCAAGAAGAGGAGTTAAGAGACCCCCTATGGACGACGATTCGACAAAGGTATCAGATATAGTGAAAACTATCAATTCGTTATCTTGGATTTTCGGTTTTTGCAACTTTATCTGAGTTTCAATCTTTTTTTTTTTATCTGCAGGGCTACGTGGCTCGTACATTGGCAGAACAAGAGTGGGAAAAATTGCAGCAAGCTCACGTCCTAGCTAACGTACAGCAAGCTTTTGACGTATCTAGCGACGCCGAAGGCGACGGGGATAACGAAAGCCTCTTTAGCTCAGCTGCAGATGTTATTAGTCCAACTGGTCACACGGATGCACAAACTCTGGCTTTAATGCTTCAAGAACAATTAGATGCTATAAATAATGAGATAAGATTAATACAGGTGAGAAAACTCGCTCAAATAGTTAATAGAAGCTCCCAAAATTCAATAGAACATCTTTACCAATGATTTGAAACTTATTCAGGAGGAAAAACAAAGCACCGAAGCTAGAGCAGAGGAACTCGAGTCTCGAGTTGGAAGTTTGGAACATATGAACCTTCTCGCACGTGGTCGCAGCCTAGAACGAGCATCTCCACCCTTGAGTGGTCGGTCCACCCCAAAATCGCATCACAGTCCTAACAGAGATTATCTTCACAAATATCATACCGTAAGTTATATCTTTCGTCAACAGGATTATCACCTTTCATTACAATTATATAAAAAAAAACTGATCGCCATTGATCACCGTCTTACAGGCACCAGCTTCCATGTCCCCGGCACACCTCCATCAGTATGCTGCATCGCTAGTTAGTCCTGGCCAACTTTCCGAGTCTCTTCCAGCGAGCCAGGTTTGTTTTTCTTTATTTCCTGATTGTTATTTTCTGAAATATTGCACTCTGTTGAGTTGGGTAGTAAAATTGTGGACTCAAAAATGTTGAGTTGTAATTTTTTCAGTCTCTACTTTACTCGTACCTCTTTTAATGCAGTTCCGATCTGATGGAGTAAAGATTAATAACTTTTTCTTTTACAAATAATTTAACAAAAATGGTATAATGCTTTCTGCCTGTGGCAGCTGCAGTTGTCTGGAGAAGAATTACATTCGGTCAGTGAAAGAGATAGCGGCGGTGGAGGTAGCGGCGGAAGCGGGGCAGCTTCTCCGCTCACCGCTAGATCTTTGAGATTGGAACGAGTTGCACAAGCGCTTGCGCACAGTCAAGAAGAATTACGAAGGTATGGATGAAAAATTTAGACAGAATAATGATAATAATAAGATTAAAAAAATAGACTAAATTGATCGAAAATTTTAATCGGTTTTCGTGTTATTATTCGTTCATGCTATCAGACGCACAGGGCAAAGTGGATTCCCAAGTAGCGGATACTCCGTGCACAGGTTAACTAAAAATTCTAATACTGCATGCAATCCATATAATATACCATCATTTAATACAACGTATATCGACGATGTATGCGATAATGAAATGGAAAGCTCGTCGGAAAGTCAAAGTAATGAATCTGAGAGTAATACAAACTCCGGGATAAGCGGAAAGGCGGATGATAAGAAAATATATCAGTCCTCAGAAATAATAAATCCTTATTCGCATGATCTATATCTTCAAACCACCTGCTCCATTCATGACAAACATCGAAATCTCAAACAAACAAGGGAACTTATGGAAAAAAATGAATTACACATGTCTATTGGCGCTGCGAGAACAAGGTTGATTATTATTATACAAAATTTCTTTATGAAAACATATTGAAAGAATAATCAGCAAGCCATGTTTACAGGTTTTTCTGTCTTACGTGTAATTCCGAGTAGGTATACTATTACGATTCATTAATCATTAGTTATAAAATGACTAAACAGTAAAGCTTCGAAATTTGGAGTATTATCGCTATCGATCACAGTAGTAATAAAAGATCGCACAATTTCTGTAAGTTCCCTGGTCATGCATGACTAGAATATAAATACCATCTTCAAATATCTCACCAGCTATTCAATCATTCGCATACATAAATACATACCTAATTAAGTTGAAGAAAAAAGAAATTTTGAAAACAAAGAAAACCAAAGTAGTTTCACTTAGAATAAAAAAGAAGCAAAGCTCCTAGAGTAGAAATAGACACTAGATTAGTGCTCCATGCAGCAGGCATGGACACCATAACAACATCGCACTCAATTCTGGGACTCCCCCTTCTCCATTGTCCTCACGCCACAGCAGCCAGGACAGTTTGCACAAAAATAATCTTGGCGGCGTGGGACTTCCGAGTGGACAACTTTCAAGCTCGCATCTTCACATGCAATCTAACATGAGTCCGGCTACAGCTGCTGCCGTCGCTGCGGCACAAAAGAAGAAAGGACTCAAAAGCAGCCTCGGAAGATTCTTTAGTAAAAAGGAAAAGGTGAAATAAAATAAAATAAAATGAAACAAAACTCCGTCTTTCTAGACATCCAGATTCACTTTCAAATTCATAAAAAACTCGAAGTGTCCCTCCCTCTCTTCTACGCCACAGAATTATCAAGAATTAATAATCTAACAGGTCAAAGGAAAGGACACCACTATGCCGGGAGATGTTCCAGGAATGGGTGGTGCCAGTACACCTGCGGACGCAGATTACGGAGACAATATATCATTGGCTGGGACGCTCGGCGGTAAAGGAGACTTTGATCGTAGGAAAAAGAAAAGGTGTCTATTGTTCGTGAAGATATAAAATTCGGTGAATGATAAAGCAGATCTAATCTCTCCTTTTCCAACAGTATATTGGATTCTTCACGCCACGAACTGTTAGCTGGTGCTATGAAAGCTGGAACACCATTCGCGCTGTGGAACGGACCAACAATAGTAGTATGGCTCGAATTATGGGTAGGAATGCCTGCTTGGTATGTGGCTGCGTGTCGTGCAAACGTTAAAAGCGGTGCTATAATGAGCGCTTTGAGCGATACCGAAATACAGCGAGAAATTGGGATCAGGTAAATTGAAAAACAAGAATTTAGAGATAGAAAGAGAAAACTAGAAGAGAGACACTAGCCTCTAAAAGATAATGATAGTTGTAGTTTTTTCATTATTCATTTAGTCAATTAAACATACAACGTTGGTTAACAGCAATCCTTTACACCGCCTCAAGCTAAGACTGGCCATACAAGAAATGGTCTCTCTCACAAGCCCCTCTGCCCCTAAAACATCACGCACAACGCTAGCTTTCGGAGATATGAACCACGAGTGGATCGGAAATGTCTGGCTTCCAAGTTTAGGACTTCCTCAATACCGTTCAACTTTTATGGAGTGCCTTGTAGACGCCAGGATGCTCGATCACTTGACAAAAAAAGATCTCAGAGGGCAATTGAGAATGGTCGATAGTTTTCACCGGTAAATAAAAGAAGCTTACCAACTTCACCACTCCTTCATAATCTGTTATATCCTTCATTCAATTTAATTTTGATTTCCAGAACGAGTCTGCAGTACGGCATATCCTGTTTAAAAAGGTTGAATTACGACCGCCAGCAATGGGAGGAGCGGCGCAGAATGGCTGAGACTGCGAATGTCGACGTTCTTGTATGGAGTAACGATCGCCTTATAAGATTCATTCAATCGATAGGATTAAAGGTATGCATAAACGCTACAGCTATCCTTTTCGTTTATCATTAATTACATTGAAACTAATATCCTGCAGGAATATGGGGACAATTTATTGGAATCTGGAGTACATGGTGCTCTTATTGCTTTGGATGAAAGTTTTGACGCTACAAGTTTTGCTCTAGCTCTACAAATTCCTACACAAAATACCCAGGTCTGTATTTTACTTAAATATGAATTTGAATAATAGTTTTGTATTGATCGGAAGACTTTAACATTGTGTTTAATCATTTATTCCAGGCAAGGCAGTTGCTCGAAAGAGAGTTTACAAGTTTATTGTCAGTAGGAACAGACAGGCGACCTGACGAATCGAATAGTCTTAAATCTTGATCGAGCCCTTCGAACAGGCTGTCTCATCTTCACCCTCATCATGTCTAGTCTAAAACCCCAGCTACTATCTGTGCGCGAGTGTGTTATAAATAATAACTGAAGTTGTTAAGAGCTTTAAATATGAATTCTTTAGCTACGCTACAATACATTAACATGCTGTAATTTTAATGAGAGAAAATAGATTAATATTTGTTTCTTTTTTTCTTCTTTTTTTTTCTTTTCTAATTGTTTTCAATGGATTTTAAATGTTTCTAGATTATATTTAAAGAGGAAGAAGGAGAAAAAAAAAGAAAGAAAGAAAGAAAAAATAAATGGATAAATAAAACAGAAAAAGAGAAAAAGTTACATAAATTGAACGTGTAACTAGACTACAGTTAGGGACATTATCAAAGAACAATATAATGTTAGAAAAGAGTCACATTGCGCAACCGATTAATAAAGAAAAAAACGAAAAAAAAAATAGTAATGAGAAAGAAAAGAAGAATGAAAAACGAGAATAAATAGAAAAAAAATGAATATAAAAAAAAAGGTTTCGAATAACCATGCGAATATTCAGGAGAAGAGATGATGCCATAGGTGTTGTAATTAGGAAATTTATGATATATATATATATATATAAAATTAATTAATTATTGGTTATACAATAATAGCAAGAAGAAAAAGAAAGAAAGAAAGAAAACAGAAAAAGAAAACAAAAAAAAAACAAAAAAAAAATAATAAGAAGAGAGAATGAAGAAGAAAAAAAAATAATTAATTAAATAAATAAATAATAATAATCGTAGTGAATGACGATAAGTTATGCTGATGTTGTTAATGTTGTTGATACTGAAGATCATTGTTGTTGATGTTTGTTCCCCCCCCCCCCCCCCCCCCATGCAAAGTAAGAATCTGCAAGCCATTCATTTGTTATAAATGCACGCTGTCAACCTTCTGGAAAGGGTCTGGATACCGCGAGAGATATAATGATAAGAAAACGATAATAGAGAGAGAAGAACAAATAAAAATAAATAAAAGAAGGAAAAAGAAAAGAACATAAATAAATAAAATAATTATTTAATATTAAATTGACAACAGAAAAAAAGAAAAAAAGGAGTATATACATTATAGGGTTGTTGTACTGTTAGTAGAAGCAGGATACATATATAAAATATATATATTGTCTGTCTGTTTGTCATTTTTTATACATTTCATACGTGTATTTATAACGTGTCTTCCGTCTTATGCTACAGACAGTTTTTATTATCAAAACTCATTATCACACTCTATAACGTAGCACATTGCAATGCATCAAATTCGAGAAAAAGAAAGAAAAAAAAGAAAGGAAGAAGAGAGAAAAAAAAAGGACGAAACAAAAATCTAAAATAAAATTAAAATAACTAACTGTTATAAAATAATCATGCACACTTCTTTATAGAAAGCTCAGTAAATTTGACTAGTATAAAATCGAATTTAAAATGGTAATGCAAAAGAAAAAAAAAATGTGATTCATGTTTCTGATATTATAGAAATTATACATTTGAATATGTATAATGACTACATAATACATACGCGAGTACTTAATTATAGTTAATTTATACGCAACTCAATCACTCAATCACTCATTAACTAAATAACTAAATAACTAACTCACTCACTCGATGTTAAATCTATTTGTCGTAATTACATCTCTACCTACCTAGATATGATATAAATATAAATCTTGACCCTATTTGGAATGGTTTACGGTGGTTGCAAATGACTGAACTTATTTTTAACCACACGATATAGATAATAGTGTTCATGGACATTCCAAATAAAGAAGAAGAAAAAAAGAAATAATGAAGAATTACAAAAAAAAAAAAATGAAAAATCTCCCACATGTTAGTTCATATACGTAACATGTTATATACATATATCATCATGTGTGAAAAAGGCACAAAACATTTTAATGTAATTTGATACCGAGTGTAATATGTTATCATTGATAATGCAGATATACAGTTTCCTTATACATATTTGAACTTTTCAAAGGTTTATATATTTATCGTGAAGCTGTTGCAGCACAGATACATCATACTAGGAATTTGGCAAATAGAATTCTATAACAATAATAATTATTTTGATTATGTATAACGAATCGATTCATTATTTAGCTTAACAATATCTTTTTAACACTAAAGGAATTTCAAATAATTTATCAAATCTTCTCTTTTCTGAAAAAGTTTTGTTACAGTTTCCAATTTGCCAATATCCGAAATATTGTCATTGTTACGCCTGTTTTATTAGAAAGATAACAAAACAAACAAATATATATATATAATAGGTATTTGAATGAACTTTTCTCATTATAGAGGATGAATATAAATGAATATTTCTAAACACTTTTGTGTAAGTGGTATACATCAGTACAGGTAGTTAGAAGAAGGAAAGAAACCAAACGAAAATAGTCTATTAGCCCTTGAATAGAAAAAGGGTGAAAGACAATTTATGAAACTGAAACAAGTAGGATAAACTATATCGCTCGATAAACCATAATATAACACAGAATATATATAAAAAAAAAAAAAAGGAAGAAATATAAGAGTAAACTGAAGCAGCAGGTATCAGGATGAAACTTTCTCTCTTTCATTTTATTCGAATACCATTTCTTCGGTATTTGCCTGCAATTTTAGTAATGACTTATATAATTGAACATTTTTAGATTCATGACTCAGATTATATAAACTCGTTGATTATAATATTCATTTCATTTCAATTCGAATGAAAATCATGTTCAACTTTAGAACAATTATTGACACCTGCTGTTGCAGACTTTCAAACGATAGGTGTAAAATTTAAATTAATTATCACAACAGAAACTAAACTAAACTGAACTAAACGAAAGAAGTATTGAAATGAACTAAATGATAAATTCTTATTATGACCTTATATTAGTTACCAAATATTTCATTTCATTTTATTTTATTTTTATTTTATTTTTTATTTTCATTGTATAATAATGTTTATTGTATAAATATATAAATATAGAGTTTGAAAAAATTCTTTTATGTTTCATATGTCTTGCTGAGAATATTATAATACAGTTGACTGTAATTATTTGAGATCAGAAAACAGAACATTCATTATTTTTTATCTTTTTTATTTTGCACACTCAGCAGTTCATCATCTCTATACATTTTAATGAAACATGTTACAATGAATTTTGTAGAGGAAGAAAAAAAAAATCAAAATATTTATTCCAGATTATAGTATTTAAAGATTAATGCAACATATCAAATTAACTACATAATTAATGTTTTTAAAATACCTACTGTGTGTAATTTTTTCTTTTTTCTTTTTTCTTTTCTAATGAATTTGACAGATTGCGAAACAATTTGAATAATTAAACAACAAAGTTTGTTTCATGTAATAGAAATTGGGAATTTTTATTTGATCTGAATAATGAATGAATAAATTTTATTCCATACGTTGAAATTAAGTAATAATGTTAAGTTTCTTAGTTTCTAATAAAATATATAAGTTTTGACCATTAATATAAAATATAAAACCTGGTTTAATATCTATAAATGAATTTGTGCAAATCAAGAAATCCTTTATTTATTTTAATTAAACAATTACATTTGACTTATGGACCTGTTTGTAAATTATTATTTATTAATCAGCGGAAAAGAAACCAAAATATTATGTGTTCTATAAACTATAAATATCACGTTTCCAATATACTTAGGAAAAAAAAAAAAAAAAAACAACAATTCGAAAAAAAAACGAAGTATTTTATTATTTTGCTGGTAATTAACTTGTCTGTAAAATACTTATATATATCACTTGAATGTTATTAATTATAGAAATTAAAATGCTACATCCAATGACTAATAATGATTTGAATAAAAAATATTTTATTGATTATATGAACGAACAGTGAAATACAAAAACATATAAATATGAAATATAAATTCAATTAAACAGTGATAAAAATGTTTGGCTAGCTGATATAAGGTTCAAACTACAAAAAATATATTGGCTAAATAAAATAAAATAAAATAAAATAAAATAAAATAAAATATGATGTAAACGGCCTTCACATACTACCTACTTATATACTAAAGTACATAAATAAACAGAAGGAAGAAGATTTGACAAACAATAATATTGAATGTATAATTTTAATAATAGTTGTCTGTCTCTTTCTCTCTCTCTCTCTCTGTCTCTGTCTCTCCTGGAACTCCTATAGTATACTATAGATGTTATATTATTATTGTATAAATGTAGATAAACTTATCATTTCTTTGTATTTTATTATTATGTTCGTTGCTTTTTATCAATCTAAATTCATTTTATTATAAATGATAAAAAATTAAATATATATATAAATAAATAAATTAAAACAAATATGGTGTTCTGTGCTGCTGAATAGTATGTATGTAGTATATGATCTACGGCTAAAAATGAGAAATATATATATATATATATAAAAATAATAATAAATTCTGGACCACTGTTGTTTGAACTTTATAAATGGCTAAGAATGCCTAAATTAATAGCCCTTGTGTGACAGCAGTGATAACTATGTAATTGATAATACTATTTCTAGCTTTGATGGTTTAAAGAAAAAAAAAAAAAATTATATATATATATATATATGATAATTAATGTTAGAGATGGAAGCATTTTTATTGTGAGTATTTATTTAAACGTACGTAAATTAGTAAACGAATAATTATTACCATTGCGTATAATAAATTAAATGAATAAATATACAGATGATATTCCATTGATTAAAAAAAAATTAAAAATCAATTAAAATGAAAATAAAATTCAAAAACTGTATTAAAAGAAAAAAAAAAAAGCTCATTTATAATTATTTACACGTTTCTACTGATGCATATACATAATATACAATACAATAAAATACATATATACTATATACTTATATAGGTAAGTAAAATCCTTCGAAAAATGAATAGAACAATAAATTATATTGCGATAATAATCGGTGATAATATTGTTCACTATTTTACGTTATTTTAAATAATTCAAAAAGATATAAAATCTGAAAAATTGCAGAAAAAAACTTAAAATAAAACAAATAAAAATAATAATAATAAAATGCATAAGATTACATACAGGAAAAACAATGAGTGATGAGTTATAAAAAAGTCGCTATTAGGTGCAGAGCCGTGTCTACCGTAAGAATATTATATACATATAATATCTATTATTTATGTTTATAACTAATTGATCAATATGTTATAATATTACGATATAACGCGAATGAAAATATTATGAAATACATATATACAATGAATATATTGAGAGGGGGAAAGAAAGAATAAATAAATAAATGAAATGAAATAAAATAAAATAAAATAAAATAAAATAAAATAAAATAAAATAATCGAAGATACGGCACTGTATATAAAGTTGATAATAAATATATACTACACTACTATTGTAAACTGTCCTTGTAATTTTTATATGCCAATCTGTATAATTTTCTAGTATTATATAAAAGGCTATAAAAAAAAAAAAAAAAATTGAAATTATAAAAATAATTAAATAAATAAATAAATAAATAACATCAATGTATAAATACTGCGCGCTTAAATCATTTAAAAAGGAATACATACTACAATAATAATAATGATAAAAATAATAATAATAATAATAATAATAATAATAATAATAATAATAATAATGAATAAAGAGAAGAGGAGAAGGAAGAGGAGAAAAAACAATGATAACATACGTTCAATGAACTATACATATTATATACTAATAAATTATTATTATTATTATTGAATTATAGTAAGAATTATTGTAATCTATTATTACCAACTATCAAAATAAGGATGGGTCTACTATGCATATACTATATGTAACTCAAGTGTAACAAATACCAAATTGTATAACATTTTAATTATTATTATTATTATTATTATTTAAACAAGGACCCAGCAATAATACAATTGTAAATATTATATTCTCAAGGTATTATACTCATTATACGATTTCCTCTCATATTATATTATGTATATATTAATATATATGAGATATATTATATACCTATATAATATCCAAAGGATCGCTGATATGAAAGGAAAAAAAAAAAAATGATAAGATTATTGAGATTATATTTTAATTTCTTTATTCTTTCTCTTATATACATTATTCTTATTATGTATATACATGTCTATATGATACACCATATATGATTGCGAATTATCAATATCGTATATAGTATTAAATACGCGACATACTTACAATACTTTTAAGGAATCCTTCGATAACCCCGGACGTTTGATAAGCATAAAATTGCATGTTTAGAATCATCGTAATATCTATAATCGAGTTTCTACACACATTTGGTTCTAGTAGATCGAGAAGTTTAGCCACGTCATATTGTTTCTTCTGTACGTTCTCAATTTATTATCATTTTATATTAACACTAAATATATAGGTATATAAATAAATAAATAAATAAATAAATAAATATATGATAAATGGGGGATTTTAAATTAGCAGGTAAGAAATGTTTTTCGCTCATTTGAATATTATTCATTTGTTTATTTATTTATTTATTCATTTATTGCATATGTATGGAAATATATCGGATAACTATACATCAGAAAATCGTATTTTTATAATATGTATAATATATAAAATATTTAGAAGTATTCGCCGAGAATGATTCTGTTAGAATCGAAATACCGAATCTTCAAACTTTTCGAATTCTTTATCAATGGCTTCGCGATCATTGCAGGTATGAATGAAATTTACGTAGTATAATACATAACAGATCAGACATCTACGCATTGTAGTAGATTCGGTCCGTATTAATCCAGACCGTCTCGGTCAGACATCTACGCGTTGTAGTAGATGCGGTCCGTATTAATCCAGACCGTCTCGGTCAGACCGTAATAATTATAATGTTAAAACGTGAATGAAACTATATAGGCGCTTATAAATAATATAATAATATTATTTCAGATGCACAGAGTGCTACAACGAAACTACCTATCAACGAAAATTGAGCATTCTAGATTTTCCTGAAAACATATTCACTCGGGAATGCCATTTGTCTAACGGGGTGTTAAACGTAACATGTAAGTCGATGCGATCGTTGAGTGAAAATAACATTCATTCTAACAATTCAAATATATTTTGCAATTAAAAATAAAGAATATAGTTAATTACTATATTCTATATTCTCACTGCATTTTTTTAAATTTTTTGTTTCTTCTTCTTTTCCAGGGGATGGTGGTCACAAATCAAAATATGATCTTTCATGGCTATTAAAAAATTCCAAATACATCGGCGAAGATAATGTTAATAAAATCGATATGATTCCGTGGTTAAAATTACCAAATATATCACGAGTTCATTCGAAATCTTATATGAATACTGAGGCCGGTTTAATCGAAGTTATTTCTTCCCTTTTACGTTACGGTGTAGCAATAGTAACCGATGTAAGTATACAAATAATAAAATCAATATTTATTTATTTATTTATTTATTCATTTATTTATTCATTTATTTATTACAGGTAGAACCGAATCTCTCAGCTACTGAAGAAACAATAACAAGATTGTCTCCGGTACATAGAACATTATTTGGCGAAATTTGGGAAGTAAATAACAAAGGTGACTATATTACAGACGAAAAGAATCATACATCAATAGATCAGAATCATCAGGATACAGCGTACAGTAATATCGCTCTTGGTGCTCATACCGATAACACTTATTGGTGCGATGCTGCGGGGTGAGAATAAAATATTTAAATCAAAAAATTATCGTTAAAATAAATAATATATAGTATAGAGAAAGATTTGCGAAATGGCTTTTCATAGTTTTTAGAAGATAATATGAGGAAGCGAGAAGATATATATATATAAAAGACGGGGAGAGATTATTATTCGAAAAAAGAAAAAAAAAATCCAAGACATTTTTTATTTCCTTATTTATTAATAACTAGACTGCAGGTGTTCCATTTTTTAAAACCCGCTTCTACCGGAGGAGAAACACTCCTCGTAGATGGTCTGAGCGTTATTAATCAGCTGAAATTAAATCATCGAGAAAGTTACGAAAGATTAACGCGAGCACCGGTATCGGCTGAGTATATAGAGGAAGGTCAGCATCACACTTATGTGGACCCTATCATAAAGCTCGATCCCGTAACAAAGAAGTTTTTGCAATTAAGGTAGATATCTCCAATATTATGTCACTATTCTTGTTTTGAAAAGACGAAGAAAACAGATTTAAAAAATAAAAAAAAAAATACAACGTTTCTATTTATGATTTTGAATAATTTTTGAAAAACAGATTCAATCCATACGATCGTTCTGTTATGAGAACTATACCGCAAACAGAGATTAAACAACATTACAACGATCTCAGATTGTTAGCTTCAATAGTTGCTGATAAAAGAGGTGAAAATTATATTGAATTTACGCCTGGTGAAGTTGTGTTCATTGATAACTGGAGAGTGATGCATGGACGAGCCGCTTACTCTGGTATAAGACACTTGGGTGGTGCCTACATTTCACGTACAGATTGGAGAAGCAAAGCAACGGTTTTGGGACTTACAGATGATGCTTAACTAAGGTAATGATATTAGATAATTTAACAATAGTGTTGAATGGAAATAAAATGTACAAGCTTCGAGTATAGGCATTTACGATAAACTATTTGAATTTATTGAATTTATTATTCACTTTTTCTTTTTCGATACAATTTACAACGATAATATAAAACGTTTCCTATCTATATTTAATATACGTTTATATTGTGTTAGAGTAAAAAGAAACTGTTTACACGACGTGAAACATGTAAGTTTCCTTTTCTTTTCTTTCTTTTTTTTTCTCTTTCTTTCTTCTTATATTTCGTCAACTACTTCCCGAATGTTACAAAAAAAAAAAAAAAACAGTATATGCTATGACTATTATAGAAAAAGAGTTGAAAACAAAATAAGATATAAGTCCGATAAAATTTGATAAATTTATATCGTGTGAAATGAAAAAAAAAAAAAAGGGTTGAGCAGATTATTCATTCTCTTTTTCATAGATATGAAAATCTAAAGAGACTCGTTAATTATTTATGCTATTGTGCGGTTTGATAATATCAAAGAACTTAAAATTATTCAAAACTCAACAGTATGTAATTATTATCATAACTAATAAGTTTCGAACTTCTCGTTTATGGTGATGTAAAAATCTAACTCTTAATAGCTGTGAAACATATTTCAATAATAACCATTATTACTATTAGTATATTTATGCTAGTAATAATAGAATATATTTTAAACATACATTCATACACATTCTCAACGCTCTGAACAACGAATCTCTAAACATTTCCAGCATGTTTTTTTATGCACTTATGTTAGTTCGATTCAGTATAGATTCTAGATTATCGAATTTTGTTTAATTAATCTATTATTTCAGGATCGTTTAGTTTCTTTGAATTTTCAGGACCCTTTGACACTCCATGCTCAACTTCATCCAATGGATCGACTTCAGAAGAAACTCCAGGCCTGGTCGCAGCTATTTGCGGACTTTCACTGATGCCAGTCTCAATATCATTCACCACGGTAACATCAGGAGAGTCCAAATCCTTTTTAATAGTGCTAATGACATTTTTCTCCACGTCGCAGTCTTTTATTTCGGTTTTTTCAATACTAGGTGATTTTTTTCGAGGATTGATCTTCCCTTCGGCTTCCTTAAATCACAATATCAATTAAAAAGTTAATAACAATACGAGGAGAATCATACTTTTGAAAAAGTTTTTCGTAGCAGAAGGCTCGGCGGTAAATAAAAAAAAATAAAAATTTGGCAAGTTTCTTTTTTAACAACGACTATTTATTGAATATGTATTATTCAGTTGTCAGAGAAGGCATGGAAACATGATTAAAAAATAACGAGGCTTGAAATATTTTCAAGTATTTTTCAAAATTACAACACCCATACATCTTGAGTATTTTTTGGAACCAGTCCCAGACTATCCAGCATTCCAGTAGGTTCAGAATCATCGGTTGGATAAGCAGATATCCTTTTACATTTAATCAAATGTGTTGCTGTAATAAATATTCATTCATAATTAGCTGTGAAACTAGAAAAAAGAAAAAAGGAAAATATTTCAATTACCAAAATTTATCTTTTAGTTACCTAATTGGTTCCCATCTAGTGTAGCAAAACCGCAGGGACACTGCATTTTATTTTCCAATGGTATGTTAATCAGTGGCGAAAGAACTGCCAAACCAGTCTTTGGCCTTGCGTTATGAATCTGTTGCTGGTGTTCTTTAAAAGCGCGCAAACAACATGTGGAGTATTTGCACTGCTGGCACTTCTGCTCACCTCTGAAAATGAATAATAAATAAATACCTGCAATATGAAATGTATCTGAATACAATTAGTGTTTCAACGCAGTTGAAAAATACTTACGGATAATGATCCGGCTCGTCAACATCCTCCTCACACTCCTGACAAGCCAAATTTGAAGGAGCAAGAATTCTGATTGGTCCATCAGACCATTTTTGAACGTTTTCAGTACTCTGAGTTAATTCTCTAGTAGGACTATCAACGTCAAAACGTTTTGTTATGATTCTTGGCCTCAGTATAACTATTCCGTTTTCGCTCATAGATTGCGGGATCACTTCTGTGAGGAGAAAGAGAGAGAGAAAGTGAAGTGAAGAGAATTGATCAATTAACAATAAAAAAAAAAGGAGTAAATGAAGAAAGTCGTGAACTTACTAGGCCCACACATGTAAACGTGTAAATCTCTCTGATGAGATATCAGTGCGCTTTTCTGATTAAACCAGAGACAACATCGCCGGCATTTATTCCCTCTGCCTTCTTCCCGTCTGACAGAATGCCTCTGCATGTGTAACAAGTAGGCGTGAACAACTGGAGCCAGAGAAGCGGGGCTTCCTTCATTGTTGAACTGAATGACCTGTGGGAAAATAGATAAAGCAGAGAGTTGGAAGTATTTTTTTAATTTACTCATCCAATCGATTCAAGTGATATTTTTTCACCTTAAGACAGTAAGGGCACATCAAGCCATCACCCTTCTCATGAACTTTGTAGTAATGATCAATGACATCTTTATGACTAGACGAACGATACCCACAAGTATCACACCGGTAAGGCATTTCAGATGGATAATGCGTTGCAGACATGTGAATAGCAAGGAGTGTATCATTCACTGGAATAAAAAACGTTACCTAATTCTGGTTTTAAAAATGGTTAAAATTGAATAAGAATGGATATAAATACATACCAAACTTCTGTTCACAAATAGCGCAGACCATCATATCTCCATTTGCGCTCCGTCCCATATCACTGTGTGCCTCCGTAACATGGGTCGTCATTTGATGTTTAGAGGAAAATACAGCGCAGCAATATCTGCAGACTGGCGATTCAGTTTGACCAGGTGGTTGTGGCCTGACATGGGTCACCATATGCTCCATGACGTCTGTATTCGATCGCATTATCGCCGAGCATAGAAAACACTGCGCATTTTAACATAGATTGGATTTTAAATAGACCTCAACGAACTTCTCCCCTTGCTGTTAAATTTTTGGCCTGAATAAAGGCTTGGATTAAGTTGAAACCCGGGACTTGCTCACCTTCAAGTTTATGCTATTCTTTCTCTCGTCTAAAAGCTTGTTCTTATCTCCTTCCATTATCGCGTAGTAATGCTCCTGCAGTTGTACCTTATCAAAATTCTTGCCGTCTCTGTCTCTAAATCTCGGTTCTGGAGTGGCTCGTTTTGTCTCAGGTTCCGGACTCATGCCTTTAGAAGTATTCAGTCTTTTCCTGTTCCTCTTTGGCCCGGGCTTATTACCACTTCTTGTTAAATCAATCTGTCTTATATTTTGCGATATTTCGCCGCTGTTAGACGCCGGCTCTTTTGGTATAGACACCATCGGCGCTAGTGGAGGAGGATTCAAATTTGAATATGACCAATCTTGGAATGGATTTGCTGCTATCTTGGCCAAACGATCCAACAGACAGTCGGCTGGAAACAAGAAAGAAATAAAGTGAGTTACTAAATCTTGCAATGATTGAAATCAGCACTTACACGAATCGATTCTCGTTTGCTCCGCTATGTGTAGTATGATATTATCAAAAGCCCGCGCTGCTGTTTTACCAAACATTTCCCGCCAGACTAAATCATCTAAAAATTGTTGGATCATTTGTCGACTCAGAAGACTTAGCGTGTTTTGAAACATTCTCGGTACTATTTTTCTCAGATATTCCATTATGTGATAATTGCTAAATGTGTTTCGTGGATTTTGTTCAGAAAATGCAGACTGCAGTACTGTGTGAAATCCCATCTCCTGTAGCGTTGATTTATCCACAGTGAAATCAGTCAGGATTTTGGACTCTCTATGCACCCAGTCTCTCAGAGGGTTTAATATGTTGTGGAATCTCCGCTTGAACGATCTATCTCCGTCGTGGACAGGGTCACAGGCTCGTAATCTAATTTGCTGTGTTTCAAGGTTCAAGATACCCAGAACTTCGACCTTTACCTGTTCAATTAAACATACAAAATGATTAATATTCAGAATATCTATCATTCATGCAATTTTGAAATACTGTTATGTGTTACAGAGCAAAGATTACAGTTTTTTTGGCTGATATTACCTGTCTCAAATTACCATCCTGGGAGGTAGTTCCAAGGCTGATAACTCCCACTTGGATCATAGAATTCTTTCCGCCCATTTTCCTGCTTTTGTCCCAAACAGCGGCCGTACAAATGCTTCTAATATTAGTGTAAAAGTTTTTTACGTATATGTTTGATACTTTGACCCAGGATACAACATTTTGTACATTAGTTTGGCAAGCCCAATGATAAATTAACTTCAATAGAACTGTCGGTGTGTGAGGAGCCCCTTGAAATATAGAGCCGGAAAATACAGATACAAAACGCTCCGGACAACAGCTACAAATCCATACGTATCCCCCAGAGTATGGAAAGGTACCAGAATCGCTGTACATTCCTAGTTTTAGTTTGACCTTTTGATAATTAGTACTATGCTGGGTACAGTACTGCTCAGATCTTACTAAACCCTGCTGTATCAACCATTCAGCAAATTTCGTTGCCGAGTACATGAGAACACTCTTCACTTTGACGTCTGTAAAAAATAATTAACTGCGTTATTGGCACAATTCTCTTTACTGGTTTCATTGTTATTGGTATTTATATTATATCCTCCCTAATGCGGACCTAGTTCAGATCTCTCAGCCTGCGCAAGCTGCGGTGGTACCTCTTTGGTGCATAGATTTGGTCGAGCAACTACTACCAAAGAGGGAAAGGTCCTTCCTCCGTTCATTTTATTGAATGTTATCTCTCTGCCGTCTGGTAGATTGCGCTTTGACTCGTCTATCTGTTCTCCAGCTGGAATAATAAACAGGTATGATTAAAGCTGCGGCTTTAAATAAGGCAGAAAGATAAACACGACCTTTAAATCTTACCTGCGTTTTTATTTCCCACAGATATACCGCCTAAACTTGTCTGCTCAGTGGGCCTTACAGCTATTGGAGTTTGCTGTTGCTGTTGCTGCTGCTGCTGTTTCGGCACAGTTTTTATTCTCAGATTTGTTACACCTTGCGGACTAGTTGTTGCTGGAATAAATAACGAAATTCTATTTATTAAAATTCTTGCTGTCTGTTAGATTAAATTGTAAAACTGATGACGTTTAGCGTTTGGTAACTCACTAGGAGTCACGACGTGTGTTGAAGGCCCGACTTTACCTCTGGTTCTCGTAACTGGAGTAGGAAGCTGAAAATAGATCGAAAAGTGAGTAATTTTAATCTTTGAGAGTCATTTACACTGTTTTATCATGCATACTCGCCTCTTCAATTATATCGGGCTGCTGTATCTGGAGAACTTTTGTCCTACGACCAGACCTTGTGAACTTGAACTGGAATAGGATAAAAATAATCACAAGATTGATTAAATATAAGAAAATTTGCTGCTAGCTTATGTCCAAATTTAATTTTTATACGTTTTCATTTGTTGATTGTGTTGTGGATGGTGATGAGGCGGCTTGCGTGGTCGGCGGATTCGCTGAAGAATTGTAAAAGTTAGTTTTGGCAATTTATTAGCGATATTTGTATAGTTTATTATAATTCTATCCACCTTGCTGCTGTGTAACTGTTCCCAGGATCACCCCCATACGTGGATCCATTACGAGCTGTATATTCCCCTGATTACTCGACGTATTGTTCATCATATTAAGTTTTATCGGTTGCGATTTGCTTTGATTCTGAAAATAACGATTCAATGAATATTTCAGTATATTTAAACAGACTTTATATCTGATTGACAGTCCCTAAATAGTAGTTATCACGTGAATGTTGTTAAGAAGCTTTATAGTCCAGTGACCCGTAAGGGCTAGTCCTGTTATAAAAAAGACTAAATTTGGTCCAAATTTGATTTCTGACAAAGTAAAAAGTTCCAAATTCTTTCTGAAGATCAAAACTTACAACGTTTAACAAAGATGATTGGGCAGACTTGACAATTGCAGTTGACGAATTTCCTGGCCTGTTGAAGAGAGAAAACATAAACAGAGTTAAAATCTGATTAGAAAAATGCAGTAACTTGAATTCCTCGCCACTGTATGTGTAATATCAATTCTAATAGTTGATGATATGATGGTTTCCAGATACTAACAAAGTGTATTGATATCCCTGGACAGAACCGGCTTGGCATACCAACTGACCACCGCGATCTTTGATCACTTCATCAAGAGTAGCTGCAACCTGTGAAGAGATTGTCTCTTTTAATAAGTTTTGATAATTATTTTGATTGTCTCTTTATACCACGGCTAGTTTTTCGCATATACCTTGTCATAATTTTCCTTCAACTTTGCTCGGTGGGAAATTTGAGACTCACTCAACGGTTCTTCGAAACAGTCTAAATTCAGCGTCATACTGAGAGGTCGAGTGCTTGTTATGGAGCGAGTAATCAATCGTCCTTTCGGCATCGTGATAGCTTATTTAAAACCTTTGATTTCCGTGCTCCTGCGAATGAATAAGTGAATAATAAATTAGACAAATAATGGGAAATAATTATGAGGGATTTCAAATATATTTGAAGAAAAGATGGTTAATTTTCGGCAGTTCGGTTTAGTAGAGGATAAAAACTGTTACAGTATATAAATCTTAGGTGATTGATTGGTTTTGAAAAAAATTTTGTTCATTCAAAATTTGAAGTAAGGGTGAATAGATTGTGCGGCAAATGTATTATATGAGTGAAAAAACAACGATCGTAGTTGGGACTTAGCGTAATTCAGTAAATGTGAAATAGAGGTTACAAAGTGGGAGGTGGATATAGAGGATTTTATAATGGTGCTAAATTTCATAACTTACCGTTATTGTTATTCAGTTATAACCACTTGTGTGATGAGTGGTTAGAATCATTGAAATTAGGAATTATTTATGTTGATTTCAGTATCACACAGACCGCAGTTAGTCGCCACTATGATAAGATGGCGGTTCTCGCGCGTCTCCTGCCTGTGTGTGTATATGAGAATAATAAAAAAAACAACATAACCCAGTAGTGCACTGTCCGATGAAAATTCTTCTTGAAAGACACGGTATATTTATTCATTGACGAATGCCTTTGAGATCGTTGGAAATTATCGGTGTAATTTATATTGGAAATTATTGGATTCTTTGGATGAAGAGAAAATAAATGACGATATAATTGGTTAGGTGTAGAAATCCATTTTCTGCCGGCATCTCCGATTGTTTTATGAAACTGCGGGAGAATGACTAATTGCGACAGACGTTTGGATTCAATTTCAATTCATTTTAAATTCATTTTGAAATTATTTTGAATTCGATTTCAATTCAATTTCAATTCAATTTAGCTCCTAAATTGATGCGCTAGATACAGGCAACAAAAATGTCGTCTCACGCGAATGGCATGTAGGTCGCATATGGTGAGGCGCATATATATTTAAAGTAACGAAAAATCTGGCAGTAGATACCTCGATTTTAGTCGCTTTAAGATGAGGTATCAACTGCCAGAAAATCGACCAATCAGGAGGCTGCTTTAGCCAATTTAGGCTCAATTTTTCTGGCCCGTGGCTAAAGCAGCCTCCTGATTAGTCGATTCTTAAATTAAATTAAGTTACGGCGCTGCATAAGCCAGCCATCAGCAAAATTCTGGATTTCTGGCAGTTGATACCTTATTTTAGGAGTCGGATTTCTGGCAGTTGATACTCTTTTAAGGAGTCGGATTTCTGGCAGTTGATACCTTTTTAAGGAGTCGGATTTCTGGCAGTTGATACCTTTTTCGGGAAATCTTTACTTAATTATTATTTTACCGTAAGCTTACTTCAGTTTTGGGATTCAAGGATTTCATGTATAATTAAAATTCATATTTCAACACAGTAGTTTTATTTATTTGATGGTTTCATTTATTCTATCATTCATTTATTACAGCAAATTGACGCTGAAATGATAAGAGACATCGCTATGAAGTACATATATGACCGATGTCCTGCTGTGGCAGCTATTGGACCTGTAGAAAATTTACCAGATTATAATAGAATTCGGGCATCTATGTATCAGCTTCGTTTTTAATTGTTTCACTAGATTTTATTGATAAATAGTTATAACAAAATGTCAAATATTCAATACGTGGTTCAGTATCGCACAATTGAAGTCGAAAAAGTCTATATTCTGAAAATAATTCTAATTTTATAATTATACAATAAATGGTCTCGGAATCTTACAGAATAGTTGAGAATTCGTAATGATATATTATTATTTAACAATATGTTCTTACGCATATATTATATTGTATTCAGCCCCTGGCTACCGACCTGAAGGTCTCAATGCTTCTTACTTGTTCAAACTCATTGTATTTGAGAAAGAAATGTGGTAAAGATTGGAATAGTTGGGACTACCCATTACCCTATGAAATATTCGTAATATCTATGCACGTAACAGCGCATAATACATGCATGTACAATATACGTAAAGTCTACTTCACTCCCTACTACCTCATTACTTTCGTAATGTGTAATTGAATTTTTATCTATAATAAATCAAGTTCAATTACACATCACCAAAGTATTGGGTAATTGAATAAGTAATTTCATTAAAAATGTAATCAGTGCCTCGCAACGCTGCAAATATCCGTGTAATAATAAGATCGTTTATGCAATAAACATGTATTATTATAGTAAATTGGCGCATTCTTGAATAAATATCCCTTGAAATTGTATTGTTGAATCATTTTCCCCTGTCCTTTCCTTGCCTATAAGTCGAAAATCATGAAAATCGCATGATTTCATAAAGCCCCGAACTATTTTTGCAATATTATTTACTACCACGTGGTTTTCGGGACCACGTGTTTTTAGAGTCTAAAACCACGTGTTTTTAGAGTCCAAAACCACGTGTTTTTGGAGCCTTTACCACGTGTTTTACGAGTTGTTTTTGAGTGTTTTCCGATTGCCTATATTCAGGCGTATTGAACTTAGGAAAAAAATTGTAAAAATCGCTACTATGAATAAGCATAGAGAGACGTGCATGGAGCAACGCATGCATGCCTGTATCAATACACTATTCCTTTCCCCCTCCAAAAATTTTAGAACACCTCCTCGGGTCAGATGTTCTCCTGATACCCAGGAGATATTTTTCGAGTTAAAATTCAAAAAATTGTCAAAATAGCTAATATGAATGAACGTAGAGAGACGTGCATGAAGCAACGTATGCATGCATGTATCAATACACTATGCCTTTCCCCCTCCAAAAATTTTAGAACACCTCCTCGGGTCAGATGTTCTCCTGATACCCAGGAGATATTTTTCGAGTTAAAATTCAAAAAATTGTCAAAATAGCTAATATGAATGAACGTAGAGAGACGTGCATGGAGCAACGTATGCATGCATGTATCAATACACTAGGCCTTTACCCCTCCAAAAATTTCAGCACACCTCCTCGGGTCAGATGTTCTCCTGATACCCAGGAGATATTTTTCGAGTTAAAATTCAAAAAATTGTCAAAATAGCTAATATGAATGAACGTAGAGAGACGTGCATGGAGCAACGTATGCATGCCTATATCCATACACTACACTTTTCGGAGTCAATTTTCTGGCCAGAATTTTGCTGATGGCTGGCCTCTGCAGCGCCGTAACTTGATTTAATTTCAGAATCGACCAATCAGGAGGCTGCTTTTTGAGAAATCGAGCCTAAATTGGCTAAAGCAGCCTCCTGATTGGTCGATTCTTAAATTAAATTAAATTACGGCCCAGCCATCAGAAAAATTCTGGATTCCCTTGATGGAGAACCTTTTTTTCGACGTTTTTTCTAAGTTACTGTAATACGCCTGAATATAGGCATTCGGAAAACACCAAATAGGCAACAAAAATTAACATGGGCCCTTCCGTTTACACGAATGGCATGCAGGTTGCATATACTCAGGCGCATTAATATATATTTCAAAAGTAGTTCGGGGCTTTATGAAATCATGCGATTTTCATGATTTTCGACTTATAGGCAAGGGGAGGACAGGGGAAAATGATTCAACGATCGATGATTTACAATTTCAAGAGATATTTATTCAAGAATGCGCCAATTTACTATAATAATCCATGTGTATTGCATAAACAATCTTATTATTACATGGATATTTGCAGTGTTGCGAGTCACTGATTACATTTTTAATGACATTACTTATTCAATTACGAAAGCTGATTCTAAAAAAACTGTCATTGCGAACTCAGCCTGAAACTATACTCTTATGCTACGTTATAAACGATAATAGCTATTCCCCTGGTGCTTGGACTGCTCCACTGTCTGGCGTGAATCGTTGTTATGGAGAATTTTGAAGAGGCTTTCTTGTAGATGGGCAGGACTATGTTTCCCTCCACGAATAACCCCTGTGAAAATAAAAACTAGATTAACATACGTTACATGGGATAAATTAACTCAATGTATTGTTCAAGCGAACATTCTGGACGAAAAGCCAAATAATGGGACTCAAAAGTAATTTATCGCCAACATTGAATTGTGTTTGATGTTTGAAAAATAAATGTGATGCCTAATTACTTCTACAGTAATCTGTCCCTGTATTTATTCTGAAACTTTTGAGCCTCGATCCTCGTTATTCAAATATTTCTCTACTACAAGGTAAGTCTATAATATTATTGCGACAAAGACAAAAATTGTCGAGTCTAGAGATAGATACTGTCCGAGTATCGATAGATAAATGCGTTTCAGCAGTCGTTGTTTTGTCGATATACATTTCTAGTTACACAGGATCTTTGACTGATATAATATAAAGCTTACCACTGTGTTGGTTGGCTATTGATCCAGGACTAGCTGAATAATTTTGGGTAGCATCCATCTCCGACCAAGTGGTACGCAGGATCTATGCTTCTCAAATGTCTGCGGGCTCATTTAGATATTCGTCGATCAATACCGCTGTCAAAAAATCGAATGAAAGATTAAATCGGGGAACAAGTATTCTTCCAGAAAACATTTGAAAACCCAAATAATACGAGGAATTAGTTTAACCTCGGAGGCGGAAAATATGCTCTTAGAGCAAATGATACTAAAGTACGAGGACCTTGGAATTATACGATTGTTCATACGATAGGATGATCATTATTGTGAGGTTATACTGTATAGAAACTCCCTCGCTCACTTGTATTGTGTTTAAAATAAGTCTGAAAGGTCATGTTAGTAAGAAATTCAGATTTTCGGACAATTATTCGCGGGTACGGATAGAATATACTCGACAACGAACAATTTCTCCAATTAAAATAATATTTCGCCTGTAGCGATCCAATTATCACTTAATTTCCTGATTGAAATACGCTAAATGTAAACCACGTCCAAAAAGTGCGACTACATGCCCTAACGGGCGATAAGTCACAAAAGGATAGAAGAAGAAGAACGTCCAAAAAGTGTCGGATAATATTTTCAGTATGAAACTACTCATAAAAATTCTTCTTCTTACGAACAAACATTGAAAATTCATAATTACTTATGGTCAAGTTAAAATGGTGATTGAAATATTTCAAACTCACTCATATCCATCATTTTTGCGTTGATATCATCAGCTTTTCCGGACTGTAAATCTCCTCGAACGCGTAACAACGTAGCGTACCAATTGTCAAGCATTTTCTATCACGTTTTCATCCAATTTGCAGCACAAATTTCTGTCTGTCACAAAAGTCACGAACTAGACGCCACACATGTTTACTTCTTGACGTCAGGAAGGCAACTCAGGGCCTGGAATCTAGCATAGGATGATCGGCTCCCTGTTTTAGTACTGCCATCAACCCCGGCAAGCTTTTCGGCGCTCTAGTCGCAGGCCATTTTACAATCACGCAGAGGACGTCGCCGCCATGTTTGTTCAATTGATTACAACCTGTTGCTTGGCTGCACTATCTCGTGTTAATGTGATTATGTTGTTCTTTCACCATTGTCAATAGGATAAATCCGAAAAAGCATTATTTATAAAAATGCCTAGAATAGTGAAGTGCTGCGTGTTAAACTGTACCGACACAACATCCGTCCGGCACAGATTTCCAATCAAAGAAAAAGACGTTTTTGCAAATATCGGTGTTGACCTAAATCGAGTGAACCGGGAGTGACCCGCATACACGAATACGCATGGTATATCTGAAAATGTATAATAAAATAATGTTAAGAGATCGTACTATAGCGTTAGGTATAAGAGCATGTATATTTACTCATATTTTAATAACTTTACTTGATTATATAATTATAACATTTATTTAATTATAATAACGCATTATAATGTAAAAGTATCGTATCATATGAAACCACTTACCACAGCAGAGATCATAAATATACATTATCTATAATAAAGTATCGATATAATAAAAACCTATTAAACAGATTTCTAGAGTTATTATTTCGCGAATTTTTCTTTTAAGAACTACTAAACATTATTTGAAATTAAACCGCCCTGCCGCCAATTTTCGCATAGGACTGTTTAGTACTGCCATCAACCACGGCAAGGTATTTGGCGCTGACTGCAATGAAACTCTGCCCCACATCAAAGCACTGAACTTGGCCTTCTATACGTTTCTATTCTAGGAGGCAACTGATTAACTACTAGATCCGAATATTTCGCAAAAGCGTCACTATGAACGCCATCGCAGTACTACAATCTGCGAAGGTGCTGCCATCTTACCCAAAACATGAATAACTATAAATAAAATATTTTGATGATGAGTTTCCGAACACTGATAAAAAAATTTTCGACGCCGGCGCAATGGCATATAATTATAACATGTATATTTGTAACTTCCCCCACCACCCCCTCCCGACGCCAGGGTAGTAAAAATTTTGTGTAGTGTAAAAAAAAAAGTTGTGATTCGAGAATTTATAATATATTGTCGGGCCAGTGCAAAAAATTCTCTCCAGATTCTAGTGGAAATAATAAATATACATAGTAAAGATTACTACTTTCTATTACGATTGTACACTGTCAGTGATAAAGTGTATTTTCATTACTGGAAAAAAAAAAGAAACTAAAAAAAATATATATACACCTATATATAATATATATATATATAAAAAAAAAAAATTAAAGAAAATATAAATATAAAAAAAAATATATATATATATATTATTAAAATATTAATTCGCGCATGGCAACGACCGATCAAAGGCGGTATTTTTATTTCCACTTAATATAGTATACACACATAAAACAAAGTTATTTTACCGCTTTTCAATGAAACTACGTTTCATTAATACTCTATTATTTCTAATTTGAAAAAGCATGTGAGTTCATTGATACCTCATCCTCGGAGGAAATAGAAAAATAAAAAGTAAAAAATAGAAAAAAAATAAAATAACCGATCTAACCTACTACTACGACTGAAAAGACACTTTCCAAACGGTTTTTATTGTCTCGTTATTTAACAGAGACATTTCAATATAACTTATTGTATTATGTGCTACGAATTGACAGGCTGTAAAAATTCAACCTACAATACCTAAACACACTGTTGATGTACTGTTTATATTTGTAATATTGATCATAACCTATCACTACGTATTGTAAGAAAGTGTTTTTCACTGTTTCTTTTCATTTTTTTGAACGGGGTGTTTTAAAATATCGATATAAATCTCAATAAACAATAAGAGAAAATATAATAATGTACAACTATCTGTAAATAAAAACGATCGAAAATATGTCGCATGTTTCGTTTGCGAAATTAATATCAATAAATTATCAAAAATTATATCCTAAGCCACCGCCACAACCGACACTAGCAGAGGTACAGTTTTCATCATCTATATAAAATTCATAACCTGAAAGTTTTTTTATTATATAAATAATTATACTCTCTGAAACATATATAACATCTTATTTTATATTTTCTCTCTTCCTCTGTTTTACAGGTACTTCAGTCTGAGCCTGTAAAACGACTCCTAAACCAACCAAATATCATAATTGAAACAATACCAAGTGCGAGCGTAGCTCACAATTCATTATCAAATAATAATGGGTTTCTTGGTATTGATAACAAGAAAAAAACAAATCTGTCAAAAGAAACACAGAGCAAAAACATCAGGCCTGAGATATCGATAATGCCAATAGAATCTGATATAACAGATGAGTCTAGATTCCTTCCATCAAAAGGGGATGGTAAATCTGAGATAGCTTTAGTAGTTGTGAAACCTGAACAAAAAAATTGCGGTCATAATGAACCGTGCGAAAATATAATCTGCGATGTGTCTGTTCAGCAATATGTTGACCAGAGTGGAGTTCTCCCTATGTTAGCAGTTGGCATAGAAGAGGATGAGATAAACGCGCCAGTTTCAAAACATTGTAAAAATCCTTTGTGCGATGCTTTGAGTATAGAACACGACAGGTGTAGAAGAGCTTTGATTAAAATCTACCGATGCGACAAGATTAGTACTTGTGATATCTGCAATGTAGTATTTAAAACTCGTAGGTCAAGAATGAGCCACAGAAATTGTACTCGTAAAGAAGTATACAGACATAATCAAACAAACGGAGCTCAGATATTGAGGGAAAAAATGAGGGAAAGAGAACTGCAGATGATTGAAGCGGCTAAAACTAAAAGAAAAGAATACCTGGATCCGGCCATGGAGTATAAAAAGACTATGGAAATGCTGAGGAATAATAAAGAACTAATTGTTATACCTAAAAGCATCCCTCAGCCACAGCCGATTATCACAATAACTACAGTATCGTCAAATAATCAAATGAATACGTCTAATCAAAATAACTCCAGAGAATCATTTGGCAAATTGGTACCTTCTGTTCCTGTTGTTTTTCCCCCACAGGGTCTTGTTGTTAGTAAAAGACCAGGTCTTGAAATAAATGAAGGAAAATCAGCCAAACAGCCTAAAATTGCAAATATATTTTGCTCCGGTTTAACCGTTGCTACTGTTCCTACTATCCAGACTAATTCTGGACAGCAATTTATCAAAGTAACTTCAGTCACGCAGCCAAATTTTATTCAGCCAGTTACTCTCAATGATTGGCTTGTCTCTCAGGGCAATATAGTCGAAAATGATAAAGGCAGGGCTCTCAAACCCTACCTAACTCCTATACGAGTAGTTCCTATAACAAGCTTGAAGTCTGCACCTTCTCTGCGACATCAGACTCACGGAATTCCGGCATTTTGCTTGGTGCCAGACAACCTTCCTAAACCCGCAGCTGCTCCGAAATTACAAACTATTCAACCGACCCTGGCCAGTCAAATTCAAAGTCAAAGTCCAACACCAACGCCTACGCCGGAAATTGAAAGTGACAATGAGGAAACTCCGATTAAAGTCACGCCTAAAGGACGCCGGAGATCTCAGAGTCGAAGAAAATCTGAGGAGAAGAATTCAAAAGTCTTCAAATGCCCTTACTGTTTGAAGGGATTCAGCACAGATTGGTATTTTAAAATGCACGTAGCCGGACACACAGGGGAAATGTTATTTGCTTGTAAGACTTGCGAAAAACCATTTAGCAATAGATACGATATGAAAAAACACATGCTTAATGATCACAACGATGGAGAATGCAGGTGTGAAATATGTGGTCAAATATCTATCTGCAAATCTGCTCTAGAAATTCATATCAGATCTCACACAGGTGAGAGACCTTTTAAATGCGGGGAGTGCGACTCTTCTTACAGATCGAGTACCGACCTTAAAACACATCAGCGTAAAAGACACGATTTCATAGACTGTCCCTATTGTCATTCACATTTTGTTAAAGCAGATTTAAAGTCGCATTTAATATCGAGTCATATGTTGACCGAAGAGGAAGCACTACACGAAATACAACAGAGTCAAGATCAGAATTTAAACGGCAATGAATCCTCAGATAATTTAGAGATGGACATTGACGTTTCTGACACAGAGTCAATGTCGAATGAAATATTGATGCGAATCAAAGAGGAGTTGATAGACGAGGAGGAGGCTAATAGAACTAAAAGAATTGAGAGTGATCATAGGAATCGGCAGAATTCTAATAAACGTAAGAGAACACATAATGGAAAAAGGGTACGCGTTTCAAAGCCGAAAAAAAAGCCTTCAAGTGAAGCTGCTGATGGAAATAAGAATTTACAATCTATTCAGAATAATTTAGCTGTACTAAAACAAGTAGCTAATAATTCTAAACCAGCTGAGACTAAACCTGCGGTAAGGAGAAGCTCGAGGAGATCAAACTCTAACGTTCAATGTACTGTTTGCAAAGATCATTTTGAAAGCACAACACTATTGGAAAATCATCTGGCTAATAAATCCAAAGAATCTGTGGAATGTCAAGAATGTAAAAGCCTGTTTCATACCCAGACTGAATACAAGAAACACAATATCACCTGTGGGAAAAGTTCTTGCAAACAATCTTGTTAGTATTTCAATTAAATTTGTCCACTTAATGTTTATTGTAATTAACTGTGTTTCAAATAATCTTGAGGAAAATTTTATCTGTTTTCTTTTTCATTGCAGAAAAGGAAAGTTTCAAAAATTTGACAATGCTACGTTTCTAAGTTGATAGAAATAATCAAAAAAAATTATTGTTCGTGAATTTGGACCGGATGAAAAAAACAAAAAAACTTTGAAAGTGAAACTAAAACACAATAGGCAAGCTGATGTATCGAATGAAGATGATGGATTTATACCTATATAATATTTTATATTTTGTATAGTTCTACTGTCATATATTACGTGTATCATTATTTTTAAGTAGGCAAAAATACTAAATTATTATTCAATCTTATGATATCGTTTCTATATTTACTGTTGCCTATATTTCTTTTTTTTTTTTTTTATCACTCTTTAGGTATTTTCCAAATATTTGCCACGGTTTGAGAATAATAGATTATGCAATATATTGCCTATGAAATTAATCGTTAATCGTCATTTGTAAATTCAATGTAATTAAAAGAAAGTGAAAAGAGTATATATCACGTATTAAAAACATAATTCCATGATATTATATTAATTCGCGAATATTCCACGCTTAATTGTTAGGTATTTTCCAGCGACAAGTTTTGATATTACAAAAGAAAGAAAAATTTTGTCTTTTTCTGTTGATACCATAATATTGATAATTCAGTGAATTTTTTTTTATCCATACAAAAAAAAAAATTAATTTACTCCTTTTAATGGAGCCGCTTGACGAGCGTTTTATGACAGTAAATTCCTGAGCTTATCTCTAAATAGTATTATTATAAATACAATGATATAAGTTTTATTAAAATAGTTTTGACTTTGAATCTGAATATTCAGTCTTTCAATAATACTAATAATAATAATCATTTTGCCTTGTTTACTGATAGCAGAGAAATTCAATAATAAAAAAATTGAATTCATATCTCTAAATTCAAATTCTATTTGTCTATTTATATTTTGTTGTATTGTAACAAGTAAGAATCTCAAATTGGTAAAGAATCTTATTTATAATTATGAAAAACAAAAACAAAAAAAAAAAAAAAACTATCGCATGATATTTTCGTATTTTTATAAAAGCCAATTTTAATAATGAAAAAGCTAATGTACAATGAGCATATACTACTGTATATATTATCATTATTATTATCTACCTATATTCAAATTCATGTAATACGTGAAATTGTCTTTACCTAGACTTTGGAAAGCTAAAAAAAATTTTTAAATAGAAAAAAAAAAAACTGTTTAGCGCTGCTTTAAATTATCATAGATTCATTATCAATTGTTTTATTATTTATAATTATATATTTGCAACGTATATTGTGCACTGTAAATTTATCAAATAATAAATAAATGTTGAGTACTGGCGTTACGAAAATTCATTCTCTCTATTTATTCATTTATTTATTTAATTAGTTCGTTATAGTTCCACCAAACTTTCTTTCCTTTTTTTTTTTTTATTTATTTATTTTTTTGTTGTTGTTTTATACACTACCAATTATATTCTATCCAATGCCTCGAGCATGATTACGCTGTTTCCCCGAATTACCTGTAAAACAAAATACAACATATATCAATAAAAAAAAAATAAAAAAATAAAAAAATAATATACACATCGATTTCACTGAAAATTTCAGTTAAAAATTTAATTTTTAAATAACAGATCAATTAATCTCACTTTAGTCTCACTCACTTTAATTAAATAAACAGATTTAAAAGAAATTACGGGATTTATTTAAAGATGTGGGAAATATCAACCAGCCTTATATCGTTTAAGGTAGACAATTTCAAGGATGAATGAAGAATATCTGTGTCTTTACAATTCTATAATGATTTCAAGAAGAAATCTTCAACTTCAAACACGGCAAACAATTATTAAGTGCTAATCGGAGAAATTGATAACTTGCCTACACGACTGAATCGAACTAATAAGTAAAATAACAAGCGATGGACAAAAAAAATTCTTATTGGATTTTGTTTAAATTTGATATTTTCAGTTCACCAACTGACGAAGATCCGCACTTCTTAGTAAGGAATAAGAATATTAAAATATATATTCTGGGAAATCAAGATGTAATGTGTTTATATGAAAAAAGGGGAACGACTATGAGCCGTGGGCGATTAAAATAAAAATGCTTACCACCATTCCGATGTTATTTTTGGTTCCGTCTTTACATTCTTCGATAGTTTCGTCTATCACCATATTCATGAACGGATCAAATCCTCGCAAAATTCCAATCACGTGTCTTCCCCCATTTAGTTTTACTGCAAATACAAACATTCCCAGGTCATTACGATCTCGTTTTTATAGTACAATTCAATTGATTAACATATAAAACTATTTGGAGGTTACATGTTCTGTTCATAACCTCGGAATTTACACCCCGATAGCTTAAATCGTAAGAAATGTTCCGTTTTTTTTTTTATTTCAATCACATTTGTGTAAATAATACAATTTTGTTAACTTACGTGACAGCTTTTTGTCCATGTATCTGAAATATGAAAAGATAATTGATAAACAATAAATACTGGTTAAAGTTTACAACAGGGTTCGTTTGAATAACGAATAAAACGTTGTTAAAACATAACCTAACAATCTGCAGTCAATTATTTTACAAATTTCCTGCTACGATATTGGCTAAACCCTTTCATATACATACTTTTTCAACTCTGGAGGATGTGCCTTGCTCATATTTGTACTTTATATCAATTATAAAATCACAAATACTGATTAATTAACGTTAAACAATCTACCGAAAATTCAAAGACGCGGAGATACGAGCCAAAGAGATTTTTGTTCTCAAATGCGTTCCTAACACCACTGAATTTCCGTCAACCGCAAACTACATAGACTCAAGGTCGTCGCACGACTGGAATGATCAGGTCTGACTGTGACATCACAACCACAACTGTTTATGTTTGAAGAAAAGTGAAATTATAAGGGAAATGGAACCCCAAACAGTAAACACTAGAAGAAAAGTATTAAATAATGTCGTATGCAGTATTTTAGTTGAATGTGGTTTTGAATCATGCGAACGACAGGCTTTAGAAACATTAACCGAGATGTTGCAGGCTTGTGAGTAAAAATAATCCGCCCTAACACGACCTAACCTAAGAAAAAAGGATACATTTCTCCCTATTGTCGTAGCGATTAATGAATCTGTCAATTAAAAATTCCGATAATACACTCGCGAAACTCCTGATCAATTACCTATTACTTACAGTCGTTGTAGAAGTCGGAGACTCGGCAAAAAACTACTGCGAATTATCGGGTAGAACAGAACCTCTAATCGCCGACGTTATACTGTCGCTTGTAAACATGGGAATAAAATTAGACGGTATTGAAACTTACGGCAAAAGAAGTAACAGATCTGTGCTGCCTCCGCTCCAACAACAGACTCAAGCAAAACAATTAAACATTTTGCAAGCTGGTGTGAAGCAGAATCATCCTCCACATATCCCGAACCATTTACCAGCGTTTCCAGATCCTCACGCATACATCAGAACACCGGTAAGTGTTATCTGCAGTTTATGCATTAATTCGTTTAGTTTCATGTATCCCTCCTTTTCATTATTTCGTTAATATTATATCAATTTTTTGTTTACAGACACACAAACAACCCGTTACAGAGTATGAAGCTATAAGGGAAAAGGCTGCATCTCAGAAACGAGATATTGAAAGAGCTTTGACAAGGTTTATTGCCAAGACTGGAGATACTCATAGTCTTTTTTTGACCGATGATAACAGCATGTTTCCTTGTAAGATCGTTATAGTATTATCGATTTAATGCCTTATACTTATTCCCCTCAATGTAAAACGTTTGATATATCAAATTTCGACTAAATTAGAGAAACTTTTTCCACCAAGATCGATCTGATTTAGTAAATTAAGTTAGATACTAATTTCTTCGATTAAAGACGAAGATAATTGTTTGCTGTACATTCAAAGTTGTAAATATATCTCGAATAATATCTAGAATTGAAAAGAAACAATTATACAGAGTCCTGATCAATTATCATCAAGATCTTAGAAAGAACTTAATTTTGTTGTTGTTTTTTCTTTCAGTGATAGCTTGCAAACCACAATTTCCTAGTTATTTATCTGCACTACTACCACAGGATCAAGTTTTTGAGCCAGATCCAGAATTCCAATTTGAACCCAGTCCGGTTAAAAAGAAAAAAGAACAACCAATAGAAGATACAGAAGAAGGTTTGAACAGTTTTTATAACTAGTTTATTAATTATATAATCTAATGATCAATTCAATCTGTTCTCCTCACTTTATAAAACTGAATTCATTTCTAATTTCAGCTATTAAGGCCGAAGGGGCAGAACAGAGTGGTGAAGCAGCTGCGCAACAAGATGTAATAGACAACCCTTATCTGAGACCGGGTAAACTTCCAAAGAATAAAACAAGCGTTACAAACAATACAATGGGTACTGTTAAGAGGGAATCCATAGATATTTGATCATTATATCATGTTTAGAACCAATCTATTAAATTAATAATCGAAAAATTACTTTATTACGATGCACAGAGGTATATATTGTACAATAAGATTACTTTAATGTTAATAAATATAAAAAAACAAATAAAAGAATTAGATAAAACAATCCAAGAAGTGTATTTCTTTAACTCAATTGATTAGTTCCTTAACTTGTTTAAATAATATACTATATAGCTTCTGAAAAAGCTTCGGATTTTACACACAATATCTTTTTTTATCAAGATTTATGTTAGTTTTTTTTTTTCTTTATTTTGTACGAGAATACATAATTCATTAATTGCATATCTCGCTAGCACCGTTATGGGTATAATATAGAAAAAAGCGGTGTTTTAAAATCTTGTAAACTATAATAACAACTATATTATGTAGTATAATATTGATATAGAGACCCCCGTAGATATTGCACAAGACTTTATAAAAATAGATTATACAATATTGCATATGTTTATAGTAATTGATTTTGCAATTACTAATGAAAGCTTAATGGAAGCTTAACTAATTGCTTTAATTATACGACGCATAAGATTTATTAAAGTCGCGTTTATATCGTGTAAAAATATTCTATTACCAGTATTTTAAAAAAACATGCCATTATTGATGGCACAACGTTCAATTACTATAATTATTATTAACTATTATGCAAAGAATGAAATATTTATTTCTCGTCTATTATGATATTTTTGTTATAATAGAATGATGAAAATCAATTACTTATTTATTATATTCTTAGATTCTAAACAAACAGACAATAATTCATCAATCAGGCATTGATTTGGGTTCGCATCATTCATAGTAATACCCTGTTTTCTGTAAGTTCTAATTTCTGTTCAAGTGATATACAGAAAAAACCTTGTAAATTGGCTACTGAATATTAAATTGACAATAGAAAAGATATATCATTTTTATGCAGTGAAATGACAGGTTGCTAAAACATTAATAAAATTAGAAAAAAAAAAACAGAACAAGAGACAATACTAACAAAGACTAACAATATAAGGTAATAGATAACTTTAGTACGTCATGTTGTTTCAATACCAAATCCATAATATCAATGCTAGTAATATTAAATATAAATAATTCAGCAATATCTTTTCTATATTCGTTTTCAAATCTGTAAACGATCTATTCAAAATATTAATCATATTTGTTAGCTATTTATTTCTCTCTTACTAAATTGAAATTCCACTTTTCTCATCTGCAAAGCTATTTGATTACTCTCCAATTACTAGTCGTCGTATGATTCATGAGATATAATTATCGTCCTATTGGCAATAAATCCAAAAGATGATAATACATTCTTAAATAAATAATCTATAATGTCCGAGACTAAAAAAAAGGATTTTTTCTAATTATTTGTATGGCAGTAGACTCAAGATTTGAATGTATAGTACCTATTTGCACGCAATTGTTAAGGCCATATTTTATCGATTTATTTCTATTTATCTATGTGAAAACTCATTCTGCCTAATGAGATTGATACGTCTTTTTTACCTTCCCTTAACTCAGTATTGGTACCAAGGCTGTCGGCGTACCCAGCGCAATTTCATGCCGGATGCAGTGCGTATTTTGATGCTTGCGCACTCTGCAGCGCGAACCGTTTCCTTCACACTTTGCATTAGATTCTGAGCATTTCCGACCAGCATATCAGTTGCTTCTTGGTCTTCCTCAGTACCTAAATATGAAAAATTAAAATATTATACAGTGGAACGATTAATTTAGCGTTTGGAACACATAGACCAAATTTTTTCATTGCATTTCGTTTTTTTTTTTTCAATCTATTATCTTCTCTTTGTTAGCTAGTATAAAAATTTCAACAGCAATATTTTTCATAGGGCACAGGGCTGTGCCAAGAATTTCAGGGAGAGACTTTGGTACTGAACTCGGCGCGGCCCTGGTATGGGAAGTATACATTAAAAAATGTCTATTTCTAGTTGAAAAATGTAAATAAACACATGCCAAGACTGAACGATGCTATAATTAGAGATCTACGTAACAGTCTACGGGCTACTTCACTTGGAAGAGCAAACTTACTGCGCCCAATCAATTCGTCTGCACCAATAGAGAGCGGTATGTATCACCAGCACACCGTGCATAATTTAAACAAGAAATGAGAAAACGATTAGTTTAATAGTCTGAAGGAACAGGAAAGTGATAACTCAACAACGCAGCTAATACAGCGTCTAGGTATTACGATCTGCTGTTGAACTCTAATGATATACAATAATCGCTATGCGATAATAAATATCCACCTAAGTGTATATAGAAAACATTCTCTTGCCCATATTTACGCATACAAGCAGAATTTTTGCGCATATCGAATAACTTAAGCCAATGATGTCGAAGCTAAGTCATTTTTTCTATGTGTGTGAAAGAATTGAAAAACGAAAAATACTTCTTAATCTGACGGCTGTTATTAATAGACACATAAGTTCCAACTTAGAGTTATGTCAAGATGCAATGAACGACGATTAACATGCCTACCGAATATTTATTATCAATTGAAAACAACCAATCAAATATTTCATGCAAAATTTAATATTAGGCGCAAACACGATTTTATGTACAGCTTTTTTACCATTTAGTATTAATTCCTCCCAGCTGGGAAGCATTTCTATACACAGAGAGAAGTCATTTTGTGAGTTTAAAATTATTTTTAAACATTAGTGTGAAGCTGTATTTACAAAAGCTGTTTCTATCATTTTCATTGCAAATCAATTTTCAATAAGGCATTTAATTTATTAATAAATTAGAGCTTTTGAAATTCTAGCACAAAGCTTTGTTAGCCTACCCCTAGGATAACATTATAAGTATTTTACTCGATTATTAATATCATTTTGTTGATTCTGTGAGATATCAAATAATTTTTATACCATATTTGTACAGTAATGATAAAAAACTCATGCGATTTGATAGTGAAATTAACGGTGAGCTGAGATCAAGAATTTGAATGTACAAAATGAATATAAACCATTTAAATTTCTCTTATTTTTATCCCTGAAGATTAATTTCATTAATTCAATTAGGCGTTATGAAATTTAATAAACAACAATACCTTGTGCTCCGAGCATAGTAGCTTTCACAGTTGATAGAATCTTGAGTTGTGTACCAATAGTAGGTATGCGTTCACAAACTTGTAGTAGATTCTGTAAATCAAATATTTCGAGTTATTAAAATATCCTTAGAAAAATGAATGGCCTTAAAATCTGAGAACAGTAATTAAACTCACCGTTCGAATACGTTTATCTGTACACTCTCTGGCAAGTTCCTTGGCGAGACGAGTAACTTCTTGAGAAGCTTCAGCAATGGCTTTGGCGCAGGCTATCAGATCTCTCTTATTTCCACCTTCGCCTCTAACAAGACCAGACAGTTTACCCATTAGGACTGCCATCTTCTTTGCAGCAGCTATAATGTTGTTGTCCTTGCTGGACCATTGGCGTACCTCTTGGTGAAGACCGTGGGCTGCCATCTATAGAGTAAAATCATCGTATAATGTTTAAAAACGCATAATCTGGAAAATATGAGATACTATAATATTCAATTAAAAATCACCATGATAGGCTGGTTTGGCTGCGGAGCATGCATGAACATTTCATCCTCATCATCAGTTTCTGGAGGTGGTGGTCTTGGCGGAGGTAATTCACCTCCAGGTAGAGGCGGGCGTGGCGGAGCCATGTCTGAATTTAATATGATCAGTGAGAATTTGTATAAAGTATTTATATATCACAGGCGGAAAACTTTGATAGGAAGGTTGATCTTTTTATTAATTTATCAATAATTTTAGGGATAATTTTTCTTAGGGATGGTTTCTTTAAGATCAACTTTCCAGTCGGATAAAGCAAGGTTTGATACATTTGATATTATAACGAAAGCCTTACCACTGTCACTGTCGTATTGACAGTAATCTTGCAATCCTGATAGCATAAAACATCAAAGCTGCGATATATTTAATTGAACAATAAGCAAGCAGTTTTTTCTTTTTTTTTTTCGCGCTATTAAACCATGCAGAACAAATCCCCAAGATGCGTAATTAATTGATGTTCTTTTATCAGTGTAATTATACGTTTTAGAACAATTATAGAAAACACTAAGAAAATTAAAGATTACATTCTTAGTCCTGAAAATGAATAAAACGTGGTAATAAATGGGATACAAATGCCAGCATCCCCTGTATCCTGAATATTTATTGATACTTGTAAAGTATTGAGGAGTTTACGAAAGATTTGACTGGAAAAAGAAGAAATCATATGGAATATTTCAAAGCTCTTATGATTGAATTTTTGAAAGAGAAACAGGGATCTAAATTCCTATGTTTAAGAAAATAAAAATGAAAAAAAAAGAAACAGTGCAATTGGTTTTAAACAGGCCGATGCAGTGTTCCTGGTGAATATCTTGAGCAATAGTTCTGGTTTGTTAGTCATTCGATAGAGCGGACAGAAATGACCATACAGGCAATAAAACACGATGCAATATCCAGTTTACACTTTATGTACTCAGATTACCTCTCGCTCGCATTGACTGTTCTAATTCATCCTCAGAAGCCAGCTCCTGGTATAGGAGATCGGGATTATCTCCTGATAATAAAAAAAAAATGAATTCATAGGTCCGGTTCTATTATTCGATGATATTGCATGCCTGGATTTAAATTCATAGACAATATTGAAAATGCAAGTTAATTAAAAAAATAAAGGAAAAAAAAATGACTGAGTTTAATCTCCAGTATTTAAAATTTTTTATATATTCAACTATTTTTTTTGTTGTTTTTTTTCTCTAAGTGTATACCTCCACGAGCCCATTTTGGCAAAGGACTGATAGATCGCCCCTGCGATTTATTCACATTCAAAGTTGGGCTAGTGACGCGTATGCTGCTCGGCGATGGTTGGTTTCGCAATGGATGGCCAACTAATTCAATTATAAATAAAGACGTATGTAAAGATGAAAGAAAAAATTATATATGCATA
Organism: Tenthredo notha; assembly: GCA_914767705.2. Taxonomy (NCBI): domain Eukaryota; kingdom Metazoa; phylum Arthropoda; class Insecta; order Hymenoptera; family Tenthredinidae; genus Tenthredo; species Tenthredo notha. The sequence goes on along the minus strand of OU611920.1, from coordinate 1,403,569 downwards.
AAGATGTGCAATAGCAGCGATGCTTATAAGAAAGAAAGATGATGCAATTTATATATATATATATATAAATATCAAAACTTCTATAAAGCCTGTACTTTTAAAATTATGTACTAGCAGAACTTCTGATAGCTAAACTAATGTCTGCTAAGAAAAATTGATGCAATAATTTGTAAACAAAATGATGATTAAATTTGCTGCATAATTTATCTAGAGTTCAGAAAAAAAATATTGTAAAGAAAAACAACATGCTTATATTGTTTTCTTTTTTGTCTCGTTTGGTACCTTTATCTGTGAAGTAACTGTATTGATGATCTGGCATTTGTTCCTCTGTAAAAAGAAACCAGACAACCAAATTTTACCAGTCCAATATTCAATAATCAAGAATACTGTAGTCACGAGAACTGATAAATTGGTCTATTTTCAAACCCTTATCAACGCAGTAGTTAGAACTTACACTCGGAGCTAGCACAATCCATGTGTTTTCAGATATTAAAGATTTTAGTGTGAAAAGACACGAAACAAAATGGTCACATATCATTCAGGATGAGCCAAACCATGGCTTAATTATTCTACAAAATGTTTTCGCAATTTTTTTCTTTTTAAAGATAGAGTTTCCGAGTTTTTTCAGCTTTAGGAAGTGAATCTGTGCCAAGCATGGCTCATCCACAGTTCACATATTTAGCTAAGCAATTGACATAGCTACGAAGGGTGAAAATAGTTATAAATTTTAGTAACTACCTCCTGAGTCAATATAATCATAAGTAAGTTGTCTCGTACCAGATGCCTTTGGTTGGGTAAAAATTTCACCCAAATCGACTTTAAATACATCCCCAAATTCTCCATCTACGTTGTTAACTGTATAGTTTCGATTATCAAATTATTATTATTAGTCTACGTTTTAAATCCGCCAACTAAATTTTATACTACAATATAAAAAAGCGTTGTTAATACAACTTTTCAGAAAAGAATATTATTAGAGAGTATTAAATTTCATTTAAATAGCTTTTCCATTATGAAGAAAGAAAAATATCTATACTCCATAGATCTGGGAGTATAACATAAAATAATAATAAGAACCAGTGGCATGAATTTAAGTATAAAGCTTCTTGCCTTATTTAATCCTTTAATATGCAGTCTATTATATTTATAGACACTAAAATTGCGAGACATACCATTGTTGATTCGCAGCTGAGACATGTCTGGAGGTGGGGGCAGATCTGGATTAACTGTAATAGCCTTTCTGACTTGGCCAACATTGGAGAGAAGCTGGAATGAAGAAATTACTTTAATATCTGAATTGTTTAAGTACAATTCTTCTAATTCCTACCGTCCTTATACCTTTATTTAACTCATATAAGTTTAAACTTACAGCTCGGTTGCTTTCCCTCCAACGAGATACAGCCGGTCCATCATTTGTGTTAATAGCAACAGCTTTGGCGTCTTGAACCATAGGAGCTACACCTGTTTGAAATATGCAAAGTATTTAGCTGAGGTGAATAAACTTTGGTTTTCACATACGTATGAAATATTCTGAGTTCAATTTGAGCCTGAATTTACTTTTAGAAGAACATGTCCTTCGGCTCGACTCTTTATTCGATATATTTCTATGATACTTAGTGTTACTGTGTCCCATGATCGTTCAATACTGTACAAAAGCCAATAGTCTTTCTTAAATAACATCTAAGATCCAGATATGTGTCAAAAAAAACTTCATAGTCTCTTAACTCAATAGAGATTAATTATTAAACCAATTGAATTAGTCATTTTGTCAATTAGTTCAGTCCATGAGAATTATCTCAGTATTCGCCAGTGAGAGAGATATTATATATTTGATATTTAATTGGAATTTTGCAATAAAATAAAGAGATCCGTCATTCCCAGATAAAGAAAGAAGATTTCAAATTTTTTTCTTACTATTCTGAAGTCCATCCGCAGCTAAATTAACCCGTTGAATAAACGCAGGATCTTCACTATTATCGCTTTCTTGTTTAGCGACAAGAATAACCCGATTAGCAAGCCTGGCAATAGACGCAGTATTATCGACCATTTTTTGTGGATGATTTTTGTTAATAGCATCGTCGCAAAGGAACGAATGTTTCTGAATCTGTTCCTCCGAAGTGCGTACAAAGTCTCCGCTGTCTGTAGCTTCGTCACACAAAGCCCTGGCTCTCTGGATAGTTTCTGCATACTGCTGTCTCAAATTCTCGAAATGCTCATCCGCAGCTTTACTTTCTGGATAAGTCATCCTTATACGACCAGCGTTGACCAGTTGTGGAGTCAAAGATTCTACCTGTGAAGCGCTGACTGCTAAAGCTTCAGCTAGCTTCTTGTTTCCACCGCTTCCTGTTTAGATCAATAATTCAATCAATAAAAGTACAAAGAAATGCAACACTTCTCTTCTTTTCTGGACCATAAATTGACCCTCATATCTACCTCCGGCAGCGACCATTCGAGCAGTCTTAGCCGCTCGATTAGAGAAAGTTTGAAGAGCATGAGCTTTGTCATTAAAGTTTTGCTCCCTTCCTGGGGATCCTTCAGGGGATAAAACCGCGTCTGTGAATTGCTTGAGGGGAGTTGAAATATCAATGAAATCTTCAACTACTCTAGAGACAACTGCTTGTTGAATGCGATTCTTCAGCTCGTACAGCTTCTGAGATAACTGACGAGCAGTTTCCTGAGCTCTAGGGGTATTTCCTTGACCATGAGCGCAGAGATCGCCTAGCTGGCGAGACAAGTTGTCCACTTCGTCACAAAGGTTCAATATCTCGGCTTTGTGAATTCCCGGCAACCCTTCGGCTACCTGAACAGAGAATAACGAGTCTCATTAGTTTAATGTTAGGATAGTTAATGAGTAGAACCCTTCGGTTGCACTTACATCCGCAACGTGTTGTTGATTCTTTCCATTAGAAGCATTAAAATGATATAAAAATGTTTTAAGACTAAAGAATCATGAGATTTTTAAATGAATTCGGATGAAACTCGTACCTTTTTACCCTCATGGACGATGAGAGCGATCGCTCTTTGCCCAAGACCCTTGTCGTCGTTTTGGGGATTCAGAAGCCACTTGTTAGCCTGCTCTAATCGGCCAGCTACCGTATGAGCCGTCTGTGCGATTCCAGATTTGTCAACGGCGACTATAGTCGACCAAACAGTAGCCCGCAGATCATTTAGTTTCTCTTTTATAGCTCGAGCGAGAGTTTCCGCCTGCGGAGTGTTTCCTGAGAAAGAGAATGCATTTGGGATGTGAATAAACTCGTTTTTTTACAAATTAGATTCAAGTCCTTGAAGTAATTTCAGTTCTACCAACAAATGACAATCACCTTTTCCATCCTGTCTCAGTTCGCAGAGAGCGTCAGTCATTGTGGTAATTTGTGATGCCAATTTTGTAATCGGTTCTGCTTGAGAGCGAGCCAGGCATCTTTCCGCCAGACGTTCAGCCTGTTCGACAATTTGTCTGAGGCTTTTTTCTCCCACACCACCTCTCAAAGCTCCGCCGTCATCAAGCCAATCTTGGGCAGCTCTCAAACGGGATTCAATAGCACTTTGTGCTTTTTTCAGTACCTAGAATTTTCAGGCTTTTTAAAAGGATTCTACGATATCATCGGAAAATCCCTACATAACACTTCAGTGTGTATTTAGAGGAATAATTTCGCAGCCAGTAAGAATGAATATTCGTAAAATGAGTAGGAATTATACCGTCAATTGATCAGCGTCCCACTCTTCCTCGTCATAAGTTGTGAGCTGTAGAACTCTTATGATTTCGTTCAGCTCATCCGACATTCGACCGGATAGGTAATTGCGATTTTCCGCAGCCTCTTCGGCCCCCTTTCCTCCCTGGGCTATTATATGTATGAAGATTTTCATAGAGCAGATGAGAATCGGAGCCAAAGTTTTGACCTAGAAATAATCAATACAAGTTTGTTATCAAAATTTCGATTAGGTTTTTCTTACCACTAGTTCCTACATAACGAGAAATCAGATGGTTTTCTTTTACCTGATCGAGACAACGGACTAAAATTTCTCTGTGAACTTGATGCGTGAGTTCTTTCTCCCTAGCGCTTACTTCGCGGGATACTTTGCTGAGACACGGGCTAAGGTTTTTCAAAAAATGAACCAGATCTTCCATGGTTTCGATCACCTCGGCTACAGCCAAGTAGTCGAGAACTCGTTTGCACTCTCTGATTATCTTTCGTACTTCACTTTCGTCGAAGCATAGAAGAAGCGAGCTAGTCCCTTGCAGAATACCTCGAGATCCTTCAATCAGCTTTTTTCTTTAACATAAAAGCACAGAATTTCATTGACCACGCTAGTCAGAGAAAACCTCAATGCCGTTGATGAATATCATGATAATTTCTAAACACCTTGCTGGTCCTGAGTACGGATCTTGTTTAAGCATCGCAGAAGCTTCTTCCAAAAGTCTTGAAGCCCCTTCGACCCTATATAGAGCGCCAGGCATGTCTTGCTTGAGCAAAGCATCGTCGGAAGAGTTAATCGTCTCTCGGCCAACCTATGAGAGTAAAAATTATATTAGCAGGACTCTAAATTCTCATAGTGTTGTTAAATCTGAACGTCTTAATCTACATTCTGTAATATTTGATATTAAATCGCACCGATTCTTTGATCAGTAAGAGTTTATCTCACGATTCTTGCATCCAAATTAAAAATCTGCATATACTAGTATAATAGTTTTCATTAGACTTTATAATAAAATCTGCTGCCTCAATTAAGTCTTGCAGACTCACTTTGACAAGGTTGGTAACGGCCCTGCTGACTGCTTGAACAGGCCTCTCCAAATCTGGCATAGCATTTCCATCTTCAGCTTCTTCATGTAAGATAACGAGCCTTGAGACCTAGAATAACGGTAATAAATTATTGAGAAATAAGCTGAGAGATAAATTGTATTATGATTATCATAACCGGGTCTCTAAGGAGTTCGGATCTTGAATTTCAAGCCATTTCAAGCTCAGTTCTGTAGGCAATTCAAAACCATGCATTCATTTGTATTATGAAATTTGGTGAAATGTAACTTCACAATTTCCAAGCCTTATCGTCTGTGCTAAATCTATTTTGAATAACGATTTTGATTCCTTCAATGTATCTATGATTACGGATGAGGCGAGCTAAGAAAAATGTATTTTTTCTCTTTTGGACTATAGATAAAATCACGAGTTTAATTACTCTTTGCGTTATCCCTTCCGAAAAAATACATTCTCCTAATAATTTTCAAGGCAGTTTCTTCCAAGCTTAATTTCAAGTATTGTATATTGAAATAAAAATTGTTCATAGTAATATCTCGTCTATCTAATATCCATTGCATTGTATAACAATTTATAAATCAGCCTAAAGCTACCACCTAAAAATACAGCTTGATGTATTATTATTGAAGTATCATTTGATGCACTACGACAATAAAATAAAAAAACATCTGAATAATAGCGATATGACGATCAGTCGATTGTCTAATTCAGTTCTTTTTTTCTTCCTTTCATTTTATAATAAAAGAAAGAATAACAATCGCATCGCAAATAGAATAACGATAATATAATAACGTTATTCAATCTGGTATGTGATATGAGGTGGTAAAAAAAAAAAAAAAAATACAAACAGTAGAAGAAAAAAAATATGCTTATTCTTGCAAATGAAAATAACAGCGACCATATTTGGTCACGAGCTAAAATGCATCATTTCCATAAATCGTGTGGGTATACCATACCATACCACACGAAGAGTTGTGGCATGGAGTAGTAGTAGCTTCTAAGGCTTGATTACCCTGTAACTTTATCTGCAAAAGGAAATACTGGATGTTGGTTATAAGTAGGCCGTGGGATATAATATTGTGTAATCAGGCCTCGAGCATCATCGTATGGTATATGTAGCTACCGCTTTGCCGTGCCGGTAGAAGACGGCAATCTTTATTTTCTGACAATATATTTTTAGATTTCGGTTTAAACAGCGCTAGAAAATCTAGCAATATGAGTAGGTGTGGCCAAAGTAAGGAAGTAAGGAATTAAGGAATTAAGGAAGGAAGTAAAACAGATATCAATATCCAATATGAGAAGAAAATGATTATGTAGATTTAGGATTTCGAGAAAAAACTTGATCTTCTTTTTCTTTCTGTTTTTTTTTTCTTTTTTTCATCGTAGATTTTTCATTATCAAAATACAGATTGATCAATTTAATCACGTATGACGACGTCACGTATGAGTCTGTTTCTTTTCGAGGAAAAAAAAATAAAGAAAGGAAAGAAAAATTGATAAAAAATTACGTAAAGGTTATGAGAGGATAAAATATAAGCGTAGAGATTGTTGATAATAAATAAGAATAAAACAACCACGCCCAATGTATAACGTTTATGATGACAAATAAAGGGAATATTACTACATAGATTTATAAAACGCGAGACATGATGTCATACGCGGTTTACTGTGTATGTATAATTCGAGATGTGTCATTGTCGTTAAAGCGCTGTGTTCTATGTAATAATTCGTAAATTTAGATCTTGGGTATATTGTGAGGATGTTTCAAACTCGTTATTCGATATGAATATGTGCGTGTTTATACGTTTACACGCGCACACGTTACACCTTAAAATAAAAGGTTTATAAATAAATGCGTATAGCTGTAGATCGTGTGTCCTGTCTTTACGCTATTATTTCAAACTTAACGTTCGAACTAGAAAACTTTGATGAACTGTATTTTCCTTATTAATTATTATAAACCACGGTGGGAAATAAACAAGAATTGATAATAAATGGAATAGCGATATACATATACGTATGTATATAAACGTAAAAATTACTAACCTGCTGGGCTACAGGCTCTAAAATACTCTCAATAGTCTTCGTGTGAAAGACCGGCATTTTAAAGCACCTTGTTAACCGAAAGGGAGATTAAAGAATCACGCCAATTATTTGGCAATTATTATTTAGCCTAAAACACAACACGCGATTAACATAAGACAGTAATTGACAGCTAATCGAATACACTTTAGTATCACGACGCCCCTAACCTCTCGCACGGACTAAAGTCAACTGACCACACTTAACAAAATCGAGGAATGTGACTGGCTGGCGAGTAGCGATGCCTGAACTCCTACCACCTTTTGTTTTATGCGCATGCTCAATACGTAGAAGAATACAACCGCGAATGAATAGTGTTCGTTTGAAATCCACGGAGAGAATTTTATCTTCAATTACGTGACTGATATCATCGCTTATTTATAGAGAGAATCGACATTACAGGAAAACCTGTTTTTTTTTTTTTTCAACGATAAGAAATAAAGAAATCTTGAGTTATATTTGTTCATTATTTGAATTTACTCTCCTTGGCTTCTAAGATTGAATAATTAGTTGTCTTCTATTTTCTGTATATCTTGAATTTAATCAATCACTTACTACTATTTTACTACTAGATTAGAAGAAAAGATTCTGAATTTTTTCAAGTATTTCGTGATTCTAAGCATAAGATTTCGGAACAATTATAAAATTGGGGAAAAATCACAATCAGTCATTAGTTTAGTAACTGAATTTTTTCCTATTTTATAAGCTAAACCCACTATCTATATGATCAATGAAATCGACTGGTTATCGATTAATCAATTCCTGAAATATACAGAAAGTTGAATAAAATGAAAGACAGTAACAAGACGGCTAGAAAATGTACAAAAGGTAGCCCCAGAGTCTGAAATAGGCTTTGTGCAATGCACTATTCAAGACATATTTACACATCGGGACCGTGCAAACTTTATTTCTATTAATATAATCGCATTATAATAAAAAGTATAAATACGTTTTAATTCATGAATCAATTAATTACGATCAGTTATTAAATTAAGCGATTTTTCAGCTTTTTTTCTTTCTTTGAGGTATTTTTTATGACATTATTTGATAGATGAATTATATAGATTACTTCTTTGCAAAAGAAATCTTCATTGCATGAGACGGTGTTATTTTAAACCCTTGAAGCGCGTCTTTGGCTGCACCAGATTGTACTTCGTTTTCAAATTCCACAAAGGCAATGTCGTGTCGATTTGGTACCAATCTGACCTCCTTGAACCCAGGGAATTGATTGAACAACATAGACAACATCATCTCGCTGGTTTCATCAGGCAAATTGGTCAAGAATAGAATCTGGTTAGGCGGCTGTTCGGGAACAGCTGTATTCGCCATTCCTGTATGAGCCTGAACTCCGGAGTGGTAGCCGACTTGCTGTGAATGCTTGGCCTGTTCTTTGGCACGTTTTTTAGCTCTCTTGGCTTCCTCTTCCGCTGCTGGAACAACGCGCTTAGGTTTTTTTGGACGCTCGGCAAACGTTCCTTTGCGCTTAGCTATTATATCGCTGTCCGTTTTGGAGTATTGTATCCTCTGTTCAAAGGTGAAAAGAAAAAGAGTTAGAAAACTTAGAGGCAAAGATTTTTGTCGATTATAGGGCCTCACAGGGCTTGAGTGAGAATTTAATATATCCAATCAAAAAACTATTGAAAATAGCTGGTTTCAAGAAAACGAAAGAATAAGGGTGTTTTATGATATTAGGGGATCAACTGTAAGGTCTGCATTAGTTAAATAAATGAATTTCCATAATTTTACCATCGGTTTATCGTAAAATGGAAAACCCTGCATTGATCGAAGTGCTGTTGTAGCACTGGCTATCTCTTTGAAAATTACGAATGCCTGTCCTCGCATTTTGAGCGTTTTCAAAGCGACGATATCCAGGATTTGACCAAACTGAGAGAAAATAGCGTACAGTGACTTCTGCAGTTCATCTTTGTTTATTTTCTCATTTAGATTGTTTATGTAAATCGTATTGTTCGGTCTTATATCCATCTCGGCTGTAATTCAAAGTTAAAAATAAATAAATATTTACGAAAATTAAATTCATACGAAAAAAATTACAATACAAAAATAAAGCTGGTGAGCGAAAAAATTGTAAAACAGAAAGAAGAAAAAAAGCAACAATACAAAAACCGTTATACGCTTGGGTGAAAAAAATTGTTCGAACAAGAATTGGAGGTTGGGAAACAAAGATATGCGAAAAAAACAGAAAAAATGGATGAAAGATGAAGAGAAATATTGTGTTTTATAAACTGAATTAAAATCTGTATTTCTGAATAAATAATTTTCTGAATATTGCTATGTAATAGTCCTTATTAAACCGAAATGCTATCCATGTACACATGTATAGCATCCGTCCGGCAAATTTCGAGTAAATTTTCAACAAAGTTTTATCAGCATTAGTAAACATATAAATAAATGAGTAACTAACAGGGTTATTAAAATAAATTATTTTCTATTAATATTTGTAAAACTTACCGAAAAAATATCGACTATTTATCAATAAAACTGAATAGCTGGGGTCTAAAACGCTCGATGAGCGTCGAAATTTTTCTAGGTTATGTGCGATCGGCTATGATACGATCTCGAATTGAGAACAAGGTTTGTGAACTTTATCACAGATGGCGTAAGGCGCGATATCGCGCGGCGCGGGCTTGAAATTTGAAATTTGAACTGAAGAAAAGACCAGACACGAAACATTAGGGACGATTAACGTTATATTAGGCATTAAATAAATATACTATGTACAATAAATGAATACGATAGTTTAGTTTAGGCAATAAACAACTGTATATAGTCATTATTTAATGTCTTTATACAATATATGATGCATTATATGGGGTATTCACGGTTATCGATTTAATCTAACTTATGTCTCATTCTGAATCCATTTTAACCGGATCGATATCCGTTTTGAAATGGAGAAATTGAATCATACTGCAGATGGAGAAATATAACTCATTGAATTTTGAACTTTATTATGGAAATAAGGGATTCTGAGATCGTTATTTCCCAAGTTTCTTATAAATGACGCAGACTTGTGCGTGAGCATTTTCCCGTATTACTAATAACAATAGAAATCAGAATTACAAACCCACATACGCACGCCAGAATTTGCTTCCGTTCGAAGATAAGTGAACTATGTAAACTTGCGGTATTATTGTATGTACCTTGGCATAAAAACATGAATATTTATCATGAATGCGGTTTATAAGTCACAACTACGTCCTGTATAGGATCAGTGGCTCCTAGTTAATTGGAAAGAGAGGTTGAAACAACGCTTCGTTAAGAATAAAAGTCGAAACTCTGAAGAATTTATTTTCATTTCTGTATCATTTTTGATTGTAATAAAAGAATTTTTAAAACAATTCCGATGATTCGATCAAAAATTGAGAGCGATAACAAATTTCGGAATAGTGTAGTCATGATTGAAACCAAATTAAACACATCTGTAAATCCTGCCGCCAGAATGGATAAAGACTCTACCGAAAAAGAAGTTGAAAGTTTTATCCCCTTATTGGATAACAAACCTAAGGATACAGTGGACGACTTCGTGAATCCAGATGATGTTAATTTGATGAAAAAAATGACTGTGAACGTGCAGTCACACGATAATACAGACCCTGGTAAGAGAGTAAGAAAACCCCCAACTTATGCAGCGAAGAAAACCGTCGCTCAAGGCATGATGGACATTGCATTAATCACATCTAATGCAAACCAGCTTAGAAACGTCGTTGATTATCCAAATAAAACTGCAACTGTTTGGATTGTAATAGTTCTGATTATCATCAGCCTCCTCCTCCAAGTAAGTATAACACATTTGAATAATATTATTCGGATTTCATCGGGACAGTTTTTGAATCCAATTCGTAGTTCAATATTTCTTGTAATCGGATATGAATAACAGTAAAAGATTGGATATAATGCAAATCAGAATGTGTTTTCCGAACAGTCATATTATAGCTCCTAGGTAAAGCCTTTAATTTCACTTGTATTGTAAATTGTAATACTGAAACAGAATTATAAATGGGAAATATTATTCGAGACGAAAGAAACAGGGAAAAGTAAGTTTAATCTGCGTAAGAATCGGTATCAAACCTAGCCGTATACTTAAAACCGCAATTATTTCGCCCGCGTTGTGTGTAATACGTTTATTGCAATAAAACTGAATATAATTAGTCGTAAAAGATTATATACAGAAGAATAATATTTGATATATCCCTTTCTATATTTCTTAGTAATATCATGTATAACATTTTTCTCATTTTTCTTCAAGGTAGCTGTTGGTGTTTCGCTTATTTACAAAGGCCGATTCGACTCAAAAGGAAAAGATAAAGCTGCTGCGGCTAGAGTAAATAAATGGATGATGTCCGGCGTATTTATAATCACAATAATAAATATATTCATTGCTGTCTTCAGTACGAGTCCAATGATTGTTACATCATCTACCCCAGTCGGGAGTTAAAATATTTCATCGTCCTAAAATTATATAATTTATTGACTGATCTTTCCACCTGCCTTGTAATACTGTACGCAAACCTAATCATAAATGTATTTCGAATATTTAAAATAAGAATAGAACAAATGAAATCAAAGAATGATTAGAAGTTCGTTTCATTAATTCCACTTTTCGTTATTTCCTATTGAAATAAAAAAATCATCCTTAACTTCCCTTATCGTGATTATAACTAGAACTGATTACCGCAACGCAGGTATGAACGTAGAGTTGCATACCCTCAGGCGTGGCCACCGACCGCTCAATACATCGAGTTCGTATAACATACTATATACGTAGTATAACGATATCGACGTGCAGCTAATATTAGATATTCAATGATACTTGAAAAATAAAAAGAAACGATGAACATTTTTAGACATGAATTTTCCAGCAGGAATAAATTGGATTCTTATTATAAAACGTTACTACTGTTATTCGAAAAAATAAAATAAAATAAAATACTATGCAGATATAAGATGTATCGTTTTTCATTAAATTGAATTTAATTTAACGTATGAATTAATTCGCGAAACGCATAAATATGCGCGAATATTTCTTTTCAGAGAATTCACTTCTTATCTTTATGATGATATTATGATATCAAAAATGTGGGGTGGATGATAATAAACCGTTTTTGGTTTATAGATTTACTTTTTCTTCTTTCTTTCTTATTCGTTTTTGCATTGTTTTATTTTTATTTTTTTCTTTCTTTTCTTTCTTTTTCGTTATAAAGGTAATATAGTGTGTTATAATCGATGCGGTAAAACGTCGATATCTGGAGAAGCCAGGAACATCGGGCCGGAGCAGCATGTGGAAAACGATGGAAAAGCGCTGTGAACTAACGTTGTTCGTTGTGAACTAAAACGAAAATAGATTCCTGCGCAGATCTTTCGTGTCCGGGGGCCGGTTTACGAGTTCAGGAAAAGGAAGAGCCCGTGACGACGACGACGTATAACTAATACGCGAAAATATATCCCGTCCTTCAGAGTTGACAGAGGAATAGACCGGAGAGACAAGACACGTACGCGATATCAAGAAGTTACCTCGAATTCAATTGAATACCGCATAATATTCGCATTAAATTACGCACATATCGCGATTGTTAATTGTTTGAAAAATATTTGAAAAAAAAATAAAAATAAAAAAAATATATATCAACTGTCTTATATATCACTATTCAATTATAATCTGTAAATCATTCACATAAAATATTCGTATAGTACATAAATATCGAACAAAACTAAACACCGAACAACGATATCATGGCGAAAGGAAAGGGTGAGCTTCTCGCAAAACACCCTTAATCGATTAATATAACAAAACCGTATATACTTTAAATATTTATATATACCTATATACTCGATCATATACCGCTTTTATTCAATATTTATACCGGCGTGTGTATAAAATATATATTCCAGTGCTGCGTCGTGTAGAAAAAAAGAAAAAAAGAAAGAAAATCATTAATATTGAAAAATTGATTATTTCAGTCAGAAATTTGATTTTTGTTTTTGGTTTTTTAATCAAATCTCAGACGACCTAATGAAATTAAGAGCCAATTATAGAAAACTTATTACAGTAATGTAATATATGCTTTAGTAAATTTGAGGATCTATTTCGGTTCTAAAATAGTATGAAAATACTAGATTTAACAATAGTTTATAGATTTTTGATTTTTATTTATCATAAAGAATTCGTATTAATTCCTTAATAATTTCTAAGAGTTTATATTTTAGTCGATAAATGTGTTTCAGGTGGTGGTGGAAAAGGAGGCGAAGTGAGTCCCATCATTTATTTATATGATAATACGATGTATAAAATATTCAGATATTTTATTTTTGCGAGCGATAATAGCAAACTGCGTTTGTCTCTATTCCGATTTTCTAATATTGATTCTTGAAAAAAAAAAAAAAAAAAATAGAAAAAAATAATAATCAACCCCTATTTACACACCGCATAAAATTGATAAATTGAAAAAAAAATGTGTTAATAATTTAATCGACGATGTGTTTTAAATTTATAGAAAAAAGTCGAAGCTGCAGGTACAGGTGCTGCAGGAGGCACAGCTGTACCCGGAGGAAAACCGTCCGAAGTTAAACCGGAGGGAAATTCTGGAAAAAAGGGCGGAAAGAAAGGTTTTTTTCAAATTTTTCATTCAAAAATTTTTTAAATACAAAAAATAAAATCAAAAAAAAAATAATTTCAAATCGCTTATCGTTCCTGGATATTTTATCACATAGAATTTTTTCATATCCCATACTTAATATCATTCTGCAGAGTAGATATAAATTATTGACGTTTGCAGTGGTTCGTTTTGAAGACGGCTGGATATGTAGATCATTTACTACGATGAAAAGAAGATGAAATAAAGAATCTGTATTAGAGAATAGTAGAAAGAAAGAAAAAAAAATTTAAAACACAATAAATTTGAAAAAAAAAAAATCTTCGTCACGTTCCACTGCAGGCTATACTATAATACTGTAATAGAATCACAGGGTAAATAAGAATTTAATATATTATTTAAAAAAGAGTCTATATATAATTACGATGAACGTTGTCTATTTTTTTTTTTTTTCTCTCTCTTCTTCCAGGTGGGAAAAAATGATGACCGGTTAATCCCAGGTGAATCATAACAAAAAAAAAAAAAAATTATTATTATTAATATTAATGAATACAAACAAAAAAAAAAAAAAAAATTTCATTATATCTTCTATATTAAGTCAACTCACAACTGCACACTGAAATTATAAAAATTTTCGACTCATATTATACCTATATATCGTAAATACCTATACGATTGGTAAAAAATGTCAAATTATACTTACATACATATAAATACATATGATGAGCATTATTATTATTATTATTATTATCATTATTATGATTAATATTATTATACCTAAAAATATACTATTATATGAAATATGAAAATCCTGAAATTATACAGTTTCACCATGGTAATTCTATATACGATTTTTGGAAATAAATAATGAAATAAACTCTATATCTATATACATAATATAATATATATTTATAATTATTTAATTACATAATAATCATATATTACACATATGATGATCAACCAAACATATAATAACATAATAATATATCCTGTTTAGATATAATTAATTATGCATAATATAATATGAGTTGTTTGTTCTTCTTCCTATTCTTAACTTCTTTTCTTTCTTTTATATTATTATCATTATTATTATTATTATCATTGCAATCTCATCTATAAAATAGAACTTTATCATAACCATATTTGTTATGCAAGTAGATAATTGTGGCTTATATTATTAATAATATTTTTTTTCTTTTACTTATCACACGTGAGTATATTATGGTATTTAAAGTATACCATATGTATACTATATATAGTCATTTTATACAAATAAATAAATATGAGGCTCTGTGAAATATTACATACATATAAATAATATTTATATTGTATAATATCTTCACCATCATCATTATTATTATTATTATTATTATTATCACAAGTTACAGATTTTCAGTTTTTCATCATAAATATATTATACAAAATAATATGTGAAATTTTTGCCATAATATACCTATAGTATGTAATAATCCGTCATATTTTTATTTTTTTTTTTCATTGATATTCAATCAAAATTCAAAAACGCGTCGCAAATTTTCTTTTTTCCATACCGAATATATAATATACTATATATCGATGATAATAAAATATACTCATAGTTTATTAATTAACAAAGGAAAATAAACAAGGAAAGAAAAGAAGAATAGGAAATAATACGGATATTGCAATATTTACTGTTTTATCTGAATCATCAGCTGACATAAAATTATTATTCCTTTTTTTTTGTTTTTTCTTTTTATCATAAAATAGTTAAATATGATTGATTGATAAATTAATAAATTGATTAATTATTGATTATCGACCACCGGAAGGAAGCTGAATACTGGGTGCACCTCTTGTTGTATTTGCTTGAGTAAGGGCTGAACTATCTCGTAAATCAAATGCTGATATAACAGCATTAACAGCAACAGTGAGCATCATTAAGATCAAGCAAATGTTATTCCATACACAAGCTTTCTTTTGATCTTTTTCTTTATTTATGTTTAAACTTGATCCAAGTATGATGCATACAATTCCATGGATTACCTGTGCAGTGCGGATGGATGGATTATTTATTTTTTTATTTTTTTTGTTCCCAAAGGAATTTCATGTGAGGATTACGGATTGATGAATAATAATATGGTATAAGAAAAATGAGAAAATTTTCAGGAAAAAAGGATACGTGTGAATATTAAGGCGGATGGTATAATGAGGTAGTTGGGAAAAGAGGGGACAAACAGAAAAGAAAGAAAAATAAAAATTAAATTCATTTAAAAAGAAGAAACATTAAACATTATTAATGGGATTATAATTGACAATAAAAATGACGAAATGTGTTCACGATGTACCAATAGTTATTTAGCCCAAGTTATTTAGAAATTGTAGAAAAAAATTTCTTATAAAACAATAAATCGTGTTAATTAAAGAAATTCACGATAATTGTTTTCTATATTCTTTAATTTTCACATCATATTTATCATTTTCTTAAAATTTTTCATCAATTCCTATAAAGCTTTAAGTACAACAATGAATGGCCATGACCAGTATTGACTGTTGAGTCAAATATATATGCGATTAGTAAGCGTTAAGGATAAGTATGTGTATGTAGTACCATATAAGCAGTATATTCACTTATATGGATGTACGATTATTGCTACTTCCTAGTCGAAGTACTATTCGAAACGCGATGTATTGTTCAATAAATTTTTCTGTACAATTTATATACTACCGCGAATATAATAGATAAAGATAAAATTTAGATCATCATATAGTTTTGGGCATATAGTTTGGCTTTCGATTTTCATAATGCCCATTATATATATTATATCTATTTAAATTATATTCGCAATTGGATCAACTGCAGCTGTTGTAGAGATTTTTTATTTATTTATTTATTTTTGTTTCTATTTTCCGATTAGTTAGTCTTTTCCGTTTGAACATGATCGACCCCTTTATCATATTGAAGTTTATTTCTGTAAGCATCATAGTCTCGCAAAGGACCATTACTGTGTTCCATACCGAAACCAGATATGACAACGTTTATTAAGCTGATTAAAAAAACTGCCACCAGTATCAAATCATTTATAATTAAAGCTGCTCTGTGGTCTCTGTTCTTGTTGATGTTTAATCCTCCGATAATAACGTATAGAATACCCACCACCGCCTTGAACGAATAACATTACGTATATAAGATCTTATTTTTTTATTTTTTGTAGTCAATATTTAATACTGCATTCTAATAATTATCAAATATTTTTTTTTTTTTTTTGCTAGTTGATCCAATTGCAATTTTATTCATACTTATATTATATTAGATTTTATGTTATATCGTCTATGTCGCGTATTTACATAATACATAATAATTTAATTTCCGGAAAGTATACCAGCAGCTTCTGAAGTAAGTATAACGTTTAATCCAGTTGGATCAAAAGTAGCAATAAATACATTATCTAAAAATACAATAAAGCTTAGAGTAACTCTTGCTTTACCAACCCACTCGACAGATCTTGCATATGTGTTGTCCTCCATTCTACAATCTCTCATTAAATTGAGAGTCAGCGATAAAAATCCAGAGAGAATCTGAAGTTTGGTTTTTTTTTTTTTTTGTTGCTTTTTCAAATATAAATACGTTACTAAGAAGATATGAATATTTTGTGTCAATTGGATCAAATTGCAAACTAATAAAAATATCGAAATTATGAAAAAGAAATCATTACGTGCAATCATGTAACTGGGTTTTTTATATTCTATTTCCAAAAATATGGAACAGGATTTTATCTCCTGATTCATAAATTCGGGATTTACCCTTCGTGGATTTGAAATCTATTAGCTGGTATAAATGCGATTAGTATAATTAAGCTTGGATTATATGTTAGAATTGTGCGTTATACATTAAAATATAATTATATTAATTTGATAAGCAAGAAAATTAACAAAGCAATGAAATATAATCACGAAGATCTGATAATTACCTGAAGACCTATGGAAACGCATATCAACGAGAGCATGAGGATGTAGAATTCGTGTTGCTTTCCGATCTGTTGTATGAAGAAAGAAATAAATAAATAAGTTTAAAAAAAAAAAAAAAACAAGCTATTATCATATTCTATAAAAAAATTTTGAAAAATAATAACACAATGACCAACCTGCAGTATGTATTTCAACTGTGATGCATTAGCAGTGAGCAGAGCGATGTCCAGCATCCCTTGAGCTATTGTCTTTTTCGTTGCATATCGGTTAACATCCAAAGCCTTTATCTGTAAAAATATATGAACGAATTTTCAATTAGAGATTATATAATGATAAAATTTAATCTGTAAGATGTAATTGACTATATAACTAATTTTAAAAATCGTAGCGATAATCATTATTACTGTAACTTACAATATTTTCGGCTATATTTAATACAGACATCGTGTATAACTAAAAGGAGTTATTTAATCTAATCGTAATTAGACACGACTCGTTAGAACGGAATAATAAATTATAATAATAATAATAATAATAAATAATGTATACTAGTTTTTGTATATAATTTTTAAACTATAGCTTAAACGATACGAATTCAAACTATTTAGAGATCGTAGTAAGGTGATATTAAATGTGGTCTGCAGCCGCGAACCGCGGATTAAGTATGAATGATTAAATAAAGCGTAGAACTAAAACCACGACTTATGAGAGGAATAAACTGCGTCATAATATGTATCCCACACGGAAGGGGAATACCTATATGACGTGAAATATCCCGTAAACGTATAACAACCCAGAAATATTTTTGTGTGGGTGTTTAGTATATTTTCGCATAAAATCTCTATACATCTTGAAATATTTGTTTTATTTATTGTCTATATATCTATGATACAGATAGCAGATAATTAATAAATCAAAAAGAATTATGAATAAGAAAAAATTGTAAAGTAAATACTTATGATTTTTCTTCAAGATTTCGAATTTTCTTATTCTCAATATAAAGATATCAAATCTACAATCCTACTTGTATATAAATACTAATTGATTATTCTATAATCTATAATAAAGACGATAGATAGATAATACGTATAATACTATATCAGAAATAATTGATATGAAGAATAAAAAATAAGAACAAAAAAAAAAAAAACATTAAGAGGTTGCAGCATTGTTTCTCGATGATTATTTAGAAAGATAATGAAATAACGTAAAATATATATATAATCATTCGATTTATTATCATATACGATAGAAGATTTTTAACGAAAGATTTTCTTTCCATATAATATTCGTTTAAGTAATGTTTGTGGAGTTTTTTTTTATTTTTTTATTTTTTTTTCCTGTATAATAAACACATTCCCGAATAGCCTTCGCAGCTCCAAAAACCAGTTAATTATACCACACCTTTATATACCATACGTATGTATTTTAGGTTTCTCCGTAGAAATTCCCAAACACATATAGTATATGTATAATAAATGCGGTGTTTTACTATTAGTAAGTAAATTTTTATTAGTCACTCCAGGTTTTTCATTGTTTTTCATTTTTTTCTATACAGATTCTATTAACACGAGATTTTCAATATTCCAATATAGCATCGTGGAATAAAGATTATTAAATTAGCTATAAAATCTCATCGTTTAATTTTATACAGCTTCTATAACATAATTTTCCAATCTAATTTCAAATTTTTCATTTATATAAAGAGGGATTTCTTATTTTATTTTATTTTTTCATTTTTTTTTTGTCGTATATTTGAACGAATTAACCGAGTCAAGGTAAATCTGATCATAATATACTGTAAAGCAATGCAATGTCTTCGTATGAAAACCTGACTATACTAATAAAATGAGTAATACTACGTATACGAGAATTCCCAATGTCTCGATGACGACCGAAATATATTCGCGTAATGAAGTGGATATACGCGCGTATATGGAAAAAAATATATAGAAATTCGCATGACGTACTACATCGCAATTTTAGTTATCGCGAAAATTTCACCTATTGACTAATCTCATTTATTTCGACCTTTGGTTATTATTATACTAATTGATTCTGTAACTTTTTCTTTCTTATTTATATATATATATTTTTTTTCTTCTTCTATCAGTTTTAGCTTATGATGACAAAACGACGATCAATGAACTTTAACTAAAAGTGAAAACCAATACATAAAGATCTGCGCGGGTATAATTGCAACGCCTTTATTGCATAATTAAATAACTTTGCTATATCTGTATCTATAGTTATAGTAAGGTATAATAGTTTACATTTCTTACAACATTAACTACAGTTCGAAAGCTAATGTCCGGTTTATCCTCGCGTAATCCATCGTTTTTTTCGTTATTAGATGAAGAATTAACGGTCTTGTTAGAATCCTGAATCTCAATAGCGACGAGTTTTTCATTTCCTGCAGAATTAGGTGAAGAGTTTTGAATAAGCAGCTTTTCTCCAAAATTCTGATCTTCAAATCCTTGATTCGTATATCCCGAACTGTTACTATCGTTACTTTTTCGTTTAATATAATTAGTTGTTGTACCGGGTTTATCCAATGTTGAAATTTTCTCGTTATCCAATTTTTTAGCCATATTTTTACTTGGATTTGAAAATTCCATTATCTCCGGTTCGTTTCTATTCAATTCTTGTAATTTTTCACAATCAGGTGGTAAAGGCTTTAATTTTTCTAATGGATTCTCGTATATTTCTTCAAAATCATCAATCTTATCATCCGCGGATGTTACTGCAGCTGCAGGTTTACCAAATTTTGAAGGTTTCAAATTACTCTCGATTACAACTTTCGAACGGAGTGACATTATTTTTTTTTTATTTTAGTTTTTTGTCGTATACTTATAATTTATTATTATTATTATATCACTTCAATATATATATTTATATTATAACTATAATGCGCGAGGCAGATAAAAAAAATTTATAAACTCTTAATATAAGTATAAGGATGAAAAAAAATCATCTGCAAATTATGTGCCTGGTTCGATTCGCACTGTATACCAATATGCGCAGTTTTAACTTTCGCACGGCTCGCGTTTCCTTACTTTTTAATAATTAATGCAGCGATCAAGATTTTGCGAGACGTTTTTTTTTTTTTTTTATTTTTTTTTATTTTTTATTCTTCTTCTTCTTCTAATACGATTTCAGATTTTGTGATACTATAAATAGATGCAATTATATTAGAAATTTTTTTTTTTATTCAAGATCTATAATATATATATATATATCACATGGTTTTGTTTATCTTTTTTGTTTTCAATTATTATTATTATTATTGTTGTAAACGATCGATATAAAGAAAAAAAGAAGAAAAAAAATTATCGTAAAGACAGTAGAAATAAAAGTACGCGATTACGTATAGTTGAAGTATATGTGAATTATATATTTAGTTTTTAAAACCGCGTTTATAATCAATTTGATTAATTTTATAAAACCGTAAATTTTACTGTACTATATAATGACCGATAGAATGATCCGTGAAATGTTGCTTCTTCAAGCGTCTCGGACCGACTGATTGTTATTTAGCAATACAACGATATCTCTACTTGTATTTTAAAGCAGGTCTTAACTTCTTTTTTCTTTGTCTATTAAACTTTCTAGTTTTATAATGTGATTATTGCATTTCAATTGTTTCTAATATGGTATATCATTGCTAAAGTTTTATACTGATTAAAATCTAAATATAATATAAGAACTTCAGACTTTGATCATTTTTTCTTTTTTTTTTTTTATTACTATCAGACTCTTTGTCTTCTTTGTCTAATAAGAAATCTTAATACTCATCCGAATAGATTAAATTTATCTTCAATCTATTTATAAAAATAATTCATAACTATATAGCGTTTAGGCTTAGTATGTAATTTAGTATATAGTATGAATTAACCGGGGGTGTAACTCAGTGGTAGAGTGTCTGCTTCGCATGCTGAAAGTCCTGGGTTCAAATCCCAGCTCCTCCAAACTAATTATTATTTTTTTTTATTTTTTTTTTACTCTAAATTTGTCGACGTGTGTATTACGTTCGAAATTTTCATCTATTAGAGCGAAGGAAACTATATTATCAAAAAGAGAGAGAGAGAGGAAAAAAAAAAGAATTCTACTATGAATGACTCGCTGTATTAGAATGATTATTAGGCGTATTTTTATGACTCAATTAAATCAGAGCGATTCGGTATTTCCTATCTTTGATTTTATTATCTGACACGCTGGTTTCAATAATATAGCGAAACATATCTGCAATATAAGATTTCACAAACTTTCAACGTAAATATAGTATATATATATATATATATATATAAATTTTCGCGTAATTGTGAAATATACCGTAACAGTTCGCTATAAATACGATTTGTTATATCGATTAATCTCGCTTTTATTTACCTCTAAGTACTATAAGTATTAGTATCTATTATAATTACTAATATTATCATCAATTGATTATCGATTTTTTTAATTTTTTTAATTTTTTTTTTCTATTTCTATCATTGTGAGAATCGATCGCTATACAGAATAGAATAGCGCTGATATAGTATGAGAGTGAAAGAGATAAGAATAAAGTAAGAAAGTTGTCAACCATGACTTAAAACCCAAGACTCATCATCCGTTACGTTGATAATTCACGAATTTATGGTATACCTGCAGTATAAATACCTCCGTTCCAATTATGTGGAAAAATCAATTTCCCGTCAATTTCACGAAAGTTGGAGTTATTTAATTGAAATTTAGCAAGCAATAATAATTGGGATTTATCGAAAATTATGACTATGTAGATAGTCAGATTTCGCTCCATTACGTATAATTTTATAATATCATAATCAATGAAATTGCAATTCAACAGCTCATTGGAAATGATCAATTATCATTTAACATTTATTAAAATACGTGAATAGTTTAATTATAAAAGTAAAAATAAAAAATTATTCTAACTGGTTGTATAATGTTTAAAAATATTCAAATTCTCCTATTCCCGCGTTTAGAATTTTTTTTTTTATAAATTAACGAATACTATAATAAGATAGATTTTTATTTTTTTCCAATAAAAATATGAAAACTTCTGTGAAGAAATAAATTAATAACATTAAAGTTTGAATAAATTAATATTCGATTGTATGGTGTCTCAACTCACCCCAGAATTTCCTCCATCAGGATTAATCGGTGAAACAGTAGTCGTTGCCATTTTTAGCGATATTGTATTATACTATATACGTAAAAGGTCCGAAGTCTATAAAGAAATAATTATAAATGACTCGTTAAATTAATTAATGTAACTTGTTTTAAATTATAATATAAGAAGAAGAAAAAGAAAAAAATTTGTTCAAACTATAAAA
This sequence comes from Tenthredo notha, assembly GCA_914767705.2. NCBI lineage: Eukaryota > Metazoa > Arthropoda > Insecta > Hymenoptera > Tenthredinidae > Tenthredo > Tenthredo notha. Next base: position 1,380,835 of record OU611920.1, on the reverse strand, counting down.
GACGAAGGGTAAGAAAAATAAAAGGAAGTTAAATTTCACAATATACGTACATGGGTATATAACATATATAACTATATAACAAGTATTAGCATAATAATAATTGATAATTACTTAATTACATAGTATAAAAAAAAAAGAAAAAAGGAAAAAAAAAAAACTAATAATAATGACGATGATGATTCATAGTGAATAAAGTAAATCTTTAATTTTTTTTTTATATAATATACCTATATACGTCACGATCTTAGATGCACTTTTATTATTATATATTTTTATAGAAATTGAAAAACCGATGATTATGATTATTATATTATATTATATATATTTGTTTTTAAAAACGTAACACCCGCGTATAATGAACAATGGATTTGATTGAAAAAAATAAATAATAATAATGATTGTTAGTCAATAGTATAGTGATATACTTTTAATAAGATAACGCGTATCTATGAAGTGGTTGATATATTTATGATAATATGAATGATGCTTTGTTGAAACTGGAGTTTGAACCTTTTGTTATTATTTTCCAATATATTTCGAAATTTATTTATTTATATATTTATTCATTTATTTATTTGAGACAATTTTATAACAGTGTATATTATTCAAGTACTCGATATCGCAACTATAAGATTATTGCTGCAGAGATGTGAAATCTACTTTGGCTCTCGAATGAATGAAGATGAAAAATAGAGCTGGTATAACAGCTAGCTCGATCTGATATTCAACTCTGTATAATAAGTCGAGTCTCACGATTTGGATAGAGAAAACGAAATTCTCGCTTGAAGTTATTTTATTGGACATTCCCTTTCGTTACCTAATAACAAACCAATCGAAAACCTCACCTCGAATTTCTATACGCTATAAAGTATGAGGAGTTGTAGTATTCTATACAATTGCCTTGTTGTGCACTAGCATAACCATAGCAACAATATGATACCTATATGTGACTATTTATCATACATGACTTAAGCAAGTACGGTTGCGTTAAACCCTAATTGTAGCGGGGATTTCAAACTACTTCATGAAGATTTGGACATTGATAAAAAAAAATTCGGGGGATGATACATTTCATTATTTGTCTCAAAACTGAATCGTACTGGTATATCAGATAATCGATTTCCTGCGGATATGCAATCAGTGTAACCGTGGCGTGTGTTGAGTTGCTACTGCATTAGGCGAAAATCTAAATTCGAAACTAGGACTTCATGATTAACAATAGTCAATTCTATTAATTTAATGTAAGATACACATACTTTTGAAATATCACGCCGAATGGACCATGTTATTTCGCGCCTAACTGCATTAGTCCTGCGATGCCGGGATGAGTGACGGGGCTGGCCTTTTCACTTATTGTTAGCTGCGATTTGCTCGTAGGGTAAGTCCGGATTGATAATAGTAGGGACCTTAGATGTGATCGGAAATGAAAAAAAAAAAAAATCAAAAAATTTAATGCTTACATTTATTTACTGAGAAATGCACGAAACTGAAATTCCCACTGGCTACTTGATGACAATTTTTCAAATTCACCTATGAGTCGATTTCAAATACAAAACCAAAAAGAAGATGAAAAAATGATAATGAAAAAGAAATTTCTAATTGATTTTGAAAAATATTGAATTTATTCAAATATTTATCATACATATACTATATATATATAGGTATATGAAGATCTTGAGTAACATAAGACACCATACAATTTCTATTTCTCTCTTCTTATGCATACTATACAATTAGAAGAGAAAATGTTAATAATAAATCTTCATCATGACATACACATATTAATATTATGTATAGCATTCATTTTTGACGTAATAAAATAAAGAAACTGAATATATATATTTAAATATCTAAGACGTATTATAATGTTTCTTTATACTTTCTTTCATTTTCTTTTTTATTTTTCTTTTGCTTCTTTTTTTTGTAATTTTCTTGTTTTCATATATAAAATGTTGATTTTAAAATAGCTTTATTGTATCTAATCAGTATAATATTATAACGTTACAAACAGATATCCTATCGATTTTTACACAGTATTATTATTATTTATTCGTTTTTTTTTTCTTTCTTTCTTTCTTTTTCTTTCTTTTTTTCCATGTTTTTAGTTTATTTTTAATCATTTTTTTTTTTTTTTTCTTTTAAAATCTTTTATTTAAGTTTTTATTCACCTATAATGTCTAATTTATTTAAATTTTTTTCTCATAACTTAAGGGCTAAAGCACACAACGGCCATTCATTCTCCAAGATAATTTTTCTTTTTTTCCTTTTATCTCTCACATTTTCTTTTCTTTTTCTATTTTCTATTTTAGTTTATTTCACCTCGAAGATAACAATTAACGTAGTAACGATCTCTCTATCTCTTGCTATCTTTCGCTCTCTCTCTCTATCTCTCTCTCACATAAAGAGAGAAAAAAATTAATAAATAGAAATAAAAGATAAAAAAAAAAAGATTCGAACGTGAATTGTAATGACATAACATTAGTTAGTTGGTATACTATTTATATGTATACGATAAACTTGCAAAATTCTTCGACGAGATAGTATATAGAAAAGCGGCAAAAAATGTTATAAAAACAACAAAAATCAATAAAAAAAAAAACAAAGAGAAAAACAAGAATTAACTTGGGTCAATAACCAGATTTACATTAATGGTCTGTTTTGCGCCTTGTGTACACAGATCTTAACGTAACGTAACGTAACTTTAAAAAATTATTTAACTGTAACGTCAGTGTATATATATACTAAGTTTGTCTTAATTTAATTTTAATATAATTATAATAATAATAATAATAATAGTAATAATAATAATAATAATAATAATAATAATATGATATAATTAATAATTATCTAAGGGTTAAAACAAATTTTTTAAATAGTAATTTTGATAGAGGAAGTCTGTTTTCTATTTTTTTTCCTCAATTTTTTTTTTCTTTATCTCATCTTTTTTTTTCTTTTTCCTTTAATTTGTGCTAAAAAACCTTCATGTTACTTAAACATACATATATATGTATAGTATAACGATTAAACAACAGTAGCCAAGTAATATCTCCCAACTTAGGTATATGTTTCATTATATCAATCGCCAAATGGTCCCCGGGCACATTTTAAATAACTCTTATATCAATGAATTGAATATATATATTTTTTACTTTTTCTTTTTCTTTTTTGATAAAAACAAAGTGAGAATACTAAATGGGGAAAAACGGTGTACCAAACAATTATTCACTCAGGAATATTTATCAATATTGATAAAATGCCTCATTCTGCTCAAATGCAGAGTCAAGATAGTTAAAATATATATGTATATGAATTTTTGTTATTGTTTCTTATTTTTTATTTTTCTTTTACTCTTCTTTTTTCTCATTTTCTTTCTATTCTGTATTCATTTTTAATTGTTTTGTATTGTTCTTGTTTATAACAGTTTCCCCAAACTTTCAGTATATTAAATGAACCACACGTTTGGTCTTTATTCATTATCATCATTACTATTTTTTTTTTGTTGTTATTTTTTTTTCATCATTCTTAATGTGAATAAATTATTTAAATCGTTTCCAAGGGGCTCTGCCAATTGTGCGCTTGCATTGACAATCGCTGGTTATTACTCGGCTTCAATGGAATCACACAGCGCGATGCCTCTGGGAATCTTTCACGGTAGCGTTCAGATCGCAAGTATTTCACAGTCACTAGTTTACCTATAAGTTAAAAAATATTTATACATTTTCATAGAACTTAGAATGGGGTTTGTCGAATGAAGTTCAACAAATTAGGGGAAAATCTGTGTTAAAATATGAGATTTTGTTATCATTTACATAATAGAAGTGAAACTATTTCCAGGATTAATTACCAGTTCTCGTAATTGCCATAGAAAAATTCTATTTCTCTTTTACCTAGAACTTTATTTTCCAAAAGCTGTAAGATTTATCATATTTTATCTAATTCTTTACTCACTGTCGAACCACCAGCCATGCAATGCTCTATAAGCCTTTCCAGCATCCTCTTGCGACATACATTTCATGTAGACACATCCCTCTCGACTTCCACGATCTACACGAATGTGAAGAATTTTAACATCTTCACCACACTTTTCTAGAATTGCATCCTGCACCTTTGTTTCCCAGTCGTCCTCGAATTCTCTGTTAATATTGAGAAGAAAAATTGACTCATTTTTCTCTATCTTCAATGAATATCTTTCATGAAAAAATATCGAATAAACTCACACATCGGGATCAAACATGTGCCTAATCTTAAGGCAAGGTGTAGGCGAGCAGGGCAAACTATTTACAGATCCTTCCATTGTCTCAAATGCCTGCCCCTGCCATACTTTAGTTTTTTTGTTCCCGGTAATTCCTGAAGTTTGGAGATTAGAAGCGTTCAAATTATTGCTTGGTAGCCAACGCCAAACGTGAAATTCCTCGCCTGCAACTTGCTGCACTTCCCTTCGAACCCTGTAAGTAGAAATTATAATCCAATTGTAAGAATATACGTATGTATTGCGATTTATTGTTCAGGAATTGAGTTTGATCCAAAAGTACCTTGATTCATTTTCGTCCAAGAATCGAACTGCCTTAGCCCATATACTGGACATCTGTTTCCGATTTTTTGGGAGGATTAAGTTATCTCTGACATGATTTATCGCCAAATAACTCTCCTGCGTTCCTCCTGGACTTGCAACAGCCGAATTTTGGTGATGTAGTTCTAGCATGCTTATTATTTCGCTTACTAAGCGGAATACTTCGTTCTCAGATTCTTTTTTCTGTTTTAAATGCCAGAGAAGTAATTTGTGAGCGCCGATAATTAACAAGGCACCTAGAAACCATATTTCAGAATATAAATTATAGGAAATGATTGAAGAGTATTTTGCAGTTTTTGCATAAAGTTGATTTGCAGAGCGAAAATTCTTCTCGATATAAAAATCATTATAAATAACTCAATAAAACGCCAAACAGTAATTATCGAAAGGATTTACTGATCAAACGCGTACAAAGCTGAACAATATATGAGAAATTAAAATCCCACGATATCATCAGGTTTGAGAAATAATATAAACGAGAAACACTCTTCATTTTAGAAAAAGAAATCAATTGAACTCGTTCAGCAACGAGTCAGTAAGAAATTTACCGACGGCTACAGCCAATATCGACGTAAGCATGGTGTAAAGTTTGTTCTTGACCAGGCATTTCATGGGAACATCTGGATTAAGAACAACCATTCCTACGTTTCCATCGATACGTTTGGCCAGTACTTGCTCCTGAAATTAGAAAATATGATGAATGGGAGGATAATTGCGTGCTGATCTTTTAAACTGATAAATTCTCTCATTTACCCATTTGTTTATAATCTGATTATCGGTTGAAGCTTTATTGAACTCGTCAACTTCTATCAACGAGATACCCAATTTTGGATTTTTGAAAATAAGGAGCTGCGCGTTGTGCAAATCTTCTTTGAGGTCCAGTTCGTTCTGTAATAGTTTAATATTTAGTTATAAATCGGTCGGGATCTTATCATCTTTATAGTTTATTAAATGATTATTGTCTTCTCACCAAATCTTTCTTAGAGAATCTTTCTACGATGTTAGCATCGGTGAGGTATGGGACGTCTGTGGTATCGTCGCAGTTGTAACTTATTGCCTTTTCTGTTAAAATTGACTGCAATCTTGTTAGCAATTGTGTCGTTGTGCCTTCTGTACCCTTTTGGATACAGTTTACTCCTGGTATATTGCCGTTGGGTACCTCAGGCGAACAAAACGGATAATTTGCGAGATCTATAAAGATAAATGAAATGCATGTATTGATTTTTTGTTAGTAATTTAATTTTCGAAAATGGTTGTAAAATTATACAGCTAAGAGTAGTCGTACTGTTTGTGATTGTATAGTAGTTAAGTATATTTTTCCAGAATATTTGGATAATCAATGAAAAATGAATGTAATACTCAAGATTTAAAGATTAAATATGACGATCATAGATTAAAAAAAAAAAAAAGAAAACATCTGTTTTTCAGTCAAAATTTGAATTATATTAGATTCGATAGATCAGAACTAGGTATTGTTGAATGATATAAGAGAAATCGATACTAAGAGACCGTAATTGGGAGAAGGAAATGAAAGAACAGTAAAACCGAGAAAAATCTCCAATACATAATATTTATTGATAATAATAATAATAAGAAAAAATTACAGATTAAAATGTTAGAATTATAATAAGTAGGCACTCGATATTTAAAGTATTAATAGATAATATTCGATATTTCATTGAATTATTATCTTAGAGAGTCTACAGAAGTTAATAAAGATATATACGATTTTTTTATTTTTTATTTTTCGTCTCGTTTTGTGTATATTTTTTCTTTTTTTTTTTTCTTTTCTTTCTTTTAATCGTCACATTATGCATGACTATCTGTACAGAGTTGACCGCTTACTAATTAACATATAGAATAAAAATAAACTCTGCACACACACAATTATTTACGTGCTAACCTGGGCACTTGGGAAAAATATTTTTTCTATACCCTAATACAAGAACCTTCTTCCAACCCAATTTAATTAAATCAAATTCAATCCAATCTAATTTACCTTACGTCATTTTCTCACTCCTTCTTAATAATACAATTATTGGTTGTAAATTTGATACAGTTAAAGAAGCTTGATAAAAAAAAATACAGATCAACTTCAATTGGGCAATGTAATTTTAAAAATCCGAAAAAACCAGAGAACCAGTAAATAAAAAAAAAAAAAAAATCCACCAACACATACTAGTAACTACATTGTAAGAAGAAATTTAAACACCAATTAATTTCAAACTCTATCAGATATTCACGCGTTCAATATTTTTTTTTAATTTGCTCATAGAAAAGTTGAGGAAAAATGAAAAAAAAAAGATGTTATTTACGATTGAAAATATTAATTTTAAACGGTTTTTTGTGCAGTGTGATAAGAAAAACAAAGAAAAGTATTTCTAAACTACAATTTACCATCTTTAATATTACAATATCATATTATATTTATTTTTTTTCTTTTTCGTTTTCTCTTCTGTTGTAAAAAATTCTGAGTATTTGATTGATTTTTTGTTTGTTTTTATATTCTATTTCTGTTTCTTTTTTTGTTTTCTTAACTGTCCTTTGGATACCTACCAACGTCAGTTGTAGAGTTGTCGTTCTTTCCGCCTAGTCCCAAATAAACGACAGCCAAAACGATGAAAAATAGCAAAAGTACGCCGACCAGTACAACCGATATTAAGTTGTGATTATTTTTCAATTCTTTAGCATCAGAAGTTGAAGGAAACGTTCTTGTAATAGCCGGTCTCTCAGAAGCGAGTACGTTGTACCTAGAACTGTGAAAGATGAAGAAAAAAGAAAAATAAATCTGATTAATAATCAATCTAAATCAGATATATTTCTCAATAAAAGGAAAATCTTTTCTAACGCAGGCGAAAAATTGTTTATATGAAAAATATATGAAATCACCTAGAAGTAGATGGCAGGTACTTAGATCTCAGCGATGTAAAATGCCCGTTAGAATCGGTTTCCTTTACTTCAGGCAAGGCCGGTGAGTGGCGTAGAATCGGAGCTGGAATGAAGGTGAGAATAAATTGAAGAAAATTGGTATCTCATTTAAAATCTTGATAAAAAAAAAGAAAAAAAGAAACGATATCTTTATACTTACAACCCAGGCTTGATCTAGAGGGAAAATTCGTCGTCGTTGATATCCGACTCAGTCTTCTAGTAAAATCGGACAAATATGGAGTTTCAACGTTAGCCAAAGGGTCGTCAACGGCGTCTCTGTATACGTCTTCTTTCTGTGCTTGAATCGGCGATATATTTAATTTGAAAGCCGGGGCGACGTAATTATCTTTACTTGTTGTAAATATTGATCTTTTTTTAGGCTCGTAATCGACAAGGTTTACTGGTACGTGTCTTTCGTTTGTGATCAAAGCCGAAGATGAGGATGCTGACGCGCCAGAGCCAATTCCAGAATCGTAAGACTTTCCGTCGTTCAATTGGTACTTTGACGTCGTTGTCATCGCTGTTGTTGAATAAAGTTTTTCCGGTTCTTCTGGTATGTCAGAATCCGAGCCTGTCTCTAACCCGTCATTCGAATTCGAAGACTTGTGATTACGCGTTATCTTGCGCGATTGAGTCTTGACGGATTTTGACGTCGAAGTATTAACAACAGTCGGAGATTCTAGACGCACGAAAGACTCGGGCATAGTATCGCTGCTGTTTGTTCTAGACCCGGTTCTACGACGGGACGGACTTTTAGGTGCCAATACGAACGTAGGACTCGGAGGCGGCATTGGATTCGCTAATGTTTGACGCCGGGAATTAGAAGACTTCTTTTTTCTACCTGCTGAGCCAGAATCATCGTCTGTATCATCGCTACTGTATTTTGCCGCTAATGAGTGACGATTTGATCCTTTGAAACCCGCCTCACGGGCCTCAATTAAATTCTTCAACTTCTTAACCAATATCTTTCGCGTTGTTAGGGTTACGGGACCCACGGGGTAACCGTACTCGGATAATTTGCTCCGCAATTCAGAGTCCGATAATGTGTCTACGGACATATTTAACAGATTTTTTTTAATTGATAGTGGTTAGGAGATATGAGACCGCAATATTTCGACACTTTTTTTATTATTTTCGACACCGTTATTCACTTATTATACGCGGCACAACGGCGGCACACGATAGCCTCAAAACAACAATTTATTTCGAGAGAAAAATGGTGCTGCTAGCCCGCGCGCCTCTCTTGGAACGGTTCGAGAGGGTTTTTTAATAACGGTCAAAAACGCGGGTTTGAGCGCCAAATATCTTTCTTATGTAATTAGAAAACGCTGAAATATGTTTAATCACTACCGTTTTTTAAATACGTGACCAATTTTATGCCTCATTTAATATACCATGTAATCAGATATTTTAGATTATTTTATTTATGAATATAATAAATAGAAATGAGGTAATATGTGTGGCGCATGATGGTTATATCCTCTATCATGAGAACAACAAACTAAATGTTCAACCTGCCGTTGAAATGGGGAGAAAAAAATCATTCTTTTCATTTCATAAAACCGATTAATAATAGACTAGTATAATAGTCTAGGATATTGAGTTTAAGAATTATTGAGATAAAATACGACGCATTGTACGGATATTTTATATCTCAAAATAGTTCGTGAACAATTATGATAATATAGCATTTATGCCCGGTATGCACACGCACGTCATGGTCAGGTATATTTAAGAAATCTGTCAACTGATTGGTCACTTCTGTTGTGGAAATTCAGTAATTGGCTAAGACCCTAAACGTGCGTGTGTAAACCAGGCATCAGCCGCGTTTTCAACGCCGCGATATATCCCAGCCTGTAATAGTGACGTCACTTACACTGCGGACTTCAGAGCATAGAGTATACGTAGTGGTGACTAGACCACTGGAACCAATTTCAAAATAAGTGTTCCCAATCGTTTGGAAATCGTTTGGATAGATTCGGAAAGCCATTTACACTGTTTGGAAAATCTATTGGAAAGAATGACTCCCGAAATATGAGGTCTAGAGTCTCAGAGATTGAGGTGAGAATTGAGCTATCTGACCAGGAATCTTTGTCCTCATCACATGCAAATTACTCGTAATTATATCGATGATAAACGACATTTATTTTCATATTTATTCATACAAATTATGCGGGCTCAATCAAGCAACGAAATAAGATATGATATACATTCTCAACTTTCTCATCAATACTAATTGATCATAGTTTACCCGCTTGATTTTCAACTCATATATCATTACGACAATTATCTAAATCATTCGTTTATTTCTCTAGAAGGAGAAGAAAGAATGAATAAGAAGAAACACGCAAGTGAGGACAAATTGTAGTTTGTTCCCGAAGGGACAGCGGAGGCTCAGAAGGCCGATTATACGAATCTGATCTCTACGATGATTTATATGAAAGGTAAACAGCATTTTGGATCGCATTTTGTCTTTCTATCAAAGTTCAATCACTTTCTTACACTCGTTATTTGTGAGGATTCTTCTTCATGCAAAAATATATATTGCTATAAACGTTGTATGAATGCGTTTTATTGACAAATCTTTTGCTCAGCTTTTATTTTCTCAACAGATTGTGATGGACCGGAGGTAGTCAGGACTGATTATGCGAGAACCATGCAGAGAAGAAGGGACCAGGTAGGATGGTGATTTTGTAACGTTACATGGTCACGGATCCGAATTATCTTCTGAATCGAAGAATTAAAAAATAGCCTACATTGAGATCCCAGTAAACCAAAACGAATTGAGTATGTGGAAAACGGAATTAATACGAATTAGATGAAATTCGAAAAGCTTGTATCTTTGTAATTCAAAAGAATTGGGGCACAATTTTTCTGAATTCTATTTGAGTCGTTTTAATTTCGTTTTTTACATACTTCATTCGTTTCAATTCATGTTGGTTTACTGGAAGTAGATTTCCTGGTTTTGTGAGCACATTTTCGTATTTAAATTCAAATATATCTACATTTTAGTATATCTCTGCCCATGTTTCAGCCAAGCCTCACCAAATTGAAGCCGATGAGAGCTCAATTGAAGCTGATAGGAATCGATCGGGACCCCAGTAGAAGCAATAGTATGAGGATGGATATGGCAGCAAGGTAGCAATTGCAAAAGAGGTGAGAAAAAGATACTTTTATGCTAATCTCTGTTTTTCCAAAGTTAGCAATTTAGTTTCACTGTCGTCCATCATATTGTGACAAACTACACTTTCTTCGGTATACATGAGCTTGTTTCTATATTACAAATCGAAAATATACGAAATTAATTTCTAATTTCTCTAATTCCATTTCTTTGTTTTATTTTTCTTACAGAAAAATATATGACCAGCAAGTCCAAAGATCCCAAAAGTCTAATAGACCGAAATAAAAACTGTATGGATGACTCGGGTCCAGGAATCATGAGGTCTGGAGTCCAGAGATTTAGTTGAGAATTGGTATGCAATGATCAATGTAGATTATATTGTGCTTTGAGTTATACATGTACATTCTGAATCAAATTTACCTGAAGTCTATTTCTGTTCTTTTTTATTTCTTTGACTTTCCTTTGGAAGTGAGTTTCCTTGTATCGAAATACGATCTGGTATACATTGTGTCAAGTTTTTCGTGAATAATAACTAATTATTATAATACTCGTTTGTTTTTCATCCAACATTTTATTTCTGAAATCTTTTAAATCAACTATTTTTTTTCAAGGAAGCCGAGGAGGCGAAAAGGAGGAAAGGGGTGTCAAGAATGAGAAGAATAACCAAAATCGTAGTTGCACAGTTAGCTGCATGGACCAAATCATTCGGCCAAATCAAATGTAAGATAAATGGGTATTCGTAACACAATCTCGAAGTACGTCCGATTTCTACTAAGGTTCAACGATTGTGGACGTCTAGTAGATGCTATGTATTCAAAATTTCAGTTGGTTCCTTTTCGAAGTTTGAATTTGATGGAATGGAATTCTATACAAAGAAAATTCTGTTTCTGTATGAATATATCGCAATTACAATTATATGAATGTTAGATTGACGATTCATTTTTGTTTCTTTATGCATTTGTCACAGTGTACGGAATACGACTGACCTAGCGAGATTCTTATCCAGAAAATTTAGCAAACTCCGAAAACAAATTGGACGGATTGAAGAATCGGCGAATTAGGAAAAGGTAAACATTATATCGAGATATAATTATATTGATGTTCATCATTTCTTCATTATTCATCGTTATTATTATTATTACCATTCGTTTATCAGGTGGGTGTGTCTACAAAAATAGAAAATAGATTTGTAATTGGTATTCTTCTCTATTGTATCATCAATTACGTATTGTTGGAAGAACACTGAATCTGACTAAAGAACCGTATTTATACGCATAAGGACTACATTCGTGCAGATTCCAGGGTTAAATTTATATTTTTGTCGAAATAATTCGTAAATCGAAAATTTAACTAGACCCCAAATATTGCAAAAGAACCTTGCCACTATAAATATGAATTTTAGGTAAAAACCGTCAAATATTCTATAATAAGTATATTCGTTTGAAAATTTATGATTTCCGGGTGAAATAACGAGATTTTTTACTCTCATTTTCGTATCAATTCATTTTTCAAATGTTGGCTTATTCGAAGAAAAAATTTCCGTGTTCATTTGATTTTTGAAACTTCGCGCCAGACGTACTGAAGTTGCCAGCGTAGGCGCAGAAACACTGCTCCCGCGTTCCGAAAGTTTCCGGTCGTTTCCGTCTTCCTCACGCTGGAAGGCGGCGACTTTCCTCAGCTCGAATTTTCCGTTTCATTTATACTACGTGATCAGAGTGGCATCGGTCGACGTCTCGACGCCCCATAGTTCAAGAATGGTGTTATAATTCGATGTACGCGTCTTTGTCAAGGTAAGAGATTGTAATTTTGCGATTCAACGATCATTATCTGAGGAAAAAATATTTCATCGCGGTTCAACTCCGATTGTCGTGAAGTTCCATGCCAGTTTGAACTTTTCTCTCGACTTGTCTCGACCGGTTGCCGGTGGATATTTATATCAATTCTACATTTTTCGTTCTTCAACGTAAATTCTTCATTTCATCGTGTAATAATATCGAGTCCTGAAAAAAGTCATCGTAAATGGAATTCATTCGAAACGAAAATACTTGAAATATTCTACGCGGAGAAAATCCCGAGAGGGGCGGGTAGCGGGAAAACAAATTGGCTTTGGTTTGAAAATTTATGATTCACGGGTGAAATAACGAGATTTTATACTCTCATTTTCGTCTCAATTCATTTTTCAAATGTTGGCTTATTCGAAGAATTTGTTATTTATTTTTTTACTTTTTCTAACGTCTGCCTGCGCAGACGCAAAAAACTGTGCATGCGTACGCGCAGAAAACTGCAACTGCGTTTATGGTCGTTCCGTGGAGGGGCGGGTAAACAAGCCGCCATCTTAAATCGAAGCAATACGTTGTGAAATAATTATGTCGAGTATAATAATGTTTTTGGAGTAACAAACGGTCGTTAAAATGATAAAAAAGGTATGAATAGTGTTATCCTACTATTCCGCGATCCTTTGAAGCCTAATTCAACTCCGAGCTCGCAATTTATTGACCATGGGCCGCTTTTGAGTGAACTTTTTTCCAACCGTTCCACAGTCAGCTGTTTCCCGCAGTTATACGTTAATATTATTTCGACTTGTGAATAGCCAACAATTGGGTATCTTTCGAATCGGTTGTAATATAATACAGTTAACGTTATCGTGTAGAAGTTGATATGCGTATAATCGTATGTAAAACGTAAATAGTCAAACAACGAATATCTACAATACATAAATATGTACGAGGGAGTTATATCGAAGCACAGACCGCAGGTCGTTTACTTTTCGCAAAGTTCCAAAATGTTTGAACCGGTTTTTTACTCATTTTCATGGCTTAATCTGATATGATATAATAATAATAATAATCGAATTGAAATAAAAAATAATAATTTATTAAGTCCAATTTCAGAGGAAATTCATTATTGACATTAACCTGATTAACAAAACAATCATTTTGTTACAGAGACAAACTGCCGCAGGTCAAAGACGCAGATTCAAAGTTCTGAAGCTGTTTATATACATCAAATGTATCTTACCGATAAATTGAATGAGAGGTAAGCCACTAAATGAAATATTATTCAGTTTTTCAGTCCCATTTCTAGATCGATATTTAGAATCATAATTTCTTTGTTTGGTAAAAAAAAAAAAAAGTGACAATATGAATAGCAATGGAAATATGTATTTGAAATTCATTTCTCATTTCTCTCATCATTCTACTTTGTTCCAATTTTTTCTCTAGAGGGAGGTGAATCTGAGGATCCCGAAAATCTGATGTGCTGATGGAAACTGGGAGTGAGACTTCGCCAGCGTCTGTCAAACTACTGCAGTGTCGGTGAGTCGCATGATTTTTGGTAACGGGCTTCCTTTCCTCGGTACTCTCTTTTCTCTGTCGCGTGGCGTGGCGGTAACATTGTACAATCTTCGATTTCTTAGCTCAATTCAGATAGGCTCACTCGCGACCGCAACGGAGCTTGCTTCCATAATCATAGATTACTCTACAGACGGCAATGTAACATTATACTTGTTACTGCGCCGTCATATTACAGATATATATATACATATAGATGAATGCTTAAACTCGCTTTCACGGCCCTTGAGGCCCTCATCCGTTGCGAATCGCGGTGAGCATCGCGGCAGGAGGACATCCATAGCTCAATCGGTTTCCGCGATTATCATTTCACTCGCTCGATCTGCTCGAATTCTTTCCGATTGAGTAGTGGATCCTCCTGAGTTTCAAATCATGCTTTATAAAGTCTAGGAGCAGGTCCGACATAAGAATGAACGACGCTCTAGCAAGATGTTCAAGTAGAGTCCATTTTCATACAACGAATTATTCAAACATCAAAACATTTCAATATTGAAATCAGAAAATAAAAAATATCCCAAGTCCAATTGAATTAGTCCGCTTAGAAGAAAAAGTTTGCAAATCCTGTCCAGGATAGGATGTACTAACCCGTTCTTTCCCTACAGCAAAAAGAAACGGTAAGTCTCCTACCACGATGTATGAAATGATCAGTATGTATGTGTTGGAGAGAATCTGATGCCGGAAGTCATTAGCTTTCCGTACAGGTAAATCGGGAAGGTAGGGCAACCGCAGGGAGGGTGGTTACGAGTCTGTGTGTGCCTGCCTATATTATATAGTATATCCAATGTACAACTCGTTGGGTGGGTCTTGGGAACCAGGCGAGGGCAGGAAGGGTCGCGCAATGGGACGGTGGTGGACTAATATTATATTTTCCACAGCAAATTCAAGCGATCACAATAGAAGAAAAAGTAGCCACTTTGATATAGTTTCTCTGAAATATGTCCTCTACTCATTCGAGTCCTTAACTGAGCTTTGTGTCATTCTTTCTAATATTAGCAGAGTAAATCAATTTCTACAATCAAGTAATCTCTCCGTATCAAATGAGCTGTGATCGCTTGAATGGGCAAAACGCATCTCTTCATTTCCGCGCTTACGTGGGGCGCGGGGATGAGAGAGGCTCAGCCTGAAGACTTCACGTTGAAGAGGACGCCGACCGTCACGCCACCAAACATTCTATGCTTGCCTTGAAATCTTTACACCTTCTGTACTTGACGACTATCTGCCGATAACTATTCGCAACTTATAAATATCGAGCCAATTTCTATCTAATACCGAACAGCAGATAGGGTCAAGTCCTCCTTTCCTTGCATGCCTTTCTTTTTACTTTCAATGCGATTCTGTCGAGCATTTTATATCATAACTAATATTGTAAATTTCAACTTTTTCAGACTTTCACAGGTTCACTAATGCATTCTTTTCTTTCAGGGTATTTTGAGTGATTAATCCATGCCCTTCTTTTAGGGTATTTTAAGAGATGAATACTGATCTATGATCAGTGTTAATCATTAGGGACGAATTAATCATCTCTCTGTTGCAGTTCTACTGGAAAGGCTTGCCAGATTATTGAATGGCCAATTCGAGACGAGATCACGTTCTCACGTGGTTCCCGCGATGTTATATCAAAGATATAACCGGAATTCATTTGATAATGATTTTCAGTTGGGAACCGGAACAAAGGCAATACCTTCCTGTCGAGTCTTATATTCCATTGTAAGTATCAGTGGCATAAGTGAATTCTATCCCAAAATGGTTCATCAATAACCTAGTATATTTCAATCCACTAGTGGGTGCAGGGCACATTCATTATTTTTACGATTCCCCCCTCAATCTCGAAGTTTCAATTCTATATATCAGGAAACTCTTTGAAAATCACATGAAACGACACCTTTACCCATACACAGAATTATGGTAACATCATTCGTCATTTGATCAATCTTTTGTTTCTGTATGTTTCCATCCCAGTTCAGAATCAGAAACGAAGTGCGACGGCAAACTAGAGCTTGCAAAATTCTGAAAGATTATGAAGCACGGACACTGTGGATTTGAGTGGCAAATGTAACGAGTGATCACAGAGCAAAACGATGAAGGTAATATTATAAATATCTTAGATAGTCTACGTGATAATCATATCGCATATAAAGCATTATTTCTATGGAATTATTAGACATTGTTGACAAACGTACGAAAGCTTTCTTGTGGTCGCAAGCTCATCCCTGTAGTGAAAATTCAATTTATCGTTCATTGTCGTTACTAATATATTTGTTTGATTGTTATAGATAAATGTGTGGTGTGTACCCCTGTGGAGTGCAGCAAATCGGATGAATCCAAAGAATCCGAACACCATATGAAATGAGAAGAAATGAAGAAAGCAGAGGGAATGGAAAATATTGAAGAGGCACGAATAAGATAGCTGTTTAATGATAGGGCTTCCAAAATTTTGTCAAATCTTTTGAAATATTTGAAATTCCATGAAATTATTTAAAATCTTGTGAAATCTTCCCAAATCTTCCGAGAACTCCGAAATTTCAAAAAACTGTTTGAATTCATATAGAATGTGGTGAAATCTTGTAAATTCTTTTGGAAATCATTTGAGATTTGTTTGATTTCATGAAATCTTTGAATTCTCTTGGAATTTCTGATTCACAATCTTGTGAAATTTCTGAAATCTCTTACAATCTTTTAAAGTCTTTCGAAGTCCTTTTAAATTACTTCAAATCTATTAGGACTTCTTTGAAATCTTAGAAAGCTCATGAAATCATTTGCAATCTCGTGAAGTCTTGTAAAATCTCTTTAAATTATTTATAATCTGTTGAAATCTCATGCAAATTTGATTTCTATCGAAATTTTTGGAATATTTAAAATTTCATGAAAGCATTTACAATTTTGTGAAATTTCTGAAATCTTTTACAGTCTTCTTAAGTCTTTTCAAATTATTTTAAATTTCTTGACATATTCGAAAGTTTCGAAAGCTCATGAAATCATTTGCTATCTTGCGAAGTCTTGTAAAATTTCTTTGAATTCCTTTGAAAAATTTGAAATCTATGCAATTTCATGACACCAATGACAATCTTGTGGAACCTCTGAAATCCTTTGCAATCTTTTGAAACCTCCGTACATATAATACAAATCATATATATTTCCTTTACATTTTTATTTAATTCTCATTTCCTGTTCAATTTTCCTCACAGAAAAGTATACGGTCTGAGGGTCTAGAGATTCCAAAAGTCTGATGAACCGAAATAGAAACGGTATGGATGACTCGGGTCCAGGAATCATGAGGTCTGGAGTCCAGAGATTAAGGTGGGAATTGGTATGCAATTACCAATGTAGATTATATTGTGCTTTGGGTTATACATATATATTCTAAATCAAATTTACCCAAAGTTCATTTCCCATCTTTTTCATTTATTTGATTTTCCTTCGGAAAAGAGTTTGCCTGTATCCAAATGGGAATCGTTACAGTCTATATTGTGTCGAGTTCAAAAATAATAACTAACTAATATAACACTCATTGGTTTTTCATCCAACATTTTATTTCTTTAATCTCCTAAATGACTCATTTCTTTTTCAAGGACGACAAGGAAGCTAAGGAGGCAAAAACGAGGGAGAGGGGTGTGAAAAATCAGAAGAATAACGATAATCGTAGTTGCAGAGTTTGCTGCATGGACCAAATCATTCGGACGAATCAAATGTGAAATGAATCGGTAATGATAACACAATCGTGAAGTACGTCCAACGATTGTGGACGTTCAGTAGATTATATATATATATATACATATATATTTATATATTTGAAATTTTAATCTGTTCTTTTCAAAGTTTGATAACATTTTCGACTGGGCTACACCGAGCTACACTGATGTAGTGTAGCTATCTTCATTCTCTTTCTTTTTTATGAGGAAGAGAGAGACAGAGATGGCTACACTACACCCGTGTAGCTAAGTGTAGCCCCAGTCGAAAATGCTATGAATTCGATAGAATGGAATTCTATACAAAGAGAATTCTCTTTCGGTATGAATATGTCGCAATAACATTTGTATGAATGTTAGAGAGACGATTCAGTTTTGTTCCTTTATGAATTTTTAATCGCGTAAGAAATGGGACTGATCCAGAAAATCTAGCGAACTCCAAAAGCAAATCAGGCAGGGTTGTGTACAGAAATAGAAAATGAATTTGTAATTAGTATTCTTCTCTATCGTGTCGTCAATTACGTGTTATAAAAGAAAAAGAAAAAACTGTATCTGAGTAAAGAACCGGATTTATACGTATAGGGACGACATTCGTGCAGATTCCAGGGTTAAATTTATATTTTTGTCGAAATAATTCGTGAATCGAAAATTAAACTAGACCCCAGATACTGCAAAAGAACCTTGCCACTATAAATATGTGTTTTAGGTAAAAATCGTTGAATATCCTATGATGAGTATATTTGTTTGAGAATTTATGATTTCCGGGTGAAATAACGAGATTTTTTACTCTCATTTTCGTCTCAATTCATTTTTTAAATGTTTGATTATTCGAAGAAAAATTTCGGAGTGCATTTACCTTTTCAAACCTCGCGCCATACGTACCGAAGTTGCCAGGGCTGCGTTCGAAGACGTCACCTGGGTGCTATGACGTTTTGGAACGCAGCCCAGCGCGGGAGCAGAAAACTGTTCCCGCGTTCCGGTCGGTTCCCATCGTTTCCGTCGTCGTTCCTCACGCTGAAAGGCAGCGACTTTTGTCAGCTCGAATTTTCCGTGTTATTTATATACGTGATCAGAGTGGCATCGGTTGACGTCTCGACGTCTCATAGTTGAGGCATGGTGTTATAATTCGATGTACGCGTCTTTGTCAAGGTGAGAGATTGTAATTTTGCGATTCAACGATCATTATCTGAGGAAAAAATATTTCATCGCGGTTCAACTCCGATTGTCGTGAAGTTCCATGCCAGTTTGAAATTTTCTCTCGACTTGTCTCGACCGGTTGCCGGTGGATAATTATATTTATTCTACATTTTTCGTTCTTCAACGTAGATTCTTCATTTTATCGTGTACTAATATCGAGTCCTGAAAAAAGTCATCGTAAATGAAATTCATTCGAAACGAAAATACTTGAAATATTCTACGCGGAGAAAATCCCGAGAGGGGCGGGTAGCGGGAAAACAAATTGGCTTTGGTTTGAAAATTTATGATTCACGGGTGAAATAACGAGATTTTATACTCTCATTTTCGTCTCAATTCATTTTTCAAATGTTGGCTTATTCGAAGAATTTGTTATTTATTTTTTTACTTTTTCTAACGTCTGCCTGCGCAGACGCAAAGAACTGTGCCTGCGTACGCGCAGAAAACTCCGACCGCGTTTATGGTCGTTCCGTGGAGGGGAGGGTAAACAAGCCGCCATCTTAATCGAAACGCTGTGAAATAATTGTGTCGAGTATAATAATGTTTTTAGGGTAACAAACGGTCGTTAAAATGAGAAAAAAGGTATGAATAGTCTTATCCTAGTATTCCGCGATCCTTTGAAGCAAAATTCAACTCCGAGTTCGCAATTTATTGACCATGGGCCGCTTTTGAGTGAACTTTTTTACAACCGTTACACAGTCAGCTGTTTCCCGCAGTTATACGTTAATATTATTTCGACTTGTGAATAGCCAACAATTGGGTATCTTTCGAATCGGTTGTAATATAATACAGTTAACGTTATCGTGTAGAAGTTGATATGCGTATAATCGTATGTAAAACGTAAATAGTCAAACAACGAATATCTACAATACATAAATATGTACGAGGGAGTTATATCGAAGCACAGACCGCAGGTCGTTTACTTTTCGCAAAGTTCCAAAATGTTTGAACCGGTTTTTTACTCATTTTCATGGCTTAATCTGATATGATATAATAATAATAATAATCGAATTGAAATAAAAAATAATAATTTATTAAGTCCAATTTCAGAGGAAATTCATTATTGACATTAACCTGATTAACAAAACAATCATTTTGTTACAGAGACAAACTGCCGCAGGTCAAAGACGCAGATTCAAAGTTCTGAAGCTGTTTATATACATCAAATGTATCTTAACGATGAATTGAATGAGAGGTAAGCCACTAAATGAAATATTATTCAAATTTTTCAGTCTCATTTCTAGATCGATATTTAGAATCATGATTTCTTTGTTTAATACAAAAAAAAGAAGTGACACTATTTTTAATCATACTGCATCTTCTATGTAGTTCAATTATTTGAATCATTCATTATTTGAAATGATTTTTTTGTTCCGCCTTTCGTCGATTTGTTTTTTGGCTTCTGTGAGATTAGCATATTTATATATGTACGATATAAATACGCGACGAATTAGGTCTATCTTACTTAAGTTACAGATTTGAGACGAAGTAGGTAATTGATATATTTATATAATAATAATATTTAGAGCATAATACGTGGGCTGATTAGGTCAACCGCGACGTAGACATCGGAATATTTATATAATTTGGAGACACGAATAGATCTATCTTCTCTAAGTTACAGCTATTTTAGTTTGTACAACTCTTCTGCACTACTGCCAACGAGGGATTAGATTATTATATAAGATCCGTAGGATATATTATTTTTAAGCAAACGGAGGAACGAGGACTATCTTATTTAAGTTTTCAGCTGCAATTAGTTCGTATATACAGTCCGCGTTGTAGGCGACGAGATATTAATTAATTTTTCACTATACTGGCAACGAGGGATTAGATTATGATATAAGATCCGTAGGATATATTATTTTTAAGCAAAAGGAGGAACGAGGACTATCTTATTTAAGTTTTCAGCTGCAATTAGTTCGTATATACAGTCCGCGTTGTAGGCGACGAGATATTAATTAATTTTTCACTATACTGGCAACGAGGGATTAGATTATGATATAAGATCCGTAGGATATATTATTTTTAAGCAAAAGGAGGAACGAGGACTATCTTATTTAAGTTTTCAGCTGCAATTAGTTCGTATATACAGTCCGCGTTGTAGGCGACGAGATATTAATTAATTTTTCACTATACTGGCAACGAGGGATTAGATTATGATATAAGATCCGTAGGATATATTATTTTTAAGCAAAAGGAGGAACGAGGACTATCTTATTTAAGTTTTCAGCTGCAATTAGTTCGTATATACAGTCCGCGTTGTAGGCGACGAGATATTAATTAATTTTTCACTATACTGGCAACGAGGGATTAGATTATGATATAAGATCCGTAGGATATATTATTTTTAAGCAAAAGGAGGAACGAGGACTATCTTATTTGAGTTTTCAGCTGCAATTAGTTCGTATATACAGTCCGCGTTACAGGCAACGAGATATCAATTTATAATCCGCGATTCGTAAGAGTATTTCATCCAAGTTTCGGGAATTAGTTCGATCAGTTATCAGCGCGAGAATCCGAACTCATTTCATCCAAGTAGCCTTTGCTTTTGCTTCTGGTTCTACTTCTGCTTCTGCTTTTTTATCTGCATGCTTTTTTTTTCTGTAAACGCCTTGACAGGAGTTAAAACACCATGCTGGGGCGTAGAGGCTACTTCGGGGCTGAAATAATACCCCTGGCGAAGGGCATACACGCACTTGCAATGGTGTAACAACTTCTTTCGAGGCATAGATTGCTTTGCATGTGCTTGGTACATCTTTCTCTTGGCTACTTGCGATGAGTTAGTTCGATCGTCTGTTTCGGTAGGTTTTCAGTCCATAAGACAGAAATGCAAAGCATATTCTATACGTGACGGGCCCCACGAACCTGCTCAACCCGAGTTTTGTAGAAACGCACATCGGTGCTATATGTTCTTTAGGTTTTAGAAATTAGTTGAGATATCCATTTTACGTGACTGGCAACGAGGGATTAATTGAGACTCATTTAGAGATGCAATTATTAAAATCATTAGTTATATAGAAACGGCAGGGCACGTCATACGTGACGGGATTAACGAACCCGCTGTCCCGAGTTATAGGTCTATCTTACTTAAGTTCCAGATGGAGTAGGTAATGGATATATTTATATATCAATAATATTTAGAGTATTATAAGTCGGCTAATTAGGTAAACCGCGACGTGGACATCGAAATATTTCGATAATTTGGAGACACGCCACCAATAGATCTATCTTCTCTAAGTTACAGCTATTTTAGTTTGTACAACTATTTTTCACTATACTACCAACGAGGGATTAGATTATGATATAAGATCCGTAGGATATATTATTTTTAAGCAAAAGGAGGAACGAGGACTATCTTATTTAAGTTTTCAGCTGCAATTAGTTCGTATATACAGTCCGCGTTGTAGGCGACGAGATATTAATTAATTTTTCACTATACTGGCAACGAGGGATTAGATTATGATATAAGATCCGTAGGATATATTATTTTTAAGCAAAAGGAGGAACGAGGACTATCTTATTTAAGTTTTCAGCTGCAATTAGTTCGTATATACAGTCCGCGTTGTAGGCGACGAGATATTAATTAATTTTTCACTATACTGGCAACGAGGGATTAGATTATGATATAAGATCCGTAGGATATATTATTTTTAAGCAAAAGGAGGAACGAGGACTATCTTATTTAAGTTTTCAGCTGCAATTAGTTCGTATATACAGTCCGCGTTACAGGCAACGAGATATCAATTTATAATCCGCGATTCGTAAGAGTATTTCATCCAAGTTTCGGGAATTAGTTCGATCAGTTATCAGCGCGAGAATCCGAACTCATTTCATCCAAGTAGCCTTTGCTTTTGCTTCTGGTTCTACTTCTGCTTCTGCTTTTTTATCTGCATGCTTTTTTTTTCTGTAAACGCCTTGACAGGAGTTAAAACACCATGCTGGGGCGTAGAGGCTACTTCGGGGCTGAAATAATACCCCTGGCGAAGGGCATACACGCACTTGCAATGGTGTAACAACTTCTTTCGAGGCATAGATTGCTTTGCATGTGCTTGGTACATCTTTCTCTTGGCTACTTGCGATGAGTTAGTTCGATCGTCTGTTTCGGTAGGTTTTCAGTCCATAAGACAGAAATGCAAAGCATATTCTATACGTGACGGGCCCCACGAACCTGCTCAACCCGAGTTTTGTAGAAACGCACATCGGTGCTATATGTTCTTTAGGTTTTAGAAATTAGTTGAGATATCCATTTTACGTGACTGGCAACGAGGGATTAATTGAGACTCATTTAGAGATGCAATTATTAAAATCATTAGTTATATAGAAACGGCAGGGCACGTCATACGTGACGGGATTAACGAACCCGCTGTCCCGAGTTATAGGTCTATCTTACTTAAGTTCCAGATGGAGTAGGTAATGGATATATTTATATATCAATAATATTTAGAGTATTATAAGTCGGCTAATTAGGTAAACCGCGACGTGGACATCGGAATATTTCGATAATTTGGAGACACGCCACCAATAGATCTATCTTCTCTAAGTTACAGCTATTTTAGTTTGTACAACTATTTTTCACTATACTACCAACGAGGGATTAGATTATGATATAAGATCCGTAGGATATATTATTTTTAAGCAAAAGGAGGAACGAGGACTATCTTATTTAAGTTTTCAGCTGCAATTAGTTCGTATGTACAGTCCGCGTTGTAGGCGACGAGATATTAATTAATTTTTCACTACTGGCAACGAGGGATTGGATTATGATATAAGATATCCGTAGGATATATTATTTTTAAGCAAAAGGAGGAACGAGGACTATCTTATTTAAGTTTTCAGCTGCAATTAGTTCGTATATACAGTCCGCGTTGTAGGCGACGAGATATTAATTAATTTTTCACTATACTGGCAACGAGGGATTAGATTATGATATAAGATCCGTAGGATATATTATTTTTAAGCAAAAGGAGGAACGAGGACTATTTTATTTAAGCTCCAAAATTAACACAGGATCAAATCGTGATCGTCAAATAAGGGTCAATTCATCGATAATTTGTTCCGTTCATCCTTCTGATGCCTATCCGTTTCTTTATGTTTCATGTGTGTCTTGCTCCATCCTGGATAAAAAATATTCTTCGTGCCCGAGTTGCATGGAAAGCTGTCGGCGAAGCTGGGACTGTCGAGGATCCTGGAGAAGAAGGGATGAAAACGAATATCCGAGTACCAAACGCTAGAGACGCTGCTGAAATGCATGGGAACAGATTGCAGAGGCACATTATACAAATCCAATCTCACCGATAAATGCAATGAAAGGTAAACAGCAATTTCAATTGCATTTTACCATTTTAATGAAGTTCAATTATTGTCCGACTCAAATTGTCACCTACACATGTGATTTCCAACGTTTATTTTTTCATGTGAAAATATCGTTATGAAAATGATATGAATGTATTATGTATTTTCGCGTCCTGTCTTCGTGTTTTTCGGTACTTGGACGCCCATATTGTTTCTAATTGTGAGTAGCGAACAATCGTGTATCTTTCGAACGAATTATAGTCAGACGTGATTAGAATCAACGATGTTTTAGAATAGTTTCACTGCGTTCGTATAATTATATATGAAACGAGAATGGTCAAACAACGTAAATACACAATATACATAGGTATATTTACAGACCAACAGTTGTTTATATTTGAAGAAAATTCTAAGATAATCGGGTCTCTTCTTCACTTATATAACCAAGATCTGACTGACTGTGCTAATGTCACGCGAATATTTCTTGTGATTGCAGAGACAGACTGCAGCAAGATGTTTAGCATATTTTGGAATGCAGATATGGGAGTGGCTGGGCTGTCGATACGGATCTAACCCCACTGATACATTGAATGAAGGGTAAGCCGTTGATTATAACACTATTTTTAATCATACTGCATCTTCTATGTAGTTCAATTATTTGAATCATTCATTATTTGAAATGATTTTTTTGTTCCGCCTTTCGTCGATTTGTTTTTTGGCTTCTGTGAGATTAGCATATTTATATATGTACGATATAGATACGCGACGAATTAGGTCTATCTTACTTAAGTTACAGATTTGAGACGAAGTAGGTAATTGATATATTTATATAATAATAATATTTAGAGCATAATACGTGGGCTGATTAGGTCAACCGCGACGTAGACATCGGAATATTTATATAATTTGGAGACACGAATAGATCTATCTTCTCTAAGTTACAGCTATTTTAGTTTGTACAACTCTTCTGCACTACTGCCAACGAGGGATTAGATTATTATATAAGATCCGTAGGATATATTATTTTTAAGCAAACGGAGGAACGAGGACTATCTTATTTAAGTTTTCAGCTGCAATTAGTTCGTATATACAGTCCGCGTTGTAGGCGACGAGATATTAATTAATTTTTCACTATACTGGCAACGAGGGATTAGATTATGATATAAGATCCGTAGGATATATTATTTTTAAGCAAAAGGAGGAACGAGGACTATCTTATTTAAGTTTTCAGCTGCAATTAGTTCGTATGTACAGTCCGCGTTGTAGGCGACGAGATATTAATTAATTTTTCACTACTGGCAACGAGGGATTGGATTATGATATAAGATATCCGTAGGATATATTATTTTTAAGCAAAAGGAGGAACGAGGACTATCTTGTTTAAGTTTTCAGCTGCAATTAGTTCGTATATACAGTCCGCGTTGTAGGCGACGAGATATTAATTAATTTTTCACTATACTGGCAACGAGGGATTAGATTATGATATAAGATCCGTAGGATATATTATTTTTAAGCAAAAGGAGGAACGAGGACTATCTTATTTAAGTTTTCAGCTGCAATGAGTTCGTATATACAGTCCGCGTTGTAGGCGACGAGATATTAATTAATTTTTCACTATACTGGCAACGAGGGATTAGATTATGATATAAGATCCGTAGGATATATTATTTTTAAGCAAAAGGAGGAACGAGGACTATCTTATTTAAGTTTTCAGCTGCAATTAGTTCGTATATACAGTCCGCGTTGTAGGCGACGAGATATTAATTAATTTTTCACTATACTGGCAACGAGGGATTAGATTATGATATAAGATCCGTAGGATATATTATTTTTAAGCAAAAGGAGGAACGAGGACTATCTTATTTAAGTTTTCAGCTGCAATTAGTTCGTATATACAGTCCGCGTTACAGGCAACGAGATATCAATTTATAATCCGCGATTCGTAAGAGTATTTCATCCAAGTTTCGGGAATTAGTTCGATCAGTTATCAGCGCGAGAATCCGAACTCATTTCATCCAAGTAGCCTTTGCTTTTGCTTCTGGTTCTACTTCTGCTTCTGCTTTTTTATCTGCATGCTTTTTTTTTCTGTAAACGCCTTGACAGGAGTTAAAACACCATGCTGGGGCGTAGAGGCTACTTCGGGGCTGAAATAATACCCCTGGCGAAGGGCATACACGCACTTGCAATGGTGTAACAACTTCTTTCGAGGCATAGATTGCTTTGCATGTGCTTGGTACATCTTTCTCTTGGCTACTTGCGATGAGTTAGTTCGATCGTCTGTTTCGGTAGGTTTTCAGTCCATAAGACAGAAATGCAAAGCATATTCTATACGTGACGGGCCCCACGAACCTGCTCAACCCGAGTTTTGTAGAAACGCACATCGGTGCTATATGTTCTTTAGGTTTTAGAAATTAGTTGAGATATCCATTTTACGTGACTGGCAACGAGGGATTAATTGAGACTCATTTAGAGATGCAATTATTAAAATCATTAGTTATATAGAAACGGCAGGGCACGTCATACGTGACGGGATTAACGAACCCGCTGTCCCGAGTTATAGGTCTATCTTACTTAAGTTCCAGATGGAGTAGGTAATGGATATATTTATATATCAATAATATTTAGAGTATTATAAGTCGGCTAATTAGGTAAACCGCGACGTGGACATCGGAATATTTCGATAATTTGGAGACACGCCACCAATAGATCTATCTTCTCTAAGTTACAGCTATTTTAGTTTGTACAACTATTTTTCACTATACTACCAACGAGGGATTAGATTATGATATAAGATCCGTAGGATATATTATTTTTAAGCAAAAGGAGGAACGAGGACTATCTTATTTAAGTTTTCAGCTGCAATTAGTTCGTATGTACAGTCCGCGTTGTAGGCGACGAGATATTAATTAATTTTTCACTACTGGCAACGAGGGATTGGATTATGATATAAGATATCCGTAGGATATATTATTTTTAAGCAAAAGGAGGAACGAGGACTATCTTACTTAAGTTTTCAGCTGCAATTAGTTCGTATATACAGTCCGCGTTGTAGGCGACGAGATATTAATTAATTTTTCACTATACTGGCAACGAGGGATTAGATTATGATATAAGATCCGTAGGATATATTATTTTTAAGCAAAAGGAGGAACGAGGACTATCTTATTTAAGTTTTCAGCTGCAATTAGTTCGTATATACAGTCCGCGTTGTAGGCGACGAGATATTAATTAATTTTTCACTATACTGGCAACGAGGGATTAGATTATGATATAAGATCCGTAGGATATATTATTTTTAAGCAAAAGGAGGAACGAGGACTATCTTATTTAAGTTTTCAGCTGCAATTAGTTCGTATATACAGTCCGCGTTGTAGGCGACGAGATATTAATTAATTTTTCACTATACTGGCAACGAGGGATTAGATTATGATATAAGATCCGTAGGATATATTATTTTTAAGCAAAAGGAGGAACGAGGACTATCTTATTTAAGTTTTCAGCTGCAATTAGTTCGTATATACAGTCCGCGTTGTAGGCGACGAGATATTAATTAATTTTTCACTATACTGGCAACGAGGGATTAGATTATGATATAAGATACGTAGGATATATTATTTTTAAGCAAAAGGAGGAACGAGGACTATCTTATTTAAGTTTTCAGCTGCAATTAGTTCGTATATACAGTCCGCGTTGTAGGCGACGAGATATTAATTAATTTTTCACTATACTGGCAACGAGGGATTAGATTATGATATAAGATCCGTAGGATATATTATTTTTAAGCAAAAGGAGGAACGAGGACTATCTTATTTAAGTTTTCAGCTGCAATTAGTTCGTATGTACAGTCCGCGTTGTAGGCGACGAGATATTAATTAATTTTTCACTACTGGCAACGAGGGATTGGATTATGATATAAGATATCCGTAGGATATATTATTTTTAAGCAAAAGGAGGAACGAGGACTATCTTACTTAAGTTTTCAGCTGCAATTAGTTCGTATATACAGTCCGCGTTGTAGGCGACGAGATATTAATTAATTTTTCACTATACTGGCAACGAGGGATTAGATTATGATATAAGATCCGTAGGATATATTATTTTTAAGCAAAAGGAGGAACGAGGACTATCTTATTTGAGTTTTCAGCTGCAATTAGTTCGTATATACAGTCCGCGTTACAGGCAACGAGATATCAATTTATAATCCGCGATTCGTAAGAGTATTTCATCCAAGTTTCGGGAATTAGTTCGATCAGTTATCAGCGCGAGAATCCGAACTCATTTCATCCAAGTAGCCTTTGCTTTTGCTTCTGGTTCTACTTCTGCTTCTGCTTTTTTATCTGCATGCTTTTTTTTTCTGTAAACGCCTTGACAGGAGTTAAAACACCATGCTGGGGCGTAGAGGCTACTTCGGGGCTGAAATAATACCCCTGGCGAAGGGCATACACGCACTTGC
The DNA here is from genome assembly GCA_914767705.2 of Tenthredo notha. NCBI lineage: Eukaryota > Metazoa > Arthropoda > Insecta > Hymenoptera > Tenthredinidae > Tenthredo > Tenthredo notha. The sequence continues at coordinate 1,352,238 of OU611920.1, read as the reverse complement.
AATGGTGTAACAACTTCTTTCGAGGCATAGATTGCTTTGCATGTGCTTGGTACATCTTTCTCTTGGCTACTTGCGATGAGTTAGTTCGATCGTCTGTTTCGGTAGGTTTTCAGTCCATAAGACAGAAATGCAAAGCATATTCTATACGTGACGGGCCCCACGAACCTGCTCAACCCGAGTTTTGTAGAAACGCACATCGGTGCTATATGTTCTTTAGGTTTTAGAAATTAGTTGATATATCCATTTTACGTGACTGGCAACGAGGGATTAATTGAGACTCATTTAGAGATGCAATTATTAAAATCATTAGTTATATAGAAACGGCAGGGCACGTCATACGTGACGGGATTAACGAACCCGCTGTCCCGAGTTATAGGTCTATCTTACTTAAGTTCCAGATGGAGTAGGTAATGGATATATTTATATATCAATAATATTTAGAGTATTATAAGTCGGCTAATTAGGTAAACCGCGACGTGGACATCGGAATATTTCGATAATTTGGAGACACGCCACCAATAGATCTATCTTCTCTAAGTTACAGCTATTTTAGTTTGTACAACTATTTTTCACTATACTACCAACGAGGGATTAGATTATGATATAAGATCCGTAGGATATATTATTTTTAAGCAAAAGGAGGAACGAGGACTATCTTATTTAAGTTTTCAGCTGCAATTAGTTCGTATGTACAGTCCGCGTTGTAGGCGACGAGATATTAATTAATTTTTCACTACTGGCAACGAGGGATTGGATTATGATATAAGATATCCGTAGGATATATTATTTTTAAGCAAAAGGAGGAACGAGGACTATCTTACTTAAGTTTTCAGCTGCAATTAGTTCGTATATACAGTCCGCGTTGTAGGCGACGAGATATTAATTAATTTTTCACTATACTGGCAACGAGGGATTAGATTATGATATAAGATCCGTAGGATATATTATTTTTAAGCAAAAGGAGGAACGAGGACTATCTTATTTGAGTTTTCAGCTGCAATTAGTTCGTATATACAGTCCGCGTTACAGGCAACGAGATATCAATTTATAATCCGCGATTCGTAAGAGTATTTCATCCAAGTTTCGGGAATTAGTTCGATCAGTTATCAGCGCGAGAATCCGAACTCATTTCATCCAAGTAGCCTTTGCTTTTGCTTCTGGTTCTACTTCTGCTTCTGCTTTTTTATCTGCATGCTTTTTTTTTCTGTAAACGCCTTGACAGGAGTTAAAACACCATGCTGGGGCGTAGAGGCTACTTCGGGGCTGAAATAATACCCCTGGCGAAGGGCATACACGCACTTGCAATGGTGTAACAACTTCTTTCGAGGCATAGATTGCTTTGCATGTGCTTGGTACATCTTTCTCTTGGCTACTTGCGATGAGTTAGTTCGATCGTCTGTTTCGGTAGGTTTTCAGTCCATAAGACAGAAATGCAAAGCATATTCTATACGTGACGGGCCCCACGAACCTGCTCAACCCGAGTTTTGTAGAAACGCACATCGGTGCTATATGTTCTTTAGGTTTTAGAAATTAGTTGAGATATCCATTTTACGTGACTGGCAACGAGGGATTAATTGAGACTCATTTAGAGATGCAATTATTAAAATCATTAGTTATATAGAAACGGCAGGGCACGTCATACGTGACGGGATTAACGAACCCGCTGTCCCGAGTTATAGGTCTATCTTACTTAAGTTCCAGATGGAGTAGGTAATGGATATATTTATATATCAATAATATTTAGAGTATTATAAGTCGGCTAATTAGGTAAACCGCGACGTGGACATCGGAATATTTCGATAATTTGGAGACACGCCACCAATAGATCTATCTTCTCTAAGTTACAGCTATTTTAGTTTGTACAACTATTTTTCACTATACTACCAACGAGGGATTAGATTATGATATAAGATCCGTAGGATATATTATTTTTAAGCAAAAGGAGGAACGAGGACTATCTTATTTAAGTTTTCAGCTGCAATTAGTTCGTATATACAGTCCGCGTTGTAGGCGACGAGATATTAATTAATTTTTCACTATACTGGCAACGAGGGATTAGATTCTGATATAAGATCCGTAGGATATATTATTTTTAAGCAAAAGGAGGAACGAGGACTATCTTATTTAAGTTTTCAGCTGCAATTAGTTCGTATATACAGTCCGCGTTGTAGGCGACGAGATATTAATTAATTTTTCACTATACTGGCAACGAGGGATTAGATTATGATATAAGATCCGTAGGATATATTATTTTTAAGCAAAAGGAGGAACGAGGACTATCTTATTTAAGTTTTCAGCTGCAATTAGTTCGTATATACAGTCCGCGTTGTAGGCGACGAGATATTAATTAATTTTTCACTATACTGGCAACGAGGGATTAGATTATGATATAAGATCCGTAGGATATATTATTTTTAAGCAAAAGGAGGAACGAGGACTATCTTATTTAAGTTTTCAGCTGCAATTAGTTCGTATGTACAGTCCGCGTTGTAGGCGACGAGATATTAATTAATTTTTCACTACTGGCAACGAGGGATTGGATTATGATATAAGATATCCGTAGGATATATTATTTTTAAGCAAAAGGAGGAACGAGGACTATCTTATTTAAGTTTTCAGCTGCAATTAGTTCGTATATACAGTCCGCGTTGTAGGCGACGAGATATTAATTAATTTTTCACTATACTGGCAACGAGGGATTAGATTATGATATAAGATCCGTAGGATATATTATTTTTAAGCAAAAGGAGGAACGAGGACTATCTTATTTAAGTTTTCAGCTGCAATTAGTTCGTATGTACAGTCCGCGTTGTAGGCGACGAGATATTAATTAATTTTTCACTACTGGCAACGAGGGATTGGATTATGATATAAGATATCCGTAGGATATATTATTTTTAAGCAAAAGGAGGAACGAGGACTATCTTGTTTAAGTTTTCAGCTGCAATTAGTTCGTATATACAGTCCGCGTTGTAGGCGACGAGATATTAATTAATTTTTCACTATACTGGCAACGAGGGATTAGATTATGATATAAGATCCGTAGGATATATTATTTTTAAGCAAAAGGAGGAACGAGGACTATCTTATTTAAGTTTTCAGCTGCAATTAGTTCGTATGTACAGTCCGCGTTGTAGGCGACGAGATATTAATTAATTTTTCACTACTGGCAACGAGGGATTGGATTATGATATAAGATATCCGTAGGATATATTATTTTTAAGCAAAAGGAGGAACGAGGACTATCTTGTTTAAGTTTTCAGCTGCAATTAGTTCGTATATACAGTCCGCGTTGTAGGCGACGAGATATTAATTAATTTTTCACTATACTGGCAACGAGGGATTAGATTATGATATAAGATCCGTAGGATATATTATTTTTAAGCAAAAGGAGGAACGAGGACTATCTTATTTAAGTTTTCAGCTGCAATGAGTTCGTATATACAGTCCGCGTTGTAGGCGACGAGATATTAATTAATTTTTCACTATACTGGCAACGAGGGATTAGATTATGATATAAGATCCGTAGGATATATTATTTTTAAGCAAAAGGAGGAACGAGGACTATCTTATTTAAGTTTTCAGCTGCAATTAGTTCGTATATACAGTCCGCGTTGTAGGCGACGAGATATTAATTAATTTTTCACTATACTGGCAACGAGGGATTAGATTATGATATAAGATCCGTAGGATATATTATTTTTAAGCAAAAGGAGGAACGAGGACTATCTTATTTAAGTTTTCAGCTGCAATTAGTTCGTATATACAGTCCGCGTTACAGGCAACGAGATATCAATTTATAATCCGCGATTCGTAAGAGTATTTCATCCAAGTTTCGGGAATTAGTTCGATCAGTTATCAGCGCGAGAATCCGAACTCATTTCATCCAAGTAGCCTTTGCTTTTGCTTCTGGTTCTACTTCTGCTTCTGCTTTTTTATCTGCATGCTTTTTTTTTCTGTAAACGCCTTGACAGGAGTTAAAACACCATGCTGGGGCGTAGAGGCTACTTCGGGGCTGAAATAATACCCCTGGCGAAGGGCATACACGCACTTGCAATGGTGTAACAACTTCTTTCGAGGCATAGATTGCTTTGCATGTGCTTGGTACATCTTTCTCTTGGCTACTTGCGATGAGTTAGTTCGATCGTCTGTTTCGGTAGGTTTTCAGTCCATAAGACAGAAATGCAAAGCATATTCTATACGTGACGGGCCCCACGAACCTGCTCAACCCGAGTTTTGTAGAAACGCACATCGGTGCTATATGTTCTTTAGGTTTTAGAAATTAGTTGAGATATCCATTTTACGTGACTGGCAACGAGGGATTAATTGAGACTCATTTAGAGATGCAATTATTAAAATCATTAGTTATATAGAAACGGCAGGGCACGTCATACGTGACGGGATTAACGAACCCGCTGTCCCGAGTTATAGGTCTATCTTACTTAAGTTCCAGATGGAGTAGGTAATGGATATATTTATATATCAATAATATTTAGAGTATTATAAGTCGGCTAATTAGGTAAACCGCGACGTGGACATCGGAATATTTCGATAATTTGGAGACACGCCACCAATAGATCTATCTTCTCTAAGTTACAGCTATTTTAGTTTGTACAACTATTTTTCACTATACTACCAACGAGGGATTAGATTATGATATAAGATCCGTAGGATATATTATTTTTAAGCAAAAGGAGGAACGAGGACTATCTTATTTAAGTTTTCAGCTGCAATTAGTTCGTATGTACAGTCCGCGTTGTAGGCGACGAGATATTAATTAATTTTTCACTACTGGCAACGAGGGATTGGATTATGATATAAGATATCCGTAGGATATATTATTTTTAAGCAAAAGGAGGAACGAGGACTATCTTACTTAAGTTTTCAGCTGCAATTAGTTCGTATATACAGTCCGCGTTGTAGGCGACGAGATATTAATTAATTTTTCACTATACTGGCAACGAGGGATTAGATTATGATATAAGATCCGTAGGATATATTATTTTTAAGCAAAAGGAGGAACGAGGACTATCTTATTTAAGTTTTCAGCTGCAATTAGTTCGTATATACAGTCCGCGTTGTAGGCGACGAGATATTAATTAATTTTTCACTATACTGGCAACGAGGGATTAGATTATGATATAAGATACGTAGGATATATTATTTTTAAGCAAAAGGAGGAACGAGGACTATCTTATTTAAGTTTTCAGCTGCAATTAGTTCGTATATACAGTCCGCGTTGTAGGCGACGAGATATTAATTAATTTTTCACTATACTGGCAACGAGGGATTAGATTATGATATAAGATCCGTAGGATATATTATTTTTAAGCAAAAGGAGGAACGAGGACTATTTTATTTAAGCTCCAAAATTAACACAGGATCAAATCGTGATCGTCAAATAAGGGTCAATTCATCGATAATTTGTTCCGTTCATCCTTCTGATGCCTATCCGTTTCTTTATGTTTCATGTGTGTCTTGCTCCATCCTGGATAAAAAATATTCTTCGTGCCCGAGTTGCATGGAAAGCTGTCGGCGAAGCTGGGACTGTCGAGGATCCTGGAGAAGAAGGGATGAAAACGAATATCCGAGTACCAAACGCTAGAGACGCTGCTGAAATGCATGGGAACAGATTGCAGAGGCACATTATACAAATCCAATCTCACCGATAAATGCAATGAAAGGTAAACAGCAATTTCAATTGCATTTTACCATTTTAATGAAGTTCAATTATTGTCCGACTCAAATTGTCACCTACACATGTGATTTCCAACGTTTATTTTTTCATGTGAAAATATCGTTATGAAAATGATATGAATGTATTATGTATTTTCGCGTCCTGTCTTCGTGTTTTTCGGTACTTGGACGCCCATATTGTTTCTAATTGTGAGTAGCGAACAATCGTGTATCTTTCGAACGAATTATAGTCAGACGTGATTAGAATCAACGATGTTTTAGAATAGTTTCACTGCGTTCGTATAATTATATATGAAACGAGAATGGTCAAACAACGTAAATACACAATATACATAGGTATATTTACAGACCAACAGTTGTTTATATTTGAAGAAAATTCTAAGATAATCGGGTCTCTTCTTCACTTATATAACCAAGATCTGACTGACTGTGCTAATGTCACGCGAATATTTCTTGTGATTGCAGAGACAGACTGCAGCAAGATGTTTAGCATATTTTGGAATGCAGATATGGGAGTGGCTGGGCTGTCGATACGGATCTAACCCCACTGATACATTGAATGAAGGGTAAGCCGTTGATTATAACACTATTTTTAATCATACTGCATCTTCTATGTAGTTCAATTATTTGAATCATTCATTATTTGAAATGATTTTTTTGTTCCGCCTTTCGTCGATTTGTTTTTTGGCTTCTGTGAGATTAGCATATTTATATATGTACGATATAGATACGCGACGAATTAGGTCTATCTTACTTAAGTTACAGATTTGAGACGAAGTAGGTAATTGATATATTTATATAATAATAATATTTAGAGCATAATACGTGGGCTGATTAGGTCAACCGCGACGTAGACATCGGAATATTTATATAATTTGGAGACACGAATAGATCTATCTTCTCTAAGTTACAGCTATTTTAGTTTGTACAACTCTTCTGCACTACTGCCAACGAGGGATTAGATTATTATATAAGATCCGTAGGATATATTATTTTTAAGCAAACGGAGGAACGAGGACTATCTTATTTAAGTTTTCAGCTGCAATTAGTTCGTATATACAGTCCGCGTTGTAGGCGACGAGATATTAATTAATTTTTCACTATACTGGCAACGAGGGATTAGATTATGATATAAGATCCGTAGGATATATTATTTTTAAGCAAAAGGAGGAACGAGGACTATCTTATTTAAGTTTTCAGCTGCAATTAGTTCGTATATACAGTCCGCGTTACAGGCAACGAGATATCAATTTATAATCCGCGATTCGTAAGAGTATTTCATCCAAGTTTCGGGAATTAGTTCGATCAGTTATCAGCGCGAGAATCCGAACTCATTTCATCCAAGTAGCCTTTGCTTTTGCTTCTGGTTCTACTTCTGCTTCTGCTTTTTTATCTCCATGCTTTTTTTTTCTGTAAACGCCTTGACAGGAGTTAAAACACCATGCTGGGGCGTAGAGGCTACTTCGGGGCTGAAATAATACCCCTGGCGAAGGGCATACACGCACTTGCAATGGTGTAACAACTTCTTTCGAGGCATAGATTGCTTTGCATGTGCTTGGTACATCTTTCTCTTGGCTACTTGCGATGAGTTAGTTCGATCGTCTGTTTCGGTAGGATTTCAGTCCATAAGACAGAAATGCAAAGCATATTCTATACGTGACGGGCCCCACGAACCTGCTCAACCCGAGTTTTGTAGAAACGCACATCGGTGCTATATGTTCTTTAGGTTTTAGAAATTAGTTGAGATATCCATTTTACGTGACTGGCAACGAGGGATTAATTGAGACTCATTTAGAGATGCAATTATTAAAATCATTAGTTATATAGAAACGGCAGGGCACGTCATACGTGACGGGATTAACGAACCCGCTGTCCCGAGTTATAGGTCTATCTTACTTAAGTTCCAGATGGAGTAGGTAATGGATATATTTATATATCAATAATATTTAGAGTATTATAAGTCGGCTAATTAGGTAAACCGCGACGTGGACATCGGAATATTTCGATAATTTGGAGACACGCCACCAATAGATCTATCTTCTCTAAGTTACAGCTATTTTAGTTTGTACAACTATTTTTCACTATACTACCAACGAGGGATTAGATTATGATATAAGATCCGTAGGATATATTATTTTTAAGCAAAAGGAGGAACGAGGACTATCTTATTTAAGTTTTCAGCTGCAATTAGTTCGTATATACAGTCCGCGTTGTAGGCGACGAGATATTAATTAATTTTTCACTATACTGGCAACGAGGGATTAGATTATGATATAAGATCCGTAGGATATATTATTTTTAAGCAAAAGGAGGAACGAGGACTATCTTATTTAAGTTTTCAGCTGCAATTAGTTCGTATATACAGTCCGCGTTGTAGGCGACGAGATATTAATTAATTTTTCACTATACTGGCAACGAGGGATTAGATTATGATATAAGATCCGTAGGATATATTATTTTTAAGCAAAAGGAGGAACGAGGACTATCTTATTTAAGTTTTCAGCTGCAATTAGTTCGTATGTACAGTCCGCGTTGTAGGCGACGAGATATTAATTAATTTTTCACTACTGGCAACGAGGGATTGGATTATGATATAAGATATCCGTAGGATATATTATTTTTAAGCAAAAGGAGGAACGAGGACTATCTTATTTAAGTTTTCAGCTGCAATTAGTTCGTATATACAGTCCGCGTTGTAGGCGACGAGATATTAATTAATTTTTCACTATACTGGCAACGAGGGATTAGATTATGATATAAGATCCGTAGGATATATTATTTTTAAGCAAAAGGAGGAACGAGGACTATCTTATTTAAGTTTTCAGCTGCAATTAGTTCGTATGTACAGTCCGCGTTGTAGGCGACGAGATATTAATTAATTTTTCACTACTGGCAACGAGGGATTGGATTATGATATAAGATATCCGTAGGATATATTATTTTTAAGCAAAAGGAGGAACGAGGACTATCTTATTTAAGTTTTCAGCTGCAATTAGTTCGTATATACAGTCCGCGTTGTAGGCGACGAGATATTAATTAATTTTTCACTATACTGGCAACGAGGGATTAGATTATGATATAAGATACGTAGGATATATTATTTTTAAGCAAAAGGAGGAACGAGGACTATCTTATTTAAGTATTCAGCTGCAATTAGTTCGTATATACAGTCCGCGTTGTAGGCGACGAGATATTAATTAATTTTTCACTATACTGGCAACGAGGGATTAGATTATGATATAAGATCCGTAGGATATATTATTTTTAAGCAAAAGGAGGAACGAGGACTATCTTATTTAAGTTTTCAGCTGCAATTAGTTCGTATATACAGTCCGCGTTGTAGGCGACGAGATATTAATTAATTTTTCACTATACTGGCAACGAGGGATTAGATTATGATATAAGATCCGTAGGATATATTATTTTTAAGCAAAAGGAGGAACGAGGACTATCTTATTTAAGTTTTCAGCTGCAATTAGTTCGTATATACAGTCCGCGTTGTAGGCGACGAGATATTAATTAATTTTTCACTATACTGGCAACGAGGGATTAGATTATGATATAAGATCCGTAGGATATATTATTTTTAAGCAAAAGGAGGAACGAGGACTATCTTATTTAAGTTTTCAGCTGCAATTAGTTCGTATATACAGTCCGCGTTACAGGCAACGAGATATCAATTTATAATCCGCGATTCGTAAGAGTATTTCATCCAAGTTTCGGGAATTAGTTCGATCAGTTATCAGCGCGAGAATCCGAACTCATTTCATCCAAGTAGCCTTTGCTTTTGCTTCTGGTTCTACTTCTGCTTCTGCTTTTTTATCTGCATGCTTTTTTTTTCTGTAAACGCCTTGACAGGAGTTAAAACACCATGCTGGGGCGTAGAGGCTACTTCGGGGCTGAAATAATACCCCTGGCGAAGGGCATACACGCACTTGCAATGGTGTAACAACTTCTTTCGAGGCATAGATTGCTTTGCATGTGCTTGGTACATCTTTCTCTTGGCTACTTGCGATGAGTTAGTTCGATCGTCTGTTTCGGTAGGTTTTCAGTCCATAAGACAGAAATGCAAAGCATATTCTATACGTGACGGGCCCCACGAACCTGCTCAACCCGAGTTTTGTAGAAACGCACATCGGTGCTATATGTTCTTTAGGTTTTAGAAATTAGTTGAGATATCCATTTTACGTGACTGGCAACGAGGGATTAATTGAGACTCATTTAGAGATGCAATTATTAAAATCATTAGTTATATAGAAACGGCAGGGCACGTCATACGTGACGGGATTAACGAACCCGCTGTCCCGAGTTATAGGTCTATCTTACTTAAGTTCCAGATGGAGTAGGTAATGGATATATTTATATATCAATAATATTTAGAGTATTATAAGTCGGCTAATTAGGTAAACCGCGACGTGGACATCGGAATATTTCGATAATTTGGAGACACGCCACCAATAGATCTATCTTCTCTAAGTTACAGCTATTTTAGTTTGTACAACTATTTTTCACTATACTACCAACGAGGGATTAGATTATGATATAAGATCCGTAGGATATATTATTTTTAAGCAAAAGGAGGAACGAGGACTATCTTATTTAAGTTTTCAGCTGCAATTAGTTCGTATATACAGTCCGCGTTGTAGGCGACGAGATATTAATTAATTTTTCACTATACTGGCAACGAGGGATTAGATTATGATATAAGATCCGTAGGATATATTATTTTTAAGCAAAAGGAGGAACGAGGACTATCTTATTTAAGTTTTCAGCTGCAATTAGTTCGTATATACAGTCCGCGTTGTAGGCGACGAGATATTAATTAATTTTTCACTATACTGGCAACGAGGGATTAGATTATGATATAAGATACGTAGGATATATTATTTTTAAGCAAAAGGAGGAACGAGGACTATCTTATTTAAGTTTTCAGCTGCAATTAGTTCGTATATACAGTCCGCGTTGTAGGCGACGAGATATTAATTAATTTTTCACTATACTGGCAACGAGGGATTAGATTATGATATAAGATCCGTAGGATATATTATTTTTAAGCAAAAGGAGGAACGAGGACTATCTTATTTAAGTTTTCAGCTGCAATTAGTTCGTATATACAGTCCGCGTTGTAGGCGACGAGATATTAATTAATTTTTCACTATACTGGCAACGAGGGATTAGATTATGATATAAGATCCGTAGGATATATTATTTTTAAGCAAAAGGAGGAACGAGGACTATCTTATTTAAGTTTTCAGCTGCAATTAGTTCGTATATACAGTCCGCGTTGTAGGCGACGAGATATTAATTAATTTTTCACTATACTGGCAACGAGGGATTAGATTATGATATAAGATACGTAGGATATATTATTTTTAAGCAAAAGGAGGAACGAGGACTATCTTATTTAAGTTTTCAGCTGCAATTAGTTCGTATATACAGTCCGCGTTGTAGGCGACGAGATATTAATTAATTTTTCACTATACTGGCAACGAGGGATTAGATTATGATATAAGATCCGTAGGATATATTATTTTTAAGCAAAAGGAGGAACGAGGACTATCTTATTTAAGTTTTCAGCTGCAATTAGTTCGTATATACAGTCCGCGTTGTAGGCGACGAGATATTAATTAATTTTTCACTATACTGGCAACGAGGGATTAGATTATGATATAAGATCCGTAGGATATATTATTTTTAAGCAAAAGGAGGAACGAGGACTATCTTATTTAAGTTTTCAGCTGCAATTAGTTCGTATATACAGTCCGCGTTGTAGGCGACGAGATATTAATTAATTTTTCACTATACTGGCAACGAGGGATTAGATTATGATATAAGATCCGTAGGATATATTATTTTTAAGCAAAAGGAGGAACGAGGACTATCTTATTTAAGTTTTCAGCTGCAATTAGTTCGTATATACAGTCCGCGTTGTAGGCGACGAGATATTAATTAATTTTTCACTATACTGGCAACGAGGGATTAGATTATGATATAAGATCCGTAGGATATATTATTTTTAAGCAAAAGGAGGAACGAGGACTATCTTATTTAAGTTTTCAGCTGCAATTAGTTCGTATATACAGTCCGCGTTGTAGGCGACGAGATATTAATTAATTTTTCACTATACTGGCAACGAGGGATTAGATTATGATATAAGATACGTAGGATATATTATTTTTAAGCAAAAGGAGGAACGAGGACTATCTTATTTAAGTTTTCAGCTGCAATTAGTTCGTATATACAGTCCGCGTTGTAGGCGACGAGATATTAATTAATTTTTCACTATACTGGCAACGAGGGATTAGATTATGATATAAGATCCGTAGGATATATTATTTTTAAGCAAAAGGAGGAACGAGGACTATCTTATTTAAGTTTTCAGCTGCAATTAGTTCGTATATACAGTCCGCGTTGTAGGCGACGAGATATTAATTAATTTTTCACTATACTGGCAACGAGGGATTAGATTATGATATAAGATCCGTAGGATATATTATTTTTAAGCAAAAGGAGGAACGAGGACTATCTTATTTAAGTTTTCAGCTGCAATTAGTTCGTATATACAGTCCGCGTTGTAGGCGACGAGATATTAATTAATTTTTCACTATACTGGCAACGAGGGATTAGATTATGATATAAGATACGTAGGATATATTATTTTTAAGCAAAAGGAGGAACGAGGACTATCTTATTTAAGTTTTCAGCTGCAATTAGTTCGTATATACAGTCCGCGTTGTAGGCGACGAGATATTAATTAATTTTTCACTATACTGGCAACGAGGGATTAGATTATGATATAAGATCCGTAGGATATATTATTTTTAAGCAAAAGGAGGAACGAGGACTATCTTATTTAAGTTTTCAGCTGCAATTAGTTCGTATATACAGTCCGCGTTGTAGGCGACGAGATATTAATTAATTTTTCACTATACTGGCAACGAGGGATTAGATTATGATATAAGATCCGTAGGATATATTATTTTTAAGCAAAAGGAGGAACGAGGACTATCTTATTTAAGTTTTCAGCTGCAATTAGTTCGTATATACAGTCCGCGTTGTAGGCGACGAGATATTAATTAATTTTTCACTATACTGGCAACGAGGGATTAGATTATGATATAAGATCCGTAGGATATATTATTTTTAAGCAAAAGGAGGAACGAGGACTATCTTATTTAAGTTTTCAGCTGCAATTAGTTCGTATATACAGTCCGCGTTGTAGGCGACGAGATATTAATTAATTTTTCACTATACTGGCAACGAGGGATTAGATTATGATATAAGATCCGTAGGATATATTATTTTTAAGCAAAAGGAGGAACGAGGACTATCTTATTTAAGTTTTCAGCTGCAATTAGTTCGTATATACAGTCCGCGTTGTAGGCGACGAGATATTAATTAATTTTTCACTATACTGGCAACGAGGGATTAGATTATGATATAAGATACGTAGGATATATTATTTTTAAGCAAAAGGAGGAACGAGGACTATCTTATTTAAGTTTTCAGCTGCAATTAGTTCGTATATACAGTCCGCGTTGTAGGCGACGAGATATTAATTAATTTTTCACTATACTGGCAACGAGGGATTAGATTATGATATAAGATCCGTAGGATATATTATTTTTAAGCAAAAGGAGGAACGAGGACTATCTTATTTAAGTTTTCAGCTGCAATTAGTTCGTATATACAGTCCGCGTTGTAGGCGACGAGATATTAATTAATTTTTCACTATACTGGCAACGAGGGATTAGATTATGATATAAGATCCGTAGGATATATTATTTTTAAGCAAAAGGAGGAACGAGGACTATCTTATTTAAGTTTTCAGCTGCAATTAGTTCGTATATACAGTCCGCGTTGTAGGCGACGAGATATTAATTAATTTTTCACTATACTGGCAACGAGGGATTAGATTATGATATAACATACGTAGGATATATTATTTTTAAGCAAAAGGAGGAACGAGGACTATTTTATTTAAGCTCCAAAATTAACACAGGATCAAATCGTGATCGTCAAATAAGGGTCAATTCATCGATAATTTGTTCCGTTCATCCTTCTGATGCCTATCCGTTTCTTTATGTTTTATGTGTGTCTTGCTCCATCCTGGATAAAAAATATTCTTCGTGCCCGAGTTGCATGGAAAGCTGTCGGCGAAGCTGGGACTGTCGAGGATCCTGGAGAAGAAGGGATGAAAACGAATATCCGAGTACAAAATGCTAGAGATGCTGCTGAAATGCATAGGAACAGATTCCAGAGGCACATTATACAAATCCAATCTGCGGGTCTAGAAATCCCAAAAGACTGATGAACCGAAATGAAAACTGTATGGATTACTCGGGGCCAGGAATTATGAGGTCTGGAGTCCAGAGATTGAGGTGAGAATTGGCATGCAATGACCAATGTAATGTGCTTTGGGTTATACATATATATTTTAGATAGATTTGAGATAAAGTAGGTGAGGTATTTAAAATATTACAAGTTCGCGACTATGAGGACACACTCGTCTTATTAAAGCACCAGGCATTGGGCTGATTAGGTCCACCGCGACGTAGACATCGGAATGTTTAGATAATTTGGAGACAGGCGACGAATAGATTCATCTTCTTTAGGTTTCAGATTTTAGATTACAATTGCAGCTCCGTAATATTGAGAGTAGGTATACTAAGGCCGCGACTATTCGGACTCGACTTATTCATTAGGATATATATTTTTATGTGGACTTGTTTTTCCTATAAAAGTTCAGTGAAACTCAAGAAGCTACAGGAATCAGTTCAGATATCTATTAGGCGTTTAACTGCCAGAAAAATAGCTCCGAAAAAAAGGTATCAACTGCCAGATTTTTCTTTACTCAAAATATCTGCGCCTCACCCTATGCAACCCGCATATCATTCGTGTGGGACGAAAATTTTGTTGCCTGTATCTGGTGCATCAATCAAGGAGTTAAATTTAATTGAAATTGAATTGAAATTGAATTGAAATTGAATTGAAATTGAATTGAAATTGAATTGAAATTGAATCGAAAATAGACTAAAGAAAACTTTCTTATCTGGAATAAATAATCGCAGGAATGGGAAAGTGGGAAATAACATAGAAATTGATTATTCATATATTCAAGAATTTATTGCTGCAGCATTGATACAATCGTATTCATCGTCAATGTTATGTAGAATTCGTCAATTGTACTTGATTCTGAAACATAAATATCAAATATAAATTGGTCGAGTATCTTTATTTGCTTCCTGGCATAGGAGTTATTATAAAATAAACTACATCCGTATTACAATAAGATCCTAGTTATTATAATTAATTTTACAGAAGAAGAACGAGTGTTTTTTATGATTTTTATAAAATTAAATAAAATTTCCCAAATGTTGAAAAATTAAAGACGTGTTTCCCAAAGAATTTCGCGTTCGTTGGAGGGATTTTGTTTTTTCTGTGAATCGTGCCTGCCAACTATATGCCCAATATATTTTTATAAATAACAATGAAATCATCATTTGCCAATTTACAAAAATATATTCCTAAACTTTCCCAAACAATTGCATCGATAAAAAATTAAATTGAATTTATTTGCATTTTAAGTACACGGATCCAGTGGTCTGCCAAGTACTATACTACGGTTGGTGACTGAACCAAGATGGCGCCGCGGTCTCGACGAAGTATCGATAATCGAGATTTGGGTGAAAAATTTCTGCTCTGCAAGCTGCCAAGTGCCAACCTGTCAAAAGACGGTAAGATGGTTGTTCCTTCAGAAGCTAGAAACCTACTTTGATAAATAAGAGTGTGTTAATTGATGAATTTTATTAATTGAAGTAATCCAGAGTTAATAGAATTGATGCTAAAAACCGTGAGGATCATTTCGCTTCTAAATAATAAAATAAGAAACTAGTTTCATCCAAGTACGTCGTCGGTGTTAGTTTAACACACATCAAAAATGGCTCTTCGTAAAGTGAAGGGTAATTTTGAGCGGATGTTTGATAAAAATTTGACGGATTTAGTCCGAGGCATTAGAAACAACAAAGAAAATGAGGTGAGTAACCTCAAACAAAAACAAAAACACCTCACTCTATGCATTCGTGTATAAAATTATTTTCCGAACCTAACCTTATAACATTACGATTCATTCACACATCTTTTTTCTTCGCCCGTGTAATTTTTCCCAACGTAAATAACGGTATCACATTTATAATTAATACATCTCTGATATCAGGCTAAATACATCGCCCAATGTATGGAAGAGATCAAACAGGAATTACGCCAAGACAATATAGCTGTAAAGGCAAACGCCGTTGCCAAATTGACATACGTAAGTGAGAAACTTTTTATGCGAGACCCGCATTGATACGACAAATGATAACATGTTTAAAACATTTTCTTATTATATTACAGCTTCAAATGCTAGGTTACGATATAAGTTGGGCTGGATTTAACATAATTGAAGTAATGTCATCGGCTAAATTCACCTATAAAAGAATTGGATATCTCGCTGCTAGCCAAAGCTTTCACACAGATACCGAAGTAAGAATATTATCCAACGAGATATATTTAACTTTTAATAAGATTTTACAATGTCTAATCTATATTTGATCATTTCGTTTTATATCTCTACAGCTTCTAATGTTGACCACAAACATGGTACGAAAAGATTTAAACAGTCAAAATCAGTACGACGCTGGTCTGGCTCTGAGTGGTTTATCCTGTTTCATAAGTCCAGATTTGGCCAGGGATTTGGTCAACGATATAATGACTTTATTGACATCTACAAAGCCTTATCTGAGAAAGAAGGCGGTGTTGATGATGTACAAAGTATTTCTCCGCTTTCCTGAAGCTTTAAGACCGGCTTTTCCTAGGCTTAAAGAAAAGCTAGAAGATCCTGATAGCGGGGTACAATCTGCTGCTGTTAACGTCGTATGTGAATTGGCGAGGAAAAATCCCAAGAATTATCTCAGTCTTGCTCCTGTTTTCTTCAAACTTATGACTACTTCGACAAATAATTGGATGCTTATTAAAATTATAAAACTGGTAAGTATTATTTCTTACTAAGTATTTTAAAACTAGTCTTATTTTTCGGAGGCATATTTCTTTCTTTTTTTCGGTTTTATTAGTTTCCAATTTACATCTATATCTTTATTAATGGAAATAAATGTCACGTTCGATTACTCGAATATATTTTATTACTTTCTCTTCTTTTCATGCGTACAGTTCTCAGCAATAACTCTAATTGAACCAAAAATGGGTCAACGATTGACACAGCCACTGATAGATTTGATATCAAGGTTCCTATGAGATGGTTAAATAATTAGATTATCTAAATAGCCCTTTTTTTTCAATTGTTTATTAGTTTGAAATATAAAAAAGGGGCTTATTTATTTATGTATATCTTATTTTGTCTTTTTTTTTTTTATTCATTAAATTAATCATGGAGGTAGGAAAATTAAATATGATTTTTACTTCATTAAAAAAGTTTCATTTCTATATATAAATATGTATTAGACAATTATTGTTATTGTAGTTTATTGTATTGTCGTATTATTAGCTAACTGTATAATACCAGTTCTACTTGATATTTTTAAATAGAAGAGTTACTCTCTCTTTACTTACAGTTTGGCGCGTTGACTCCCTTAGAGCCTAGGCTTGGCAAAAAGCTAATAGAACCCCTTACCAATCTAATACACAGGTATTTTGTTACTTATTTAATATTACACATTTTATTCATTCACATAGATTTTATTTAAGGTAACTAATTCACGGCAAGGAATACAGCGCAATTGCATAATCTTTAATCAATGAAACCTTACTATGCTTTGCTGCATTCTTAAGCTCTGTTGCTCAATAAATTCTAAATCGAGGTCAAAATCGTTCTACTAATTATAACGAGAGTAAAAGCCTACTAGAAAACTCCAAACGCTTCAAAGTATCAATTAGAAAATGCGCAGGCTTTGCAAAATGTTGTTTTTTTGCTACAGCGGTATAGTAAATTAACGATTCTATTCATATCAGCGAATAAATTACTAAATATAGTAACTGCTTATCATGAATTGACCAGATATATTACACTTGATAATAAATAATGTTTTTAGTACATCGGCAATGTCCCTGTTGTACGAATGCATCAATACAGTGATAGCAGTGTTGATATCGATATCATCTGGCATGCCGAATCATTCAGACTCCATTCAACTGTGTGTACAAAAGTTGAGGATACTCATAGAAGATTCTGACCAGAATTTGAAGTACCTAGGACTTTTGGCCATGTCTAAAATCCTCAAAACACATCCGAAAAGTGTTCAAGCACATAAAGATCTCATAATGCAGTGTCTGGACGATAAAGATGAAAGCATTAGACTCAGAGCATTGGATTTGCTGTACGGAATGGTGTCGAAAAAAAATCTTATGGAAATAGTTAGAAAGTTGATGGTCCATATGGATAAAGCTGAAGGAACTACCTACAGGGATGAATTACTATCAAAGATTATACAAATATGCTCACAAAATAATTATCAGTTCATCACCTACTTTGAATGGTGAGCGAACGCTCTCTCTGTTTCCAATTTTTCTCATTTTCGATTCTTCATCCAATTTTATTCATACTGCATCCCTATTTCAGGTACATTTCCGTACTAGTCGAGCTTACGAGGATGGAAGGTACAAAGCACGGGCAATTAGTAGCCACGCAATTGCTCGACGTTGCAATCCGGGTTCAAGCGATACGAAATTTTGCCGTACAGCAATGTGCTTTGCTCTTAGAAAACGCTCACTTGCTTACCGGACAGCCCAGAGCTACCATGGCTGAGGTACTCTATGCAGCTGCTTGGATTTGCGGAGAATTTTCAAGGCGAGTTCATATTGATGGAGAAATTTGATAAGATTTAATTTATTCAAGTGTTTTAGGCCTATAAAGTTTCGTTATTTACAGTGAGCTGCAGAATCCTCTAGCCACTCTTCAATCTATGCTCAGATCTAGAGCCTCCAGTCTACCGGGTCATATACAAGCTGTTTACGTACATAATATCCTCAAATTAATCGCTTGTACTTTGAGCAAAGCAGAGAAGGAAAACGACATGAAATCTATAGAACAGGTGCGCTGATAATTTGATATACTGCTATATAGAAATGAAGATCAACGCAAATACAATATTAGATTATAATTATATCTTCCTAATCCTTTCAATGGTCAATAAATTTATTAGGTGAAGAAGTTTGCATTTAATTATGCTAATTCGATTTATTTATTTTTTTCATCTCTATAGATTTACGCTCTCAGCGACAAAATATCGGCTTTTGTATGTAGCGGGGACCTGGAAGTACAGGAGAGGGCTAGTTCGGCACTAGTTTTATTGGAATGTTTGAAAGAAACTTCAGGTCTAGCTCCTGAATTGGCTGAAATGTTTGTCGGAGAGTTAAATCCTGTCGCACCAAAGGCTCAAAGAAAGGTAGAGTAGTAACACTTCCTGAAAACCTGATTAGGATAGGTTTTCCAAATTAATCCGTTCCTTAAACTCGATGGTATTTCAGGTGCAGATTCCAGAGGGTCTGGATCTCGATGCTTGGATAAATGATCCGCCTTCGGAAAGCTCAGACTCCGAAGACCTCGACATGAATGATATTTTTGTAAAAACTGAGAAGCCAAGCGACTCTTACAGGAAACAGAATGTGGTAGAGTTTACTCCTGAGGAACTGCAGCTCAGAAGAGACGCGAGAAAATTAGAGCAGGAAAACAATCCTCATTATTTAAAAGGCGCTACTAATTCATACAGAAATTCATCCTCGTATCACAATCTTTCTAATAACAACGAAGACGACTTTGAGAGTATACCAGTCGCGGAATTGAACATACCATTGTCTCTCGAAATACCTGGTCTCGTCAGTTCGAATAAATATCTTAATTTGAACAAGGGAGAAGATGCCGGAGGGGATAAGAGGCACAAGAGAAGAAGCAAAAAGAAATTGACCAAGAAAAGTATAGCGTTTTATCATTCCGTCAAATTTTACATACCGTTTTCAATACCTCGCAATTTATTGATTGATCATTATTTCAGATAAGAGATCTAACAGCTCTGAAGACGAACCTGAAAATGCTTATCCTGAACAGCTGGTCAATACCGGAGTTGGCGAATTACCTCCTGGCGCTGAATTGAGCGACGGTGACGATTACGACGCTGCAGACATTAACGATCCTCATAGAGCACTCGATATCGATCTAGATTTGCCACTCAGAGATGATGAAAGACTGCCGGTATTTGAGCACAGAACCGTTGAGAATAATCTAACAAACGAAGTGCCTGATGTTAAGAAAAGCAAAAAAGATAAGGTAGAAATATCTTGGAAGTAGTTTCGTGGATTTGGAACTGTTGTGGAAATATTTGAAAAATGTTTTTTTTTTTCCTTTTCTCAGGATAAGGAGCATAGGAAGTCTAAGAAGAAGAGCAAAAGTTCAAAAGAGCATAAAGTAAAGTCTACCAAAAAATCTGAAGAGAATGGAAATAACGTTGATTTATGGTTGGCAAGCGATACTTCGCCTGAGAAAGTGCAAAACTTAATTAGCGGGGAATATATGGAAGTTGAGAGTAAATTAAATTTGGAAAAGAACGATCAGACCAGATCTAAGAGCTCTAAGAGTAAGGGTAAAAATAAAAACGAGCATGAATCTAAGCATAAAAAGAAGACTAGGAAAGGAAAAGAAGAGTCCAAAACTAATAAGGGGAAAAAGTCTTCAGGGTATGAAGAAACTGCTGGAATTTCTACTCCGTCCAAAGAAATTTTACCTACTTTAAACACAGATTCAAACAGGTCTGATAATTCAATAAATAATCTTCAGCCACAAATTGATACAGTCGATACAACGTCTAATTACCAAGCTTTAGCATCTGATAAAATGGTCAAGCTTACGTACGAACTTAAACAACTACCACATGAAACTGATAAAGTTGTCATTTTTCTTGTTCTCACTAACGTCGGTACAAATCTTCTGAAAGAATTCGATTTCAACATCTCAGATACGTCGACGTTGAAACTGTTCAGAAACGTGAGTTAAGAGATTAATTTTTATACTTTATTCTCTGTTTGTATGTTCATTTTCTTCTCATAGATTTATTCAATCAATGGAAAGAAAAATATAACAAAATCTGAGCAAGTGAAAGAAAGAATAATTAATATAATTTACAGGCGGGAGATGAGTTTGGGATAAAACTACAATTTCAACTGCCTCCGAATACTAGCAATGAGACACAATTCGCAATGTCAGTATCTGATGTAACTTTTGCACAAAAGTTAAGAGGAACATTGACTTACATGATCGAAGGAGACTCTAGAACTTCTCAGGAAAAACTTGATTTTGTGCTCATACTACCTTGCAGTAGTTTCATGATAGGCCATCTATCTCACAAAGATATACTAACAGAATTATTAAGCGGGGGTCAATTAACTGAGAAAATGAAAAATGAAGTTGATTCTGGAGGACAGGAGTTTACACATTTGTTAAATACCATTTCTCACAAATGCCACCTGACGCTAGTCGAACAAATTGATCAAACCGCATCTCTGTATGGACATTCCTTGAAGGGACATCATGTCTGCCTTTTATTAAAGCATAACGTGAGTTTGTTTAGATGAGATGATTATACGATTTTCAAGCCTCACACTCGTTTTAGACTGATTACCTGCCTATTTACATCAGTTCATTGATTTATATAATATCAAATTCATCATCAGATTGAAAGACAAAAATTAGTAAATGATCTAGGCACTCTACTGTGCATATAATTTGTAATTCTGACTAGAGAAATGATTGTAGTATATATATTGAATAACTTTATGAATATTGTTTTCAGAATGGAAAAGGATCTCTTGTGATAGAGGGTAAAAGTGACAATAACTCGCTGCTAGCAGGAATCGTTGAAGAAATAACAAGACTTATGTCATAACGACGTAAAAGTAAATTAATCGAGTCTAATAGTGTTAAAAAAAAATAATAATAATGATAATATTTAGTTAGATCTTTAATATGAAATTCCTAATTCGGTGGCTTACATGCAAATCGATGGACTGTTAACTAAAAGTTTGATCAAAATCAAGCTAAACAGAGAAAAACATGACAGCGTAGATTATTTTTCAATCACATCTGCCTACTTTATTAAAAAGAAAAAAAAATAATAATTAAAAAAAAAGAAGAAAGAAAGAAAGAAAAAATATATATATGATATAAAATACATATTCTTTGTTCACCGTGTTGCAAAGATATTAAAATAATACTTATACCTATTTACCTAATAGAAAGACAGGAAATAATTAAATGGTAAATAATGATCGTAAATAAATATAAACGGAAGATAAGCTTTCTCAGAATCTGTAGTTCTTTTAGTTGCATTTTTCTGAGCTGGAAGTTATAATTATGACTTTATCAAATGATAAGTTTTTCATTATTATTTTATTTTATTATTCAATTGAATTGAGATTCTTTGATATATAGGTATTGCTGCTAGATAATATGTGTAAATAGGAAACTGTTATTCCGTATTGTTGAGATCTGTAAAGTAAACGAATGAATACCGTCTAATAAGATTACTGAGATTTTAACTGTAATTTTACCTATTATACACCAGTGTCAGCTTTAACTATGAGAGATAATCCCTGGCTTCAAAAATTTCAAATATTTTATCATAATTTTCAAAATCTGTTTCATATAATATTATAATATACCATAATAACAACATTGATGTATTATTTACTTCGCTTATCAATAAGCTGACACAGAAAATGAATGAAAAATTAAGCGAGAGATACACATAGTACATACAATAAATATATAAATGCGGTTTTTTTATCACTCAAAATAGTTATTTTGTTAGGAAATCTGTTGTCTTCATTTAATTACTACGACTTCAACGGCTTCTTTGAATTTAAAAAAAAACTGCAAATATACATACATAAATACATATACATAAATACCCCATTACATATATGATTTTTTTTTTTTGTAAAATAAAAGATACGAAATGAGATTTGTTCCGAGAATAGATTTATTCTGTTACCAAAATCTATGGATGTATACATACCTATTATACATATACATATACATATACACATATTATACATACATTATAATAATAACTGAATAATTAGCTATGATTATAATGAAATTTTTTTTTCTTGATGAAATTTTTTTTTTTAATGTACTTGGCGCGAGACTCTACCCAGTCTCTTGATATTAAAGTTGGTCATAATGCATAAAAGATTGCAAATCTAGTACGTTATTTATTATTATTTTATTATAATAATATAATAATTTGTATACAGTAAATAATAAGAGGTGAATATTATTATAATTATCAAGAATTATCATTCTAATCAATATTAATTAAAATGTATTCTTTTTCTCATAATAATCATCATACATTTTATTTATCCTATTGAAGATTCAGCGTCATATCTACAAATAGATAAATAAATAAATATCCATATATAAAATTCAAATTCAAATTCGATTTTATCGGTGCAGTGATGTATACGCCGATAAAACACGGATATCGGCAG
The DNA here is from genome assembly GCA_914767705.2 of Tenthredo notha. Taxonomy (NCBI): domain Eukaryota; kingdom Metazoa; phylum Arthropoda; class Insecta; order Hymenoptera; family Tenthredinidae; genus Tenthredo; species Tenthredo notha. Next base: position 1,329,003 of record OU611920.1, on the reverse strand, counting down.
TGACGCAACAGATAAAACAAACGTCTGTATTAACGTAACCGATAAAACAGAGATGAATTAATAATTATACCGACGTGAAGTGGTAGCCATGTTTTAATTCACTAAACTAGAGTATGAGATCTGTCAAATAACATTCTTTTATTTAATTTCATATTAATCAATATATAAATAACTATAAAACTATTTACACAATACAATAATCTGTGCAATTATATAAACCTTTAAATATCAGTTAACTTATGACGTTTTACTTCGCACGTTGCACGTGCGCAGATATAATAGTGTATAAAGAGAGAGAGAGTGTCAATTTATCAATAAAAGAGATCAAAAATTAAAATAATTTATACGTGAATAACCAGTTGGTTTATTGAAAATTTCAATAAAAAAAAAAAAAAACGAAAAAAAAACAACATAAATTAAAACAAAAGGAAATTGGTTGATGTAAGTACGATGTAGAAATACACCTTTGTGTGTGTGTGTGTGTGTTTTTTTTTTTTCATTATATCGATTACTTACTTAGCACAACAAAATATATATGTACTCCTGAATTTCGCTAAATTTCAAGGATAAGACTCTGTTCAAGGTTATGTTATTTTACGTTACACATTAATATTGTTATATCAATACCAAGCGATTTTCATTACGAAGTAGAAAGAGGGAAGCAGAAAAAAAGAAACACAGAATGAAAGGAAAATGGGAAAAAAACAAAAGAGAAAACAATTATATTAAAATGAAACAAATCGTACATCGGAATAACACGATTTTCTTTTATTCCCACTACTAACGATTTACTGTAAGTTCTGATTCATGGATTCTAGCCAGCTGAAATTCGTCAACTAATAAATTAAAGCTTGTGGTTATTTTTATAGACAACATACATACATACATACATACATACATTTATATGTGGGAATTTTAGATTAGAGAATAACTACGTAGTATTGGCCAGCCAATTGACGTAGATTCAGATTGGCTCTGCAACAACATTTACTATGCATTAGAAACCAAAATATATATATATATATATATATATATAATTCTAAGTTTATTATTATATACGTATTCGTTACCGTGATACGTTTTGATAAAATTTCTTTCTTTCTTTCTTTTCTTCTTTCGTTCTCTCGTCCTTATTTCTGCAAACATTAATAAAGGAACAAAAATAAAGAAAAAAAATCGAAACCTTTGTCGCAAATCTAAATGTTATTATTATTTTTTTTTCCAGGTGACTGTCGCCTCGGATTATTAATTCTTGGACATCTTTCTACCTGAGTAATTGATTTCGGTACAGTATCACCATATTTCTCATTATTAAATTATTGAATAACTTTCATTTAGCACAAAGGAAAATGGTCTTAAGATACTGTATGAGGTATATCGCTTCTTTTGGGCTTTAGCCAAGCCCTACTGTATGTAAAGAGAATATGCGTGAGTTGAAATTAGCCATGGGAGGGGTGAAAGAGTTCGTTAAACAAAGTTTTTTCCTTTAGTTTGATATCCAACTTACTTGGAAGAACTTCAATTCTCATTTACTTATTTATTATTATTTTCGTTTTCTGTTCTATTCTATTTGTATCTATTTTTTATCATCATCATCACAAAATATATACATCGTGTGTTGGATATAAAAAAGCAAAAAAAAAAAGAGACAGCAATACATATCATGTTTATTAATTTTGATATACCGCCAAGTTATTATACCCAATTTATTTGTCATATGTAAATATGAAATTTTTACAGAATATGTATTTCTTTGTTTATTTTCTTTTCATATTATTGATTAGTGTTATGATAATTTTCTTTTATTACAGCTGCAGACGCAAGATGAAAGTTAAACGGAGTAAATCACTTTCTCCCGAGCCATCGAGTAGCAATGAATGCAAGAGGCCAAGGATAGTCGAGGATGAAGAAGAAAGAGAAGATAATCTGCTCGAATTGAATCTTCTTAATCTATCCGATGATGTTTTATTGAACATTATGAAATACTTGCATCCGCAGGATCTTATGGCTTTGAGTTTGTAAGTTTAAATTATAAAAATAAAAAAAAAATAAAACTTCATCAATGCTCGATTTTATATATCTGATATATGTGAACAGGTGTTGTCAACGTTTTGAGCAAGTCACAAGGGACAGAACACTATGGAATTTGGTAGACTTTAGAAGCACCCCAATTATGCTTGACGATCTTGGTAAATACGTCAAGTTTTTAAGACCTTTAACAACGAGATTGAGAATGCGGGGAAATTTACAATCAGAAAAATATCAAGGATTGAGTCAAAGCTTTTTCGCTGCTATAGGTGAGATTTGTAATCAACTTAAAGAACTTACCGTTGAAGAATATTCCATCGATGCTAACAAGGTGAGGAATGAACTTATACATCGAAAATTCTAATATATATATATATGAAATAAATAACAAACACTGTAATTCAAATCACATGTATGGATTTCAGAAATAGGGGGTCTCCTTTATCTCCCCAAAAGAATTGCATCAGGTATTAATATTTTCTTTTTTGTTAAAATTTAAACAGGTACAAATCACCGACTTTCCAAAAACGATTGAAAAATTATCGCTCAAGGGTTGTCAGGTGTTCAATTTGCAAACCGAGAAGTCATATTTCTTCAGGATGGATCTTCACATGCCAAACTTAACGGTACAATTATTCAATCAAAATCATCATTGAAATATCAAATTATGAGAAAGAATGATAAAATATTGCTTTGAGGATAAGATTTCTATCGTTACTAATACTGAATATATTCCTATTGATCTTATAGTGTTTGATATTAACGAAATGCGACTGGTTCACTCCCCATTCGTTAATGGTGATTAGTAAGATGCCAAAACTGAAAGAACTTCGACTAGATTCTTGCCATATGCTTGGCGAATGTGTTGCGTACGCCAGCCTGGCTACCAGATTTGGTTTTAAGACTCTGGAGGTAATTTATTTACAAGCTTTTAATATCTTTGGACTTTTGATTAAAGATTTTTCAACGTTTTTCAACAGGTTTTAGACTTGCGAAGTACAGGACTAGGAGATAGCGAGATCTGCTGTTTTAGCAGCACAAAAACATTGACACATTTGTATTTAGAATGCCCTCCGATGCAGCGAACCTCCACACGTTCAGAGGGAACTAGGTCTCGACAACAGCCCATACATCGGCCAGTTTATGAAGATCAGAGTATATTGCAGGTAAACTGGAAGATTTTTGGTCCAGAAATACGATAGACGTTAGCTTTTTGTTTGAAGAAACTTTAATTACTCTTATTTCTGATCGAATTTGTTCCAGCTGTTAGTGGATGAAGGAAATCTAATGCCTTGGCATAATTCCGAGCGTTGTCTAATATCGGATCGTGCTGTTTGTGCTTTGGGAAGCTACGTGTGTGATCATAGAATCCTTAATAATATACAGGGTATGATTTTTGTCGAAGTAGATAGACGCATTGTTAACAATCCAAATCTGAAGGTGTTAGTCGTGAGGTGAGTATTGAATCTCATTAATTTCGTCTCATCTCGATTTAAAAATGCAAAATAATGAAATATATTCTTTTAAAAGAATACAGAAAGAATGATAAGACTTTAAATAAATGAAATAAACAATCTCTCTCTTCTTTCAGATATTATCCTCGTGTAACGAATCAAAGTCTTGCACATTTGGCAGCTAATGCATCTAGTCTCGAGTATCTGGATGTAACTGGTACCGCAGTAACTGAAGAAGGTGTTCAAATGTTTAGATCGCAAAAGCCCGGTGTTCAGATATTGTCTTCTTTTGAGGAGACATAATATCTGCGTGTAAAATAATGGATTTAAGCATGGAAATCAAATGATATGATAAACAGAGTACGAGCTAAGGACATTTCTTTGCAAAGAAAATATGATTATAATATTGCAATACTCAAATCGAGTCATATACATATACCTAATTGATTCGAACTTATTGTTTATGCTTTAAATGAAAATTTAACCCAGTTTTTTATATTATATATATATATATCTATATATATATATATATTATAATAACTTCATATTAAAAAATCAGAATAATTCTCTATGTGCATTGTGTCATATATTTAAGTACGTAGATATACTTAAAAGCTATGGTGCGCTGAATTTTCATTTCTCTTTTTTTTCTTCTTCTATTTGTTATCATCAGGTGATAAATTACATTAATATGTAATATATTCTATACTTAGTGGTAATTATAAAATTCAATTTTACCGTCGAATAGATAATTTGAAATCGCAAAAAATAATAATAGACTGTAATGAGCTATCGACAGCAATACTATTTAGGCATATGTGATTTGTGTGTATGCATGTATGTATGTGTGTATGTGTGCATGTATGTATGTATACGGAAAAGAAAATAATTGTCAAATTTATGTCTCTCTAGGATACCTAAGTATAATTACTTTTTCAAACCAACTTGGATATAATTTCATTTTGTTATAGCATGCAACACAGGTATTGACGACAATGTATATCGTCTGTGTGCGAGTGCGTTTTTTGACAGATATATTATTAACTATTAGTAATTACGCGTGTATTATTATTATTATTATTATTATTTTAACGAAAATACTTTTGTATTATAAGAATAAACTTAAACTTTTTTCAAAGGCCATTCAAAATTCTAATAGAACACATAATATACATCGCAGTTCCGATGTATATCTTCTTTTTTCTATTCTGCATAAAAGCGATTGTTCAAAGTACAATCCAAGATTGCCATGAAATAAGTTGACAGTTTTCAAAAGACTTTTAATCAACATATGAGAATATATTAGTTTGGAATATTTAATAATCGTTATTTAGTCAATTTTTGATCATGTTACAATCAAGATACTATCAATTTTTGAAAAACAGTTCAAGGCAATGGTTTAAGTACAGAGTACGTTGCTTTATAGCAAATTTCTTTCACCAATGATATTATATCTTCTCTCTTCATTTCACTGTATGACTAATTTTTTTTCAATAGCCATTTAGTTTCAGCTCTTGGGGAAGAAAGAAAAAACCATCTGCAGAAGGATTGTACGAAGAAGTTCTCAGGACACTTTGTATACCTGACGATACTATGGAAGTTACTAATCTCAAGAACGGAATGAAACTTATATGTGAATACAAATGCTCGGACATTACCACAATTGGATTTTTTTTACCTGCTGGTTCGATGCATGAGAAATGCGAAGAGCGTGGCGCATCACTATTCATGGAACATCTGATATTTCGGGTAAGTTTTTTTTTCAAAGAAATGTATCAGATCCTTCTTCCGAGATTACTTGATGATAAATTTGTAGCAAACTAAATGCAGAGATCAAAACAGAATCGAAAATGAAATAGAAGAAATTGGTGGAAAATTGAGAGCGGTTGCGATGCGAGATATGTTTTTGTTCTGGGGTACTATCCCATCTCACGATATTGAAAAACTCTTGATCTTGCTGGGTGATATTATCAACAATGGTATCATAGGTAAATGATCAAAGTCTCATATATGATATAGAATGATCCTTTAGCTTTAGTATCTACTGTTTGAAATTTACATCTATCGTGCTTTGTTAATTAATACCTTATGTTTCAGGCAGCAATGATATGGTCAAAGAAAGATTTTCTATTCTACATGAACTCCGCAAAATTGAAACCAACGGTGAACTAATAGCGATGGACTATCTGAAGAATATTGCCTACCACGATACTGAGCTTAGTAATAGTTTGTATCCAGAGACATCTGTTATAAAGTTAATATTTTCTTCATTAATATTATCACTAAAAATATGTTGCAGATTATTATTTAACTATTATTACTTTTTTTAGATGTCTATCCGCCGAAGCTGTAACAAGCTTTCGAGATCGTTTATTCAAACCATCTTTTATGACTATGATTTCTACAGGCGGTACAAGTCTGAATGAGGTGGAAAAATTAGTTGATAAATACGTAATTGACCAAAACGAAGAGCCTTTGTCTACACCAGATTCTTGTCGGATGGATATTCTAGGTCTCTTACCTAAGCACAGATTTTCGGGTCTGTTTCTCACACATCTATGTTGAAATAATGATCAGTTTACTTGAAAATCAGATAATGCAATACACATTTAATCAACGATTCATTACTCTTTTGAAATAAGAATAGCATCAGTATTCTTAAAGCAATTCAAGTGATTCTTTAGCACTTTTAATAAATGAACTGATATCTTTACAGCTATTGATATGAGGCTGAGAGACGACGACGAAAAATTGGCACACGTTGCTTTAGCCGTTGAAACATCAGGATTTAGTGAATCCATTGATCACTGCGCATTGACTGTGGCCAAGGAGACTATTGGATCGTGGGATAAGACTAGCGGTGAGTTGTTTGATTCATAAGACTGAAAATTACAGATTGTGTGAAAGATTTCACATCGATGGGCGAAAATTATTAGAAATTATGGCTTCATTGAATGATTTGCATCACATATGATTGTAGTTTATAATAGAAAAATTATCTTGGTAACGAAAGATTGAATAATAACGGATTTATTTTAGGTGGAAATCAGCATAATGCTCCGTACGTTGCCCGTTATGCTTTCAGTTACAATCTCTGCCACGTTTATAAGTCCTTTAACATTTCGTGGATGAATGCAGGCTTGTGGGGCTGCTACTTTGCCTGTGATAGAATGATGATTCAGGTATATTCTTACGGATGAAGTAATATCAAATCCTTAACGAATCTTGGAAATATATTTCATAGAAATTACTTTATTGAATTGATTAGGGATCAGGAAAATATTTTACCCTTGCATTATCTTTCAGGATACATTATTTGTGATTCAAAATGAATGGCTACGATTGTGTACGACGATAACACAGAAAGAAATTGAATGTGCAGTTAATCAATGCAAAACTCGTGAGTTGAACAAACTCAATGACTCTGTGGAACGGTTCTTTGACATTTCTACTAGCTTATCTCGACGTGGTTGCTATCAATCTATAGCTCAACGGGTCTGCCAATTTGAGGTGAGCTAATGAAATCTTTACTTAATTATTATTTTACCGTAAGCTTACTTCAGTTTTGGGATTCAAGGATTTCATGTAATTAAAATTCATATTTCAACACAGTAGTTTTATTTATTTGATGGTTTCATTTATTCTATCATTTATTTATTACAGCAAATTGACGCTGAAATGATAAGAGACATCGCTATGAAGTACATATATGACCGATGTCCTGCTGTGGCAGCTATTGGACCTGTAGAAAATTTACCAGATTATAATAGAATTCGGGCATCTATGTATCAGCTTCGTTTTTAATTGTTTCACTAGTTTTTATTGATAAATAGTTATAACAAAATGTCAAATATTCAATACGTGGTTCAGTATCGCACAATTGAAGTCGAAAAAGTCTATATTCTGAAAATAATTCTAATTTTATAATTATACAATAAATGGTCTCGGAATCTTACAGAATAGTTGAGAATTCGTAATGATATATTATTATTTAACAATATGTTCTTACGCATATATTATATTGTATTCAGCCCCTGGCTACCGACCTGAAGGTCTCAATGCTTCTTACTTGTTCAAACTCATTGTATTTGAGAAAGAAATGTGGTAAAGATTGGAATAGTTGGGACTACCCATTACCCTATGAAATATTCGTAATATCTATGCACGTAACAGCGCATAATACATGCATGTACAATATACGTAAAGTCTACTTCACTCCCTACTACCTCATTACTTTCGTAATGTGTAATTGAATTTTTATCTATAATAAATCAAGTTCAATTACACATCACCAAAGTATTGGGTAATTGAATAAGTAATTTCATTAAAAATGTAATCAGTGCCTCGCAACACTGCAAATATCCGTGTAATAATAAGATCGTTTATGCAATAAACATGTATTATTATAGTAAATTGGCGCATTCTTGAATAAATATCCCTTGAAATTGTAAATCATCGATCGTCGAATCATTTTCCCCTGTCCTTTCCTTGCCTATAAGTCGAAAATCATGAAAATCGCATGATTTCATAAAGCCCCGAACTATTTTTGCAATATTATTTACGACCACGTGCTTTTCGGGACCACGTGTTTTTAGAGTCTAAAACCACGTGTTTTTAGGGTCCAAAACACGTGTTTTTAGGGTCCAAAACCACGTGTTTAATGTGTTGTTTTCGAGTGTTTTCCGATTGCCTATATTCAGGCGTATTATAGTAATTCAGAAAAAAGGTCGAAAAAAAGGTTCTGGTAGTTGATAGCTTATTTTAGGAGTCGGATTTCTGCCAGAAGAGACATAGAGAGACGTGCATGGAGCAACGTATGCATGCATGTATCAATACACTAGCCCTTTCCCCCTCCAAAAATTTCAGCACACCTCCTCGGGTCAGATGTTCTCCTGATACCAGGGGATATTTTTCGAGTTAAAATTCAAAAAATTGTCAAAATAGCTAATATGAATGAACGTAGAGAGACGTGCATGGAGCAACGTATGCATGCATGTATCAATACACTAGGCCTTTCCCCCTCCAAAAATTTCAGCACACCTCCTCGGGTCAGATGTTCTCCTGATACCAGAAGGTATTTTTCGAGTTAAAATTCAAAAAATTGTCAAAATAGCTAATATTAATGAACGTAGAGAGACGTGCATGGAGCAACGGATGCATGCATGTATCAATACACTATGCCTTTCCCCCTCCAAAAATTTTAGAACACTTCCTCGGGTCAGATGTTCTCCTGATACCAGGAGATAATTTTTCGAGTTAAAATTCAAAAAATTGTCAAAATAGCTAATATGAATGAACGTAGAGAGACGTGCATGGAGCAACGTATGCATGCATGTATCAATACACTAGGCCTTTCCCCCTCCAAAAATTTCAGCACACCTCCTCGGGTCAGATGTTCTCCTGATACCAGGGGATATTTTTCGAGTTAAAATTCAAAAAATTGTCAAAATAGCTAATATGAATGAACGTAGAGAGACGTGCATGGAGCAACGTATGCATGCATGCATCAATACACTAGGCCTTTCCCCCTCCAAAAATTTCAGCACACCTCCTCGGGTCAGATGTTCTCCTGATACCAGGGGATATTTTTCGAGTTAAAATTCAAAAAATTGTCAAAATAGCTAATATGAATGAACGTAGAGAGACGTGCATGGAGCAACGTATGCATGCATGTATCAATACACTAGGCCTTTCCCCCTCCAAAAATTTCAGCACACCTCCTCGGGTCAGATGTTCTCCTGATACCAGAAGGTATTTGTCGAGTTAAAATTCAAAAAATTGTCAAAATAGCTAATATTAATGAACGTAGAGAGACGTGCATGGAGCAACGTATGCATGCATGTATCAATACACTAGGCCTTTCCCCCTCCAAAAATTTCAGCACACCTCCTCGGGTCAGATGTTCTCCTGATACCAGGGGATATTTTTCGAGTTAAAATTCAAAAAATTGTCAAAATAGCTAATATGAATGAACGTAGAGAGACGTGCATGGAGCAACGTATGCATGCATGTATCAATACACTAGGCCTTTCCCCCTCCAAAAATTTCAGCACACCTCCTCGGGTCAGATGTTCTCCTGATACCAGAAGGTATTTGTCGAGTTAAAATTCAAAAAATTGTCAAAATAGCTAATATTAATGAACGTAGAGAGACGTGCATGGAGCAACGTATGCATGCATGTATCAATACACTAGGCCTTTCCCCCTCCAAAAATTTCAGCACACCTCCTCGGGTCAGATGTTCTCCTGATACCAGGGGATATTTTTCGAGTTAAAATTCAAAAAATTGTCAAAATAGCTAATATGAATGAACGTAGAGAGACGTGCATGGAGCAACGTATGCATGCATGTATCAATACACTAGGCCTTTCCCCCTCCAAAAATTTCAGCACACCTCCTCGGGTCAGATGTTCTCCTGATACCAGAAGGTATTTTTCGAGTTAAAATTCAAAAAATTGTCAAAATAGCTAATATTAATGAACGTAGAGAGACGTGCATGGAGCAACGTATTTTCAGAATCGACCAAGCAGGAGGCTGCTTTTTGAGAAATCGAGCCTAAATTGGCTAAAGCAGCCTCCTGATTGGTCGATTCTTAAATTAAATTAAGTTACGGCGCTGCATAAGCCAACCATCAGCAAAATTCTTCTTTTTTTCGACCTTTTTTCTGAATTACTACAATACGCCTGAATATAGGCAATCGGAAAACACTCGAAAACAACTCGTAAAACACGTGGTAAAGGCTCCAAAAACACGTGGTTTTGGACTCTAAAAACACGTGGTTTTAGACTCTAAAAACACGTGGTCCCGAAAACCACGTGGTAGTAAATAATATTGCAAAAATAGTTCGGGGCTTTATGAAATCATGCGATTTTCATGATTTTCGACTTATAGGCAAGGAAAGGACAGGGGAAAATGATTCAACGATCGATGATTTACAATTTCAAGGGATATTTATTCAAGAATGCGCCAATTTACTATAATAATACATGTTTATTGCATAAACAATCTTATTATTACATGGATATTTGCAGTGTTGCGAGTCACCGATCACATTGTTAATGAAATTACTAATTCAATTACCCAATACTTTGGTAATGTGTAATTGAACTCGATTCAATTGGTAAAAGTAATTATAAAGTAAAGTAATTTAACGTAATTATAGAGTAAGAGTAATTATAAAGTTTGTTTAAAGTGATAAACTTCATTTAATTACACATTAGTTTGGTAATGTCTAATTACATTCGATCTAATTAGTAGAAGTAATTATAAAGTAAAGCTATTCGAACTAATTATAAAGTAATGTTAGTAAATAGTAGAAAAAAAGTTAGTAAAGTTAGTTAATGTAATTATAAAGTAAAGTTGTTTGAACCAATTATAAAGTAAAGTTGTTTGAAATAATCATAAAGTAAAGTTATTTGAAGTAATTATAAAGTAAAGTTATTTGAAGTAATTATAAAGTGCAAGTAATTATACAGCTATTTAAAAGTAATAAACTGCATTTAATTACACATTTCTTTGGTAGTGTGTAATTGAACTTGATTTATTATAGATAAAAATTCAATAACACATTCCACCACATAAAGCTTGTGGTTGTTCCTATTCGTAGATAATATTAAAATTAGGTCTCATTATCTATCACATATACTATGTTCAAGAGTTTGCTGACTAAGAATTAGTGGCAACCATCTTAGCTTGTTTTCTGTGCAATGTTGCAAACGGAATTGATTATTGGACGAGGTGCGAGATTTTACGAAAACTGATTCTAAAGAAACTGTCATTGCGAACTCAGCCTGAAACTATACTCTTATGCTACGTTATAAACGATAATAGCTATTCCCCTGGTGCTTGGACTGCTCCACTGTCTGGCGTGAATCGTTGTTATGGAGAATTTTGAAGAGGCTTTCTTGTAGATGGGCAGGACTATGTTTCCCTCCACGAACAACCCCTGTGAAAATAAAAACTAGATTAACATACGTTACATGAGATAAATTAACTCAATGTATTGTTCAAGCGAACATTCTGGACGAAAAACCAAATAATGGGACTCAAAAGTAATTTATCGCCAACATTGAATTGTGTTTGATGTTTGAAAAATAAATGTGATGCCTAATTACTTCTACAGTAATCTGTCCCTGTATTTATTCTGAAACTTTTGAGCCTCGATCCTCGTTATTCAAATATTTCTCTACTACAAGGTAAGTCTATAATATTATTGCGACAAAGACAAAAATTGTCGAGTCTAGAGATAGATACTGTCCGAGTATCGATAGATAAATGCGTTTCAGCAGTCGTTGTTTTGTCGATATACATTTCTAGTTACACAGGATCTTTGACTGATATAATATAAAGCTTACCACTGTGTTGGTTTTGCTATTGATCCAGGACTAGCTGAATAATTTTGGGTAGCATCCATCTCCGACCAAGTGGTACGCAGGATCTATGCTTCTCAAATGTCTGCGGGCTCATTTAGATATTCGTCGATCAATACCGCTGTCAAAAAATCGAATGAAAGATTAAATCGGGGAACAAGTATTCTTCCAGAAAACATTTGAAAACCCAAATAATACGAGGAATTAGTTTAACCTCGGAGGCGGAAAATATGCTCTTAGAGCAAATGATACTAAAGTACGAGGACCTTGGAATTATACGATTGTTCATACGACAGGATGATCATTATTGTGAGGTTATACTGTATAGAAACTCCCTCGCTCACTTGAATTGTGTTTAAAATAAGTCTGAAAGGTTATGTGAGTAAGAAATTCAGATTTTCGGACAATTATTCGCGGGTACGGATAGAATATACTTGAAAATGAACAATCCACTATTTCCCTCAATTATAATCAAAGGTCGCAGGAGCTTCTCCCTAGGCGCCGTCTAGTGTTCACTTATTGGTGTCCGGAAGAATACTGAACCTCGCGCGCCATTCATCTTTCTCCACCATTGAGCGGCGCGGGGGAGCGTAGTAGTCGTAGGTCAGTATACGCTGGTTACGTAATCGGTTAAATAACCACGGGCGTAATAGAGCGTAAAATGATTCGCTGGTTGCATATCGAACGGCGCAAAGATCTAAAAATCGTTTGTCCGATTCTGAACGCTTGTTCTATGCCTCTCCTATATATGCCTCGATTAAAATGTAATTTTTGGGTAATTTCCACGTTTATGGGATTCAAAATATATTACATGATCTACGGAATCGTTCCGAAGATGATAAAAATGCTACTAGGTGATACGTTAAAAATCATCCAACGTATACACCTGCACCGATTAATATTACGTGATCATATTTGAGAAAAAAATAAAAATAAATAAATAATAAATCCAAGGACTTTGAGAATTCATATACTGATTACCGATAGCTTGGGCTAAAAAACTAAATGTAATTGTACTACAAATTAGGATTCGTCAATTATCGTGATTTTATTTTTAAATCGAGAGACTCGCACCCTCTAAATTTTTCCGAGTCCAATCGTCGAATCGCTTAATAGTCTCGGGATTCATGACTGTTCTCCACTGTTCAGTTTTTCCACTTCGCATGAATACTCCATCCTGTTTGACCTGGGTAACTTTTTGTACGTCCGCTACATGCTGTTCGTTATTCACAGCTGGATTTTCTTTCATTCTAGAGAAACTCAGGTGTTCGACCAGAGCTGATACTTGATCATTGGTCAAGTTCTTACCAAGAAACGTGGCAGTTATTTTGATCGCTGATCTCAAATCCTAAAAATCAGAATAATGTCATTGGGCGTGGAATTGGTTGCATTACGGACGTCGGATACCATGTGCAACTTTTCACTAATGAAATGATTGACGTATTGATATCGTAGGTAGCAAAGGTGTAGCGTAGTATCTACCTATTTGTGGGATAAAATCGTATAGCAAATATTCGCAGAGGTATTGATATTGATGGCAAACCTTTTTCATATCATCATATTTGAGGAACAGCACGTTTTCGTCGTCTCTTTTATTCCAGTAGCCTAGCACATGTTTCCAGAACGGAGCGTAAGTCACTGAAAATAAATTCGAAATATCAGGAGAGTCGATGATTAAATCAATTCCTATAAGTACAAGTTTAATAGATTTATATACCCGTATCTCCGAGGTAGAGAGCACAAAAATCCTCAAAATTTCCTCTGAATCCGAACAGGAGTTTACTATGATGAAAATAGGAGATGCAAGTATCTTTAGCATTACGAAAGACGTATATGACCTTTGGTTTCTTTTCTCCAGTTCTTAATTGCCACGGTAGTAGCTTGAATGGAAGATGTGTCTTGATGAACCGAGGGCTGGGGAATCTTTCAACAAAACTAACACTGTCCTTAGTATGCTCTGGGATATCGATGTCAGGATTGATTCCTGTGATTCCCGCCTTGCCAATCAGATGAGAAAGCCTATTCGAATTAGAAGACGTATGTGGTAATAGAGAAGCTAAGCTAAATGTCGTCTTTCAACTCACTCGAAAAATGGAAATCTGTCTGTAAGGGGTACTTTGGCTCTCTCAAAGTCCAAGTCGTTAGCGATACACCAGACCATCTCCTGTGTCCATGTTGTACCTAAAAAAACAACACTTGTGGATAGTATGATTGAGATTTTTGAGAACTAATGTACAATTCGGATGCTGGTTCAAAACGTTCTCTCAAAAATGATAGACATGTTACTTCGAGTATTGGATTCTTACCCGCTTTCGGCAAGCTGCAGACCCAAACATCGTCAGAGCGGATTTTGAAGTCTTCAATTGCAACTGGAAAGTTTTTGAAACTTTCTGGCAAAATGACTTCATCCACTTTTATGTAGCCTGGACGAGCGTTATTGGTGAAAGTTTTATTCAAGAGATCCGCCAGTTCCCCATCAAGAGGACTGATTTGATGTGCCATTCTGTTATCTCGGTGTTCGTTTTTAGCAAATTCTATTTGATGCTCCATCAAACGTTGCACTATTCATCCCACGACTTATATTCTGCTATATGGAACAATTAGATCGAGGTATACTCACTTATCATGATTGCACAGACTCCTTATCTATGGTTACAGTGTTACGCAAATATATAATTTTATTTGCACCAAGTGGAGAATTATCATCGCAAAAGCAGCATAAGATTTGTAAAAAAATTTTAACTATCACAGTCGTATTGAATAATACAAATAAGCAAGCTATTCTTGAATATTGACTAATAGTTATATAGATATAGCTCTCGTATCATAGCTTTAAGAAAGAACTCTAAAAGTTTGTTATATTTATTTCAGAGCGTGCCCCTGGACAGTTGATGCATAATTTATCATAATCAATAGTTTATACTTGGGCAGCGTTTGGTCGATGTACCCATACAGTTGGATGTGAAATTTTTAAATGACTAGTTCGTTCGAATTCTGTGCAGAGTTAGTAAATACATTACAACGGTGTGAAATCCTTCAGTAACACTGGAGATAAATTTTATATACCTTTGGATGAACGCGAAATTTGAAGATCTTCTTCCTCGATGGAATTCTCCATTAGCAGTTCGTATTTTACTTCTGTTTCACGTATTTTATTCGGAGGTGAACGATCGTTTGGATTATTGCACTTCGCGAAACGTATATATGCTCTTCGACTGCAGTATTTATACCTATGCATAAATGTGGTCTGAAGTCATGATGTCCAAGCTGCACCATTGATATAAATCAATTTTCGATTCTATTTACTGTTCCGAGATTAGTATGTCGTAGAAAACTATTCAATCACCGTTACTCATGTAATTTCAGACGCTTTACCTGACGAAGAAGAGCTCATAAGACTAGTGGGATTTGCACCTTTGACGAGAATCATCGAGTTTACAAGTAGCAAGTAATTTATACATGTAATTACTTGTCTTGTTTGTTTCTTGAATTTTCTTTTCTCGAAATAGTCCTGAATTATGATTACCAAGAAAAATGTCATATCTATTAAACCCTCGAATATGTATTTTACAGAAAAAAATTGGATCTGCATTATCCTAATCAGAAATTAAAAACGCCATTAACGACGGCCATCAACCGCGGAGATGTCGGGATTCTGGAAATATTAGTAGAAAAGTACCCAATAGAACTGGACTCAACTATCACCCAGCCTTGCGGAAAGACTGCTCTAATGCACGCATCTTATGTGACCAGAAATGTTGACATTCTTGAAGTCCTGATCAGCCGGGGTTCTGACATACAGAAAACTGACATGTAATGTGTCCTCGTTATTTTGTATTTTGTATTTCCAGTATTTTAGCCTGTCGCAAAAAAAATCTCTTATCAGTTGATCGAAATATTATTTTAATCATTATTTAGGAGAGGATGGAATTGTCTTTATTACGCGGTTGTGGGAGAGAGAATAGGTAACGTAAAATACCTTTTGGAATCAGGTGTGAATGTAAACTCGGAAGATATACAGGGTCGAACTCCGTTAATGATCGCAGGTACTTTCACACGATCAGTGGTATTTTTTTTTTAATTTTTTTTATTTCTTCAGGGGAAAATGGAGAGGTGGGCATTTGATGCTAAATAATTTTCAGTCATCCTTTCAAACTTGGCGATAGCTAAGTTCCTTCTGGACTATGGTGCGAATGCTGGGGCCAGAGATAATTTGGGATACAGTGCTCTCAGATTAGCAATACTAAGGAAAAAACAAGAACATGCTGCGCTTCTGATAAAGGGTGGAAGTGACGTAACTTCTATTTCTTCGACATCTAAGCACTCTGATTATGAATTGAGCAAATATCTCATGCCAGATCTCATCCCGATTGAAATTAAAAAAATGATATGATCCAGGCGACGAAGATAGAACACCGATAGAGTTTCTTTTAGGGATTCTTACAGAGATTTTCTACAGCCAACCACAGTTTTAGTTAAAATATGGTGGGCTTGATTTATCATTTGGTACTTAGCAGGAAGAGATATGTCATTTTTAAAATCCTCTAGTCATTGCTTGTATAATTTAAGATTACATCTTATCAATCTAGTGTTGCCTTATACGTAGGTATATGAAAATAAAAATGAATATTATTGTTGTTCTTATCAAGTGTTACCGAATGATTTATATAATTGTTCTCTAGTTTTATATAATTAATTATACAATTGTTATCGAGGAATTATGTTAGATATTTTCTGTTATGTAACCTTACAGACTTTGTGATAATAAATGAAAAATAATTAAACGTATGCCACCTGATTATATAATTGCCAAAAAATATTCGTTAGTTTTTAAAAATACAGACGAGTGCCCTTCAAGCTTTCTCGAGTCCAATTATCGAACTGCTCAATACACTCAGGCGACATGTCAGTTTTCCATTGATCGGAATTTCCACTACGCATGAATTTCCCATCGGATTTGATATTAGATACTTGTTGAATCTGAGCTACTACATCTTCGTTATTAACAGCTGGGTTTAATTTCATACTTGAAAAACTCAAGTGCTCTGTCAGAGCCGACACTTGATCAGTGGTCAAGTTCTTACCAAGGAACGTAGCGGTCTTCGTCAATATCCAAGGCAAATCCTGTATTAGATACGATGAAATAATGCAAGTCAATAAATATCTGACGACGAATATGAAGGACTTATATAGTGGGCATATCGTTGAATGCGTCTCACCTTTTTCATGTCATCATACTTGATGAACAGCACATTCTCGTCTATTCTCTTTTTCCAATAACTAAGTACGTGCTTCCAGAACGGCGCGTATGTAACTAAAAATTTGGTTGAAACCAGGGTAATTGTTTATCAAAAAATTACTGTCAAACAAAGAATCGATCAATGATTTATACGAACATGTATCTCCGAGAAAGAGAGTGCAGAACTCTTCAAAAGTTCCGTCGAAACCTTGCATTAAGTTAGCATGATGAAAATAAGATATGCAAGTATCCTTAGCGTTGCGAACAACATATACAATCTTAGGTTTCTTTTCACCCGTTCTGAGCTGTCGTGGAAGAAGATTAAATGGGAGGTGGGTCTTGATGAATCGAGGGCTAGGCAAGTTTCTGATGAAATTAATACTGTCCATCATGAACTCTGGTATCCCGGATTCCGAATTTTCTGACATGCCTTTCTCGAATTCAACTAGACAAGATACTCTGTTCGAATAAGAAAACGCGAAAAGTGAATTAAATTTTTTCAACTTAAAGCACGAGAAGGCAGGACAACGAAATCCAATTTAATAGTTATTTTCAAACTTACTCTAAGAATGGAAACCTGGTATTGAGGAAAACTTTGGCTTGCTCAAAGTCCGAGTCATTTGCGATACACCAGACCATCTCCTGCGTCCATGTCGTACCTGAAGATATACGTATTATACTTATGATCTGAGTTCGTTAAAAATCATTCTGTTACTTTTACCTGTCTTTGGAAAACTGCAGACCCAGATATCGTCATCGCGAACTTCGAAGTTCTCAATAGCATCGATAAATTTTGCATAACACGCCGGTAGGACAAAATCATTGACTTTTATGAAACCACCAGTTTCAAGCTTCGACGTCTTGACTAGAAGATCAGCAAGATCACCTTCGAGCGGTGAGATTTGATGCGCCATTTGAAATGTGATTTTAATTCCAAAGACTGTACAGTATGAGCTGATTATTGCACTGGGTAATGATCGTACAATGAGAAAAAAATTCTTTCACACGTAAAATTGAGCAGAAGTAATCTAATCTCTGTACGTCACCAGCGTCAAAAACGAAACCAGCTTACTTAGAACTGTTGACTAGTCAAACAGCTGCAATTGACTGCAGAGGAATGAAATGAAATCTTTTTCTACATATGAGAAGACCTGAATCATCGTGCCGAATTTCACCGAACACGATGTTTACATCTTAGTGTTTTCACTCGGTTAATCGCTATGATAAGAGATTAGTATACTTATTTATGTCAGCTTTGAGTGCTCGATGATTATCAATAGATTTTTATCGATCTCCAAGAAATTTGACAGGTATTTTGAACGTTACGTGATTCCAAATGTTATCCAAGGCGAATAACAAAAAAAAAAAAAAAAAAACTGGCAGATTAGTAATAATTTTCGTTTATATGTGAAGCCTTGAAGAATTTTCAAGGAGTTTTCATATCAAGGGAACAGGCGGTTGTCATTGCATAAGGATAATTGATGTAGAAATATTTATTATACATTAGTTTTTACAGATGCAGTCGAGTACCCTTTAAGTTATCTCGAGTCCAATTGTCCAACTGCTCAATATTCTCAGGTGTCATATCAGTCTTCCATTGATCTAATTTACCACTACGCATAAAACTTCCATCCTCTGTAGAATTTGTAAGTGCTCGAGCATTGGCTACAAGTTCTTCGTTATTAACAGCTGGGTTTGCCTTCATTTTCTCAAAACTTAAATGTTCAGTCAGAATCGATACCTGATCCGTAGTTAAATTTTTACCAAGGAACGTCCCGACCTTTTTTATCACCCAAGGCAAATCCTGTATCATATACGATAAATTTAATACACCTCAATAAATGAATAAATTTAGCGGCGTAAACAGCAGACTAGATGATCATTATCTATTATATAAAAACGATATTTCGCACGTAGCTTACCCGTTTCATATCCTCGTATTTGATGAACAAAATGTTCTCCTCGATTTTTTTCTTCCAGAAACCGAGTACGTGTCCCCAGAATGGCGCCCAAATGACTAAAAATTCATTAAAATTAAGAACTATTCATTAAACAATGATTGTACAATCTTAGCTCCAGGTTCTTTACATTATATCACGCTGTTCTATGAGATACTCGAATATTGGTGAATTGCGAAACATGATTTGTACCTCCATCTCTGATAAAGAGGGTGCAGAAATCTTCCAAGTTTCCCTCCCAAGCGTCGAATAGTTTAGAATGATGAAAATAAGAGATACAAGTATCCTTAGCGTTGCGAGCAACGTATACAATCTTGGGTTTCTTTTCACCCGTTCTCAGCTGTCGTGGAAGTAGATTGAACGGGAGATGCGTCTTGATGAATCGAGGACTAGGTAACCTTTCGACGAAACCAATGCTGTCGATCGCGTATTCTGGGATCTTCAGGTCAGCATCGTGTTGCAATGTTTCTGGTAGGTCAACGTGAGGAGACATACTATTCGAATAAAGAAGCACGGATAGTGAATGAAATTCTTTCAGCTCAAATTCACGACACCGAGTCAACAAAATTGAATCAAGTATTTATTTCGAACTTACTCAAAGAATGGAAACCTTTCCGTAAGGGGTACCTTGGCTCCGTCAAGATCCAAGTCATTTGCGATACACCAGACCATTTCCTGCGTCCATGTCGTACCTAAATTCGATGCGTCGAAAATGTGTAGCGATTAATTATCCGAGTTCGATGATAATTATTCTGTATTTTTTTTTTTTTTTTTTACCAGTTTTTGGAAAACTGCAGACCCAGACATCGTCATCACGGATCTCAAAGTTCTCAATAACATCAATAAAATTTTTGTAATTCTCCGACATAAAAACACCATCCACCCTTATAAAATCAGAACGTAGCTCGCTGGATGGAGAAGTCTTTTTTAGAAGATCTGCGATATCATCTTCGATTGGGGTGATTTGATGCACCATTTCTATCGTGATTCCGTTTCGATGTAGAATGCGAAAATTGTTCGAACTTCAAAATTTAAGAGAGCGAATACAACTCAGAACTGTTGACGAGTCGGACAGCTTTAATCGAATGCCGAAAAATTAGATGGAATATTTCTCTTGAGTTAATCCCGATATCGCTTAATAGGCGATCTTGGTGTTTCTGCTCAACTGATCGCAATTGCGATAGTTTGTTATCGTCTGGTTACGTATTTCGCAATTGATCTACTATCTCAAATGCGTTATCGCCAACTTTGCACAAGGTAGTTTGTCTCGTAGAGCTTTTAGTAAGTTTTGGCTGCTGGCTTCTTAAACTGTGTCAATTAATTACGACTGGTGAATATTTATTGTTTTTTTTTTTTTAGTCCAGAAAAATGGGACATGAAATCACCCCAGTTGGATCTGAACTGGGAGATCTTTTAATGAAGACCTCAAATAACTCCTTTCCTACTGGCTTCATGAAATTAGATGGCGTCGTCCTGCCGGAATGTTTTAAAAGTTTTACCGATGCCATTGAGAATTTCGAAGTCCGCGACGATGATATCTGGGTCTGTAGCTTTCCGAAGACGGGTAAGGATTTGAAAAGATTTTAAATTAGGTAAGAAGAGTTATAGTCGCACAACTAGTACATGCTCATAATATCTCATACATTCATCCAGGCACGACATGGACACAGGAAATGGTTTGGAACATCCTTCATCCCTTAGAAGATGGGATGGCCAAAATGTCTCTGTCAAAGAGGTTTCCACACATAGAGTGAGTTTGAGAGTCCACTTGATTCGTTAATGGAACGACTGATTGAGTAGATTTCATTAACTCCATCTAAGTACCTAATTTTTTGCAGATTATCTCCTATGGTCGATATCGCAGGAGTCACACAGAGTGATCTTGAAATCGATATATCAGAGGATACTTCGGACAGTATTAATTATGTTGCGAAATTGCCCAGTCCGCGATTCATTAAGACACATCTACCGTTCAATCTGCTTCCACGAAAGTTGAGGACTGGCGAAACGGGAGCAAAGATTGTATACATCGTTCGAAATCCCAAGGATACTTGCATCTCTTATTTTCATTTCTGTACACTGATTGGAGCGTTTTCCGGAACTTTGGAAGAATTGTGCACTCTTTTCGTCGGCGATACAAGTTGGTATAAATCGTGAGCATATGTCAATTATGTTACTCTGTTTAAGTTAAATCTGCTTTTAGTCTCTTACGGTCCATTTTGGAAGCACGTACTTGGCTACTGGGAGAAAAGAACTGACGAAAAGGTTCTCTTTCTCAAATTTGAAGACATGAAAAAAGTGAGTTAGTAAAATGAATATAAAAATTGATATATCTCTTTTTATTCACTTACTGATCCTTTGACCGAATCTGACAGGATCTACCATCGGCAATAAAGTTGACAGCAACATTCCTCGGCGAGAAATTGACCACCGATCGAATATCAGTTCTGACTGAGCGCCTAAGTTTTACTAGCATGAAGAAAAATCCAATGGCTAATAACGAAGATCTTGTCGAAACAGTTAAATCAATTAGGCAGTCAAATTTAGAGGGGGATTTCATGCGGAGTGGGAATGTCGAACAATGGAAAACGGGAATGTCTTCTGAGGATGTCAAACGATTCGATGACTGGACTTGTGAAAATTTGAAGGACACTAGTTTACATTATTGACAGCAAAATTACAATAATTATTGCACTTAATTTTCTAACTTTCAATATTCCCACCCATCAGTTTGTCCCATATATTGATTACGTACGAGTTTTTAAAAAATGTGTTAGGCAAGTAGTGGAAGAACGTATTGCAATCAATTATTTCTGATAATATAATTATCTGAATTGTAACACTTATGATTAGGGTTTGAGTGAGCTGTACATTTGTTTGTTAGTATATTACATAAGTCCACTCCACTCACGATGTATTATAAATAAAAAAATTAGTTCAACCCATCGATTGCATATATACATCGATATGTTATTATTTGGAATGGTGACCCATTCCGTACAATCTTTCTTATCGTTAGATATAATTACAAGATAAGAAGTTTGAACGTTTAAGCAGCCATACGGCTCTTATATGGCAAACATTTGAAAAAATTGTCATTCTTCAATTTTTGCAATGTAAATTTATTTATCCTTGACTGAAATAAATTTTGATGACATAACTTTAGAACGAGTAATTCATTTATTTATTTCTTTATTTATTTCTAAAAGGTGAGACCTGTACCCTTAGACTTTTCGCGTATCCAATCGTCAAATCTTTGGATAACTTCGGGGGTCATATCCGTCTTCCACTGTTCAGTCGTCCCACTGCGTATAAATTCTCCCTCACGTTTGACCTGCGTTATTTCTTGAACAGCTGATATAAGGTGGGCGTTGTTTGCTGCCGCATTTTTCTTCATACTTGCAAAACTCAAATGATCATTCAAAGCCGCGACTTCATCACTTGTCAAATTCTTACCAAGAAATTTGGCGGTTTTTTTTATCACCGATGGCAAATCCTGTAAAAACGAATTTATCCGTATTTATGACACGCGATGTCCATCATATTTTGCGAACATGTTCATTACACACCCTCTTCATGTCCTCATACTTGAGAAACAGCATATTGTCGTTGATTCTCCTTTTCCAAAAGCTCAGTGCGTTGTCCCAGAACGGAGCGTAATGCACTAAAAATACATTCGGATTAGCACTTTGAGGTCAGTCAAGTGAAACCTCTGGTAAATCTTTGTGCAAAGATGAAATAAAAAAAAAAAGTAAAACAAATATATTTATAAATTATTGCCAAAAAGGTACACAAACCTCTGTCTCCAAGAAAGAGATTGACAAAATCATCAAAATTTCCCTGAAATCCCTCAAGGAGTAAAACATGGTGAAAAAAGGAGATGCAAGTATCCTTAGGGTTGCGAACAACGTATACGATCTTCGGATTCTTTTCTCCAGTCCTTATCTGGCGTGGAAGTAAATCGAATGGAAGATGTGTCTTGATGAATCGTGGACGAGGTAGGTTCTTAGCGTAATTTACACTATTCGTCATAGCTTCTGGTATCTCTATGTCTGGATTACGCGGTATGGTATCATCAATGTAGAACAGAGAAGAGACTCTGTCCAAATGAGAAAAAAAAAACACCATATGTATAGCAAATTCTATTCTTTTCATAAAGCAGCGATATTTATATATTGTTAATCTATTTTTACCTAAAATGGTGAACAAATTTGAATTACGTCATTAACACACTTACTCGAGGAATGGAAATTTCTGTATAAGGGGAACATTCGCTTGCTCGGAGTCTAACCCATTAGCGATACACCATATCATCTCCTGTGTCCATGTCGTACCTATAAAGCCAATTACCAGAACTACACGATGATACTGTTCTTACTGATCACTAATCTGGTTACTTACAGTTATTTAATGACAACATTATATCTATATCAATTAATTACCACATTCATACCAGTTTTCGGAAAGCTAGAGATCCACACATCGTCATCGTAAACTTCAAAATTTTCAATAGCCTCGTCAAAATTCTCATAATAACTCGGTAGGGTGTATCCATCAACTTTTATCCAACCAGGACGATAGTGGTCGGTAAATGTTCTATTCAATAGATCCACTAAGTCTCCATCAACAGGGATGAATTTACGGCTCATTTCGATATCACCTATTGCCTAACTGTAGCTTATTCAAACTGATCTTAATTCAAAAAGAAAGAATCGATTTGATGACTTATTGAATCGTAATTAGTCGTCTTAGAACTCTGAATAAAATGAATTGTTGATCAGCCAACAAGCTAGCTAACGTTGACTTAAAAATTGTACAAAATATTCCTCTCATATAGATGCGATAAGAGTTATAAAGTAATCAGATTAGATAATGATATGGTGATTATTTCCTTGTGTGCTTTAAGCTTTCGCTTATCTAATATCAAAAAACCTGATGATCATCATTAATCTTTGGTAAAATATTGTCACGTATTATTCAAATCTGTAATAATCATCATCGAATTTCGCCTCACCCTATCTTCTCAGGAGTAATTTGAGAACTTACTTTATTTTCTACTTTATCCAACGTTTGAATCGAATAGAAAATCTTTCTATTGCAATTATGCAGGTCAAGGTGGACAGTTTGCATTCTGAACTGTCACAAAGCTAAATCAGAGGAGTCATAATATAGGGAAAGCATAAATTATCATTATAAATCTTTATTTAAGGGTTGTGGATTAAATTCTATAGCGAAAGGCCTGTATTCTTTAAATTCTCGTTGGTCCAATTGTCGAACTCCTTTATCACCTCGGATTTCATTTCTCCCTTCCACTGATCGACTTTACCACTCCGCATGAACGTTCCTTCGTATTCAATCAGCTTCAATTCTTTATTGAACTCGATTACCTCTTCGTAATTTACTGCAGGATTTGCTTTCATACTGGTGAAGCTTAAATGTTTTGTAAGTGACGCTGCTTGATCGTTGGTCAATTTTTTGCCAAGAAATTTAGCCGTCTTTTCAATAACTGATGGCAAATCCTGTATAAATATACAATCGTTTACTTGTGTACTTATAAAAAAAAAAAAAAAAAACAGAACACAGTGCGTATACTATTTTCCATTATTATTACCGATTCAGATTACTCACCTCCTTCATGTCCGCGTATCTAAGAAACAGCAGGTTATCATCGTTTCTTCTTTCCCAAAAACCTAGTACGTGCTTCCAGAATGGTGCGTAATTGACTAAAGGAATAAGTCGGACAATAATTGGTAGAGAAAAGTAAAAAAGGATCATTATTAAAGCTAAGCTCGATTTAAGAGTAAATTACTATGCAATTAGCACTTTACCTTTATTCCCGATGAAAAGAGTACAAAAGTTATCGAAGCTTCCGCGATATCCTTCAAGTAATTTACAGTGATGACAATAGGAAACGCAGGTATCCTTCGCGTTACGAGCAACGTATATAATCTTAGGCTTTTTTTCACCTGTCCTTATCTGTCGTGGAAGTATATTCAGGGGTAGGTGGGTCTTGATGAATCGAGGACCAGGCAAATTCTTGACATAATTAATACTGTCTAATACCAACTCAGGGAGATCGTGGCCGGTAGCACGTTCGACAATTTTTCTGTAGTCGAATAAAGGCGTGAAACTGTTTGGATGATGAAAATATTAATAGTCAATGAATTCCTTCTTTTTTTTTGGTTTGGGATCACATCCTTTGAAGACTTACTCTAGGAATGGAAATCTCTCTGAAAGAAGGACTTTGCCTTTCTCATAGTCCAAGTCGTTCGCGATACACCATACCATTTCCTGTGTCCATGTCGTACCTAAAATAAAGAAAAAAAAATAAAAAAAATCTCAAACACTGAACTTAAGATTAATCGGGACAAAGAATTGTCTGTGATCTCATTACCTTGATGATTTTCGAGCGTAACAGATATTTCACGCAAACTAGACCTTGACTAGAATTTTTTTTACACACGAGATGGTGACAGCAACCGTACCGTGAATTAAATCATTACAAACTTTGTATGAACGGAAGTTGTATGAACGAATTCGTATCTTTGCTTAGCTTTGCGAAAAATTAGAAATAATATGCGTACGCGTACTCCGATCAGGTTGCACCATACAGGCGAAGATTTACGACACTAATAATCGTTTCATATGCTCACCAGTCTTGGGGAAGCTGCATACCCATACATCGTCATCTCGGACTTGAAAATTTTCAATAGCATCAGAAAATTTCTGATAATACTCCGGCAAGCAAACACCATCGACGGTTATATAACCGGTTCGAAAATCGTTGGTAAAAGTATTCTTCAATATCTCTCCCAGATCACCGTCAACAGGGGTAATTTGTGGAGTCATTATATTCGTGAAAATCTATACTTAGGAATTTTTTCTTTCTTTGATCTAAATGAGAGCTAGATCTTCACGATTGTCTTCTGCATTCCAGCGCGGAAATATTTGTCCAAATAAATAATTAATTTCAACTTTGCTATTTGTAATGATCGTTAATCAAAAATGCTAAAACAGATTTGACGGTGAGCGAGAACGAAGTCATTCGCTTTTGGTACTTTAACTCTGGTAAATCAATTAATGGCAACACTATATCGATGTTTGAACAGAAACTAAACACTGACTCAGACCTCGAATAAAATCGGTACATTTATAGGCGTATAATGGCTAAACGTTGGGGTGGGACATCGATAAGTAAATGAATGCTTAGGTTTTTGCTTTAGTACGAGTAATAGCACAAGGCTAATCATTGTCACTTATCTTTGGCAGTTTTTATCACCCTCAGACGTGGTATTGGTGGATGTAGAGTTTCATTAATCTGCAGTTTCTCTCGATAATTATTTATTTATTTATTTTTATCTATTATACTGAAGTAGTATATTCACGTGCAAATTCAACCAGACGTTTCTTTGGACATTATACCTCAGTTCAACTAGTAGAATTCCTAAACCATGAACCGAAGGTTGAAATCATTATGAAAAAGAATAATTGGAGTGAAACTACGTCCGAGTATGATATAAACCGCGGGCAAAAAGTTTCTGCCTTTTCTAGAGCCAGTGATTCAACAAAACCTACGAGAATATTGAGCTCCTCACATTTTTCTTTCCTTCCTCTAATCATGTAATACGTGACTAACCGCGTCTGTCCCCGAATCCAAGGATTTTCTAAAACACATGTTCCCATACAGCATCAGTAAAATCTTTTTGAGCATAATGATCACCCTGATCCTTTCTGTAGCATAAGTCATGAAGAATTAAGCTTGAATGAATCTTTACAATTATATCATCCAATTGTTAACACGGGTGCAAAAGAATAATGATCTAAATTCAATTTACGGTCCATTCTACTATTATTTGATATTTCACGGTTTACACACCATTGTGATTCCTTAACGCACGAATGCTTTATAAAAACGGCGTAAAATTCTAGATCAGTATAAGGCGTGCTACCGTATTACTGATAGGTTGACAGTATCAAAGAAAGTTTTTGACATAGAAACCAATAGATGGTAAGATTGTTTTTTTATTTTTTTTATTATTCTTCTATGTGTATACAAACGCAGATATATATATATATATATCTATGTTGTTGCTGCAGCAAATTGTATTTAGAATAAAAGTGCAGTAATTCTTGATGACCGAGTTCCTTCGATGTGTGAAAAATTGACCGATATATTTCTTATCACGTATCGAATAAGACGCGAGTGTAACGGTTTTATAGCGTGATTAGTTACTTATAGAGATTCTTGTTTCAGAATTTACTACATAAGGATAGTGAGTACAGTATTACTTACGAAGAATTGAATGACTGATAGATGCTTGGGGTGTAATCTCACGATAATATCCATAGCGAATCATTCCAATCCTCATGCCTATTCTAATATATAAATTTAAATTTATTTCACCATGACACGTAGCACTGATAAATAAGAAAACGAAGTTTTGACAATATCCGTAAACTTTTCGAGTGTCATAGCGTAGAAATCACCAGCCAAAATTTGTAATGGATGTCCAGCACGAACCATGACGAGGAGGATATTGCGGGCTACCGATGGTGGCATTTCCCACCATGGACTTTCGTATACTGCATGAACCAGATCAGAACTTTGAGTTTGTAGGTAATCCCCGGCATAAGAGTAGAGGAATAGCTGTATCAAAAGCACGGTTGTGTAAAGCATGTGTTTCCCAGCACCAATTATGTTTCCAGTCTCGAGAAACAACATTAACTGGAATCCTGGATACGAAAAATATTGTCAGATAAATTTTTTATGCTTTTAGATTATTTTTTTTCTAGTCTTCTAGCCGACTTACCTACGACACAGATCAGTATAGAACTCGTGAGCAATTGTGCCAAGATCATTATGTTGAAAGTATCATGTAAATTTTTGGAAAAACGGATGATTTCGTGATGGCGTTTCGTCAAGCTGATCATTTTATTTCTATAAATTTCCACCTTTGTAATACTAGACTGTAGCGAAACACTGACTTGTCCCATTCGGCGAAATTCTATCTTAAGAATTTCCAGCTGTCCGCAAATGTGCATTGTAAGAAAGAACATAAAGCCATCGGTCGCATTATTTCCGGATGCACTTATCAATGCTTGAATAATTTGTAGTAAAAATAGGAATTCATAAATAGGTGAAATTCCTGTGTCTATGATGTAATTCGAGGGTAGTGGAAGCGTCTTGCAAGTTGTCGTCAAATTTTGCGCCGAACAGTCGGTCATCACCGTTGCTGCAATAGCCATAATAAAGAACATCATGCAAGTAACGTAAGCCATTGACATTATACCGATAGAGGCTATTCTACCGAAGGCACAATGACGTTTCATAATTTTTCGGTATTCGTTATCCTCGATTTTGTTCCAATCATTGATGATCGAGTTAACACAGGCGGCCGTATTATCTTTGTAAAAATTTAGCGTCAAGAGTTTGAAGATCACTGTAACTATCGACACGCTAGTGGTAAGATTGTCTATGGTGTTTCCCAAATTATCCCAATTAAAATATAAGTCGATGCACTGTGGAATAACGATGGCCACCTGTACAAGCCAACGTCAGATAATAGCAGAATAATGATCCTGATGTAAAAAAAAAAAAGTTCTTAATTATTGTAGAATATTTATTCTACCTACTAGGGCGAAGATGATGAGGCTCGAATGTATTGTTTCAATAATTCCTTCGCCACGGAGTGGCCAGACGCCGAGAAATGACAATATCCACTTGTACAAAATAAGTGCATACCTAGTATCTGGATTCCACAACGATGTCATATTTTAACGTATAGTTTTAAGGATATTACTTCACTTTAAACTCCTGACTTCTCGTTGTATACTCGAGTCACATCAATTTATAAGTTCAGAAGCGATATAGGCTCGCATAAATATTGAACGCTATACGTAATAGCTCAGATCTCATTGTTTATTTAAAAAAAGCCTCATCACGGTTATACGTATAGATATTTTTATAACTTTATATTATTCCCAGTGGGAACAACGGTATCGTTATAATAAATAGATGCATTCAGTTGTCTGCCCAGTAGGCAATGGCTTATAATGAAATTACTCCTTGTTTGCATTTTATACGAGTTAGGTATCATAGTCAAGAAAATATAAACACCCTATCTGCACAACCCTTTCATTTCCATTTTTTAGATGAAAAAAAAATAACGATTATTTTTCTGGATTCCTGCTCACGTCTAGTTCTCTAATGTCAGCTGGTGTTGAGACTAATACATTGCCATGAAAACCGGTCTGTTATATAATTTTTTTTTTCTTTCAAGTTATAGGTATTTATTTCGGTGGTAGTTTTGTCGGGTGTTAACTCCACCTTGAAGTAATATGGTCCACAGGATTATATTCTAGTTACTCCTCATCTTCATGATAACAAAGCTGATCCCCACTATGCTGTTCTACATTTTTTTTGTTCAGTCATTATTTTCTACTTAACAGTCACGCAGAGCACATACACTGAATTCTTAAGCCTAATCTAGTTTCATGTTCCCTTAATTCAGGCTCAATTAAGTAAACGATTAAAATTCTGATAGAAATTTTTGTTGTATCATTATCGTCACACGTAAGATTCGCTGTTCGATTCTTGGCTCCTTAGTTCAATGACCCTTATAATTTAGCAAGTAAATATTTCCAGCCTTACATATCTCGTGCGTAATGCTAATACCAAATCTCATCACGCAACACTTTATAAATAATTTGAAACCGTGGTAATCAAGGTTGAGATCAAATCCAATATTGGATGAAAACAATTCGCGAGACCCGTTACTTCGACTCTTGTTAATCCCGTTCGCGTGACAATAAGGGCAAGATTCATCGATTCGATATTTCACCGTATGCTTTTACTGCTACCAAAGATTTTCGACAATTTTTTTCATTCAATTATCGCTAGTATCATTAAAGCCATAAATTTGAATAGCTAAAGTCCAAAGAATAATCTCGAAAGTGTTCAACATGACCTATTTAATTCACCACGACGTGTAACACCGACGAATAAGATCCTGAGGTCTTCATTATGACCTTGAAACTCTCTAGTTTCATAACGAAGAATTTTCCTGTCGAGATACGTAACGGGTTCCCGGCACGAATCATTACGAAGAGAAGGTCGGGGGCAACAGCTGGCAGCGAGTTCTATCATGGACTTTCGTATGCTGCATAAGAAAGAGCTGGACACCGAGTCTTTAGGTAGTCCTTGTCGTAGGAGTAGAGAAATATCTGCATCATCTATCTCTCAGCTGCGATGCATTCGCGATTTTCAAGGATCAGGATGACCCTGATATCCCGAAAAAACCGCATCATCAGGACTTTTCTATATTCTTCTTTATACATCGCGGTATAGATTTCTTCGGGGTGATTTCTTATTTCGGTAAGGGCGAAGAACCCGGAGAAAAAACGTTACCATAATCTATATCTGATTTTGCAATAAAAACTTAAATATTGTTAAAATCCTGGAGATGAACGATCTCTTCGATTCAGTTCTTCCTCGAGATCAATGAGTATTGAAACGTTAAAATTATCTCATAAAATATATGGCTTTTAACTTCATCGACGAGTACCACCACGTGTACTGGGTACTAAAGAATATCTATAGGAGTATTAAGTACACATGATTAGATATATACTAACGGGTAGTTAGCAGCCATTTCTTACGATCGTTTCAGGATTGTAGATCTCTGTTTATAGACGCAAACGGTGTCGTCTGACACCAGTTCACCAATGACTGTACCGATATATGTGCACTATCTTCTTAGTGTAGGTGTAGCTGTTACGTGGAAGCGTTAATTTTTGCGTTATGTGACCCATCAGCTATTCATACACATGAAAGTAACCTGAGGGTCTCTTGCCCGTTGATGGTCACCCTTTAAATGCATATAATTATAGAAAAAAAAAAATATAAATTTCTCCTCTCAGATCTATAGATCAAATAAAATAATCAGTGAGAGGTATAAATGTGTGTAAAGGACGAATGATTATATCTAATTATTCGATCTTTATGGGTATGTATAATAATATCTGTCATTGATATTTCTCATCATCAATTTACATTCCTTATATATAGGTACGTATGAGGATACGTAGACGTCTGTGCCTACACCCTCGCATTTAAGTGTGAGTGTGCGTTTACCTGCGGCCAGGTATAAGTGACCGTTCCCTAATTTTCATCGGGTCAGTGACTCGCCTACGAAGCGAGTCCGAAAGTCGTGGTGGACGGTGGTGAGCAGAGTAAGAGGAACGTCAGAGAGCCGAAGACTTGGCTGCTTGGAAGCACCAGGTATGAAGACCAAGCAGGCGGGTAAGTACCGTTGCTTGAGCCACGTTCAATGTCAGTCTAACCACGGCAGTTGCCTTGCCAGCTTCTAGTGCATCGAAATTATTCGTCGCGTTTTAACTGATAATATTCCATAAAATCACCAAGTGGTCATTAATCGGTTAAAAAAAAAAAAAAAAAAAGGTTGATTGATATTCGTTAAAGAAATTATAGGAAACACAACGAATCAGAGGTGAGTTTCGAAGATTGAGGTAATTATAAAAAAAGACGGAAAGCTCTCGTTGAAGCTAAAATTCCAGATACACGAATGCGTAATACGCGTTTCGAAAAAGGGGATTAAGGAAAGGAGGAAAAATTTCAATTACATTTTTTTATCTAATAAACGGCTTGATCTCTGTTTGTGATTCGATACCTGTTCACTGTATGATATGTTGAGCTAGTGCCCGAGGTTTAGTATTCCTAATCTGTCGCTTGCATGGATAAAGAAGTGCTTGAGAAGAATTAGAATCAATCTACGAAAGGAATGCAGGATGTCTATATATCAATCCTGAACCGATCATTCGGGTTCAAAATCAGTTTCTTTTTTTTTTGGTAATGTCTGAATAGTTTGATCCTCCATCTCAGTACAGGTATGAACATCTCATCCTTATCCTCTCGTTTATAAAGGATAATTTATACTCCTTATTGATAATAAGACTGATAGTCATTAATCAAATTGAAAATACTTGTCAAGATATCGAGGCTTCTGTTCCTCCCGCAATAGAGTGGAAATTTTTATTTATTTATTTATTCCTTCAACATATTCAAAAGTATGATTCATGTCCGAGCAGAGATTTGCTATCGGATAAATTATTGCTAGGTGTAGGACCGAGGTAGATGTACCCTGAGGCTATATGGGAACGTGTATGAAATATTTGACTGTCTAGTCACAGGTCTTTGAAATCAATCAAAAAATGAAGCCTAGAAAGAAAAAAATGAAAAAAATAGGTAGATGCGAGTTACTAGCAGGACTGGATTGACGACAATTACGATAATCAAATCGATTTTTTTTTCTTCTTATCCTTCAATCAAATTAGCCTCGAATAGCCAATGTTCATCTAAATTCTAAGCTGTCCGCGAGAAGCTAGATTACATTTCTAAACTCAGGTGTCGATTGGAGAACATCATATGGTTTGGATATTTTTACAGATGAATGAATATTAACGAAGCTGAAGAAAATAGAAGAAGAAAAAAAATATATATATATTTCCACTCATCTCTGTCATCGATGAAGTTCAATATTTATTGTATATTTTAACAGTTATCTTTAAGAATTAGAAAACAAAACGCGTTCATATATTACATATATATATTTTTTTTTTACCTCCGTCTGGTTATGGAAATGGCATTGTAGTTTCAGATAGTTACTAACAAACGTTAGTACGAAAATAATTATTATTTTATGGCCAATATATTTGTTGTAAAAATATATAGAAAACCGGTTTTTTGTTATTAACGATATAACACTGACAGCCACCTGTTATCGGTTAATACGTAAGCGATTTCAAGAATGGATAAGAACAATTGTCATAATAACTTAGTGCACTTATCATACAAGGCGTATATATAGTAGTTTTTTTTTTAATTTTGTTTAATTATTCTATTCATTTTTCACAGTTATTTTAACGTTCTGTTATTTCAACATCATGCAAATTTCCTAACTGTTCACCTGAATAGATATAACAGAATAACGTTATCTTTATCCTGCCTGGTAAGGGCCAATAATTATTCCTACGTATCGACATTTTTTTTATTGACCTAATAAGAATTTGCAATAACGAAGGAGAATTAATTTTTTTTCCTCGATTCGATTAAGTGAAATGAAAAAGGATTAAATATCATTATCGAATTCATCGAGTGGTTGAATATTAAATTTATTAGCATTAAACAGTCTTGGTCATTCTTTGAGTGACCTAATCGGTTAAATAAAAAAAAGGTCGTTCAACTCACCTGCGTCAAATGACTCCGAGATTACTCCGAGATGTTTTACGTCATTTTTTTTTTATTGGCATCTACTCATTTGGGAGAAAAATATCCTGCGATGCTATGTGTGATTGAATTACTGAAATAAATGATGACAAAATTAAGATCATCTATCTGCGGGATGAATAGGGTCATCAAAATTAAAATAGCTCATGTATTTTTCGCTGAATGGGTACTCGAGTCTGTTTTCATAGGGTAAACATGTCGTAGTTGAGTTCAAACAAATACACTAGTTTGAGGAGGTATGTATTGTACTTGTATACCTGTTTGTGGTCAAAATGAAATAGGACTTGGACTGTTTGGTTACGTATTGGTGTAATTCAAACATCAGTAGATACCGCTATATGGCCAGTTTGCGTATTATATACCTACCTACCTACCTACAGCCTTCGACGCTTTATCGGAATGTATGAATAATCGTCATATTATCACGTACGATGCGCATTAAATTCACCATCGCTAGAAACCCGTTACATATATAGCGGATAAGGACTATAGCCTGTAGTCAACAGTCGGTGTTTGTGCATAAACGTCCCAATTTCATATTTTCAAACTGTATAATTTTTTCCCTGTATGATAAACATATATTACGTATCAATTATATTCACTATACTTTTCTAATTTACCCCATAGTCTATCGACAATCAATAAATTGGTAATCACGATTTGAACACGTTAATCAAAAAAAAAAATAAAAAAATCATCACCTGAATTCGACCGAGTTGATATTTTTAAGGAGAAAATTGACCGGAAATCCCGTTGCGTTGGTCAGTGTAGAATTTATCTAGGTCTAAAATGACTTGCAATTTTTCTTATTTATAACGAACTCTCTTACTACTTATATTGGCATGCGATGAACAAGGCAATCAAATAAATCTTTCAATCGCTTAATTATATACCGTTGAACACGATTTTATAGGTATATACCTATATAATATACTCGCGTCTATAATAGTCTGGATTTAATATTAATAATAATGATTCCAATACAACGAAAGATTGATAATAATAAGATTAAAAAACGAATTCGCTAACAGACGGACGGTTTAAGATGACTAATGATATACCGTTGCTTTTTAAACCTACGTGAATGGTTCTTAGAAAAAGATATCCAGAAATTCGATATAGAAATAAAAATCCTTCATCTATATTTTCACCCATTTACGTTAATAAAATAATATAAGTAATCAGGAATAACGAAAAGACACGAAATATATTTCATACCCTTTAGGAATTACCAAAGTTATTCAAAGTATAATTGTACCAGCGGTTTATTAGAACTATTAATATTTTTTTAATTAGTATTTTGCACGACGTCAGTCTGCTAGTTAGTGTTGGTTAATAAAAGACACTGTGGTCACTCCAAGTTCCGTTATCGCATAACAACGGTACAAGCATTAATCACCGGACCACTTCCTGAGCTTATGAGTTTCGAACTTGTAGGAAAAGGCGAACCTTTTCTAATCTCTTAGGGCGTAATTGGTTTTTGTCAAATTGAACTCACTCCACTTCCTGTTACCTCGAAAAATTTGCAATTTTCATTTCACGTTAACATTTTGTCTTGTCGTATTTCAGGCTCACATAATGCGACTATCAAGGATAGCGGTGTTCGTATTATGCGTGGGGTTCGTCTCATGTGAAGAAAGTACCGAAGGCGATGCTGCAGCTGCATTTGTTGAAGCTGCTAAGGCACTATTCAATGACAAAGAAGCTGTCGGAGGATTGCAAGGCATGGCTAGTGCATTCATGCAATCCAATGCGGGGAAACAGGTGAGAATACCGAAATCTGACCCCACTAATAAAACTGGCGAAAAATCCCACGAACTACCTTTCAAGTTTGACACTTCCGGGTCGTGGCCTTGCTAACGGGATTTACTTGACTCATGTATACCGTCGACTATTACATTTAGGTCAATTTCGACGCAAAGAATTTCGAGACTTAAAATATGAGTAATAAATTGAATCTGATGACGTGTGGATGATACGAGCATTCATCCCCGCATATCAAATGTCAGGGGTGAATAAATCTACATATTATTATTTCGAGGACTTTTTAGGTAAACGATGTGGTATCGGGTAATGAGGGAAATTTGGCTGGTCCAATTTTATCTGGAATTGGAAGTCTTCTGGCTGGTGCTGGCGGTGGTCAAAATGGGGATAACCCAGTGATAGCAAGCATGGTGGATGGTTTATTGCAAACCATGGCAGGTCGTTCGAAACCGAAACGTGCATCTCATGAGGAAAGTGGTGGATTCGATTTCGAAACTATGCTAAATATGGCTAGTATGTTCTCAGGGGAGAATAGTAATGCCGAAGGTCTTCTAGGACTTCTTCCAATATTAATGCAGAACTTTGGGGGTGGTTCACGCGAGGAAAACAATGAAGTAAGAAAACACGATCATTCTGGACACTCATGGTATCTTCCACCGATATTGGAGAACATTCACATCATGTGGGAACATTTCAGGTAACATATTGACTGTTACAAATTTTCTTAATGATCGTTGTGTCATTTTTATCTACCAATATCAGTGGTATGATTTTATTATTCCAGTAATTCGGAGCTTGGACAAACAATTTGGAAGAGTAGTGGTCTAGCTAAAATAGTTGGCACTATGGCAGACGGTGAGGGTAATTTGGATTTCGAAAAGGTGTTAAACAGCTTCGAAAATCCAACTCTTAGACGTAGATGGGTCAGAAGTTTGACAAACTTTGTCGCAGAGTGGATTTCCCATGTATCTGATCCGACTATTAGGCAACGGTATTTATCAACGGCTCATTTCGTTGGGAATGGGTTCCTTAAGTCACAAGGATTCCCAAAAACTGCTATGTTTGATGCTGCAAAACCAGCAGAAAGTCTTTCAAGGTTTGTGGGAAAGGATATCTGCTCGAATAATTATTTGAACATTATCACTACGCGGTTTACCTAATTTCCTGAAATTATTTCAGGCTTGTAGACGTCACAGCCAAGCGGTATTTGAACATGAAAATAGATAGTCACACGTATGTCAAACCCGCAGTAGCCTACTTCCAAGAACTTGTAGATTTGGCATCTGAAAAAGGATTCATAGCTTCTCACATAAACGCAAATGAGCTGAGTAACAGACTCAGCAGTACATTGAATAACGAGTTTATCGAGCCTCTGCTCAAGGTGAGTTTCGGCTTTGAAGAGCAATGTTCTTTCTTAATTTTTCTTCATTATATAAAAACTCGGTGTTTCAGGCTTATCGCGCTTTCAAATGGGGCACAAAAAATTCCGAATGTGCATCTCAAATACTTTGCGCAATTAATGAAAAGGGGTCAGATGAAACCCCATTGCTTCGTCATACTGTAACGAAACTTGCCAGTTATCCAGCTGCATGGTTCATCAGTACCAAGACTGGGATTAATTTCTGGACTCTATACGCTGCCATAAGTGAAAGTGAACGTTGCTTCGTAAGTTTGATTAAATCAATTATTGCTAATTGAATATTTTAAAAAATAATTAAATATACAAAATCTAAGTAGAATTGGTGAAAAAATAATTTCTCACCTTTACAGGCTAAACATCCGGTGGATTGCACCGAATTTCACGAAGAGGAAATCAGGGTAACGACAGAAGCTGTTCACAGTGAGCTATAAGCTTGAATGAAATTTAACGACAGATTACCTGGTGATATAAAGACTTTTGGTATTATTAATTGTGAGAACGAAAAGGGCGTACGTGTATTTATATTTACGTCCTTTAGTCTGTAATTTCGTTCGTTAGCCTGTTTTACTTTCACAGTACAGTTTTAGAATTTCAATATCTCAATTTCACCCTGCAGCTATATGATCAGGCTGCAGCTTGAGGGTGAAAAAAAAAATAAAAATAAAAACGTTATTGAACATTACTATACGATAGGAATTAAGGATACAAGGACCGGGATCCGGTCAATGATAGTATTAGTAATAAAGTAACAAGAGGCATTCGTTTTTGTTTTTTTTTTGCTCTTCATTTTTCTTTCTCTTATTTTCTATAATTTTAAGAATTTTCCAATATTATTATCAATATTCTTCATATCGCGTACGTGTTACATAATTAATACTATTTTGGTAGATTGCTATATTATACCTTCTAAGTTGTGCAATATAGTAATGATAATAGTAATAATTATTGATATATTTTGATGTGTAGGTGATGTTATAGATTTGTTAATTATTTCATCTATTCGTTTAACAATCAATTTACTTGGTAAAGAAAAAAAAATTACCGTGTGACAATTAAGGCACATTTCACCAATAGTAGTACCTACTATATAGGCACGACATTTCCCTTTCATATGTATCGAGTCTTAAAGAAAAGAAAAAAAAAAAAAATTCAATTCAAATGAGAATCGTACAAATCGAATCGTATACGTATATAAGTTTAAAAAAAATTCTTTATCGAACGAAAGACGAAATAGTACTTGAACAACTAAATTTTCATATTCAATAATGTTATTATAACACTTATGCTTGGATTTGTTTCCCCTTTTTTTTCCTCCCTCTATGATACAGACACCGTTTCGATCCAGTTTCTAAACGAACGTGTAAATATTATAGATAAAAGCCTGACAAAAAAAAAAGAAAAAATGATAAATAAATTTTGTTCTTCGAATAAATAATCCCTCGCGATTTTAATTATATCTCTATGTACCTGGATATTTTTCTTAATTCTTTTTACATTTATTTAATTTCTTTATTAATTAATTTATTAATTTTCAATTTTATTATTGATGCCCAATTCGACAGGGAGTCATTATTTTTTCTTGATGCTTTTACACGCCCACTCCAAACCATCCTGGAATCAATTAATCACAATACACGAATACAGCCGCGACGAATCATTTCCTAATTGTTTTATTCAAGTAGGGAAATGAATTTTGATTAATTAGGGTAATCGGAATTTCTAATTCATTTACCTTGACCCCTTTTCCTTCAGTGGCAATACACGACTGGATCTGCCAATCTCGATCTTTTATATTATGAAGTCCAAGTCCTTCGGCAATTTCAGCTGCTGTTACAGCCTGAGCAAGATCTTGTTTATTTGCGTAAACCAAGAGCGGGACGTTTCGGAGTTTATCCTCCATTAATAATTCAGCTAATTCTTGACCAGTTTCTTCTAATCGTTTAACATCCGCACTATCAACGACGTAAATCTGAAAGACGATAATTAGTCGATCGGAAATATGCTTTATATTTTATTAGGTAATTTCACTAAATGAAATATCGACTCGCTATACTAACCAGGACATCTGTATTTTCGAAATAATTTCGCCAATAAGGTCGAATCTTTTTCGCACCTCCGATGTCCCAGACATTTAGTTTAAACCCTTCGCTCTGTACGCTTTTTATATTAAAACCTTGTGTAGGTGTGACCTTAGAGGGATGAAAATCGTGAATAAATGTTGGGAAATTTTTTTTTGGGGAGGGAGGTAAAAGAAATTTATTAAGGGATTATTCTCAGCACGGTTTAATCTAATCATTTCGATTTTCACCTGGGTAATATCTTCGCTAGCTAAAGATTTTAGGAGTGTTGTCTTGCCAGCATTGTCCAGACCCAAAAGCAACAGCCTTAATTCTCTGTCTGGATTAGATCGCAGCTTTCGTAAGATAGACAACAGCCCCTGAAAGGTATTCAACTAAGCAGAGAATACAATTAACTTTAATAAAGTACAGTACGGAGTAGTAAGGGTTGTGCATTATTTTCTAAGAAATTAACAATATTTTGATAAACGTTGTAATCGCAGAAGGCGTGAGATTTCAAACAAGGGATGAAATGGATCATACAAGAAAGAACTCAGGAATAAATTTGATAAGCGTGAAAATTTGCGAAATTGCATTAGCGGTTTAAATTGCAATTGGGATAAATTTCTCAAAGTGAAAACCTTGCTGTACTTTATTTTATTCTATCATTTTCTTTTTTCTATCTTAATGAAAAGACTAAAGATTAAAAACTAAGTCGATGGTTTTAGCTTTTAGCAAGCTAGTTGGTGATTTTGCGGATGGTTTATTAATGAATATAATTTTCAGGGTATATAGGAAATCGAAGGTATAATTTCCGTTTGAAAATAAAATCAAAGAAAAAGTCTAGGACAGTAAATCAATAGAATCTAATTTCGTTGGTAAAATTTTTTCGCCGTACAGATTATCTTTTCCTTTGCGTTTTATCTTCGTATTAATATTCAATCAACGGGGGGTAGCGTAGCACGCAATACTGCAGATATAGCAAGTCCAGAAAAAAATAATAATTTTTCCGTATTTGTTGATTAATCATAAGGACCTCGCAGGACAATTATTGCTACTATTTGGAGTAAATTTATTATTACAATGAAAAAAAACCAAAAAAAAAACGGTGGATAAATTTTTCCCCGGATTTAATCCACTATAAGGAAATATGAGGGAAAAATTTTCATTTCTGATGAACTCTGAAAAATTTGGATAAAAAAAAAAAAAAAAAAAATAAGATTGACAAAACCACGTGTGCGAAAAAATTGTAATGAAAATAATTTCGGACACGGGGTATAGATGTATATGGTATATATATACTATGACGAGTGAAAGAAATCCGTCGCCATTACTAAACAAGTATCAGGTGAAGTGTACAGACAGGTTATGTCAACGTTGGTGATATTTAGCTATAAAGCGTTCAATTTTGTGCATCTTTTCATCTAAATAGGTGCGTGAGTATGGCTTTTATATTGGACATTACCATTTCGTAGATGTTTTTCAGTAGTTATATATTATTTTTATAAGGGAGAAACTTTAACATCGATTATGTTATAATGTACGTAGTGTGTATACGAGCTCGTGTGCTACCACCCGGTTGCCTTCTGTTGTTTTTAAGCGTATCACTGGTAACTAAGACAAACCGCGCCATCTCTATGGATTGAAACGAATTAAACAACGGGCAATAACGGGAAGCCGCGAATGTATCGATTGTTCGAATAACGTCTAGACTCTACGATGATACTTACGATAATTTATTATCTATAATAATTCATTAATAATTAAGAAATTGCAATCAAAACGCCATTTTTATTACCCTACTATCGTTGAAGCGATTTGAAATTGTCAAATCTCTGATTAGAATATTGTAGGATTTTTATTCCGCCAATGATGATTTCAGGGATTCATTTCTAATTACAGAATAATGAAGATTTATTACACCGGTTTAAATAACAGCAAAATTTTTTGCGACAAAGATGGAGACGTTCAACCAGTTATTGAGAAATTTACCGATGTACAATTTCCGGATATTAGTGGTTTGGAAATAGGATGGAATTACATGCTTCTATGGCGAGATCAGGAGCTTTTTATTTCTGGAAAAGTAAAATTGAATGGCGACGATGATTCCGACAAAGTTTCAGAGCCAATTGAGTTACCGGATAAAGTATCAGCGTAAGTGAATCGTGATTTGAAAAATCACCGAGATTTTTCATTGCCGAAATCAGCAATTGAATTAGTAAACGTATTGCAGATTTAAACAAGCTATTGCCGGAAAGGAATCGATCACTGCTCTTTCTACAACTAACGAAATCTGGCAATACAAAATATTTGAAACCAGGTGGAAAAAGGTTTTCAATTTTATTCACAACGACGATGATACCAGCTCGGAAGAAGAATACCCTGTTAAAATATTTCAGGGTGGTTGTACGGTGGCATTAACAAATTTCGGTACCTGATTGAATGAGAATAAAAAAAAAAAAAGATTCAATACATCGACGATAATCGACGAACTGGCAGAAAACTTATAGAAACTTTTAATTTCAGGAAGAGTTTACAATATACCATCTTTAGTCGATATGCCAAAACGAGTAAAATTCATAGACGTTGTTTGTGGATTTGATCATACCATTATGTTGGCTGAGAATGGAGACGTCTATTCAATGGGGATGGGGACGTTAGTATATGCGATATGATTATATTTATTACTCACCAACCTGCTTCCTATATCCATGATATAATTTCAGACCCTCTTAGCTAGAATTAGTGATATGATAAGTATAACTATGCTTCAAGTCCAATTTCCTATCTCACAGGACTCTGTCTCAGTTCTTGTATTGTGGTAGAACACACCAAAAGCCTTAGTTTTTTGATTAGTATTTTTTGAAAAACTCTATACCGTCGTTTCCCTAGTTTCATAAACGTTTGAAATTAGCTAAAAATGCAGACAAAATGCTGATATTTTTTTCGTGAATATTTAATACAGCCGAGGTCAGCTCGGCCATGGTGACCTAGAAGACTGTGATGACCCAAAGATAATCGAAGCATTAGCGGGTCTAAGGGTCGTTCAGATATCTGCGAATGGATGGCATAGTGCAGTGGTTACAGATCAGGTAAAAATTTCGCGAAATTTAATGATGATTAAAATTTGTTAATTACCATTCGATATCCAACAAAATGCATTCGTTTAGGGTGATTTATACGCATGGGGTTGGAACACGAATGGTGAACTAGGAGTCTCGGATAATGACACTAAGATATTTGCTACACCAAAAGTGATAGATTTTACAAATGATGATAATCGGTCTTTCAATGCAACCGTGAAGAAAGTTCAATGCGGAAATGTATTCACGATTTGTATGCTCGGTAATAAAACGATTATTATTTTATTCATGGTAATAAATTCAGCGATATATTATCACCAAATGATTACTAAATAAATTTACTTCCATTTCATGGTACAAAGATGACAATTCTATGTGGGGATCTGGATCTAATAAATACGGACAATTGGGTATTCCCAGAGATACCTTGACGAGTTCGAAGATATTTGTAAGACTAATTACTGGTATTAATAATAATACCATTAAGGATTTCAAATGCCATGAATGGGGTAGCATTCTGATAACGGAGTAACGGACTGCACTTCTTCTTCTAATTTACTTAAACTAAATGCAACAATTTATTATTAAGAACCGATCAAATATTGTGTATAACTTTGATCGATGATTCAGAATTTTCTTTATGAATAAACAAGATTCGTTAATAATTAATCGCATTCCTCTTTTCCCCTTTACTTTCCCTCAAGTATGAATGAAAATCATAAAGCAGTAATTTGGGCTGCGTGCAGTAAGGCGTATCGATCTGCAACGTTCATTACAGGAGCGAATGAAAATCATTTTCAGATTGGTTCTATGCAGAAAGATTATTCGTTTACCTCTGTATAAATTTATTCTAAAAGTATTGATATAATTTCAGCCTTAAATTACGTATACAATACATACGTATAGTAAATGCCATGGAAAATTATAGAGTTTCCAAATTTTATTAGGTTTTCTTTTTACCCTTTTTCACCGCTTTGGTTTCTTTGAACAAATTTATACTTAGGGGTTTAGCGAACTGTTCAATAAGACTGGGTGCCTCATTAGATTCCATAAGTGGTAATATCTGGTAAATTTCTTGTGGGATCATCCCCTGATCCGCAATTGATATAATCGTTGGTGAAATTTCAGCAGGGGTTTTAGACTTTGTCTTCTTTTTTACTGCAGGAAGAAAATATCGAGATTGTAGGGAAACTGTCCAGCTTTTCCAAATAGTTAATTACCTTTATTTTCGTTAGGGTTTCCCTTGTCTTTTTTAGATCTCTCCTTTCCACGAAGCCCTTCATTTTTAGCTCCGGTTTTCACAGAGGGTAAACCGTGCAGTTTAACAACCCTTGGAAAACGCAGGGTGTAGGGAAGTCGGTACGGACGAATTTCTATTGATTGGGTAAAAGCAGCGTTCACAGACTCGTAATGAAAAGCCTTAGCGTACCTGCGAAATCATCATTATTTTTTTTATTTACTAAACTATTCTGACTTTACGCTAATTGAGACTAAATACTAACAGGGCGTAAGTAGACTCCATAATAAGTTCGAGAATATCCATGGGGCTTGATAGGGTCATGTAAGATTTTTCACTTATCGTCTCATCGTTCGACAAATCTCTGCTGTTAATTTTCTCGATCATATTTCCGGAGTTCTTATATCCTAAATCATAATCCAGCTTCGAATTTGATTTCGAAGTCACCACTTCTTCGGGGACTTGGTTCTCTTTTGGAAATGATTCGATCCCATCAATCTCTTCCCAGTATATCATGGGCCTACCTTTAACGAGCTGGTTGGAGACCTTTGCAAAAATCAAACCCATTTCTTGAAAAAATTCTGACCGGCTGAATTGATTATCTGCGAATTTTATTACAGGTGATAAATGTTC
The DNA here is from genome assembly GCA_914767705.2 of Tenthredo notha. Taxonomy (NCBI): domain Eukaryota; kingdom Metazoa; phylum Arthropoda; class Insecta; order Hymenoptera; family Tenthredinidae; genus Tenthredo; species Tenthredo notha. The sequence goes on along the minus strand of OU611920.1, from coordinate 1,285,457 downwards.
AGATATTCTCGCTATTCTATGTCTTACCTTGAATGAATTTTGCCTCTCCAGCAATCCAGCTGATCAATATACCCAAGTTCATAGAATTCATTATACGATTCATTCGTATAACTTCAAGAGCAATTGCATCAAGAAGCCAAAAATTTGCTAGATTTGATCGATAGTCGTTTATCCCAAGTTTTTTTCCCAAAATTCTGAATACAGACATATAGTCAGTCAGATAATTTGAATAATTTTTCCTCACCGTAACTCATTTTCAGAATTGAGTTATTGAATAAACGTCAGGAACTACTCACCCGATCAATTCTTGAGGTTGATCAGTCTCGATATTAATTGATTGACCGATCATACTGTTAAAGCTGTCAGGTAGAGTTTGAATTTTTTCAAAAACTGGTATTTCCATTTATAAAACCGTTTAGAAAAAAAACTAATTACGTATCTCTTTATAATCACACGTAACTTTCACTTTTCTTTATATTATACCCATGAAATATTCCATTGCACCCATCGATCGAGCTCCCATGTATAAGAAAAGAATACGAAACCGTTCATGGCTATACAGACAGTATAAAATTTGAATAGAAAATTTTTAACAACGACTTATAGTTATCTATATGGGGTTTTAAGCAAGGAATACAGGATATTGTAAATTATGACTAGGTTCAGAAAAGTTTAACTATACACTAGTTTTTATTGGGTTGATTGCAGCGAGCAGAAGAAACATAGACAAGGAGGGTAAGTATTTATACTTTTTATTCATCGGTTTTATATATTTTTTTCTTTTTTTTTTTTTTTTGTTCTCTTCATTTTTGTATTTTTTTTTTTTTTGTATTTTTGTATTTTTTTTTTGGTTTTTTGTTTTTTTTTTTTTGCATATTTTGTTCAATATTTTCAGAAAATAACACTCCGAAGCGAAAAACCGTATATTCTCACCAATCCCAATATGTGTATATAATATATATATTATATTTCTGACGTATAATATATATGTATATATATATATAATATAGGTATAAGGTATGTCTTTTAATTTTTGTTGGTTTTCTTTTCTTTTCTTATTATTCTTTGTTCTTTTTATACTTTATATATAATAATAATTAATCTTATTTATATGTAGAGTAGCGCACACGTTAGACTGTTATGTATCGATATTTTGATATATATATATAATATATATATTATACATATATATATGGTTTTTTTTTTTTTTTGTTATCGATCAGTTACAAATATTGAAAAACATGAAACAGATAGAGTCGTCAGGGGCGAACGTTATTCGACACCAAAAACTCGCACCAAATGTACAATTAATTAATACATATACATATAAGGTATACATGTATTAACGATCAATCAATAAACTTCTTTCGCCAATCATTGATATCTGATATTATACAATGAAAATGAAATTTCAATCAAAATACACATATAGAAATTTATTGTTAACAGCTGGAGTTATTATAGTATATATATATATATGTATATGTAAAGTTGAGTTCTATTTACAAGGAAGTGTTAATTTTTTTCGTCCCCTTATTTTGGGTTTTTTTTTTTAAATATTTTTCTATTTGCATTCCATTCTGAATGTAATGCCTTTTCTTTTTTTTTTTTTTCCAAATCGATTTGGTGCCTCGAATTTCGAGCCCCCTTTGACCAAAGTACTTATATATATTTCACACCAAATTCGAAAAGGCAATTATGCTTATGACCTTACCTAGAATATGTGTGTGTGTGTGTGTGTGTGTGAGAGTGTATGTCCTTTTTCTTGTTTCTAAGTCTATTCGATCGTGTATGTATTTTTTTTTTTCTCTTTTTTTGCCATTAATAATTCGAAAACCTGTACAGTTAAGAAAAGAAACAAAGAAAGAAAAGAAAAGAAAAGGAAAAATCATTGTCAACTGAAAGGAATAACGGAAAATAATAATTATATAGGTAAGTTGTGATTTCAAAATATCGAGTTATTTATATAAACTCCGCGTATAATAATTGATATAATTGTTATTAGCTTAGGAAGAGACAGAGTTGTTAGATGCGATATTTCACGTCAATAATATTATATAGTATGTATCTATATATAGAAATATATATATACATATATTGATAATTGATTAGGAAAATATGTAGAAAATGAATTTAATATTCAACGTTTAAAATCACAACGTAATAAATTAAATCATAAGTGCACTGCGGGCTGAATAGAAATATCAATTGTCTACATTTTTTAATTATATGTTTAATTAACACAGTCGCAGTTTGCGAGTCATGTGAGTCATTTTTATTTCTTTCTTGAATTTTTTGAAAAAACATTTTAATTGTTTTGTTTCTTTGGCAATATCATACTTTTTAGCCCGCAAGGCAAATGAAAACCTGTCCAATTATTTTTAATTGATTTTATTGAAAATAATACAACAAAATGTCTCATAATTATAATAATAATTAATAATTATAGATACGTACTGTTCTACACACTATCTAAATAATCATGTCTTAAACATCGTTTAAATAATAATAATAATAATAATAATAATAATAATAATAATAATCATATAATATTATATAATATTGTTTAATAAACAAACGTAATGAACTAATTATTATTGAATAATTAATAATATTATTAATCATACTTAATCTTCTCGTTATGGATATAATAATTAAATTACTTGTTGCTTAGATATGCACGTAGAGTTAGAAAGTGAATTTTTGGTCCCACCTAACTGCAAACATTATATTCATACATTTCCTGTTAATTATATGTTATATACCTCGCGTGCTTGTAAGCTATTTGATAATAATAATTAGTAATTTTGAATTTTATCTCATTTCTTAATAATTTTTCATTATTTATTCCTATACATATTCCTTGAAAATTAACCGAAACTTTATGCGTTACTCCGACTGTTTTATTCACCCTCTGTATCACTGGGACGTATTATCATTTATTTATTTAATTAACTTTTCTTTTTCCTCTTCCTATTTTATTTTTAATCTCTCAACGTCTTTCTGTTTCCCGTTTTATTTTCGTTTTTTATTATTTTTTTCCATTTTCTTTATCTTTATCTTTATCTTTTTCTCTTCACAACTGGCATATTTGTTTAATCTAAGTGACTTAACATTTACTCTTAGTACAGTACCTAGAGCCAATTAATGAATTTTGTTTCCTTATTGGATACGAAAAAGATTGGAATCAGTTTCGTTTTTTTCTTCCCCATTTCTTTTCCTTTTTCTCATACATCTAATTAAGACTACGTAACTTTTTCTTTTTTTCTTTATTACTTTTCTTTTTCTACTTCATTTTTGTTTCCTTTTTATCCGTGAATACTGGCTTATCAGTCTCATTTTATCTGATTGTTTCGATACCTTAGGCATTCAACTGTCATTTTTTGATTTTTATCTTCCTCAAAATTTCACGATTATCATTAACGAGATACGCACCCTGGTTAAACCAGACGCTCTCGGGAATAAAAATGAATAATAAATTAATCACGTCGTATCCAATTGAAAATTGGACCTTAACACAGAATAATGCCAGTTGCATGTTTTACATGGGAAAAATAGAGTCAGAAAAAAAATATGCTGCACTTCGTCATTTTTTTTCTTTTTTATAACAAATTGATAGACTTTTTTTCTTCTTTTTTGTGTGTTACATCGTTTGATTGATACCGGATATTAGAAAAATTTTTATCGTTTATAAAAATCAATCATTTATCTCGAGGAAGTGATAACAGGTCTGTACGATTTATAAGATAGGTATATACTCACGGTTTCCTCGTAACGATCAAACTTTTTTTTTTCTCGCATCTCGTAATTCGCAGATGCAGAAACGGCAGCATATTTTTTTTTTTTTGTTCCAGCTAAATTTCTCATCGACATACTTCACAAGTATAACTTCACAACCATCTTGACAACAATCAACCACATCAACAACAGACTGTTTTCCGTCAACAAAAAAAGTTAAAAAATTTTTTTTTTCGCAATTCAGGGTGATCTCCGGTCGTTTTGTTTCTCTTTATTCAATGAATATCGACGTACGTTTGTACGAGACTTCATCATTTTCATTTTTAACAGAAGAAATAGAAAAAACAAAGAGGAAAAAAAAAAAGAAAAAAACGAACCGGAAGTAGCCCTGAGACAACGACCTATCACAAGCTTTGCAATATTTTCAAATTGCTAATTTTTATACTAGTGCCAATTATTTATTTCTCGCCCCTATCATTATTCGGGGTAGAGAAATAACATTTCTTTCAATAGTTTTTTTTTGAACAATTTTTCTAATTTTAATCGTTTCCTCCATAATTCTCGGTTTAAAAATACATTTGCACAGTTTCATCATCAGTCGATATATATGTTTTTTTTTTTTTTTTTTTTTTCAAAGTCAGTCCTTATATGCACCATATTTATTTTATCGTTTCGTCGTACGACATTCGTATCGCATTAATTAAAAACAAGTTAACAAAACAAAAAAATTATAAGACTTAAAAGTAAACGATATTTTTATTTATTTTACAATTGGTTTTTCTTCATTTTTACTTTTTTTCTTCTTTTTTTTTTTCATTTTTTATTTCTGTTTTCTCTTTCTTTATCCATAAAATGTATCAATATATTAATTTGCAATTATTTTGGTCTAGTATGTTTCTTTTTAATAATTCATAATTACGAAACCGAAAAAAACACATATACATGTTTATACTCTGCACTGCACTTAGACGTAGGGCACCAAAACTACAATAACTATATATGCTTTTAATCATATTGGTTGTTTTTTTTTTTTTTTTTTTCATTTTTTTTTTTCATCTTTTTTTTCTTTCTTTCTCACTTTAATTATTAAATATCTATAAATTTATAATATAAAAAATATTTGTTAAAATCCTACCTACCTAACCACGCTAGATATTATTACATAAACGTATGCATGTTCTGTTTTTTTTTTTATCTTCTTTTTTTCATTTTTATTTTGTCTCTTTTATTTTACGTACTTCACACGTACGTACAAATATAAAGTATAATGTCTAAAATTCACATAATACAAAATATTTCGTGACATTGTTATATTTAGTTTAAACTATGCTTCTTTTTTTCATCCCCCTTTTTTTTTTTCTTTTTTTTCTTCTCTTTCATCAATCGAACAATCAATCAATCTATAAATCTTAGGGCTTTATGTCTTCTGCATTTCGTGTCTCACAAGGACATTGCAGAATTTCATTAAAGCAGTTTCGACTAACTACATGCTTGCCACGGAATATAATAATAAACTGGCTGACTAAACAGAAATTTCAAGCATCCCTCATATAATATAAATTATAATGTTTAAGCATGCTTGAAATTACAATTTCAAGTCAACAGTGATAACGTATAATTTACTGTTTCGTCCTCCACCAAAAGACATATTGGGTGAGTGAGTAAGAAGGGGGGAGGGGGGGAGGGGGTGTACTAATAATTAACAAATATTTAATAAAGAGTTTAAAAAATAATCATAATAATAATAATAATAAAACAATGTGAACTAACGACTAATACATGTAATAAAAGGTACGTCTCGTCTGCATTGTACTTGACAAAGAAATAAAATAAATTAAAATTAACTAAACTAAACTAAAAACTAAACTAAAATAAAATGAAATAAAATTAAAAAAAATATAACTTTAAGATTTGTATTGTATAAAAAAAAAAAAAACTTAGCGGCTAAAACCTCAAGCGCGATGTTTTTCTTTCTCGTTATAATATTATGGTATATATATGAAAAATGATATATTATGATGTGATAATGAAATCGAGAAGAAAACTATATATGTATCATATAGTTATATGGTGATATTTATATACCTATGTATAAAATAATAAATGACGTAAAACTTAATCACGAATATTAAGAAAATTTAATAATAATAATAATAATAATAATAATAATAATTAATAACGCAGAATTAGACTGGCTCTCCTCTGTGTATAATATATATTTATATATATGTGTATATATATATATAGGTGAATCGAAATGATGACGAAAGACTGATCGCGCCCTACGCCTAAAGTGACATCAGACCGATTTCATATTATAGGAAATATCATAAAGTTTTTCCAAATTTGCGTTCAGTTCAAAGTTTCATTCATCACGATTGCAGGTATTCAAATTTTATTTTACCACACTGCAAATATCATATTGAAACACACGAGAAGGAGAAAAAAAAAAAAAAAATTATTGATCGACCAAAAACTGAACGCAAATATAATAGATAAATTATATGATCATTATTCGCAGATATATTATCGGAAACTACTGATCGCTGCACTCGTCGATCTCATATACGTGCAGATCGTAGATATAATTGTTCAAAAAATACCGTATCAGTATTAATAATAATAATAATAATAATAATAATAATGATAATAATAATAATAATAATAATAATATTGATGTGTATAGTTTACAGAAAGTGATGACGATATATTTATATACAGAGGTGATTTCTCCTGCGATACGCGCGAATAATGATAAGGAACACTGCGGCCCATATAGTCTGCACCGCGTATAGGTATTAAGGTATATACCTATGTATATATATATATAATTAATTGTTCTTTTATTTTTTATTTTATTTTTTTTCACGTTTAAGGTCAGGTAAACCGATTTGCGAGTAAACGAGCCTGCGATATTATACGTATATGTTAAACCATCTAATGGTAATTTGGGTAATTATTAGTTTCGTGTCGATTTTGGATAACGAGGGTGGACAAAAAAAAAAAGAAATAAATCGACCCGTATAATTATGGACAATCTCATATTATACACTAATTCGCAACCTCGAAGACTTGCCAATAAATAATAATTATTATTATTGATAAACGGAAATAGAATTGTTTTTTCTGTTTTTTTTTTTCAAAGAAAATTCACAGAGTTCGCTCGCACTGGGGTAGAAAAAAGATATTACGTGTGTCCAAGATAAAATTAATGATTAATAATAATAATAATAATAATAATAATTCATAACAATAGTAATAATAATAATAATAATTTGATTAAATGATATGGCGATATGAATTTCCCTTCAAATCCATAATTCCGTTTTTCCAAGTTAAGTAATGACGCTGGTTATTATTGTAACGTATATACGAACGCGGAGATATATACACAGCGATTATTAATTTGATTCCAAAAAAAGAGAAGAAAAGAAAAATCAACCAAAATTACAGTAATAATTACTAGAAGAAGAAGAAGAAGAATAAGAAGAAAAAACAAATTATACACTACAATAGTCTTTGTATTCCCTCCTAACATGTACAAAATATACGTGGAATGAGTGGCTATAATTTTGTAAAAAAAAAAAATCATTTTTTCAAACGAAACCTATCTTCCCCTTTCTCTTTCTCCCGCTCTCTCTCTGTCTCTTTTATACACGGAATAGAGATGATATTATAAATTTATAGCAGAAATCACAGAATTTCAAAAAGAAAAATATAAATTGGGCAACGTAGGTATATGTATACAGGTATATAATGATGGTATATATATATATGTCTAATATATTAAACTGGAATGAGTTTGGAATGAAACTTATCGTCATTGAAGTTGTAATAATAATAATAAGAATTATAAGAAAAAGAAAAAAAAATGAAAAAGGATCGCGAACCCAAAATATTTCTCTTTTTTTCAGTTATTTTTGAAAATTAATTTTCTCTTGTTACCTGGAAATCATCGAAAACTATGAAGAAAATAGAAAATAGAAAAAAAAAAAAAAAAACAGATTAATTACTATATAATATGATAGTAACAATGATAGGTATAGCTACGTGGGGAACAAGACCTAACAATTTGATGTTTGAGTTGCCTCTATGCAGGCGTTTTCAGTTCCCCATGCTGCACATCCACGAAAAAAAACCCATACCCCAATCAGTATAAATGAAAATAAAATTGTAATAATAATTCCAATAGTTTAGACAAATATATCTGATTATATAATTTATATTCTATCAGGTGTTTCGTATGGGTTTTCATAACTGTACTTGTGTATTGTGTGGATGGGGGTGTTAATGGGCATATGTATATATAGTATACCTGTGTATGGTATAGAGACTTGGCGAACGTTGCGATACCTCGGTGAACCTTATCCAACAATCATCATATTCCATTGACACAAGTTTTAATTAAGAAAAAGAAAAAGAAAAAAAAAGAAATCAAGAAAATCAATCAATTTATTGCTGGAAAGTTGACCAAGCCTCTCTCTCTCTTTCTCTCTTTTCACTATATGATACTTAATGAACACATTTGCTTTTGATTGTAAAGTTATATGTATATAAGTGCTTGGAAATAAATTTTAGCTTCGTTTTTCTTAACCATTTTTCTACTCATCTTTTATGTATCATCATTATAATCACCATATGTATAGATGATTACAATTTCGTAAGACTATTCATTCATCTTCTTACTCATTTTTTTTTTTTTTCCATTTTTCATCCCTTGTGGCTATTGTATGTACATACTTATAGGCTGTGTGTGTGTGTGATACCTTGTAAAAATTGTTGAACGCGGTAACTGAAAGTATGCGTATAGAAATTTGCGAACATTTCCATGGTGTATGGTATGGTATGGTATATGGTACGTAATGCAATTTTATTCGTTACAGGTAAGAGTTTCCTTTTTTTTTTTGAGAAAGCAAAAAACGAAAAAAAAAGGTAAGAAAATAAATGAGAGAAAAAAGACAAAAAGAAAATGAAAAAAAATTTTCGCACCGTCGAATGTGCCGACGACAAGATAAGGGAATGCTCTATCAAATGGAATAAGTATAATATATATATATTATACACCCTCGTAAGGTTTTAGTCGTTAACGAATTAAACAATATATATAAATACATATATATATATATATATATATATATATAGGTATAGAATTATATGTGTAGGTGTGTGTATATGTGTGTTTCTAAAAAAAAAAAAACACGTTATTTTGAATCCGGGCGATTATATCATCTGGCACCTAGACACACGTACGTAGTTTGAAAAAATAACTTTGATTTTTTGGCAAATTTTCTTTTTGCATTTTTTTTTATCTTCTTTTTTATTATACTTTTGCCCATTTTTTACCTCTAAAATTGGTCTCCGCCATTTGTAACATATGGTTATCCGTATACATTATTATATCGTATCGATTTCTTTTGTATTTTTTTATTTTATTTCAATTTCATTTATTTTCTATTTGCATTTACTTTATTATACGTTTTTCAAACGCCCAGATTCATACTTGATATACCTATATGATATATAACGCAACATCATTTAAGCGAACGAAGTGTTCAACACCATATTACATATTATAATATGTCTGCAGTGTTTTATATTTTTTTTTTTGTGTTTTTCTTTTCGTTTTTTTTCTTTTTCTAAAAAACCTTCAATAATTCTACAAATTGCACAATCGGTCTCAAGTGTAGACGTAGAAAACTAATATTTAAACAAATATATATATATATACCTATAAATGAACTATTGTGTGAAAATGCTTACACACATTTACAATACTCTTATCAATAATAATAATAATAATAATAATAATAATAATAATTATAACAATAATAATCATAATGATCGTAATAGTAATGAAGAAGAAAAAGAAGAAGAAGAAGAAGAAGAAAAAGAATATTTCTTAGTAATGCAAATGTGTAGTTCTCATACATATCTTATATAATATATGTATAAATATATATATATATATATAGCCTTCGTCATATATATACAACTTCTATAGATACATAGACATACATGGTTCTATACCATATATATATACTTATATGTTTATGTATAATAGATTTTCAAATTTATAAGTGGAATAATGTAAGAATAATAATTAATTAATTATTCCAACAATATAATATGTATATATATATATATATATAGATATAGATATAATTATTAATCACATACGCAACCCCATTTATTGTAATATAGTATGTTCTATTTCGGATCAATCCGCGCACTCACTTCATTACTTTTTTTTTTTTTCTCACCTCACTTTTCCTCACACATTTTCGTATGTATATATAATATATATATATATAATATAATAGTGATAATGACAATAATAATAATAATAATAATAATAATAATAACAATAATAATAATAATAAACTAATTAATAATAATAGTAATCGTGATTAATCATATTTAATATTGTTTTTTTTATTTAATTTTTTTTTTTCAACATAATGAACTGGATTATCATCAAATATATATAGGTATATATATATTTGTATATATATACGTGATGTGAAATTTATTGATAATTTTTTTTCAATGGTGTATAGCTCACATATGGCTATGTAATAATAATTGTAATTCGATTTTATTCATAAAGTAAAAATTTTTCCTGCACTATAATGAGAAAATTTGTGTTTCCTTCTTTTCATATTACTATAATAATAAATGGTGTGTGTGTGTGTGTTTTCTCCTATATGTGGTGGGTATATATATATATATATATTTAAATATATATATACAGGGCGAGTCTTCCCTGGTATCGAATGAGGGAGGGGCTTGTTATCGCAGACGATCTGCTCCTTTCTATTCATACTTGTTATCGTCGTATCGGGAAACCCCACTTTTATTTTCACGTACGGTCAACACTACCAGAAACCTCAATCTGTTATCATAATCCCAAATGAGAACATAGAAAGGGGCAGAGCGACTGCGATAATAAGCCCCTCCCTCATTCGATACCAGGGATGACTCGCCCTGTATATATATATAGGTATATTATAATGGAATCAAGTATAATTAATGAATAACTAATCGTTAACCGTTTATAATTGTTACCTATATAGTTTATTTCAATTTTTTTTTTTTTTCTTTTTAATCTATAGTCTAAGTTTAGTTTTAGTTTTATTTATTCGCAGTAAATATTAATTATCAATTTTACGTGTAATTAAGTGATGAACGGTCGCAGCACGCATATATTATTTTATAATATACCCCTAAATAATTGTATAAGTATAGAATGTGTATTTGTTAATTAAGATTGATTCAAATTATTTTCTCTCTCTTTCTCTCTCTCTATCTCTCTCTCTGATCCAATTCTATTATCACTTTATTCTCTCGCTTTTTTTTTTTTGTTTTTTTATACCTATAATATTACCTAATCGTTTGACGTCTGTGTTGCCTTCATGCAGGCGTTTTAAGATCCTTAGAGATGCTGCGCATCTACGTAAATACATCGCGATAGTATATTATATATACTGTAACACGATATATTATTCAAAAGAGTCGAGAACTCGTAAGAACCATATATTACTATATGTATACATCTATATGTATGCATTTATTATAACAATTTCAAATGGTCAGGCAATCAATCTTATAATAATGCCCAAAATGTCACGAAGTATTTTTATTTATTTTTAGTTTATTCTTTCTTTCCTTCTTTCTTTCACTAAATAATTATTATTATTATATATATATTTTTTTTATTATTATTAATATTTATTATTATTATTATTATTATTATTATTAATATTATTGAAACCCTAATTAGGATTTCGTGAATTAGTGCCGTCATTTCCTTGACGACACTATTTTCTATAATATATATGTATATATATATTATATATAATATATATATATATATATATTTATCTAAGTCGGGTAAACATATTCGCCAACGTTATAAATGCTTCACTATACAATATAATTGTGAACGGTACTACATATATATCGTCTTCTGCCATTTTTTGCCTTCTACATTTTGTTTTGGTTTTTTTGATTTTTTTTGATTATTTTTTTTTTTTCACCTTTTTTGGTTGGTTTTTTACACCGGATATTGGAACAAGATTTTGCTTTCTGGTTGTCTCCCTAATCTTCGCTCCGTTTTTCACATTTTTTATTTTCTTCTCTTATTACAATGCATAAAAAAACGAAGAGAGATATTCCGAGATGATTACTTACATTTATTATATTTTTTATTTTTTCTGAACACTGTTCCACCATGATATCCAGTGACAAAAGTTCAACACCTACGGTATACTGATGCATACAGGTATAATACGGTATATAGTCGAAAAAATTCTTTAATCATTATAACAGGTGTGTGATATATTAAATTGGATTTCAGTAAACGGTCTAACAATATTATTACATTATTATTGAATATAATTGTTTTTTTTTTTTTTTTTTTAAAGTCCGCGGTATACAACCAGAGTAAATAAATAATTAATAAAAAAAGCAACGTATAATATAGTTATATATTATAGTATCAGCGCAAAAAGGCAAAAGGAGCTGATGATATAAGTAATACGAGAAAAACAAAAATGCAGTGTGTGTGGGTGTGTATGTCTGTGTGTGTATTAATGTGTATGTGTGTGTATGTGTGGTTCGTTTGAAAAATTTTCATTCAACAAATTTCGAACACGCTATTCATATCTATTTTGTGTTAAATATAATTATTTTTTTTTTTTGTGTTTTTTGTGGTTTTTTTTTTCCTAATTCTTTATTCATTTTCTTTTTACTTCTCGTTACTGTTTTACACCCAACAATTACGATATCGTTTAAGAGAATATAAAAAATTGTGTGGCACATTGACGGTTGGAATGTTATTTTGTTTGTTTTTTTGTGTTTTATTTTTTTTTGTGATTTTTTTTTTTTTAGTTTTTTTTTTTTTTTTTTTAATTTTAATAATATAGTAAATTTTTATTTTTTATTTTATCATTATTATTATATTTAATATAATTTTTATGTATGTTAATAATATATGTATATACATATACCTTCTGTTTTTTTCTTTTTTTTTTTCTTTCCTATTTGTTTATTATAGTAGTTTCATTATTTTTTGTTTGTTTCTGCACAATTATTGTTTATTCTGTGCGACTGTAGGTTTTGATTTGAGGGGATTTTCGCCCTAATGAAAATTATACAACACGAAACTTGAAAACGTATTATGTGACAATTTATTTTTTTGCCAAATTATAGTAACAAATGTAATTTCACATCGAATAATTATTTATACGCATATACGACAGCTATGAATATAATAATCTAACTGTTAATTAGTAATAAGCATCAAATTACAAAAAATTAAAAAACATAGAAGGGATTTCTATCGTACCTTTAATAATACGAAAAATATTCAAGTTTCGAGCTAATTATAATAATTAGGGCGATCCGATTATTTGTTTAACTGTTTTATGTTTGGTTTTGTTTTTGTTGTAATTCGCTGTCGGATATGATGTAATAGTTATTTTGTATTTATATATATATATTTATATATCAGACTGTATTAGGGTGTTTTAGCACCGTTTTTTTTCTTCTTCTTTTTCTTCATTTTTTTTTTAATAACAATGCCTGTCTATTGTTGATGTGTTATTATATTATTTATATCTTTGTTGCCGGTATATTTAATAATTATAGTCGGGGCGAGTCTTCAACCCTCGACTATTTTTTTTTATATCATAGCCAAAGACGTCTGACCATTCTTTGGTCCATCGAGGGTGAAATTTGTTTTTTTTTTCTTTTAACTAATTAAATTTCGATATAATAAACTGATTACTAGAGAATGATCACATATTATTATAATATAGCGACAGGTACGTACAGATTTCGACGCGTGCAGCTAAAAAAAAAAATTTGATATATACGTATTAAACAATAATCAAATCTTTATATGATATGCTGTTTTTATTGGTCATGTTTCGGCTCGAAACTTAATTGTATACTGCGGTGATACATCTCTTCGTATTAGTTATATTAGATAATAAAATAAAATATAAAAAATTGCTTCAAAAAAACACATAAATAAATTACCCATGGAAAAAATGAATGGTCAGAAACCATTGACTTGAATGTTAACTGTTCGGAATCGACTGAGTTATCTGGATGCTGTAGAGCTGAGAGCAGACTGTGTGCGTGCAGTGTGTATTTTATTAAGGGAAGTTTGAGGGTGGTTTGCGAGATTGGATGTGGTTTTTTCATCTGTTGTAATTATATATACGGGGAAATATGGGCGACATGGCGATTTGAAGGTCCGGTTTGTAGAATCTATATTATGTATTAATTTTTGCAAAGAAGTTTACTTATTATTATTTATTTATTTTCTTCTCTTAATATATTATATTTATTTTTATATATATATATATATATATATATATGTAGGAGCCGATCACCTTGCCGGGCGAAGAGGTGTACCAATGTATCCAAATCGTGGTCATTTTCACGCGGAATGAATAAAAATTAAAAATTAAAAAAATTTCTTCTCTCTCTCTAATTTATTCCTATTTTTTTACTTCACTCTCGTTACTTCGGAAAGAGATAATAGTCGCACCAAGGATAATGATTAATTTTGTAAGATTACCCACGTATACAGATGTAATGAATTAATTAATTTTTAATTTTAATCGCAATCGCTCTTGTGCTCGATGGGGTAGTTTTCACCACTCCGCTGAGGATGGATCGCATGGTTCGATTGAAACCTCCCCGTCAACGGCGAGGCACGGATTTAGTGGTATATATATATAGACTATAGAGTGAACAGTATGTATAGAAAACACGGTACAAACAACTAAAGCGAATTTACTACGAGTCTTGACGATATCGACGCCTCGATCTAATCTACACAAACTAGGCTGAGATGAAACCACCGACGAATTTCTTGCCAGATCAATTTTTATTTTTCTTCTTTTTCTTTTTCTCTTGTCCAGATATCGAAATTTCATTCAAAGAAGTATCTAATTTTTTATTAATTAGAGATATTGTTTTTTTTGTTGTGAAATGCAAATTTTGTTGTTGTCCAAAAATAAGGGTGAAATCAATCGATTGGCGTATAAAATGCGTCGGTGATGGCTTCGTTATGTTGCCATTCTCGCGCTCATAAAGTTTCGATGTCGCGACACTAATTTGATGATACTTGAAGCACACCTTGCGATTTTGATATAATTTTTACAATGATAACTAATTTAAATTTATAACATTTTTCTAATTGTTTAATTTTAGAGTCATTGAATGACTAGATCCTAGTTACGATTAAAGCCAATTGGAAGGTACCAAGATTTCAATCAACAAATAAACGATCAAACGATTTAATTCACTTATCAAAATTTGAACAGAGTACGTCTTTCCTATAATAATAATAATAATAATAATAGCAATAATTATTATTATAAGATTTTCTCATCAAATTTGCGCCGGAAGTGTATATTATGGAGAGGCCTGCATTCGATGACCACGAAAATCCCAACATTCGAGAGAATATTAATAAATTCAAAATATTGAATTTCAAAAACGGTAACCTATTCAGTAACAGTTCGTTTTCATCTCTTTTTGTTTTCTTTTTTTCGTTCTCTCTTTCTTTCTTTCTTTCTTTCTTTCTTCAAGTTTGTAACGTACCTAATTGCACTTATTCGACAAAACGGAAACGATATAATCGAATCCAAGATGGCGCAGCCCGGTGGCCCTGGAATGCAGAGGTATATTTTTTTAAACTAAAATTTATTTTTTCATCGTTCGTTCTATGTATTATGAGTTTAAAAAACACTTTACTTTTAAAACTTAGGCACAATTTGGAACTGCGTAGACCATTTTCCCCTTGCTCTGTTACCAGATCTGATCCACCCAAACTACGCTGTCTGGACTTTAGAATTAGGCTTCATTAATTAAGGGTTCTTGCTTTTTTAAAGTGGAAAAAGAAAAAGAAGGACAGAGACCAATTTTTCTTATTTTCTTTTTTTTTTTGTTTAATTAAAAGTCTTCGAGAGAATGAAAATACTGGAAGAATCAAAAGGGATGAAATTTCAAGAAGAATCAGATCTGGCACGGAGCCGTCATGACCACTTGAACCATACCAAACATGACGATATTGTGAGGTAGCTGACTTTTGAGCAGTTTCAGGACCAAACAGGCTCTATTATACCCATAATTATATTTCCTTTGCTATTTGTACCTATTTCAGTATATCTGTGAAATAAAACGTGGAGAAAATTTCATTAGAATAATGCTGCCTTGATTATTTTCCCAATTTTTTTTTTTTTCCCAATCCAAAAAACGTACGAGAAAGTCTAAAAAGTCGATCATGATTTTTGATAATTATTATTGACGTATACGATGATGTTAACAATAACAAGCATACCTATGTATATCCTGTGTAGATATCGATAATTCGAAATAGATACATATTTTGAGATAACCGGAAATCGAGGCCCGATTCTCAACGTTTAATTCCGCCATCTTGGTTCCGTATGACCACCGGCGTGGACCCCGTCTTGTAATTATTTAATTAATTTTTATATAATAATTACAATATTATCATATAAGTATTCTTATACATATACACTAGCTGGTTATAATATTTTGTGAAAAATATACATCAAAATTTTGTTACTTTTTTACATCACAGATATTTTAATATAATTTATTTTCATATAATCTTAAAAAATTTTCTTGTTTTTTTTTTTTTTTTTACTCTTTTTTTTTTCTGTTTTTTTTTTCTTTTATTTTCTTTTTTAATTATTTTCAACTAACTCATCTCAATCGCGGTTATTTCAATTTCGGTTATGCGAGTACGAGGCAAGGGACTTTGTTGAAGATGAGGAACAAAAAAAAATTTTAATCATTGATGATTGATAATTATCGTAATAAAGAGACAAACAATTTGATCATCCCTTAAACTTTTGACGTTTTTAAAAATTGCACCACATTTAATTGATGTGACAAGGCTCGAAATAAAAAAATTAGTTCTATTTTCAGAAATTCTAGATTCCAGATATTTCATTGAAGTCATATAAAATTTGAATTAATTTTCGGACAAAGTCCCAGTTCGTTTATACCGAAATATGAAACGACCGTGAATGGCTACAATCTCGAATGACTCTGTCTCGCATTTTTGCTTATCGAACACATTCACGAACTCTCTGTCTGCTTTCTAATTACTGTTAAACTCTGGCTTGAATACAGTCTAGCGATGTTCTCGAATAATTTATTGGAAAAAAAAAAAAATTTTAATCCGAAGAATAAATGACCGTTCGCACTGCGACCAAAGACCAAGGGGTTAATTAATATGAATTATTTTAACGAGGAATGTACTTCTATCACCATTAAATTTCAGCAAAATCTCAGTATAGTTAAGTTTAATTAATTTTCATTCATTTCAAATTTTTCTTAATCAACGAAATGAATAAAACGGAGGAAAGTATAAGAGAGTTCGAAATTCTCGATCTTCAATCGATTATAACTGAACAATAATTATTACAGTCACGTCAAAGGAGGCAGTGCAATGGTCGTATAATAATTATTCTAATCTGCAGGCGAAAGGTTACGAAAAATAAAAAATAAGATATAAAAAAGAAAAAAAAAAAATGCGTATGCATATATACGATTTTTTTTTTGATTTATAGGCATTAAACTGTGTGTGGTATAGGTATATATATGTGTGTGTTGCTTGTGAGCTATTTGATATATGGGAATAGCTTTGATTGCGTGAGGTGTTCAAAATTATCGTATTATTCGTATTATTATAATCAATTATCATATCGGATGATTTTAACGTTCGAAATTGTATTTTGGGTTTTTTTTTTGCATTTTTCCTTTTTTTTGTTTTTTGTCTCATTTCTTCTTATCCTGCTTTTTCATTTTAATATAATTTATACTTATAGCGATTAAATTTCACAATACAAACTCACGGACAAGTCATATCATCATATGTTTATCGTCATTATGCTTTTTGACCGTTATAAATACCGATTAATCATTTTCATTAATATAATATAATATTAATCATTTTTCTTCGTATGTATAATAATATAATTTTCACATCTAACAATAAATTTTTTTTTTTTTCTTTCTTCAATGGGTTTTAAAGTTCGGGGTTAAGAGGGGAGGCGCGAAAATTTATAATTTTTCTCATATCTTCATGAACATTTAGAATTAAGTTCAAGGTAATAAGAAGTTTGAGATACACCGAATGACGTGATTTTTTTTTTTTCTTTTTTCATTTTTTTTTCATTTTTTTTTTTTGTTTTATACGGTTAGCATACACACAATCATGATTATTAAACCCTAAGCCTTAATTTTTACAATCAATATATATGGTTTTTTTTTTTTTTTTGCCTTTTATTAATTTAGTTTTAGTTCCAAAACACCGAGAGCATAATTGCGTATGTAATTTTTTTTTTTTTTCTTATTTTCTTTTTCCTTTTTTTTTCTTAATGAACGTTACTTTTTATTTTTATTTTTTTTATCTTATTTTTCAACACCGAACATATACATGCGCCTTATGTATATACAGCTTAGAATTTTTTTTTCAGTCGTATATAAGAGTCATGTTTGCATGCGGTTTGGGGCTATTATCTGCATATTACGCGACAAGAAATTATAGAGAAAAGTAGGATCTTATGGAAAAACGAGACAAAAACGAAAATAAATGTGGAAAAAAGACAAGAAAAAGAAAAAAAAAAACGAACATTTTCTTCTTCAACTGCAGTATTTTCATCGTCGTATTATACATATATATATAATTATTTTTTTTTCTAATTATTTTTCATAATTTTCGATTTTAATTATTTATCGTTATGGTCAACGGTCTAGTTTTAATTTTATATTTATTTTATTTTATTTCTTCTCTTATTTGGTCCAACGGAAATAAATTCTCACCAACCGGAAATCACGCCAAAGTTTTATATAGTTATAGGTATATACATATATATATACACATCTATATATATATGTATGTATATATATATATGTACTATGTTACGCGTATCGCGTGACAGAAATAAATCTAATAACCATCTTCCAACGAAACTTAGTATAGATCAACAATTTTATTAATTATTCACATTATTAAAATTCATTAACCGGGGTGGGGGAGGAGGAGGAATTTCGTTCGCGCAATGATATGAATGCTACAATCGTTTAGATTGCCCGTAAATATTTTACGTGTATACAGTACATACCTATATAGATTCGATGAAACGTCAATATTTTCTGTAAGAAAAAAATAAAATAAAATAAAAGTAATTACGAATTTGGTACCGAGCCTATGAACTCATCGAAACGATTGGATTGAAATATTTTTAATTATTAAACACCTGAAGATACTTTAGATCAATTTATTTACCTATCCAAGTGATAGAGTTTTCACGAATCAATTAAGAAATTAAATACCTCTGACGTTTTTTATTTTTTTTCTTCCTTTCTCGAATTCTTAATCATCCCCAAAGCGAGACCTTACTCACATGTATACTGTCATTTAAATTTGTAGCATTATAACTTGCGATACCGTATTCCTGCAATCTCTAAAAATCTAAAGACCATACACACATACATAGTCTATATAACGTTGCTAGCAATATCTCGACACCGAGCCCCGAGGTATGGTATACAGGTGGGTTATATATGGTACAATTGTTCGTTTGTGTGAGGTTTTGATTAAAAGTTTCAACGGTGTAAAATCTACGCGGCGTTATATATTTTTTTAGCGTTTCATTCATTTATTTATTTATTTATTTATTTATTTATTTTCATTTTTTAAATTTATTTCTTATTTCGCTCTAAGATCTACTACTTTTTATTTATATATTTTTTTCTTTCTTTCTTAATTTCATTCTCTTTTATTATTTATTATTTTTCTAACGGTAGAAAAATTGGGATCGTATAAAAAGTTTTATATAGGTCATCATTATTATTATTATTATTATTCTTATTTTTTTTAATTTTTTTTTTTCTCTCTTATAAGGAATCGACAGGGCTCGAAGTCGAGATCCACGCATCTATATATCCTATTCACGCACGAACCGATTAGGGGTGAAAGATTAAAAAAAAACATTAAAATTTGTCAAAAATTAAAATCCTTACCCCTTATTGAACAGAATTCATTTATTTTTTCTTCTAAATTTTGATTTGAACAAAAAGAAAGAAAGTAAGAACAAAAAAAAACTATTCTTGTTACCTTATACGAAGCAATATAATTGAAGAACGTCGAAGACGTTTAATTAATGATAGAATTTCATTTCACTTTTCTACAGGATCTTAAATTTTGACAAATTTCATGGTGTTTTAGGTAAATCCTTAAGTGATTACAGACACGCGTGCCAAAATCGGCCTGATAATACCGCGAATCAAAGAATAATATTGTCGTCGTGTGTGTGAAAAAGAGAAAAGAAAAAAATGAAAAAAATAAAATAAAAAATACTTCTCCCCTGCCAACGAAAATATTTGGCTTCATCATCATCATTTTCTTAATGACCAAAAATATATATTATTCTTATTTAATAATATGTTGCTCCTTATATAATATTATATTTTAATAATAAGTAGGTATATTTAGGTAGTTTATACATCGATAGAGAAATAAAATTAAAAAAAAAAAAAAAAAATACGTTTGTGTTAATTTTCTGCCTTCATATAATATTATAGGTAAGGTATTGTGATCGTAATACGTGTATGTGTGTGTGTAATGTGTGTTTTATGTAAGTGTGTGGGTGGATATTACTTTATTTTTCATTTTCATACGTTGTTGTTGTTGCTGTTGTAGTAGTAGTACTATTAGTAGTAGTAGTAATTTTTTTTCTTAGTCTTTTTTTTTTGTCTTTTTTCTTCGTTTCATATTTTTATTTTATTTTATTTATTTTTGTCCATTTTCATTAGTTAAATCGCCATAGTCGAAAAATTAAACGCATCGTATTGCGTTTTCATTTTTTATTTGTTTATTTTTTTAATTATTATAACGCGGATAGGTGTAACTGCAATAACCATACCGTTAATTATCATTTTGTTTATGTATATAACGGTATGATTATTGCGTGATTTGATTTACAGGTGATTGTGTTTTAATTCAGGTATAAGTAGTGAGCTGGATATATTTCCTTGAGACGATCATATTATACTATATATATATAATAATTCGCATTTACCACAAAAACCAAAAAAAAAAGAAGAATCAAGAATACTCAATCGAGAATAATTATTCTACACCGATTAAAAAATTTCGCCAATTTCATGCCGAATCGTAAACAATTTTTGTTTTTCTAAAGCGATTTTTTTTTAAGTTTACCTGATAATCTCTTACCCCTACCCCTCCCCAGTATTCTTATCTTTCCTTCTTTTTTTCTTCTCCTGGTTTAAGGGTAGATCGTGTCTTTGGGGAGGACCAATGAAGGTGTGTGACGGGTTACTGTACTGTAACTCTTTAGGTATACACTGTATGATAACTGTACTGACTTTGTCTACTGCTCTACCGAGTCTTCAATTTTTAGGACGGTGGCACGCTCAATAATATGGTTGCTCTGTGGCTGCTCACCTGTTCTTGTCGTCGGATTATAGCCTCTCTGTAGTTGAGCAACTAGGCCACCGACCGACCCGTACTCAGTTTTCTGTTGCTGTTGTTGTTGTTGCTGTTGCTGTTGCTGTTGCTGTTGCTGTTGTTGTTGCTGTTGAGCTTTTTGGCTCGATTGATCTACTATAAGTTTACTATCACAGGCACTTTTGTCAGTTGATGCGGCGTACATGTTGTGTAAGTCCGGGTAGTGGTTGAGCTGTTGTTGCAGCGTCATAGTCTTTGATCTTTCCCTGTCCCTATCCCTGTCCCTGTCTCTGTCCCCTCGATCCCGATCCCGATCTCGTTCTTCTATCCCATTATAGGCATCCCGTTCTCTGCTGCTACCATCGATCCTAGAGTCCCTAGTTTCCTCATCCCTGCAGCTACCAGCCCTTGATATCGACGAGGGAGTAGGTGGCGACGTTAGTCGATCACTTCCGTCGTCAGTTCTTCCTCTTTCGGACGGTGACGGACTTAAATCAACGGTTGGTACTCTCTCCGGTCTTTCTGGCAATACTCGGCTTTGTCCTCGATAATTTTCGTCTTCGCTACTGTCCTGAGGGATCCTCGAGAGTGGTGTCCTCCTAGAATTTCTACACAACTGATCTATCAAAGCCTTATTACTCAGGGCTTCGGGGTGGTGAGATTGTTGCTGTTGCTGTTGTTGCTGCTGCTGTTGCTGCTGCTGTTGCTGTTGTTGGCTCCTTGCCTCAGCCAAAGCTCTCTGATCTCTCGGTAGTCCAGTTTCTAAACTGGACCTTATCAAGTTGTCCAAAAAGCTTCCGTTCGTTCCCGTACCATCGTACAAACTCTCAGCCATTTCTCGCGTGCTTTTACCCAACCCTGAACCACTTCCTCTAGGATTAGACGTGCCAGCTGATTCCATAGGGACGTTTATTCCTTCCCTTTCCCTTTGCTGTTGTTGTTGCTGTTGTTGTTGTTGATGTTGTTGATGCGCGATAACATTTCTCTGCTGTTCTTGAAGCCCTCGCATTCTCTGGGTAGCAAAATATTGTTCAGGTATCATCGTCGGTACATTTGGACCACTTGCTATAAACGGTGCTGGCATAAACGGCGTTGGACTCCAAAAATTGAATGGATGAGCGAAAGGTAGATGAGGCATACCCTCCATGAACGGTGGCATCTTAAGACCATTTGGTCCCGGTATTGGACCCGGTGGTGTAAAAGTCTTCTGTGGTTTAAGCTGGGCTTTTTTATCCTGACCAACTTGTCTGAGGGCTGCTGCAGCCGCGGCTTCTTTCGCCTTGTCATCCTGCGGTTTCTGGTCCCTCTTTCGCGGCCTCATAAGATGTCGTTCTTTAACTTTGTACTCGAGTGTCGAATGGGGTACACCATAGTAACTTCCCGCTCTGTGAACACTCATCTCTCCCCTTTGTACAGCACGTACCGCTTCTACGAGACTATCCCTGTCGTAGTTTCGGTACTTTCCTCTCTTCGGCCTAGTCCCCTTACCGCCAGTACCTGGCTTAGGTTTGTTATCCTGGACTGGTTTCGGGGGTTGAGATTGTTGCGGCTGTTGTGGCGGGGTGTATCTTCCTCTTTTGAACGGATTAGAGTCTGACATCATTTGTGTCTGAGAAACTACACCCTGTGGCATACCTTCCTGGAACTTGACACTGATAGTTTTTGCTATTACATCGCGGAAATTAACTGAAACACCTTTTCCAGCTAGTGAATTCGTCGGACTGCTTGTACCCGAGTAAGCGGGACTCGCTCTTTCCATCAGACCTGGACTACCAGCCGCACTTGATGCGGCTGCAAAACTTTGGGCAAACGCCGCCGATGATGGCTCACCGTTTTTACTAGATCCTGGAGTATTAGCTGGCTTGTAGGACGGAATTTTTAGAATTGCTCTACCCTGAGCGCTGTCGCTAGCCTCCTCTTCGATACTTGGATTAAAGTCATCGTTAGTTATTGGATCTCTGTGCTGCTGCTGTTGCTGTTGCTGTTGTTGCTCTCCGTTCATGTCTTTACTAAGTCGCTTGTCTTCGCTCATCAACCGTCTCATTACCTCAGGGATACGATAATCCGGAGTTTCCATACCTGAAACATTTCCTACGTTATTCTACTTCCCAACCTGGTGGGATAGCAACAGTTTAGCTTTTCATTTAGCGGATTACAGGTCGCGGGTTTTCAATATAGAATGAAATAGACCCCTTATAAATCGATTTGGTTATAAGTATGAAAAATTATTGTAAGGCATTTGGAATTGCGCGTCGATTCGAACGCAGAGTTGATACGGAATTCAAAGTTTCGAAGCAAAATGCAACTCTGTAAGACTTCGGTAATCGATAGAAGCCCGACCCATCCACTTGGCGAACCAGTTACATTTCATACCTTTGGAAATGGAACGTTCGACTGACTTAGCCAGTTTTTATCCAAAGACAGCCAGTTCCGTAGGACTGTGTTACCCGAATTAAATTTCGTGCTGCTTTTGACGAACGGACGAACTATAAAAGGGACATTCAGACAAATTGAGATGAACCAAGATCCGCTTATCATAGAAACCATGCATTAGTCTGGGGATCTGTAAGAGAAGATAACTGACGGGGGGAAAAGGGAGAGGGATAAAAAATAGTAAGAAAGAAGAGAGAGAGAAGAAGAAGAAAAAAAAAAAAAACTAATTAGAAGCAAACCTTTGAACGGTCTTGCGGCAGCCAGGATCCTTTGAATGTAGGGTGTAATTGCCTGTTGTTCGAAGCCGGGCCATTCGGCTCCCGTCTCAGGTCCTCGTTGAAGCAATGCCCTTAGGGAATCCCCACCCCCACCCTCGAATGCCGAAAACCTGACGAGATCTTCGAGAGAAAGGAGTGGTTTGAGAAGAGCTTTTTCAACTTCCTTTTCTTCCTCCGCTCCGGATAGCTCTTTGTCCTCACCCTGTGTAAGGCAAACGGACGTATAAGCAAGGGAAACGGTTAAACTGTACGATTCTGTGCAAAAAGATGGTAAAAAAATTTTTTAAAAATAATAAATGAGAGAAATGTTTGCGTCGAAAGTGACGTGTGAGTCAAAGTTTCACATTTTCCGTTGATTCTTCGATTTTTTCACCGATCCCTTTACGAATTTTTCTTACATTTCGTCGGCTACGTGTGCAAAAAAAAAAAAAATCTACAGCTTGAACGAACGTGAAAATGGATAAACGGAAAAACCACCAAATGTTCGTTTAGCGATTATTTTCTCGTTTCGTAATTCCTAACGACTAACGCGCATTTGGATTTGATAAGCTGTTAAATATTGTGCAATATGATGGTAGCTAGGCAGCAATTTGTGCATTTCGTTGATATCGGAGTGTTATAAAACTCGCGATAATATACGTAATGGAATAATTTTCGCTCGGTTATAAAGTTTGAATAGAAAAATCTCGATCTAGTCTAGATACCAGTTTCAAATATAGAGCACTCTTCACTAATTATATAAGATTTATCCCAATTGACCCAAAGTTGAATATTGCGATAGCGAATATTTTTCATTGATCTTTTGCACTGTTTCAGAAACTACAGATATAATATCTGACCTTTTTCCTCCGGTTATAGAGGATTATCGAAACGTTTGTACAAAACTTCATAAAACTTAATTTCCCTCATGATTATACGTACGTATACTATACTATACGTATACGTTATGTATAGAATATTACGTAAAGAGCGTCGAATGTTCAGAAATTGGATTGGTTCGTGGACGGCTTCCGAATGTCTTTAGTTAGTTGACCTAAAGCTATTCGAAATACAGGTAATATCAGTCGAAGAATAAATAAAACGAATTCTAAGACTATTTCTATTAATTTCAAATGAAATTTTATCAGTTATATCGATCCCCATTCCCCTTTCCTCCAATTCGCAATATAATCATCTAATGCAATTTATGATTGAATTTTTTCGCAATGATATGTTACGAGGATGGATTGGGTTGAATCAGATGATGTCAGATTAGGGGAGGATTGGAGATGTGCTGATATTTTTATTTCCAGTCTAATCAAGCATCATGCATGCAGGCTAAACTAGTTTTTCGATCTAACGAATTTAGGGAAAGGATATATTCTCGTAGAAAAAAAATAATCACGTGTAAAAAAATGACCGAGTCTTGACATAGAATTTCATTTTTCTAGATACAAGGATTCGAATTTCATGTTACTATTATCTCTGAAACAATGCCGGATTTAATTAGATCGAAATTAATTATCTAGTTAAGATCAGTACGAGATATTCTCGTCGCTAATGACCTTGGCAATAGTAAATCAGTGAATTGCCACGTGGATTCTATGTGCAATGATAAGCTTCTATACGATCAAAAGTGTGCCAGTATATTCGTATATATAGCGTATTGAATGAAATCCATGCAATCTATTTACGTGCATATATATACAGAATGAAGATCAAATTTATACGTGATAAACATACGCGTACATTTATAATAGTAGCAAGTAGTAACTAACGATCTCCACAATCATAACAATATAATAATTATGATTAGAATGATGATAACGATATAGTAGAAATATTGACAATGCAAAAAAATATATATAGAGAAACAACTAATTGCGATTGCGATAGAGAGAAGAATAAATACACACAGAGGTACGTTTTGAGTTGCATATCAATTTTTATATGATCGGTGTAATTATTATTTTTTTTTCTATATGAAATGAAAATTCGCTGAAGCTTGTGATAAAAAAATTAAAAAAAAAATGATTAAATGAACGAACAGACGATACAAGTAAATAGATTTACTCCGAAGTGCGAAAATTAATGCTGATTTCTACGATCTCAATTTTTACCCAAAACTTACCTCGTCATCTTCGTAGATGCCAAGTCGGCGTGTGTTAAACTACAAAAATTGGTGAAAAAAAAAAAAACAAAAAATATATATCTTTGTATACAAGTTAAATAGCCCACATGCAAAAAAACGCTGGATATACTATCTACGTAGCTCACGGCAATTGTGAATCTTAAATGAAATTAATACACCCTCAATTTCATAGGCGATCTCTAAGCCTCTTTGTAGAAATTTTTGTAATATCTACGAAGCTTTTTCTCAAGCAAAAATATCGTCAATTCTTATTCATTTAGGATATAAAATCAATGGCTTATTCCAACTTAAAATAAAGAGAGAATCGAAATCGAAGAAAGTTCGATATTTGCGAATAATAATTCGCAAATAAAGCTGCCGAATTGTTCGAGTTTCGTAAAGGGTGATCCTACGTATAAAATAATGAGGAAACAAAGAAGGGAACAAAGTATTTTCGGAGAAAGTAATTAGACCGTATAATCCTGTTTTTTCTTGCCAATTAATCGAGGTTCTCGATTCTTGGAACAGAATCGGTCTCGATCTGGCATATCGAAGTAACAATTAATGAAAATAATTTAATTCAATGATCTGTAACGAAAAAATGACACAAGAATGATATATCTCGACCCTCGATAAACTAAAATTCATAAAATTGCTCCGAAAAGGCTCCGCTAGATTCTATATGCTAAGATAAGTAACAAAAATTTAAAAACGATAAAAAAAAAAGCTGTAGTCGAAGGAAGTATAAATCAGAAAGAAAAAAGAATCCGAATTCTATATGCAGTACAATTGGAAAGAAGAAAAAAAAGAAAAAAAATTGTAATAAAAAATACAAGGCACTAATATCTACAACAAGTTTTTCAAAATTGCCGTGGTGAGGTATGTTTTGGGGAAGCATCTTTCGTTCTTCCTATCCAAAACCACACTTTCGAAAATACACGCGTAAGGTAGTTATAAGTTGTATATAATATTTTCCACGCCTGGATCACAGTATATGTATTAAAACCTTGATTTTTGCGAATTTGAAGAAAAAAAATGATCCATGGATTGACCGATTGACCGATTGACCGATTGACTCAAATACTTAAACTTCAATTTCATATCTGATCTCCTAATGTTAAATATCGCTTCGCAAATCGAGTCGTCCCCAAAACCTACCTCGTCCGCTTGTGGTGACGGAGTGGCAGTCAGGCAGACGGACGTGGAGACGGATGCGGAGACGATTGGAGACGCATTGGGTGTAGAAGGCACAACACTGGTCTCATGGTGATGATGATGGGTATGTGAAAGCGATATCAGTGAGGTTTCCCGCTCTCTTTCCATCGCTAACTTGTAGACCTTATTTCGAAGGGTGCTCCTAGGTATTCCATATATCACTGCAGCCCTCCTAGTCCCAAGTTTCCCGCTTTGTATATCCCTAAGTGCAGCTTGCAATTCTTCCTCGGTATAAGTTCTCCGTCCACCGCCAGCTCCCACGACACCATGCACACCCCCAACACCTCCAGGTCCAGTCATACGTGGTTTCGCGCGATAACACGAACTGCTGAAACATATTAGAACCCCAGTTCCTAAATCAATCCACGAAACTAATAAGACTAATTAAACGATCCTGAATTAATTAGAAATCAAAGTCACGAGATTTCTCTAGGATCAAAGTTCAAACTATATACAATATGTGGGTCAGTAGTATCAGTTATCCTGATATATATATATACATGTGTATGCGATTATTTCCTGTCTCCATCATCCTATAAAGATGATGATTCCCAACTCTGGGACAGAGTCGTGCGATCTTTTCACCAAACTAAATTTTCAATGAATCGTATCAAATTAAACGCAGTTTAAGTAAAATAGACTGTTTACTGCAGGACTGTCCCGTTTCGCGATATGTCTTTAGTATATAACGATAAAATGAAAAGAAATTAAATAAAAAAAAAAAGGTAACTCATCATATAAGAAGTGAAAATATCAACGTGCCACGGCACCCCTTTGCTCACCCCTGGCCTAACCCTAGCCTAACCATATCCCCCACTACGTCCTGCAGCAGGCGAGGTCAACGACCTGCTCCACTCAGACAGAATCCGAGATAAAAGTGCATTTCGTACGCACTGGCAAACCGTCACACACGTTCAACCAACCCTTGTGATTGTATTAGTAGCTACATGTGCAGAAAAACCCATATACGCAAGGGATATACGTCCGTGTATATATATATATATTTGTATTTGTCTGTATGTATGTATGTATGTATGTCTGTCTGTCTGTCCTTTAGCTCGTGCGGTACCGCTTATCGTTATTATTTTAGTGATTATTTATTTTTTTATGCGTTTCAATTTGAACCTTATGTGTCACTTAAAGGAGGATGGAAGTGGTCACCTCATTACACAAAGGCATACAATCTTAAGTTGCGATATATTATAGACTTCTCCTCAAACTTTACTTCGGTATATATATATATTATTATGTGCTTTGAGAAACGATCTTTGAATTCTATAAAATTTACAAGCCATCTTTCGGTATATGGCTGCTATTGACGAGATAAATTTTTCTTTATCAGGATCAGGATCAGGAGACTAGAAGGAAATTATTCACCGTTTAGAAAATCAGGCTAAATTCATATAGGACGATTTTTTGAATTTTTTACTTTTCATATTACGGGGGATAGTCGATGCGATATGATTATATTTTCTATATGTTATAATTAAACGTTTGGTAATTTAGAAAAACGATTTAAACTTAAGAACTCGTTTTGTGGCTTGGTGTATCTTATCAGAACTTGTCTATATATATGTATATATGCATATAGATGTCAGAGTTTAACGCATGCGCTTATACCCCGAATGGAATACAATACATATTCCCATCCTCCAGCTCCAGATTCAACTCCAGCAAGCAGCTCGATGTGTCGAGGTGACGATAGACTAATAATAACACTGAGATAAAAATTTGATGCGTAAAATCTCTATCTTGTTACGAGGGGGAATATTAAAAACAGGAGGGCATCGATCTCTGCATCGCGGTGCCATATTAAACTGACATTAAGTGAAAACGGTAGTTGGTAGTCAGATTAATTTTCAAGGTATGATAGGTGACGGATTTGCGTCTGTATAGCACCTAGTCGAGGACAAAGACGTCTGAATGAGATGAAAAAAAATAAAATTGTCTATTTTATCACCAAGATTCGCTTAGTATTTAGATTTTATTCAAATCGTTTTCATCGCGTTGGTAAAACCTTGAAAATTTATATTATACTAAGTTCTAAGTTCATTCGAATATCGAAAGATACAGATCATAAAACTTGAATTTATCTATACGTTAGATACGAAAATCAATCTGCAAACTAACCATTGAATAATGAATTTTGAATGATATTTCTAAGAAACTTCATCGGGTATATAAATTTCAAATGATTTAGTATACCGATGGCATTCAAAGTTCTTGGAAAATGAGAAATGACTAATTATTTAATTCGTAATAGTTGTGTGTGATTCAGAAAATTTTCCTGCATTTAATTTCCATTAACTGATCGTTGCACATTTATCGTATAGATAGTAAGTACGAGTTAATAAAATTATAATCTTTCGTAAAGTTTCGAGCGTAAGTCCGATAAATTTATCGTCGCGTAAAATATTTCGAATGTTAGAAATGATTGGACAAATAATTAATGAGCAATTGCATATTCAAGTTGATCTATCGACATTCTGAACCTTTGGTAATCATAACTGAGAAAAACTCGTGCCTAAAACTCACCGTATAATAATTTGACCGATAAAAACCACAATAACGCGCGTGTTATGGTCTGAATTCGACAAATCAGTATCGAAGATTCGAAATTCTATCACACAGCAGTCGTTATACTAGACAAAAAGATGTCTGCTAGTGATAAAGAAGATCGAAAAATGGGAAAAGGGAAAAAAAAAAAAAAAAACTTGCAATACACTTACGACAAAAGTTCAGTGAATCGTAAAAGTAATTTTCTCTACTCACTTGAAGATGCTCTTCGGGTCTATTCCCGTAGGCATTCTAAGAGGTATTTTTTGTTGCTCCAAAAGGGATATGTTGTTGTCCTGTAACACATAAAGAAACATAACTGCAGGGATAATTACCGAGAATATTAGAAATGTGGAGTTGGGGAAAATCTGATAATTTTCCCTTGTTAGTTATAATTCATAGTTTTCCCTGTATACGATTTTTCCCCGCAAATATAAGACAAATGGAAGAATTCATTCGTTTTATATACCAGACGATTTCTATGGCGAAGAAAATAGTAGAAAAAAGACACCCCGTGGATGAAAATCGCGCGATTTAACGTACCTGAGAGTTTCTCGGTTTGGCAGAGAGATCGAGTGGCTGATCGACGACAGAGGCTGTTTCTTGGTGAGCAGTTACCCCGACCCGGGGTGCCTCCCTCGGGGGTAAACACCACTGTGGCAAAAGCGTTGGATATCCAGCAGCGCCTCCAGTTGCACCACTAAGGGCTGCAACCGCCGCCAAGGATGCGGCCATAGCCGGGTCGACCTGTACCGACATCGGGGATTCTGCTGACCGAAAACTGCTGCTGCTCTCGCTTTGCGGACTCTGTTCACATAGGAATTTCAAAAAGGTTTTAAATACTTGCCCGTTTTCTTTTTTTCGTTTTTTTCTGTTGATTTTCGTTAGGAATTAATAAGATTAATGAAAAACTCACAAGGGGCGGTTGTTCGTCGTGCGGCAGCTTGCCATCGAGGCAGAGGTAGCACTCGTCCAAGGGCTTCCAATCCACTGGTGGAGGACTCGAACGTCTGTTCGCGATTCCGATACCGAGGTACGGCACGGGTTTGAGACTGTTCTCCGTTACGAATCTTGATTCCTCTGGTACTTTGTTCGCCGAGGTAACCGATCGTATACCTTCCTCGGCGCAGCTGGATCCTAGACCGCCACCAGAACTTGGTGCAGGTCCCTGGAGTTCCTCCTCTTTCTTCACCCTCAGCAGTCCTTGTGTCACCGGTATTCGCTCCAAGGCGACTTCTTCCGTTTGTTCCTGAAATCGTATGATTGAAAAATTTAACTTCCTGAAGGATCCGCGATTTGCGGAGCTGGTGTAACTGGGAAAATTGTCCGAGGAAAGTATAGAAATCCCCTAACTAGACGAAAACCAACCTTGATCCCTTCCGTCTCGATAATATTCGATGAGTTCAGTATGCGCAGAGGACTCGTCTCTCTCCTCGTTTCCTCGACAATTTTTTGGTCTATTTCCTCCTCGTCTTCTTCCTCCTCTTCCTCTTCCTCCTCCAGGCCCTGGTCCCGATCCGCAACTTCTATCTTGATTTCTTCTGATCTCAGCCGTATATCTTCTACCAGTTTCTTCTCTTCCTCCTGATCCTCGTCCGGGCTGCAATGATCCCGATTTTGAATATGAATATGGGGCTCTTGTTTCACCCTTAGCTGAACCGTGGCCGCCGCCGACACCGGCTGATGATGATTTTGGCTTGCGGGCGGATCTTGGCAGAGAGATGGTGGGTGAAGATGGTGTGGTTGCGTTATCGATGCACTTCGACTGCTGCTGTATAGCGTGTCTTGGTAAAGCTTCCATCTCCTACGGCCCATCAATTCTTCCGCTACCCTTTCTAGACCTGCGACACCACCACAACTACATCAAACAACAATGAGCGATGAACTTGTACCGTTAATTTTACTCTACATCTTTTCGTTTACAATCGATTTAAGATATGATAAAACAAAATGCGAGAAAACCATCGGCAGTCACTTAAAACGTACAAAAAATTCATAAAACTTGTTAAAAAAAAAAAACAATATGAAACATACTATAGACTATATGAAAAATGTAAACCATCATTCGCCTCATTCACTCGTTCAGATTTATTCGGGTACAAAAATAAAAATAATAGGCGATTCGTATGGATAGAGAAAGGCGTGGAATTTTATTACCAACGCCGATAGTAAAGTCTATCATCGTTTAATTATTCCCTTCGTAGTATAAATGACAGATAAATCACGTGGTCTAACTATGCAGCTGATGAAAACTTGCGGTAATTAATTAACGATGATTTGATATACGACGTGATTTGTCTCGTTAGTCGATAGTGTATACATGTATAATTGAAGAAAATATGCGGTTAGTTCTTTGAGCTTTTAGCTACCGAAGATTTTATTATTATATTATAATGTGGTTAAATGAAACTCTGCAGCGCGCTAGAACTTTTATTGCGAGATTTCCAGTGTGGTAATAGCGAACGGAAATCGCAATATCCGTTGATAAAACATAAACTATTCGCCTTTTGGATAAGAATGTGAAAAAAATGTATGTGAAAAATAAAATGAAATAATCTTTTATCAGTGCAGTTTGTCACGCGGTTTGCTGCACCGCGGTGGGCGCGTCCAACAATTGCATATATATCATGTACATGTATATACCCACCATCCATGTATACTGTATATATATATGTATAAATATTATGTGTATAAATGCATTCGCGCAAAAACCCTGGTTAAAATTATTATTTTTTTTATGAAAAAAATTTCACAATTGAATAACGGGGATGAATTATTCACCATAAATTTTTATAAATTATTATCATCGAAAGGTTTTGGCCTGTGTGACGTATACGGGTCGTATAATGTCTATAAAATAGCACCTACGACTAGTTATAAAATTGAATATTCCGCCTAAATTTCACTGATATATTCATCTAATCTAAATATAATGACGTGTGAAGAAAATCGCTTGTCGATAGTCAAATCGATGATTATAAATGACTGTATACAGACCCTGGAAAGAATGACGAGGATTTTCGCCTATACGTTACTGATTTTTATAAATCAACAATTTGTTTGCTTGTTTTTCCCCTTATTTATATTTTCCCTTGTCTCTTTATTCTTTCAAGCATTCGCTGATTCATTTCTAAAGATAAAAACTGAAATACAATAATTAGAGTTGCACTAAAAGCCAGTACGTCGCATGCACGAATGCTCGTTGAGTAAATATTTCATAGACTGCAGCTGTAGGTATGTGTTAAATTTCTTTTTTTTTTTTCTCTTTTTATATTTTACCCCTGCGCTTGACAATTTGGCCTACAATACCCTCACCGTACATCTATTTGGTCATTAGGGACGATAAAATGGTTCTAGGAAATTGCGATTCAAAGTGACTGGTACTTTTTTTCATTCGTCGAACTGGATTAATGACTTGTACGTCGATTGCAATCGATGATTCATCCGCATAAAATGACAAAACGTCGTAAATCAAATGGACAGAACGAGGCTGATGAGAAAAAAAAAGATGTGCTAAATATTTGATAAAAATTCATTGACGAGTAGATTAAGCTAAGAATTTTTTTTGCGGAAAAATATCTTCTCGTTTTGATTTTCGGTTTGCTATAGGTATTTGATGCCGATCAATCGCGAAGGGTAATTAGTTTCAAATAACTTTTTCCACTAGAAACGACGAAAGTTTTATCGAGCAAGTTTCGATCGATTATAAGCTAGCTAGGAGGATAAAGGTAATAATTCCAAAGTGCAGTTGTGCGACGTAGTATCTTTACGGTATAGTAGCGGGAAAACAATGTAGAAGTAGATGTATGTAACTCTTCGATTAATAAATCAGAATTGTGGAAAAGTGGAGCAATTCTAGTAGATAT
Source organism: Tenthredo notha (assembly GCA_914767705.2). Classification (NCBI taxonomy): domain Eukaryota; kingdom Metazoa; phylum Arthropoda; class Insecta; order Hymenoptera; family Tenthredinidae; genus Tenthredo; species Tenthredo notha. Next base: position 1,251,734 of record OU611920.1, on the reverse strand, counting down.
ATAGGTATGGGTATAAAATGGTGTAAGTTAAAACCGCACAGACAATGACAAAGTTGGTAAAACAAACCATAGTACATAGGTATATTCTATATACCTATTTATATATATATATATATATATATATATGTATAAATATATATCGGTAGTTCATTTTATAGTATGGGGCGCATCGATGTGCGCTCTAGATAATAAAATTGATCGGCACATCAAACCAACTATAATGCAGTTCTGTTAGTTGTAGATACTATACGAAAACAAAGCGTGATTCAAATCCAAAATGCGAGATTGATGAGCGATGATACATACTAATTTTCTATAACGTATAGAAGAAATGAAAAAAAATGAATTTTACAAAATCTCTACGGTATATAAAGTTAATTTAGCAAAAAGCAAAAATATTATTTCATCATATAATAATAAAACCTTTGGCTAATTAACTATAATATTTAATTGTAGTGTATATAGTATAATAACGTATCACCTCGTCATACCGCGAATTACGTAAGAAAACTAGTTATTGCGTGGTAATCAGATCCGGAAATATATTTCATTTCATTTCCCTCTCCCTAGTAGATATAGCAATTCTGAATAAAATTAGCTTGGAAAAGTCATCAGAGAGTCAGACTTTATATTGCAGATTCAAAAGTCCGCATTATCGTCGTCATAACTAATTTTAGTTTTCTACTACTGCACTGTCCTCGTTGAACAATTTTTTCCTATCTTTTTCTATTTTTTTTTTTTTTTCTACTTAGGTTTATTCCATCAAACTAGATATACATATATATATGTATATTTTATAACGTTATTCAGACGATAAAATCAGCAAGTATGAAAAAATATATATAGGGTACACGTACGTATGTGTACCAATATTATACATCTCTATAAAATATATCGTACCTAGATATGTATTACAAGCTCGCGAATGTATAGGCGTATTATTTGTAAACTAGCTAATTATCCACGTGAACAAACATGAGTCTAAGAAATGGTATAAAAATTCTTCTACATATATAATCGATAAAATTAATTTGTTTGAAAATGTCGGATGTAAAAAAATTTTTTCCTACATCTATATCCTATATAACCATATGTCAAACAAATACTATACAAATACATTATATATAAATATATAGAAATAATTGTTATCGAGCTTTGCGTATTGCATTATCTAAATAAGCATTTACCAACATTTTTGCACTCGCCTGTCTGTCCGTGGTCTAATAAAAAGAAATATAATATAATAGCCCATATCGGTATAGGTATATGTTATATATATATATAACAGCGTGTGCGAAACTGTTTTCGCGTGTGAAAAACATCTGAATAAATTATGCCTGTTTGTCAAATGTTCAAACTAATGGAAATATCTACTGCCTACACGTGTTATTGAACATGTATATGTGGGTATTCGTATGCCATCATACATACTCGTCTCTCTCGATATATCATACTGTGTAAACCTCGCGGTGCGAACGTATATTTTCTGCGATTATTGGCATAAAATTGCAAAATTTTTTTTTTTTTCTTCTCACATTATTTAGCCAACTGTTCAATCAATCGACAATTTTATCCATTGACTCTGAGTCGTGGTAATTAATTTCAGTAAATAAAATATTAACGAAACGTAGGGGTACTTTATATTATATTTTTCGATCATAAAAATTATAGGCAATTTCATGAAATCTGAAAAAATTTTCTATTTTTCGTTTTCTATAGACAGACGAGAGTTCAAGCTTTGGAATAGAGTACGTTGTATAGAGTGAGGTATAAATGAAACGGGAAATATTTTACCCCGAGGGATTAGGTTCCAGTATTTTGCACATTTGATTTGAATGAAAAAAAATATAAGTCTTTTATTTCGCATTCTGTAACAAGGCGTAAATTAGCTTCGAACTAGGAACTCACTGTAGACGTAACTAACAATTTGTAAAACCTGATATTCGAGTAGTGACGTGTATATTCGCTGATTAGTAATCCCCGCGAATTGTATGTGCAAAAAATATAAATGACTTGAGTTAATTCATATGGTTTAAATAAAAGTATTTTCAAATTCAGTTGATATCCAGACTTCGAGATTAATTTTTTTTTTTTTTCTTTTCGCGACGTACCTGAAAAAGTCTGAAGGAAATTTTTCAAAGTCTCGTATCTATGTACTATACCTACATAGATTGGCAACACGCGACGACGATGAATCAAAGCGTATAGTACTATCAGGAGTGGTACAGCTCCAGCAGCCACCACGAGGGAGAAAATGAATAGACGCGATAGTGACCTCCGAGCAATGTGAGAGCAGCTAGCATAGTTGTAACGTGTCCGTGACACCGGACCTGTGACTAGCTCCAGAGCCAATAAAATAGCCCCCCGATAACAGCACGACTTGCTACGATAATCGTTATAGTAACTATATCGTTGTTAATTGGCTCGATGATTGAAACCGATGGGAAAGTGCTCGATAGATAGAATTTTTTTTCTTTTCTTTCTTCTTTCTTCTTTTCTTCTCTTTCACACAACGATTGACAGAATAGAGTAGTTCATTTCATTATCCCACGTTTTCGATTTGACGAAAAAAAAAAAAAAAAAAATAGAAAAATTTCTAACTCAGATTATTTCGGAATATTTGTAGTTATAGCTAGTGGCGTGTCATGTGTCATGTGTCATGTGACATGTGTCAGAATAGTGCGTGCGTAGTTTACCAAGTCATTGCAGTATATTGGTATAAATTTATAAAGGTGTTGCCAAAGTCCTTGAGGTATAATTTTCCTGAACTGCATCGTAGTATCTGACTTCTAAAAAGTTTAACATTTTTCTCTCCGCATATAGTCGAATAAGAATCGAGTCTGATTCCATAATCAAGTAGTAGATGTAAGATGTAAAATAACTGGTCAGACTGACAAATGTCGAATTTTATGTTTTTTTTTTCCACAAAACAGCGAATATATCATGTTTTATGAATAAAATAAATTCTGTCTCATGTTTGGTGTACATTTAGGTATATATGGAGTATATCTTGAACGTTGTTGGACGTATAGGTAGAATTAGGGTCATACACGACAGGAAACCGGTTGCCAGTCTACCACATCTATCTTTGATCGTTGGTGCATGAACACATGAACATATTATGGACACATGGATACATGCGAGTAAATTTATGATATGAGTAGATATTTAATCAGTAGTTTAGTGGTAGACAAGTTTTGGACAAAGAATAGCCTTGTGCCATAGAACTACACCAGTGTTTCCCCACTTGCTGTGACATTCTACTAGTCTAAGCCGTTATCCGATTGGTAGAAACGAGATTAGAATCCTTGTCCAAAGTTGTTAGAAGCCGGTGTTATGAATGGGTCGAAAATTACTTGGATATCATTGGTTGGTTTGGAGGCCATTCATTTCTGGATTAGAAAATGGTGTGGCGTTAGGCACGCGCCCACATATTATCCGAACCGCGAACAACGTATAAGGTAGAATAGTGGGGGTCTTGGATTTAAACCACATTATCCTCGTTGTTATAATTAAGAAACATCCGTACAAAATGATGCATACCAATTACTGCACGAGCTATTAGAATGATTACCAAGAAACGATTTCTAATGCAACAATAATTCGTTTTAATCAGGAGGGCTGCTCCTGATCTCATGATGTCCTACGTCACGTCTCAATCCTTACGAAATTCTAATGCCTATTATGATTATTCAAGTATTTCTTTAACACCGAACGATGAAGAATATCGTCCAGAAACTAAATCGGTATCATTTTTATTCTATCACCTTAGAATCGATGCGATATATACATCCGGTTTCCCATACCGATTATTTGTACAGCTGTATTATTCGCAAATGCAAGAAATTCCTCGACGATAAAATAAATCGGCGATAAAGTTACAAGATAAAAGATACGAATCCGGATAGAAACTCACAGATGTTTAGCTTTTAATTTATTCTGTATAAATTTTTACGCAAATTGAACTGTAGCAGCCTGGAATACTTCTTATCCATATGGGTTGAAAAATTCTCGTATAAGCCTCTTGCTCTTATTAAATTCAGCTGTTGATACTTAGTTATACTTACGAGACTGTCTGGCGAGGTCAGTCAGTCACCTGCAGTTCGTCACTCTAATACAGAATCGAGATATTTTATAAAAAAAAAAATGTATCAGTAATTTGAGAAATGCACGTGTGTAGATGATCGAAGAAAAATACTGTGCAAGAAGAAAAAGAGTCCCACTGTATTCTATGCATAATACACGATCGAGTTTAGGGTCTTTATACTTTAATCCAGGTAGTCACTTGCTCGAAGTTAAACTACCCTTGCCGAGGCTACGGTCCGAAAAGCTCTGTCTTGATTTCGAAACTGTCCTATTCTGCAGAATTTAGATTGGAACCGTTTCACTTCGTGAATTACCAACAACTATCGATCGCAGGTTCGAAAAAACACTGAGGAAAAAAAAAAAAAAAAGGAGGTAATTTTAGCGAATTTTGGAAATTTATGCTCCGAAGACTGAAGACGGCCTTGCATAGCACATACTTATATCCTGCATACATGTATATCCAGTAAAAGCGTGTCGACCTGGGTGGTGGTGGGACTTTGCCAAGAAACGTGGAGAGAGAAGAGAAGAAGGAAGGAGGTTGACGATAAGCCACCTCACCCAGTATACAGGTGGTTGCATGGGTGCGCGTTGTGGGGTCGCGCATCGACGAGGCCTACCCCAACGGGATAAAACGAGACGTCTGACGTCACAGGCGCAGTCGTCGGCTACTACCGGATTAAAAAACATTTTGCCAAATTTTTATCAGTAGATTTTTGTTTTTTTTAATTTTAATCCACAATCGATTTTGGCTTAGAATTGAATTTCGGTATGAATGAGGACTTGAAGAGATTTTCGAGTATTTCAAAATCGTGAACAAAAAAGAAAAAGAAAAACACTCCTCCGAATTATGTAGACACGAGAAACTGCTGCAGCGTTTAAAATACTTCGTGACATGTAAGCGTTAATCATAATTAGCAACGTGTAGTTAGACCGTAGGTTGCGGTGGGCGATAATCTTGTTCGAATTTTATATTCTCAAGAAGGATAAGCGAGAGTTAACGTATCCTTAAAATTTCAACAAATTTCTCGTCCCTAGAAAAATCGTAGAGAAAAGAAATTTGTCAACTTTAATAACGATGATTCAAATTGACGAATAAATCTAATGAAACGAAAAGATTGATTCTAACAATTCGCTGCATATGTATATATATAGGTATATGTGAACTTGTTTGTTCAATTAACGATTTATCGGTTATATTGTATATTTACTGGATTGACAATCACATTCGGGGTTTAAAGAAGGGTTTAAATCATTTTAACGAGTTGCAGGAATCAATTTGAATATTTATACCCGTGTATATAGGTATATGAAGTTTTTGCGCCAACAAACAGCCCGATATTATATTTTGCGGGTAAAATAGCTGCACCATATACAACGTAACGAACGTTTTTCCATATTATTTCATCACGTAAACCTGGAGTGCGAAAACAATCGGTGGAAACGAATCATCAAAACGGCATTGATTGGTGTGAAAATTAAATCTCTATTATCTGTTCAGGTGTAGCTACTCCGAAAATTGTATAATTACAAACGCGAGGTAGATATAGTACGTTTTGAAATCATCGAAACATTATTGGAAACAATATATCATTCGATTCTGTATAGTTGATGATAAAAAAAAAAAATCTAATATATCGACGGTTTTATTTTCGCATAATATATTCGCCAGGGTAATATCAAGGCTGCAGGACACATGTGCTGCGGGTATATGAACACAAGGTAGCTCTTTCAAACTATACCTGGCTAGATGCAGCAGCTTTAATCGATATCAAGGGTGAGGACACAACGCCACTGCAAGAACCCTACCACTCCACCTACGACATTTCGTTCAACGATCCTAACGAAGAGAAGAGAAGAGAAGAGAAGAGAAGAGAAGAGAAGAGAAGAGAAGAGAAGAGAAGGGAAGTGAAAATGATGGAAATATTGGACCTAGGACCGGAAGTGGAGGTATTATCAACTCTGACTGACTCCAGTTTCGAGAATGAAATTTTTTTCACCCTTTAGTTATATTTTCACCGCGCTGTGCGTCTATATCTTTGATAGTATAGTATAGTTCTGGCTCGTATAGTTCGAGAATAGACGGAAGCGGGAAAGTTCAATGGGGATGGTCGCCATTTGAGAGATGCGATCCTAGCCGAATCATACCGGAAGTTTGCGAATGTTAGACTATATGTATGATTGAAGATATGAGAATGTAGACATGCAGGAGTGACGATTCTTTTATATTCCGCGAAATTTTCCATTACGTATCTCCTTCCGCGTATCCCGATTTATTCCATTCTCTTTTGTATGTGAATTTGTTTTTTTTTTTTTCTTTCCTCTCTTTGCGAGGCAATGATTTGATCGAGTAATTCGAAGTATCGGAACACTAGTAAATCGAGTTAAAAAGAAATCAGACTAAAAACAGATTGAGCAATGATGATTTTTTTTTTTTTAATCGACGTTGAAACGTGACTTACATACGTATACGCATACATGTAGATGGTGACTAATTTTTTTTTTGTTTTATTCTTTCTCACAGACTGGTACCGATATCTCGCGACTTTATTTATTGAGGAAGAAAATTTGACGCGCTCATACGAGTGAGTGGTGCCCAATGTAATCGCGCGTATGTGTATATATGTAGTAAATTTTCAGACATATAGGTTTACGCAGACGTTTGAAAAGCCGACCAGATCACGAGCGTACAACTTGTTGATATTATCCCCACGTACACACAGCTACAGACTCAAACTCCCACACACATGAAGAGAAATGGAGATGTAGAGATATACGGAAAGGTGGATTTCGCAGTTTTCTTTTTTTTTCTTCATATAACGAAAATTTGATCATACACCGAAAAAAAATCAGTCATCGGTATAATAAAATAGTAAGAAAATAAGGATATTGAATAATGAAAATTGACAAGGTGGATAATTCTACGTCGTTTCGGTTAATATGCGAATACGAGCGTGTATATCGCGTCCGTACATAGATACTGACGTTAAAAACTCATATAATAGGATTAAATGCAGGGAACTGTATAATCCGGATATATCATATAATTTGTTTTTTTTTATTATTAGCTTATAACACCGACCAGATTATATCTCTCGATCTAATTAACAAGGTAATTTGTAAATGATCCTTACTCACACCTCACGTCGTTAGACTTCATTCAGAATTTTATCAATTCTATTTTTTTTTTGTTCACATCGTCGAAGGGATCCATGGGATGAAGATTCGGCTAATTATTTATTTATTTAATTATGAAATTCATTCATTTATTTATTTATTTATTTATTTACTTATGAACTTGACTCGTAACACTGATTTCATAATAATTTAATGCATCTAGAATCGCGAGGTATGCAGGCAGGACCCATATCTCGCCTTTTGTCGTTCGTTCGAGCGGATGCTTGCGCGCGTTTAACAAGAGTTTTTAGGAAACGATTTTCGAGGCGTTGCATCGGGAAGAAAGACGCGTCATTTTCGTCAATTTACCCCCCCGTACAGGGGTGAAATTCCCCATCCGCGTTAAATCCCCACCATTTTGCCAGCCACCCCTCAACCCGAAGCGAGGTCAATCGAAAGAGAAGGGCGGAGGGGTTGGAACCGCCAAAGACGACCCCCACTGTCTCGCCACTACCCCTACACTATCCCCACTCCCAAACCACCTCCCAATATCGTTTCATTACGCATCTGAACCCGACTCAACCCCCTCACCCATAACCCTGCAACCCCGCGAACCCGAAGCCCGAAGAAACACGAAGTGGTACGAATTTTTATTGTTACTTTGCGCGGATTGGAGTATTTTTTTTACTTCTTCTTTTTTTTATTTTTCACCCCTGTATATCTCGCTTTTAGTTTTTTTTACGACGTTTTATAAACCATCGATCCATTATATTTATGATTATTTCCTTTACTCACTAACCCCGACACTGCAGTATATTAATCTGTACCAATTTTTATCGCATTCAAAATATACTATGTATATATATTGAAACTGCATTCAATTCGTATAATAAAACCACCGGAGACTGACATGGATAAAAACGAATTTGCGGGGTGCGAAAATATCTCGCCAAAACTGAGGAAATCGAATACAATTCTGAATTGAGGGTTGAGAGAAATCGTCGAATTCCAGATCTCGTAGGTTGATTAACGTCATTGTACTTATAGGCACGATTCGATGTATGCATCCCCCAAATCAGCTGCGTTTGTGTTGATACAAGCCCCTACCCCTATCGCTACGTCGTTGATCTACCATTGTCATATAATATACGTACAACCGCGTATATGTTGGACCTAAATTTCGTACGTAAATCACGAGTACGAATTATTATCGAGACCTTTAAACACTGCAGGGTGGTTCTCGCCTACATACACTCTCACTCACTCTCATATCCATCCACGCACGCACCCACGCACTCACTCACGAGTTGCACATTGAATAAAGAAAGGCATATATTCGCGTATATTAGAGAAGAGAAGAAAAAAAAAACATAAAAAACCAACGTATACGGTACATAAATATAGACAGCAGATGTAGGATACGATATGATATACGTATGTGTATGTATAATGGGTATGGCTCAAAGGAAACCGGGGGTTGTCAGAGTTTAACTAAGAGAAGAAGGCTCAAAACCTTTCGGGCGGCGGCTGTCGGGACGGCTGGTTGTCTGTGGTCAAGGCGCGCAGCCCGTGCAGTACTCGGCGGTCTCCTGACGCCCGTCGCGACGCCGGCGTCGCACCGCGGGAGTAGGAGGAAGAGGTGGAAGCGCGCGGGGCGAGTAGCGCGAGGCAGGCAGGAAGGCAGGCAGGCAGGCAAGCAGGGTTTGGGTGAAAGGGGGAAATAACACCCCTCCGTCTGCCTGCCTGACTGCCTGCCTGCCTGCACTCCTTGCATTCGCACGAAAATGAACGCGTATCTACTGTTTACGCTACTCAAATTTCAAGTCGAGACTCTCTCGCGCATATAGATCGATTTCATATTATACATACATATATAAGAAGATTGAAGAACGACGATTAAAAATAAATATATCCAAACCTATAATAGATAGATAATTAAAATCCTGATCGATTTTAGATTGAATTTTTTTTTTCTTCTTCTTCTATTTTTCTTCGATCAAGAAAATCCCCGTTTATAGCATACGCATGTATATTCATGGGAAAAGTATCGTCATCGATCGATCGATGATCTCTCATACCGTCGAATATGCGATATGAGATAAAGGAAGCAGCTGTTTATACGAAAAGATTCTTTTTTTTTTTTTTTTTTTTCAACCAAACTTGTCAGTGAGTGTGTATAGATACAGCGTTGATTATATAGTTATATAGCTGGTGGTAATGAAGTGCCACACCCGTACGTACACATATATACATATATATTATATTCATATACGCATATAGAGGGCACCTTCATGGTTTTTTTCTGGTTTTAATGAAAACCGCAATAGGATTGCTTATCTTAGCTTCTATACTGTGAGCCAAAAAAAAAAAAAAATTAAATTAAATAATAATAAGAAACAGAACCATATATGTATAGAACACCGCAGAGCGATAGGGATACGAATATCCTGGCATTAGCCACCTCTTGCAATGTTACTTCGAACCAATAATGTTTGAAAAAAAATTTCATATCCGTAGAGTTTCCTTCGCACCCCCCACACCCCACACACGATACACGTATGTAATATATTACGTAATGCTTAAATATGCAATACGTAAGGGATGAATGAGAAATGTATGAAGTTAGAAAAGAGGCAGAGATACAAAATGTGTGTGTCGCATATACATGTACCAACGTAGACAGCTATCCTTGGCCAAGATTCAGCATTTCAAATCGCAACAGGTCGCACTAGTCACGAACACGCTTACTACTCGTTGGATAGACATATACAGATATACGTGGGGTATACTGCACGTGGTTTAGGTGGGTAGGTAACCCCGACACACATAGGTGGAGAAGAGAGGCGCGCGCGGACACACGCGCGCATCTAGAGAGAGGACCGCGTGCATGCGACCTGTTCAACGGTATCAACAAACCCACTCTGCAATGGTACTGGTGTAATGGTATACTGGTACTGGTACTGGTACTGGCAACTGGCAACTGGCAACTGGTACTGTGACTGGTATGAACGGCGGACCTCACGTTACCGAAAGGATTGACACAGAGTCATACGAATACACACACACATACACACAAACACACACACAGTACTGTGCTGCACCGTACTGCACTGTTAAAAGTACGTCGCGACGCGTCGCCTCAGTAGTGTAGTCTAGTGGCGTTAAGGCGGCTGGGTATTCAGACATATATATACGTATACGTATATATTTGAGTACCCTACCGCGAGAGCATAAGAGAACGTCGCGACGTTTTCGAGAGCCTTTTACAATTAGTTATAGAGAGAAACATATACATATATATATACACACATGGTGTATGTATGGTGTGACAGTTAATTGTTTTATACAAATATTTCAGAACATGTTTATAGATATAGCATATAGACATATAGATGGAAGAAGGGTTGATTTTGAAAATTCATTTTCTCGTTCACGTATTAATGATGATATAATATGATGATATGAGTTACTTGAATGATGGCATCAAATGTATGTCATGTTATAGGAAACATTTGATAAAGAGAGGGATTGACAAAAAAAAATTGAAAAAAAAAAAATCCAAAAAAAAAAAAAAAAAAAAAAAAAAAACGTAACAACTCACCGACTACGTAAACCATATTCTTCGTCCATCGCAGTAGCTCGCGTCGAATGCGTCGCCGTTCCTGTATGCAACGGGCATAGGAGCAATCCGCCATTTTTGAAATCACATCTTAGGGATGTGTGTGTGTTGGCCGTGCGCGCTTGTACCTCAAATATACACGCGGCTGTATGCGTGCAAGGGGAAATGCACCGGGTACGCCGTGGGGTCGGCGGTGCCCGGGGTGCCCGGGGTGGTGTTCCTTTTTTGGTGGGGATGATGGCAAGGGGCAGCGTCGCTCCGGGGGAGTGTGTATATTCTCGTGACGTCACGTGACGTTGCCTGGAGGGGATGACGGTCGTTGCAACGGCGGGACGAACGGTCGCGACGCAAGCGGCGGCGGCGGCGGCGGCGGTGGCGGCGGCGGCAGCGTCGGCTTCGTCTGTCGGGGGGATAAAGGAGAAAAAGGAGGGAGAACTGTAATAGAGATAGAGAGAGGGACGCGTTGCCGCGAAACTAACGGGGGTGGAGAGGGAGAATTTTCTTCCTCGGAGTGGGACAGCGGCAGAGTTAACCTAGCCGTTCGGATATTGTGTGTTGATGCCGTTCGAGTAACGCGCGAAAAGGTTATAGGTATATAGACTGCAGCTGGACGTATATGTATATATATATATATACACCTACGTACTATCGCAGCTATAATAACGTTATAGTGAGGGTATGATACGCGTGGCGAACAAACCCCCGTTTTTTTTTCCGTTCAATTTTTTTAATTTTCTTTTTGGTTCTTTTTTTCTCTCTATTTTCTTCTTCAAATTATTTCATCCCCCGTATATAAGAGGAGTAATTTTGTCACCGCGAATTCTCTTCGACGACGACGACTACTGATGTCAACCTCGTCGTCACACCTGAAAGCACACAAGCAACGAGACGGTCAAATATAATATATCTCCCCAAGCATGAGGGGAAAAAAATAAATAAAAATAAAAAATTGCAAGACAATTTTTCTACAAGAGGGATAAGAGGGAAAATGGGAAAATCCAAGCTAAACTATACTCCGCCACGGTTATCTATCGGAAAACCTTTTTCGGACGCTGATATTCATCCCCTAAGCGTATCACTGGATGCAGATGCACGCGGGCAAAGTGTGCCTAGGGGGTGCGCTCTGTATCAACGTCTTGACGATATTCCAGATCATGGGAACTGCGTGGATCCAGGTAGAGAAAAGAATACAGAGGAAGAGGAAGAGGGAATTACGGGTATCTACCTAGTTTCCGGGGAGAAGAACCCCCACCCGAAAAATTGGTCCTGGGGGGTTCGGTTCTTCTTGAAATGAAACATTACCGTAAGAACGCGGAAGGAAAGGGTCGGCGGACGCGGAGCGCCTCGCGGAGGAGAAAACTATGTATAGTACGGGGGTTTAGGGGTGGAAAACCGGAGGTGGTGGTACTTCTACCGGCAGTGATGGTGGGGTAGGGTAGATGTGTGGGTGTGCAGAATGGGTGCAGTAAGGGGAAGAGGCGTAAGGGACCGCGACGGGCAGAGAGAACGCCTAATATGCAACAAGAGAAAAAGAATTATCGATCAATAGGGTAGTAGCTGGTAACCATCCTTTCATCCTAGGTTGCCACGCTCCTCTCTCTCTCCTACCTCTCTCGCCATCGCCCTCAAGCTCTATCTTTCTCGTTCCCGAGTCTCCTGCAACTCCCACCCGCAACGACTCATCCCAATTTCCTTCTTTATCTATCTACCTAGCGGCTATTCCACCCGTAGAATAACTACCCCTATACCCTCTCTTCCGCCCTTGCCTTCGGGCTCGTAGAATTCAGGGTGCGTCAGCTTGGTGCATCTTTGACGATACGACGAGAACTGCAAGGCGACTATTATATGCGTTCTGCATTCGCTAGAGCCTCGATATCATTTTTATTACACCAAGAGGAAGTTTTCGAAACTTTTTTTCTTTTTTTTTTCTTTTTCTCACGGTTGACATTTATAACGTGATTATCTCGCTGTTTTTGCTATTTATCTATCTACGTATCATCGTTGTGTATAATATGTGTGCAGGAAAACACACACTTGGTGATTAATTTTCCACACACACATACGATGTATGAATTCGACAAAAAGCAAAAGCCTCAAGGCGAGGAAAAGTTTCACTGTCATTTATACGAGAGACAAACAAAAATGGGGAGGGAAAAAAACACCTGACTGCGATTGTAGGTAACTCAATAAGTGAAAAATAAAAATAAAAAATCAGAAATAAAGCAGAAACGAGATGAAAAAGCCCGGATACCTATGGCCGCATACAACGTATAATGTTGATTTACAAACATCGAAACGCCTCGATTCATCGTCTCCCAATTTTTGTAATTTTTTTTTTTTTTTCTCCCCTTTACGTATCCAGGGATTTTTCATCCATCCATCGACATTCATATACTATACATACAACATGCAAAATCTCGTCTAGTTAAAAGCGAACCTGGAGAACCCGGATGTACCGAAACAAAGGGGAACAACAAAACAGTAAAAAAAAAAAAGAAAACAAAAAAGACAAAAAGCCCTTCCACCGCGTGAAAGGGTGCATTTCGGGAATGGTATATGTATTCTCCTCTACCAGCCGAAAGATTCTCTCTGAGTCTGCATGGACCCGGCCCTATAGTAAGTATAACCGAAGGGGTGCAGTGTACTAGTAGCTATACGATGGCGTTGAGGAGGTAGTCGTAGTCGCAAAGGTGCAAGGTACATCGCGCGTTGACGGTGCACCAGCGGCTGTAGTAGTAGAGACGGGGAATTTCAGGAAGGGAAGGTACAGGAAGAAGACGAAAAAGAAGGGATGATGAAGGGGAGGAGTGGAAAAGTGCACCCACGCTGTTTTTTTTTTTTTCCCTCGCCTAGCTGCAGCAGAAGGCCCGGCAACCAAAGGAAAGGAAAGGAAAGGAAAGGAAAGGGTGCGTCAGATTCGGTTACTTGGCCTCCTTCCTCCCACTGGTTCACCCCTTCCTCCCGGCGCCTGGTGCTTCTAGTTTATCTTTTTATTTTTTCGTTTTACATGTTTTTTTTTTTTTTTTCTTCTTTCTCTCTACTTCTTATTTTTTCTCGTTTCATTTTTCTTTCTTTCTTTTCTGATCTTTTTCTTTTTTTTTCTTTCTTTCTTCGTTTTTTAACGAAGGATCCGCTCAATACCTCGGCTGTCATAACCTTCTCCCCTCTTATGCGCTCCTATTCGCTACGCTCACTCCCTCGCAGCTTTTTCCACTTTTTAATGTTTCGTTCGACGTTTCCGAGCGCTGGGCTCAAAGGAAGGGGCAGGGAATGGGGATGGGGATGGGAATGGGTACAGGGGTGGCGGAGCAGGTTTCGTCGTTACTTTGTTTTACGGGCGACCCCACCGCATATGCGGAAGCTTCTCCGCGCTATTCGCTTCTCATATACCCACCCCCGACCGTTGCATCCCCGTATAGCTATACCCTAGGTATGCAAAAAGGTTCGCCCCCGAACCCTATATTCGCTTCATTAACGTTACTTGGGTCCATCGACATGAATTTTCGAGTAAAAGCGAAAATAAAATTTTGCTATTGCATCGTCAAGAGAGAGAAAGAAAAAGGATCGAATAAAAACCATATCCTTAATAATCTCTCCTTCTGTTAGTTGTAAATGCATAATTGTTCGTGAATAAATAAATCATCGACCATTATGTAATCTCACGTATTTATTGATAATTCTATACAAGAAACTGTATAAAATTGTAAAGAAAATTTGTGAAAAAAATCGAATTCGCTTATATTGTATTCGCGCATGAAATTGCAAGAATTTAAATCCTTCGTAAACCGCATCTGGCTGTTTCACCGACATGGAATAGTGCCAACAGGTTCAAACCGACCTCACGGCTCTAGTAAGCGTTAACGTAAGCTACAAGTAGCTCTGCGCTCCAGACGTAGAGACGGTTCGCGGGGGCGTCGCGGCGGTAAACCTGGGAGAGTAGAGTCGTCGGCGTAACACTGACATCAACTCCGCTGGTGGGTCAACTACCACGGGCTAGGCTAGCCTAGGCTAAGCTAGACTGATAGTGAGCTAATACGTAGAGGGGATAATGCCTCTCTCCTTTCTCGTTTAACTCGAGAAGGCCGATATAAAATAGAATAAAATAGAATAAAATGATATAAAATGAAATAGAATAAAATAAAACTGATGGTATAAAGAGAAAATAAGAATGAAAAAAAATAAAATAATTAGAAAAAAGTCACAGGGAATGCAAAGTTAAGTACCGGTACCTGGTGGCGAAATCATCGTCGAGCGAGAGCGGCTAGATCGTAGATTCCACCTTTCGAGACACGCGAAGCCTTGGAGGGATTTCCTCAGCGTTAGGAGATTTCGTATCTAATATATTATTCAGTTTCGTAATAGAGATGGATTTTTTTATTTCATTTATTTTTTTTATGTACAATCGCGTCTAATTTTTAACACCGTCGATTTATGGTGCATATTATGTGCAAATTATGTATACATATATATATTTCATTCTACTTTGAAGTTTTTATATAAATTTTCTTTTTTTGTTTCTTTTCGTTTTATTTACAAGAGATTTGTTGGAATTAGTAATGAAACTAGCGAGCGGGTAAAGTGTTTGTGCGAAGTAAGTACAATCCGCGATAAACACTCGAAATTCGCGCGCTTCCCGTGACGCGAGCCGGGTGAAGCAACAGTTCGCTTTCCCTCCCACTACTCTCAGCCTCCCTCTACCTGCTCCCTCATCCTCATTCATCCCTATCCTCCTACTCCTCTTTCTCCTCCTACTCGTTGCGTTTCCGCCGACCGGCCCTGAAAGCGCCACCTCTGGAAAAGCAAAGCGGTCCACCGATAGCGGCGAACACTACCGTCAAGAGACTTTATTTCGGTTGTTTTTACCCTTCCGAATTCAGTGGGACTAAATTCGTGCCTGCTAGGCTGTTATATCTATATCCTTTTTTTTTTTCCTCTCTTTTAGGTTTTTCGCTTTTTCACTTCGCTTTTCCTATTCTCTCTTTCGTCGCTATAGTATACAATTCGCTCTTATAACCGCGATGCTACGTATACATATGTATATACAATATATATATATATATATATATGTGTGTAGAGATGAACTCTGACGAGTTCTTTTTTTCTTTCACCCTTTTGGGGAAAAATAAATTCGAGCTTTTTTATTCGAAGCATTATTCACTCGTCTCGTATACGTATACTAATTTCCAATGTTTTTTTTTTAATCCAAACGACGAACGGTAATCGTTGACCAATCGCTATTAGCTTTTTTTTTTCATCGTGCGAGTGTAGGTTCTCGAATTTCAAATTTCTTCACGATTCACTGGATTAAAGTTCGAGCACGAAGCCTTGCCTTGTCTTGAGTTTAAGGTTTCAAGATTTCTCCACTCTGCACCAAGGGGGGCAAGTCTTTATGGGGAGGCCAGCTAGCTCAGACTTATTAGCATTGCGTATCAGGGTACCTAACTGTGCTTTAATAAAATCGACAAAATTTCACAAAAAAAAAGATGGAAAAGAAGAGAAAGAATAACAAAAAATATCCAAAGGCAGTTGCGCCAATTTCATTCCTCTCCATTACTTGCTAATTAATTATCTGCGATTCGGAGTCTCTTTATTTTATTTCAATAATTTTTTTATACCAAAAGAAAAACTCTATTATAGTACATAAGACTT
Organism: Tenthredo notha; assembly: GCA_914767705.2. Lineage (NCBI taxonomy): Eukaryota > Metazoa > Arthropoda > Insecta > Hymenoptera > Tenthredinidae > Tenthredo > Tenthredo notha. The sequence goes on along the minus strand of OU611920.1, from coordinate 1,235,266 downwards.
GAAGAAAGAATAGAAGTAGATGAATCCACCACATTCATAGATAGTGGCAAAATTTCAATTAGTCTTTTTGTTATTTTTGGTTTAATTTTTTTAATTAACTCTTTTTTAATAAAATTGAGTAACTAGGTGTACCTAGCTTGCCTCATCTATCTACCGAACGTAAATAATAATGCTGGTAATAACGATAATGATAATAATCGCAAATCCGCAGGAGGTATACTCGTTATTATTCGTGTTCAACAATTTTTTTTTATATTAATTTTGTAATTTTATTTTTTCTCTTTCTTTCTTTAGTTATTTTATTTTTTATTTTTTATTAACACGTACTACCTACCCCCGTACCCTACTACTCGGTGTGGTGTGAATCCTAATTAAATTCTTAATTAACGGATGCACTGCAACGAAATTTTAATACACACAAAAACATACACACACACACACACACGTATCTACACCACCTACCACCATCTCTCGTATTTCTGGAGAGAAAAAGTCAAAACTTTCTCAAGCAAATAGCACCCTTGTATACGTATACAATATGAATGTATATGTATATGTATATGTATCGTATACACCTGTACCTTACTTGCGCTGCAACAGCCCGAAAAAAAACTTCTGTCGTCGCCATTCGCGAAACCCCAACCCCCTTCCTATGGTAGGGGGTAGGCGAGAGAAATCGCATCAAAGAATCCATCAAATTAAAAACGCAATTATAAAAAAGCGTCGGCTCTTTGTCGAAAAGTATGGTATCCTTCCCTCATACCCTCGTACCTCTTGCCACCTTTCTCTTTCTATCTCTCTCTCTCTTTCTTTCTCTCCTTCGCCACCCTCTTGCTTTCCTGGTTTCTCGCGCCAAGCGCTGCACCCCCACGTACATACGATCACATTGACACGTATATACATTGCACACACATTTATTATGCATATATGTGTACACCTACTCAGGACACACATCTATCAGAGTTTTACCCCCTCATACCCCGTCCTATGTTGAGTGCGCGACGCCTCTCTCACCCCCGACTCCTTAACCCTCCAGCTCTTTGCCAGCTTCTCTCTTTTTTTTCTTTCTTTCTCTCTCTCTCTCTCTCTGCCTCGCCAAAAAATTCTATCGATCCCTCTGGTCTCAATTATGAAACGCTTCAGAACGTACGACCCTCGGCTGCCGTTTCCATGGGACATCGGTCGGGGAATGAAGGGAAGGGATGTTTTGTCTTTTTCCTGAATTTTGCTTTAATGTTTTCTTACTCCTTTTTTTTCTTTTCTTACGCTTCTTTTTTTTTTTCTTCTCGCCTTTCCGATTCCCGCACGCGGATTTAAGAAGCCTATATATATATTTTCGCGATGCAAAACCTCCACCTATAGATTCAGTGCATTTATTTTTTTTATTTTTAGAAAAGATTCAATCTGACCATTGAAGTAGAAGAAAACACAATTACAAAATTACAAACCGAATATCATCAAGCCGGAAGTTTTTTTTCTCATCTCGAAAGTTATGCAATTTTCATTTGCCAAAACTTTCGCATCGTTTTCGCAATTAGGTATACAACGTTCGAGGTTTGACGCCAGATAATATAGGATGGATTTAATTTTGAGTAAGGGAGTGATGATGATGCGAGGTGTTACTCACGAAGTTACCTTAATTAAACGAACAAGCATAGGGGCGGTTTGTGAGTGATTAACAAAATACAATTCATTCACTTTTAACGTTCTATGTACCGCCTATGTTTGTAAATGTATTTATACACATAGGTACATATATGTATACGTATATCTACCATACGCGTCATTTCAGCGAGTAAGTAATTAAGAGAAATTATTTTTACCCCTCGCTTCGTTCGTTCGACAAATGTGAATTTGGTTTTTCACAAATTTTTAAACCATGTTAATAATTATCAAGGAAATTTTCGGGTCTAAAAAACGCCTGAGGATTTATTATGCAGGGTGGCATGGATTAAATAAAATCTACGTCCGTGATAAATTTATTATATTTATTATGTAATAATTAACTTACGTAGTTTTTATTTTATTTTTTTTTGTCTTCTACTTCTTAACTTTGATATCTCTATACTTAGGTATAATAAAGGTCGGTCGTTATAACTAGATAGTTAATGAAGTGGTATGTATAAAATATTAATTAATTCAAGAAGACCATATAAAGCGATAAATTTTTTCAATTAAAAAATCTCAAATATGTTGGACGTGAAAAATAACTGTATTATAGATTTTCAATAACGCAAAAAGAAAAAAAAAAATGAAAAAAAACAGAATTAAAAAATCTGCATTGGCCCATACCTAGGTGCAGGGTACAGTTGTATAACTTGACGCTATATACCTAGTACCATCGATCTAATAATAATTAATTAGAATTTTTCGTCGAGTGGTACGAATAACATGGGGGAAAAAAAAAAAAAATTTCATTGCTATTAATTGACAGCAGTCAAATATTAATTCTTCTAACTTTTTTAACTTTGCTAATTCCGCGATTTCGTTTGATATCAATTATCTAGAATTTAGAAACTCCACCCTTTTTTTACTAGAGTGAAAAAAAAATTAAATGAATAAAAAAATTTAGATGATCCATTGGTATTGAAATAACAATAGGTGTTTCACCTAGGTGGGGGATGGATTGACATATCTGATATCTTACGGCATTAATTTCACCCTTTACTTTTCTCGCGTCTCTCCCTCCATTTCTCTTTCATAACCCCTCGTCTCGCGCCACTACTATTTTTTCTTAATAATTCTTTTTTCACCTCCAAGCATCCTATTGATCGGATATTCAAAAAATTTCAGAAATATCAAGGTATAAGGGTGGGGCTCGATGGTTGGGGGCAAGTCAAGCCAGGCCATACCAGGGCAGGGTGACGCAGGGGAATTCAGCTGGGATTCAGGGATTCAGGGTTTCAGGGTAGGGGGTGCAGCAAAGCAGCAGCAGCAGCAGCAGCAGCAGCAGCAGCAGCAGGGGCTTCTCTGTAAGAGCGGGGGTAACTATTCCCCACCCACCCAGAAGACGAGATGGTAGGGGGTAGGTTTTTATTTTTACCGATTCTTTTTTGTTTCTTCGTCTCGCCTCGCCTCGCGCCTCACCCCGTCTCACCGATCTTTTATTTCTCTATTTTTCACCCCTCCCTTTACCCTATTCGCCCCCTTCTTTTGCCAACCTAAAATATGAGTACGATATTACCTTCCGAACTCCCTTGCACTTCCCCCATTTACCTCTCTTTCCGATCCTTTCCACCTTCGTTGTCCGTTCCGTTCCGTAACCCACCCCCTTGGCCAGACTCTCGCGAACCCTCTCAGTCGTGTCGTTTCGTCGTATTTAATTGCTGGTATTTTATTAAAAGTATCGACAGGTTCGCTTTGTTTATGACTTTAGGAAAATTAATGTTTTTTCCACGTAACACAACGTTCTACTCTATTCCTATATACACACATATAGTACAGATATACCGCAGCGTCTGAAACTTATTTTTCATTTTCTTAATTATTTGTTATACCCTACCTACCCTTAGTCTTTAATACCTTCGATATACCTATTGTGGTTGAATATATATATATATGTACAGTGCAATGAATCGATTTCACTTATATGAGAAACATCAGAAATAATTATCTATTCATTTGAAAAAAAAAATATATATATATATATATATTGTTCAATTGAATTTTAGAATTAAGTCATACTTAACGGGGTAAAAATAAGGGAAAAGTATATGTATATAAGGCGTGAAACGTCTAGTTCTATTTACTATTGTAAACCTCAGTGCTGCACCGGCGAACTTCAACGGGCAAACACTTTCTTGCCACTTCTCGTTTCGAGTGGTCTGCTTTTGTGCGTTACTGTACTGGCGAGTGTCATCGCAGTACAGCTTAGAATTCTCTTTCTCTATTTTTCTCTCTCTCTCTCTCTCTCTCTCTTGCGTTCTCGTTCTCGTTCTTCTATGCACTTTCCGTCATTTTTCGCAAGATTTAACCGGAATATTCGCAACGTGTAACATAATAATTGCGAAATTATTAAATCACGTTAAATTTCAAATTTATTTATGTATACATGTTATTTCAGTCTTCTATATACATTCGCGTACAAAAAAAGAAAAAAAAAAATGTACGAAAGCTTTACGAAAGCGAAGTGCGAAGCAAAGGAAGAAGAGAGAGAAAAAAAAACTTTTTCAAAGATTTTAAGCCGCGTATATGGTAAAATCATCGTGTCTGGTGAATTATTATTATTATTTTTTTATTTTTATTTTTTTGCGAGCGATGCGAATATTTTCATTTACTTTCTTCCGTCTCTCCCCCGATTTTCACCGTCGTCTCCCCTATATGCATACAGGCGTTCCCCTGTGTCATACCTCGGTGCATGGTGTACGGGGTATTGACTTTTCGAAAAATATTAGAGTCGGTTTTTATCAACGGATTTTAATTAACAAGTGACAGAAATGAAATGAAATTGAAAAGAAAAGAGAATTATTTGGGAAAGATTTTCGATTTCGAAAATTCGGTGCATCTTAGATGAGAAAATAATTGTTTAGTAAAATTAACGTTTCCGCGTATATCATTATATAGCTGCAACGCGACGAATTTTCGAGAGAAATTTGAAACTAGGCCGTATGAGTTGAACCGATCGATTTTTATCAAGTACCTACGTAGCACAGTGCATTCGACACTATCGCATATAAGGGGTACACTTATACCCCGTTCCCTGCAGCCGCATATATATAAAACGTGCGAATAAATTTAAGAATTTTGCAAAAAATTCTAAGAAAATAGGTATTCAATTAACAAAGTGGAGCAGAGATGCGAGTGCGATTCACAATTATTATGCAAAATACTCGAATTTCGGTATTCTGGAAATTAGATTGATTTCCGTTAGGGGAGAAAAATGATCGCCTAATCATATATCACAGAAAAATGAAACGTTGATAAATGAAGAATTAAAAATCGCATATATTCAATATTTATATATCGCAATCATTCGCGAGTATCACGCGAAACTGAGTTCACCGCGGGCGTATAGGTACATACATATGTATATGAGGATGCAAGGCGATACACACACCCCTGGCTTCACTTCCCTTCCTCTTCCCCTTCCTTTTCCCTTCCCTTCTTTTCTCTTCTCTTCTCTTCTCTCTTCTTCTCTTCTCTCCTCTGCTCTTCTCTTTTCGTCCCCCCTGCCCCCTGCCCCCTGCTATATACTTGTTCGTCACGAAAGAGCTAATGTTTTTAACCCCGTCAGTAAATCACGGTGCACATATCTCGTATGTACGCGATTCTAAACCAACCGGTATATACGTATATATGTTGTGTATGCATACATCTATACTACTGGTAAATGTCCTCATTCCGAGTTTGGCCGTGTCTATATGTACATGTTCGACCCATACTTCGTATTCTAGATTCTAGATTCTAGAATCAAGAATCAAGATTCAAGATTCCGTGCTGTATCAAGGCTTATGCAACTTGACGTCACTAACCTAGCCGTATAACGTATCTATATATTAACAATTTATCTCAACAATAATCTTTTCGCTAATTATTATTCCTTATTATTATATATCCTATATATTTAATGATTAATTGATAATTATATCGTTGCCAAGCGACCGAATAAGAAAAAGATTCAGACCGCTTATGAAGAAAGAAGAAAGAAAGAAAGAAAGAAGAAGGAAAAAAAAAAACTATATTGTTGAATGAAATTTTTTTTTATCGATTATCGACTCCGTATGATAAAATATATTATATTTTCATTCGTTATAAATATATCGACGTCTGCGGTATAATATTATAGATAAAAGTAGTGCTGGTGCATGCAGTTGCGAATACACCAGCAAGCGAATTGGGTCAAAGCAATTCTAGCCTTCAATTTCACGTTTAAATATGAGAAATATTTTGCCAATCCTCTTATATACCGAGTAGCCTGCGTCTTATTAACCCAATTTTCATAATTATTAATATTAATAGCCTCCTGCAGACGGTCGATTAATCATTCCTTGCTATGGTGTGGTGTTTGTACCAGCATCAGAAAGCTAAAGAAAATTTCTCGAAGCAATGAAACTAGGCTAAATATTTAAACGACTACGATCAAATAATGTATATCCACGCGTTTGAAATTCTATATAACGATCGTTTGTATCACCTATCAGTCGTTACTGGTTTTTTTATTTTTTTATTCTTTATTTTTTTCAACCATTCGAAGGTTGTATAAAAAATATCGAATGATTGTATTATGCGATAATATATAATATGATCATGAATTTTCCCGATTAGGTAGGTAATACGTACATATATATATATATTTATATACGTGTATAAATAAATGAAGACTTTTGAAAATAAACTTAGCCTGGATTGTCGAATTACGTAATACACCGATCGGTTCTAAGTTCACGATCCCAACGCGTTTCCTTCTCTTCCTCCTTCTCTTCTACCGCATTTTGCTAATTGGATTAAGTACACCTACGAGTGTATTCCGGTAAACGTATATCATTAGATAATACGGTATATATATACCAGACTGCATAGTTTTAAACGGGTATATAAATTCACAATAAAACTATAATTTTACATGCGAAAATCGCTCGGCCGTAAACCTAAGTAAGGTATACTTTTAATGTACCTACTACACGATCGTCTAATACCACCTTTTTTCGATACTAGTCCTCTTTATTGTGAAACGGTAATAAAACTCTTGGACAAAATTTGGCGAAAGAAAACGCGATGTCTATCCATACAACACATATATATATATATATATATATATAGATGCCGTAAGAAAGAGCGATTAATTTGGCCTTCGACAATTAAATACGAACGTTGCAGGTCATCAGCTGCATTGCTGTAACGAACCGTATAGAGAAAATCGAATTACATATCGAAAATAAACGCGTCTAGTCTGTCTCCTCTTTTCCCATGCAAAGTTTATAGAAAATTTGAATAAACTAAACATTTCTATTCCTAGTTCGGTTCCCTATATATAATAATAATATAGTTTCTTGTCTTATTCCTACTTCTCCTATAGATATACGTATATAGTAGCTTTGGCGTTGTGGGTTCCAGCTCCAACTTACGTTAGTCGCGTTAACTTTCGGTCGACCCTGCATATGCGATTGCCGTTGCAGTTGCTTTTGCTGTTGCTGCTGCACTCGTGTTCGGCATATCTACACCGAGTTACATAAGTCTAAATCTGCTGTCGGCCATTTTGTTAGCTAGTGTCTAGCGCGTACCCCCCTTCCCGGATGAGGTCCCCTCGTATCCCCTTACCCTTCTCTTCTCTATCTCTCGTCGCGCAACTTCCAACCACGCGCGGGGTATACGAATCTTGAATGTCACCGCAGTTAAACGCTATAAGCTACAGCATATTGCAATTTACAAGTTAGACCTATTTTTATTATACATCATACATGCAATTTTACCCTAGGTTTATAATATTCTTCAATATTTTCGATCCACTTATTGATTTACTAACTCGTATCTACATTAGCATAAGAAATAACCAAGATACGCTCTTCTTTTTATATTCATTATTCGCCACAGAGTAGATTTAGCGTTTTTTACTCGTCAATTTTGCGGCTAATACCTATAGCGGCTGAACGTAAAGAATGTCCGACCATACGAGGGATGCATCACGCTACGCGCGGGCCTCTCGCTACCTCGCTCTAGGCCGTAACGTTGCAGTTTGTAGCCACTGAATTTTCGGAGTAGAATAGGTCAACAGGCTGATCGGCCGTGTAGTAGATACGGCGGTGCTGTTCGGCCGGGTAGGAGATACGGCGTTACTGTCCGCCCGTTCAGGGGATACGGCGTTGGCTGTTCGGCCGTACCTGTACGAGATACGGCGTTGAGTTCGACCGTGCAGTGAACACGGCGTTGCTGGTCGGCCGTACGTATATGAGATACGGCGTTGCTGTTAGGCCGGGCGCTAGCTCTTAGAAATAGGATATAATAATTCGCGTATAGAAAAAAAGGAAAAAGGAAGTAAGATCACGCGTATCTTATATAGTTGCTGCAGCTGCTGTTGCTGGTTCTTCTTCCTTCTAATATGGCCTCTGGTTTTAGAAAGCTAAATTCGCTGCTGTATCCAGTAGGTTAAAGTAGAAAATTTGGTTTGACCTCGATTTAGATCCACCAGACGCGGACGCCCAAGTCTCTTATATTCGTATGTATAATAGGAAGTTGATGATAATTTTTATTCCCGCAATTCATAATGTATTATATACTTATCACAGTGCACTGCTCTATTCTCGTATATATGTATACTGTGATGTTCGGCGGATATGAAATGGGGAAAAAATTGATTTCTTTATTTTTTATAAATCAAAATAAAGAGGGGAGATGGAGCGCTAAGTGGAGGTGAATACCAAAAATAAAAGAAAAGAAAACAGGGAATAAGGTGTTTGAAACTAATTCGATAAGCGGCTATTCATCTATAGAATTGCATCGGTTGTGACGTCATAGTATGCGACCCCCACGTGGCTTTGAAAACCCCGGTGAATTATTATCCGCGTTACGAATTAATTCCCGCGAGTAATAGTAACGTCATTCGAGTGTTTGAAATAAGAAAAAGGTTAATTATAACGAGACATGATCTAAGCCTGAAATAATTTACGATTTTCTTTGAGAAAACTAATAATTCAATTCTCTTGATATATATATATATATTAGGGTTTAAACGATTTTATAACTACGCGACGGGGGGAGAGAAAGAGAAAGAAAAAGGAAGAGAGAGGAGAGAAAGAGATCGATAAAGAACGCTTGCGGTTGAAATATATATATTTTCTTTCCCTTTGAGTAATCGGCTGTGACGTGGCCACCAATCGACAAGTTCAATAAGATTGAAAATTCTTTTATAAGAGAATAGAGAAAGAAATCGAACTGTTCTCGCAGACAAAACATTGATAAGAGTATAATAAGAATAAAAAAAACATGTTGAATAGTCGACGAAATATTTTTTTTTCTATTTTTTCTATTTTTCCTTTTTTTATCGAGCAAAAATAATTGCCGCAAGGAAGGAGGTAACCTCGTGGAACGATATGTAGTTATATCTATTTCGGCCATTTTGGTGCCGCGAAAGAAAGACTTGTTCTCCCGCGATTATTCTTCGCGTTTATACATATAGATATCATAAGCATATGACTGTGTAGGTGGCAAAGTCCACCGGCCGACGCCTGAGGAGTTTTGAGGTAGAGATACGTACATCAAAAAAAAAAAAAAGAAATTCTTCTTCTCTTTTTGTCCGTGAAATTATCGAGTTTTCAAAATCTTTGAGGTGTGAATAATTTCTAATAAATTTGATAATTAAAAATCGGATAATATATTTAGAGGAATTAGGTTTTATTTTATTCGTACTTGTACTCACTTGTTCAATAAGGGGATTGATCCTCGCCGAAACTGTTAATAAAAACTGTTGAGAAACTGTTCACCCGCGTAGCGAAAATTTAAATAATATTATAAATTAGAAAAATCGCACCGCAGTTAGAGCAGCAACATCAGAAACGAGCCTCTGAACTCGATTTTTCTTTATTAACATGACGGTAGACCGATAAGGCATCACACCATGAGTCAATTTATCCCAAAGTACGAAAATCCGTGTTAGGAACTAGCCGCGGTCTCAGATCGAACTGGGGCTGAACAAAAACACTGTGATTTCAGTTAATTGTTAACGCGAACGATAACACCGATAACTCAAGTTAAACTTTTAATACCCGAAAACTGACCCTTGCATCTCGTCAAAATCTGACCAATAAAAACCCCTTTTCTTTTCTTTTCTTTACTCGTTTAAAATTTTATTCCTTAATTCGTTATAATTTTTCACCGATACTATAATTTAATTAACACATATTTCCTTTTCTTAACTTTTCGCGACAGTTCTTTTTTCTTATCTTTTTTTCCTCTTTTCCTCTTTTTCTCGTTTTTAACTTAAAAAACAAAAAAACAAAAAAGGCAACAGCGAGCGGTAAAGCTTACTCGATTATAATCGATCACTCAATATTTAACACCCGTAAAACATTATACGTCGTTCGTTATCATAACTATTTTGTTTCTTCCTCGATGGCTGAGCCGTTTTTTTCATCCCTTTATTTGCAGTATTTATTATTATAATTGTTATTATTATTATTGATATTATTATTATTATTATTATTATTATTATTATTATTATTACTATTATTATTATTATTATTATATTGAGTTTTGTAGTTTTTGATTTATTTGTTTAATGATTTTGTTGAAAATTTTTTACTTCGTTCTTCTTCTATCCTTTTTTTTTTTTCT